>OX596381.1:56311356-57511356 GCA_951394425.1 Tipula unca
CGTCAAGCTAAAATTCGGAGGGCAAAATAATGAATGGTATAATTTTTGAACCTAACGAACGCTTCTGCCATCTGCGTTTCGAATTGATTTAGCATTCTAGAATTTGTAATTCCAGATAATTACATACATTATTGATGGTGTTAGATCTGATGATTGAGAAGGATGGGGAATCTTGATTTAAGGTTAAACAATAATCATTCATTAATCAGCTTTTAAGAAAGCTTTATAATTTCCAACTTTTTGGATGTAACGTTCACACGTGGTGCATGATGTGACAACGATCTTAGTCATGAGAGAAATACAAAATTATCAAAAGACTTGCGCTCCAACTAGTTACCAACCTCTCACAATACGAAAATATGGCATATCAAACAAAGCTTTTAAAATATGCTGTAAAAAATGAAAATAAGCCAGAGAAAACCCAACTCTGAATTAGATGTAAAACAAATTGGCGACTGACATTATATATAACAATGGGAATGAGTCATTTTGTAAGATGGGCCGAAGATTAGCCCTAAACTACTGCATAAGTTCTCTCTCTCTCTCTCTCGATCAAAGAGATGATTACAGAGCATTATGAGAGTCAATGGTCACCACACCAAACATTAGGTTCAATTTCTAACAATTCTTATATGTAATTTTTAGCGTTGTACAAACAAAAGGTTCTATTATTCATTTCTTGTTTGTATCATGAATGTTTCCTCATTCGAATACTATACAACTACGTGCAATTTATTGATACAGTGTACATTCACTAAGTAGTTCTGTTAATTATTAATGTTGATTTTATTGAATTAATTATGCTCAACTTGTTGTATAAAAATATACATTACACAATTTTTGCATAATTGATGCATTACAATTATATTATAGACATGTTTAATGAATTCCATCAATTTGTAATCGAATGGAATTGAACACAAATTTAAATGATTTTATTTTGTTTTTCTAATCTACATATGTACATGTAAAAATAAGAGTATGCAAAATATAGTGGTACTTAGATTATTATTCCTATCATTTAATTGTATTTAATTGTTTCCAAATTCTAAATTTTAATGTACACAACCGTAATTATGATACGCTGTATGTCAAGATCAAATTATCTAATCGAGTCAATGTCATTACACATAAAACGTTATTAATGACCACCCACCATAACTTTTTCTTATATATAGATATATTGAGTAAGACTAAGATATATTCGTATGTACATTTATTACAACCTGATTTCAAGTCTAACAATTTAATGCAATCTTTTAATTTATTTTACTACTATTTATTTGTATACATACATTCATTCATTATTATTCAATTAACATTAATTATGTGATAAATACAAATAAAAAAAAATTGGTTTTGCTTAATTATTTTATAACTATATATGAAAATTATCGTGCGTTTAACGAATTGGTGTCATTTAAAATTTAAATTATGCGCATTGGCATGTAGAGCTTGGTGGGAAAGTATTTACATGTTTCGCTTTTTATTATATACACTGTAATTTTAGTTTAATCAATCTTCAAAAACTAACTGGCTCTCAAAAAGGATATGACAATTCTCAAAAGTAAAGTCATTACCAAACTAAATCAGGACGTAATTAACATAATATATTACAATATCCTAATTAATTAAGATTCAGAAATTTTCTTGTGGTTTTCGTATACATACCATTATTAATATATCATATTAAGTAATAAAATGTACTTACTTTACACAATTCACACAGTCACTGTGTGC
Source organism: Tipula unca (assembly GCA_951394425.1). Lineage (NCBI taxonomy): Eukaryota > Metazoa > Arthropoda > Insecta > Diptera > Tipulidae > Tipula > Tipula unca. Next base: position 56,313,097 of record OX596381.1, read on the forward strand.
ATTGTAAACTGTTTTAATAGTTTTGGCTGATGTTGGATCTAATAATACAATTGATTTTCTTTCACATGCCGCTACCAATATTGACCTGTAATGTAAGATAAACAAAGATTGGAAATATAATTTTCAAATATAATATTATCAAACAAAAAATATAATTAATATAAATCTCACGTGCAATGAATACACAGGCATTTTAATAATCGAATCATTTCCAGTTAATATATAGCACAATAAAAAATTTTATCACCGTCGAAGATAAATTAATAAATCAGAGATTATTTTGAAGTTAGATTTCCTAGTGGGATTCGTATACGTTGATCCAAAATAACAACTCATACCAAACGCAGCAAAGTAACATGCCTCAACTGTATAGAATTATATTCAGCGTTTTATCAAAAATTCTATATGTGAACAGTGGCCCTATTCGAATGTCCCGACAAAATAAATGTTTGATATATCGAATTCGTATTTCTCTATTGTTGATGATCCCAGCAAAGTTTATGTAATACCTTTAAGTTCTTTAAATTAAATCGATTGAATTTTTGTATACATATAAAAAATAACCTTCTCCAAAAATTGACATGAACTAGAATTTTAAAATGTTTGTAAACAACTATAACGAAACACGAGTATAAATTATTTTTAGATTACAAAGTACAATTATACTAGATGTTGAACACTATATTTTTTATGGCTATAATCAAGGATAACAAGTGGATGTGACCTACCTAAACAATCGTAATATTCTAATCTATAACAATATTATTAGGCAATTAACGCGCAATTCAAGTATGCAATATTATCGTTAAGCATAGCAAAATGTTCATTATTAATAAATACCTATTTATTAAATAATTGATTAAATCTTAAATTATCGCATTGATGACCAAAATTACATAAAATAATATGTTTAAAAAAATATTTTCTTAATTGTCCCCATATATCATAATATAATGTACATTATAAATGTTATGCAGAAATGTAGTTTAAGGTTATCCAATTTTAAAAAAGTTAAAACTGTTTATTCAAGTAATTTAACATACTAACATATAATTTTAATGGTAAAATGAAAAATCTTGATATCAAACGCAATATATTATTTATTATTAAGCTATAATTACATTTTTGTTAATCACATCACCGATTAAAATCTTTTAATTAAATTTATATACAGGAATTCAGTTACATAACATATCTGAAGGTTTACTATAAATACGCGAAAAAATTAGTCACATTATGTATTTAAATCTCAGGAAAATAAAGGCCATTTGTGGTTAAAACACGACTTGTTAAGGCATATCTCGTGTTTTAAAATAGATCTATGTATACTGAACAATAAATCTGTTTATCTAGATAAGTAGAATTTAGTTAAAATAGAAGAATCGTACATCTTCGCTAGGTATTTCCTTATTTAAAATTTCTTATACTCCTACAATAAGTACAAGTGTAATGAACTTTGTAAATACAATAACGATTTAATGAAGGTGATATGCATAAATTTCATTGAAATAATTTCTAAACTACAGTAATGTTTAGTTTGAACTTTGAACAACTGTAGTTATTTATTATATATTGTGAGATTATAAATGTATTTTTTCACGTAACATCCACACGTCTGAAATTTAAGTAGCGAATAAATTTAAGTAGAGCAGTAAATCTTGTTCGTAATACCAGTAAATTGGGAATGTTTGCGGATGATCAACAATCTTAACAATTGATACATAATAATGCATAGAAGAGCAGACAACCAAACTGCATAGGGCCCAAAAACGGCGAATTAAATCAATAGGTACATGTAATCTAATCAATACAAGAAATAGGTTTCTAGTTGCACTTAACTCTTAGTTACATTCCTGATGCCAATGCAGGAACCAATTATCTATACATAACTATTATGTTCTGTCAAGATGGTATATATCCATTTTTTGCTTTCTTTTAGAATATAAAAGCCAATGATCAGCGAAGGCTCGAAACATGTAAACATGTACAAGAGTATAAAAATAAAAATAAAATATCACATAAAGAAATTATTATCGTTTAATTTATTATAAAATAATTAATATTATTTATATTAAAATTTTATAATCAAATATATTAATAAAACATATGTATATTAAAATAAGAAGTAAATTTATCTTTCTACTCAAAAATTATTGCAACTGATGAAGGATATTAGTCCTAAATCGGGTTTCCAATCCGGATATTGAATTATCCGGATTATTCGACCAATTTTGTCTATTCGATTATTCGGATAAATTAGTAAAGTATTTTTTATTTTATGTCTAAATAATAATATTAGTAATTTACTAATTGTAATAGTAATGCCCAAAAAAAATTGTAAATCGTATATGAATGGGATAAGCTACACATTACTTGCAACATCTAAAACGTTGACTTATATACAGAAAACTTGTAATACGTAGAAAAAATTTCAAACTTGTTATTTAATAAGCCAACATCAATAGCGGCGGAACTAGAACAAAATTTAGAACTGGCCTCTACTTTAAAACCTTTAATGCAATTGTTATTTAAAGTATGCATTTTTAGAAATGAAAATTAACTTATAATTACATAATTATTTACGAGTACGACAGATGGCTCCTTACATTTGAGAAAATAATCATGCATGTGATTTACAGCCCAAAACGCGAAGAACATAGTATACTGAGCTCTTGAAAATGTCGAGATCATAGATCTTGATGAAGATCCCTGATTTTGTACATAAAGTAAGATCTCAACCAGTACGCTAGCTCGGTCACGCTCTACGTACGAATCCGGAAGGAATCGTGCAGATCTCTGAAAAGAGAGCCATCATATGGTAGGCGCAGAGGTCGGTGTAGGCGACGATGGCTCCACGGTGTAGAGAATGACTTGGTTTCCTCAGATTGCCTAAGACAGAATAAAAATATAAACCAGTGGAAACAGATTGTTGACACAGCCACGGGCCAATAATGGCCTTTAAAAAACCTTTATAATAATATAATTATTATAAAGGAGGTTCAGAACACCATCGCCAAACAGTATACCGCATATATAGGTTTTTCAGGTTAAATGCAACTTTTTCCAAAATAAATTAATGTTTATGTTGAACGCAACCGTTTCTAAATCATAGATTTAGATTATAGAATAGATTTTACATAATTCGATTGATTTTTGATAATTTTTGACTTTTATTAATTTTGTGCTTATTTCTTAGTAAAAGTAGATACTCTTATCTATGTAATAACATATCTTATATTCAATGTATTTTATAATTACTGTATTTCTTGATGTCTAACCTGATCCGGATCAGATCAAGTTTATATACGTTGAAAACAACAACAAAAATTTATCTAGTATGCATGTATATACATATTTGTTTTGAATCAACATTTTGAACTATGTATGTGTTTAACTAGGTATTATACATATCGTATCGTTTCATGAAACATAATTTGTACCAAATCAGCTCAATCAAACGTTAAGAAATGAAGCTAATATGTAATTATAAATAAAAAGCGAATGCTCGCGAAATGTTTTCTAACAGTAACAAGAATACAATTATTAAGCCAGTTATTATATAATAACAGTGTTTAAAGGCCATTACTGCCATTTAATTTGCCCGTTACCTGGTCAACAATCTAACCCGACCGATTTCGATGCTGATTTTGCTCTTAAGGCACTTAAAAAATTTTTATTAAATAGTGTAAATTTTAAAATATACATTATCGATGGTATAATCTCAGGATTTACAGGAGACAAATACTCTCCGTCAAATGTGAATTTAATAGAGCTGTGAAAATTAGCAACTGAGAATAATTCTTAAAAAAGAAATAAAAATCTTTTAAACATCTGAAGTAGATTTTAGGTTTTCGTTAACAGAAAAACTGATTACGAATTCACGACATTTTTCAAAAATGGTCAATTGGGATTCAGGGATCATAGAGGTATGTGAAAAAAACAAAATCTGAGACACACATTTTTTTCGTTTACAATACTTTATCCTTACTACGTAAGTAAGTAAAACTTAACAATGAAGAACTATGCCTGCTGTAACTAGTTACGTATCAATAAGTAAGCCAGGTAATTAATTTAAAGAAAATGACGGCGAAACGACTAGATAAAATCTTATTCCAAAATTTCAAATACTATCAGCCATAATATAACTATGTAGTGCAATATTACTATCGATTTTTAAGTAATATTTACGTGTAATATTTACATTGTTACGCGTAAAATAAAAATACTTTCGCTGTGGTATTTAATTGTATTCTCAGCCATAATACAACAAACGCAACATAATTAATATTGATGATTTTGTACCGATTATGCTTGAATTCCATGGAAAAATTTTGCTGCTCAGTAAAATTAGAGTATGAAAAAAAAAATATTACTGAGACAAAAAAATCAAATTTTCCCATGGAATTCTCGCTTTAAGGTTCCCAAATGTTAAAACGATAGTATATGAATAAAATAATTGGAAAATTGAAAGAATTAATCAAATTCCACCAAATTTTTTCGAGCGAAATGAATATGCAATAGTGAATACAATCAACTAGCGCAACATACATGTATGACGTCAATATTGGGCGATATATTGTAAATTTTTTGAAATTAAAATATTGAAGAAAGAAGGATGGAGATTTTAGTTAAAAATTGAGTATATTACACAAAAAATTGAAAAAGACTGTATATAATTCATTATAATGTCCGATTTATGTCCGATTTAGATGTAGAAAAATGCTTGCCATGCAAAATTTTGCAGGCAAAAGCGAGCTACACACAATACAAAAAAATCCATTAGTTAAACTGAGAAAGAGTATGTAAACAAAAATGGCGATGCTATAATAAAACATAACCTCAATAACATTTAATTATTTTGAAATGGATAATTATATTATTATTTATTAAAATATACATCTTCATTAGCCAAACAAAAGAACAAAACTCCGCTGTAATAAAGAAATTTAGCAAATAGAAAGTGGTGGTTGGTCAAAAATAAAACTCTTTTTATAATTTACACACAAATTAATTAAGCTTAATTTAATTTAAATTCTAGCAAAAATTTTATATAACATTTATTTTAGGCAGAAATATACGAACTTATTTTATAATTCGATCAATTTTGGTTTGTGTTTAAAATATTCAATGATGCTGATATCAATTCTTGCACTTTAGCACCAACTTTTCGACGATTTTTATTTAATACATTTGATTGTTTTGTTAAATATGATGTGAATGAATCAATTGATTTAATTAAATAATATTCATCGCCATTGGTTGACCACATACGATCATTTAAAGATACTAGCCGAGTAAATGTTTCCAATTTATCTTCCAAATCCTTCAGTAGTACATCATTATGGGCAAATGAACCACCGGTGTCATTACGCATACACATTACTGCGGGAGCCAAGTATTCATATCGTTGGTCCAATTTAATTAGATTGCTATAATATAAACAACATTTTAAGTCCTCACAATAATGTCAAAGTATTAAAAAACACTCACCTTTGCATAAATTATCAAGTACTTTGGCGGCAGCTGAATGTTGTAAATTTCGTTCATGGTATTTCCATAATAAATCAGTCAAAATGAGATTATCGAGATTTTTATCGACCGTCTGTTTCAAATAAGCTCCCAATGACGGCTCGGAAATTCCAAAAAGCCTTCCGAGTAATTGATGCGACAACAACCAATCGTAAACTGAATAATTTAATAATTGATCAGAGGTTTGCAATGCAATTCCACCAATAGGTAAAATATTCTGTGAAATGGTATCTTCTTCAACACCAAGAAACTCATTCAACGTAGTATCCACGCAATTATTTCCTGCATTGACACACGTAGCATTTATATAAATTTTCTTAAGCATTTGAATGATTTCTTTATAACAATTTACGTGATGTATACGCAATATAACCCTCTTGATCTTCAACTTGTTCATTTTGACGATTATAATGAATTGCCGCATCATTTGGATCTAGCTTTGATGCACAAATCGCACATAATTCAATGACACTTTTATAAAATTCTGAATCAATAAATAGCTTACACAATACAAGCCATTTCTGTTGTTATTTCAAACTTAACTATAAAAATTTGACGTCTATTCGCTGATTGGTTGGATATATATTTTCTAAAAATGTTACCATAAAATATACTCGGGTTGAATATATTTTATGGTAACATTTTCATTATTATGGTAACATTACCGGAAAAAGAAAGACAAAAACGCATGCAAAATTTTGCTTGTTTATATTGCTGTTCTTGTCATTCACACATAAATTGTAATAAACTAGTGTCTTCTTTTTTTGCCGGCCAAACATTTTTCTACATCTAAATCGGACTTTAGATGTAGAAAAATGTTTGGCCGGCAAAAAAAGAAGACACTAGTTTATTACAATTTATGTGTGAATGACAAGAATAGCAATATAAACAAGCAAAATTTTGCATGCGTTTTTGTCTTTTTTTTTCCGGTAATGTTACCATAATAATGAAAATGTTACCATAAAATATATTCAACCAGAGTATATTTTATGGTAACATTTTTAGAAAATATATATCCAACCAATCAGCGAATAGACGTCAAATTTTTATAGTTGGTTTAAAATAACAACAGAAATGGCTTGTAAGTAAATTATTTCTTTTTATTTTCTAATTTAAATATTAATTAATAATTAATAATATTTTAGTAAACAACAAAATTGTTATTCTAAAAGATGAGCGTGTAAAGAACTATCCGGTTCCACCGATTGTGTATGGTAAGAAAATAATTAAAATGTGATTGTGGTTATGTTTTTTTTTGACTGTAATTTATTTTTTGCAGAGACTGAATATTTGTTGCCGGAAGAGGAGATAAATGCTGTTGAACAATTTTCCACACCGAATGACTTCGGTAATATATGTATTTCACTAAATTAATCGTAATTAAACAATTAATTTATACATAATATGTACAGTGGTTTTCATAAAAATAGTAGTGCAGCTAATTTCGAGAGGTAAAGTGTTTCGCTATTTTCATAAAAAATAACGATTGCCCTGTCCCGTAAAGCTTGTTTTCAATTTTGTTACAATTTTGCATTGATGAATCATGTGCAAACAAAATAAATGTAGTAAAGAAATCATAAACTAGATTGTAAAATGTACACGACTATTAATATGAACATAGCAAATTCACTACTATTATTATGAACACAGCCGTACATACATAAGTATATATAAATAAATTGTTTAATTAACAAATAATTTATATGCTTTAACACTTTTTTCTTTCAGAATCTGGCTTGTATATTCCGGACGATCGGGAAATAGTAACAGGTTGGTATTTACGATTTAGTATGCTTTTACATAAATATAGTTACTAAATATAAAAATGTTTTTACTTTTTAGATGATCTAATAGATGCAGTAAGATTACATCCCTCTTTGTGGAATATAAATATAGCAGACTATAGGAATAAAATAATTAAGACAAGGAGTTGGGAAGAGGTTGCGGTTTCTCTAAGTAAGTAATGCCGTCATTAAAGTACCGTCATTGAATATCGTATCTAAAATATTTTTATTTTTATACAGATATGACAGTGGAAGATATTCCTGAGATTAAAAAAAAATGGGAATCAGTTAGAGGGTCACACGTACGGTCAAAGCGGCCTACACCGAGTGGCTCCTGTCGTACGACAAAGCCGTACAAATACAGTAAGGCCCTGTCATTTTTAGATGACCAATTTGAGCCAAGACCGTAAGTGAAAAAATAAAATACTTCCTCTATAATTCTTCTTCTAGACTAATTTTTCCCTATTTTTTTTTATTTATTTTAGAACTTCATCATTATCGAACATGGAGAGTTCCGAATCAAACGAGTTTAGTGATTTCGGCGATATTAAAACACCTCAGAAAAGTATGTATATATATATATTTAAAAGAATAAACATATATGTATATATAAACATATAAACATAATATATATATATATATATATATATATATATATATATATATATATATATATATATATATATATATATATATATATATATATATATATATATATATATATATATATATATATATATATTTAATATATATATATATATAATATATATATATATATATATATATATATATATATATATATATATATATATATATATATATCTTTATATATATATATATATATATACATAAATATATTATATATCTAATTTTAACTTTTTATTTTGTTTAGGGAAAAGAGACGAGCATCTTGAATTGAAAAAGGAGGCATTAAAACTATATGCCAAGAGGAGTGAGCACAAACAGAGCGAGCAAAAACAACGGTCGTCGGAGGATGTGTTTGGGGAATTAATTGCCATGGAGTTGAAGGCACTTAAACCGGAATATAATATTGAAGCACAGTTAAAACTAATGCAGGTGTTAACCGAAATAAAAAAAAAACAATTATTAAATTCTTAATATTAAAAAATCTTTTATTTAATTTATTTTCTTAGAGGAAAAGCACATATGGAAGCATCAAAATTGATTGTTTCCATTAGGCATAAAAACCTCTTTAATTTTTAATTGTTTTACACCTGTCGGAAAAAAAATGATTAAAAGCATAACAATATACTTACCAACCGATCCGTCAAAAGTTCCTATTCATCATTTATTTGTCTTGTCCTGATTTATTCCTCTTGTCTTGTCATTTTTCCTGTAAAAAATTTAAAACACAAATATTGAATTAAAATTATATAATTTATATAGGAAAATTTCTATAAAATTGCTTGAAATAACACTTACTCTAAATTTTGTCCATTTGCCAAGATACAGCTCCATCAGTATTAAAATATGTTGCAAATTTCTCTCGTACTTCCTTGGCATGCTTACTTGGATTAAATGCCTTGGTATGCATATTTCTGATATTATCCGTCATATCATTTCGCCAAGTTCCATTACTGATAGTTCCATCATCGTTTTCTACATCGATTAAATCAGCTGAAATGTATGGCGTTGGACTGGATTGCTGTCTCAACCAGTTATGAAGACACACGCAAGCTCCTATAATATTTTCTGCTGTATCAATCTATAAAATTCAAATTAACAGAATGATTTAACTAAAATACTGTATATAAAACACTTACGTTTGCAATTATTGGCTGTCGAAATATTCTCCATTTAGACACCAATATGCCGAAACAATTTTCAATCATTCGGCGTGCCCGTGACAGCCTATAATTAAAAATTTTCTGGGCGACCGTAAGAGGACATTTTGAGAATGGCTTCAAAATATTCTCGTGCAAACCAAATGCGTCATCCGCAACGAAGACATATGGGACATTTTTTATCGATGGTGATAAATCCGATGGCCGTGGTATCCTAAACGAAATGGTTTAAATGATTATTGCTGTTATTTTTATTGCTGTTAAGGGTTATTTATACTTACGGTAAAGAATTTGAAAATAATTTTTTTCCAAATTTGCTGTTGTGAAAAATACCCCCATCACTCTGTCTTCCAGCAGCCCCTATATCGCACACCATAAAATTATAATTGTGGTCACATATCGCCATCAACACAATTGAGTGGAACTTTTTGTAATTAAAAAAAGTCGAACCACTATACGACGGGGCCTATATAAATGAATTAAAATTTAGATAACTGGAATATTAAAAAATCACTATATAGTAAATACCTGTATAGAAACGTGTTTCCCATCTATTGCACCAATACAATGTGGGAAATTCCAACGTTCTTTATATCCATTGGCCACTGCAATCAAATTTTCCTCATTTATTTTAATGAATACTTTTGACTTGAGTGCATTTATTATGGCGTGCGTCGTTTCACGGATAATAAAATGCACGCTAGCTGGTGAGCATTTGTAGGCAGTGGATAAACTTTTCTGCGATTCACCAGAAGCTAAATATCTAGAAAAGAATATATTATGCAATTAATTGAACGACATGTACAGAAAATAAATTTTTATTCTCACCTAAGCGTAATAGCCAATCTTGCACTTGCTTCAATACTCTTCCTGGTTAAATTTTGTTTGGTGATTGCAGGTCCGACTAGATTTAACAGCTCGTCAAACTGAGAAGATGACATTCTCATATAATTGTAAAACAGCTCTGGGTCAGTTAATTTCAGACGAAGGAATACTGTTTGAAATGCCCCCGATTGTTCCCGCTCTTGGTAGTACGGTCGAACCCAACATTTTTTTTTCTTTTTGGGCATCTCATCTTCTTCATCGCTATTTAATATTATTTTTAATAGGAAATTGTCTTCATCACTTTCACTTTCACTATCACTGAATATTATTTTAAGTAATTGATTATTATTTAATTGTTCCATATTTAATTAAATTAATTTTTTTCCGTATCGTTTTCACAAAAAAATATGTTTATGTTTAAATGTCAAAAAATATAGCATCCAATTATGCCGCCAAAAAAATTATAGCATCGCCATTTTTGTTTACATACTCTTTCTCAGTTTAACTAATGGATTTTTTTTGTATTGTGTGTAGCTCACTTTTGCCTGCAAAATTTTGCCTGGCAAGCATTTTTCTACATCTAAATCGGACATAATTGAGCGTGGTAGATTACCGATTGTAATACTTGGTTGATTACCGATTGAAATTATTGAAAAAATATTAAAATTTAAATCGAACTTTTACATTTTTAGATCTTATGCTAGATAACAGAATTCTGAATCTCGAACAACAAATAATTTTTTTTTAAATATTTTCCCAATCGATGATATTTTAAATACTTAAATTATAATCCTGAAAATTTTGAAAACTTAAGAAATGTGTTGACTATGAAATTTTTTATTGAGAATGTGGGATTTCAAATTATAAAAATAGCCTTTTACTTGTGTGCGGTAAATTCATTTACTTTCCGAAAAACACGGGTAAAATGAATGAACTTCAAATGGTACTAAATTTAAACGCGGATTTAATTATAAAATTTTTTCTATGTAAGACAACCTAGTTTTTAAACTCCTTTGTATTTTAATACCTTGTACCTGCCACTGGCAATAAAACAGTATTAAACAGGGTGGAAAAACTAATAAATCAACTAATAGTTAAGAAACAAGTTATTTTCTGCAGAATGTCAGATTTTTCAAGTAAATTTAGCTTGCAGTATAAATTTAATGTTATTGTCCTAGATTTAATTTAATAATTCAAGAAAACTTCTAAATTTATCGACATTTATTTATAGTACATATTATAAGAAATAAAACAAGTTATGACGTATGTATATTGTATGTATACACTAACAAAATTTTGTCAAAGTACACGGTACAACTTAATGTGTGAAAATGTTTATTAAAAACTAATTTATAGATTTTTGATTATTAAAATTAGTGTTTAGTTCCGGGAAAGAAGACTAATTTGTGAAATTTTTTATAAGTCAATTTTTGAAATATAGTCTGTTGTAAGGTATAATGCAATAGTGCTTCCACAAAATTTTAAAATCTTAGTAATTATTCAATTGTGTTGGAAGTGCAGTATTAATCCAATCAACCTTCATTCTAACGTAATAATACGTATAATGCGATTATAGTTTTAGACAGCCTTATATCTGCGCTATGTTCGCCCATCGCCTGCTCGTGAACACTATTCACTCCAAAATTATTTATTTATTTCATCAAACTTGGCAGTCTAGCCAAGAGCATAACAAACCTTGAAAATAATGTCTAAGATCTGTAGATGGTCGGGATATAACTTAAGCTAAACGAAACTAAATGAAATATGTAACGAAATTAATCGAATAGTTATTATATTGCGTGGGAACACGAAGTTCTTGAGATGCAGGTAATGCAGTTATACAACGAAATTTCTACAGCTTTTGAAATAAGACTTAGTTGTGCGAGAATTACCGTAAAAACAAATACATACTTGTAAAGTTTGAACATGATCTTTAATTATTAATTTCATTTTCCAAACCTGCTGATTTGTTTAATACATTAAAATTATTAATCTTTGCACATCTAATAAATTAGAACCAATTGGATAAATTATATTTTAATAATTTTAACAGTAGAATTTATTTGGTGTATTTGGATGATCTATTTTAAATATTTCAGACAAAGCAGAAATCCCGAACAAATAATATCCACTTATCTCTACACTTTAAATTTTAAATAAAAATCAGTGGTTACTTAACAGTTTCAATATCATCTTCTTTTGATATGTATACGTAATTATGTAAATAAGTTCGCAAACTTCGATTCGAACGACCTTGACTTATTTATTTGACTTATTCTTCTATGTCAAGGTTTTGCTTTTACTTTTAAATTGAATACTTTTAGTAAAGATTTCTTTTTTTACATCTATCCAGTTACCATTAACAAATAATTAAGTGAATGAAATTTCTAAATGCAATATATTTATATTATGCTTTTATTATTCAAACTACGTTAATTGCTTAAACGTGCTTCAACAGATTTATCGTAAATTTTGATCAGCCATGATAATAATTTAGTGAAGATCATTAATGCCTAAATGAAGTGTAAAGTTAAATTTTATAGTAAACTTTTATTTTATTAAAAATATCTTTTATCTGCAAATACCATTCAAATTTAATTTAAATTTTTTAGTATCACGTATATAAATCAGATGATCCAAGGTCTTCTTTACAAAAAACGCGGCCGTATTCATTTGCAGCCTTTTTGCGTATTTATTTAATAGTGAATACAACAGATACTCGTAAATAAATTTACTGTCAACAATAAAGAACTTACAATCTAATTCCAATCTATTATACTTATAATTGTTTAATCAAATCAATCTGAATCAGATTTAATCGCGAATAATATTTAATTGATTAATCTATGTTATACAATGAGCTCCGTTAAAACTTAAGATATATGTATGTACTAATTACATAATAAACTACAGTATAATTTAAATCGGTTTGTCTATAGTCACCAATCAACTTTTAAATTAATTTTAATTGTCGATTTTTTTTCGATTTGATTTGTTGGCATGTGAATTAAATTTAAATTATTATAAATGCGCCGATGAACAGATGTTTTGAAAAAAATCACGTTACAATATTATAAAATTTGATCACATGTCTAATGTGATCAATTTACAGCTGTGTTTGTGAAAAATTATAGTCTTGTGCAGATAAATCGGCGCTAAAGCTAACTAATAATAAGAAATAATATAATATGTATATAGAACCAATTAAACCAATAATATAAAATACATCAAATATTATTCGGAACGCCAAAAATAAAAAGAAATGAACTGGCATTTTTGTCATACTCGATCTCATATAATTTCCTTAACCAAATTTAAGCCCGAATTGCTAGACTGAAATTAATGATTACAGATTTATTCGGATAGAAAATTAAGGAAAAAATTTTATACTGTGAATATTTATTCCCGATTTTTCAGGAGAATACAATCTTAGAAAATAATGTATTAATGTAAAATATAATAATATTTTATCACAAAAAATACATATTTAATTTAAATATAATTACTATGTCTCTAAAAATCGTATGTTAAGCTGCAGAACACTTAAAAGCTAATAGAAACAGCTTAATTAAATTTGCTGCTTACAAATATAGACAAAACAGAAAACTACTAAAAGATATTTTAAAATGTATCCATTTACATACATACATATGTACATATATAAAAAATTTAATTAGACTATCTCATTTTAATTTTCTGCAAAAAAAATTTCAAATGAAAACCAAAGCATTATACATTTTTAGTAAACAGAGATATCATCTGAAATTATTAAAACACAATGTTGGAAAATGAAAGTATGTACCATTTTTCAATAGATCGACTTACAAATATATTCTAAAATTTATAAGTAAAATAATGGTTATTTATTAACCTATTTATAAATTTGGTATGAATAACCTTAAAAAATATAGAAATATTTATTGTCCTAACGTTATAGTTAAAGTCGTAGATCTTATCAAAAATCAATAATAACTTACATAAAAATCAACTTTTATCCGCTCCAATTAATTTATAATTAAAATAAATAAAATAATATGAAAAGTAACAAAATCAATCACACGCTAATTTATTTACGTTAAAATATTTTTAATAACAAAAACAAGTTGTACATATTACGATCTAATTAATTAACAGCATTTGATAGATATATACATGTATAGAAGTTCAATTAGATATTGGTAATAATTAGCGAAAATGTTAAACTAACAACCTACAACTATACGTGTAGTTAAAAGTTTAATTTCATTTCCATATACATACGTACATATACATAATATTTGGATCACGTTATGTTTTAATAAAATAAATCAAGTTCATAGAAATCTTACAGCAATAAGATTTTATCATTCACTTTATTATTATTTTTAATTTTAATATATTATTCTTATCTAATTAATTTACAGATGTTTAAAATGAACATTTTCCTCTGAAAATTTAATTACAAAAATGTTATCTATTTATATACCTATTTTATAATCTTGACAATCTTATGAAAATTAATAATTATTTATGATCATATTCAGATTCTCCGTTTTACCAAAACGTAAAATAATTATTTGTGAAATAATATGTAAACTCTATTTTGAAATACACATAGGCAATATTTAGTATCGATACCTACCTAGTAATGTGACAATTATCTATTCTTATTCATGCGACATATTATAACTAACATATGATCTCATTAAAGAAAATGTGTAAGTAATTAAGTACGAATGTCCAAATTACTTTACCATCTTAATCTTATATATAAACTAGGAAATAATAAATAATCAGAAATTCCAAATTTAATTCCACTAGTGATTTTGACTTGATTACACATTAAACTAATTTAACAAGTTAGGTTTGTTTCAAAACTTGTTATAATACAAGGTTGGTAAATAATTTATATTTTAGTTTTAATAAAATCTAGAACCGCTGTCAAATTTATGTACACAAAAAATAAACAGGTATCTCAGACAGCAGACTGCGGAATATGTTTAAGATTATATTTCACTAAAGATTGACAGCGCAATTTTGTATTGTGTATCACTTTTTCTGCTCTGATGTTATGTTTGGTAATTGAGTTGCAATATTCGCGTTATACGTTAGTTTATTTGGTGAGTTTACACTCGCATATCTAAGTCGGTGTTCGCCAGCTGTTTTTGTTATTCTTGTCGCTCTTCTCATTATATTTAACTTCAAGTAATGAATTTTAATTGTATGTCATCATATAGCCATTTGACCTTACTATGTTTATCTGAAAGAGCTTATTTAAATTAATTAAAACCAACAGCGCTGACAAGCCTCTCTTTCCAAAATATTTAATAAAACTATTTATAATTTTAGCTATCTCTACCATTGATTGAACTATTGATAAGCAAATATATTTACAAAGTAAAAATAATCGTGTCATTGAAAATTATGTTGATACAGTTAATCCATAAAATATTTGGATAAATTACATTTGACATAATATCAAAAACTAATAACATCACACGACAACGGCTATCAATTGACATTGAAAATATTTAATTATTTCAATCCGTTGTAAAACAGAAAACTTCAATGACAATTAGATATTAATTGAAATTTTAGTGATGAACAACATTTATATACAATAATGTTTCAATTCCAAACCGAAAACGATGTCTTTCTGACTCTGATGATTACGAAAAATAGGCAAATAATAAAAATAAATTAGAGGCTTGGTGCCACCTGTTGTTGGGAATGACACAAGTGTTTACAATACGATGAACAATTAAGTTAAATCACATAATATTTGACATAATATAACTGTTCTTATATAATGTTACAAATATAAAAATTACCGATTTATCACCATCTAAAGTTTCGATTTAAAATGCCCTACTCAATGTACGCAATGCCAAATGTTCTAATATGACTATATAATGCTACGCTTGTCTTAAGAAAATTAATTAATTATTATACAAATAAAATAAATAAAATCCAGAATATTAAATAAAACAAAAATTCCGAAATCATGAAACAAATATTCATGCGATTAAATTGAAAGTATCTAACAATACCAAGTTTTATTGAATGCAATGCACTGCCTAATCCAGTAGGGAAAAATTATGACAATTTGTAAAAGCAAGTCGGATTAATTTACTGTGATAATAGAATTAACAATAAAATAATTATATAACGGTAAACGAACTTATCGAAAGTACACAATTTTATGGAACGATAAATTGAAATTTCATCTACTAAACTATATATGTACATAGATATCCATTGAAAATTATGTTTCGAACGTTAGTATGTATTTGATATTTGCTTCTGTCGGTGAAGTCAGTTACATATTGATACTGAATTTCATATTGGTCATACTATTGGTGACTGTACTTGAAATAATAAAAATACATATTTATTGATTAAATCGTATTCTCAATATTTAAGAAGATGGCAGAAATCACCTGGCATAAACATATTACATACATATAATTTTTATACTCGATATATTGTTTTTGTGTATCAACATAAATTTCACATAAAGTTATTACAATATCTACGTTATAAACAGATAGTTAGTTTTATTAACAAACCAAACAACAAACAAGTGTCACTTTATTTATTTTTAAGTATAGGTAACTAATTTTAATAAAATCAGAATTTAAAAAAAAATATTTGTTTTATTGTTCTTACCCCTGTGGTCGGGGAAGCACTCATACGTCTCGTAAATCTAATTTGCACGAACATGTTTCCCAAAAATACCATCACAGTATCACAGTAAAATCAACTGTTTATAAAGTCAACAAAAAGAAAAATGGATACCGCCAAAAAAACACAGAACCCCCGCTCAAATACCCGGATACGAGATTTAGGATCGGAACGTGCAATCACTTAGAAAACCAGGAGCATTGGCGGGCCTATTCACGTGCATGAAGAAGTATCGGCTGGAACTCGTTGCTCTCCAAGAAACTCGCTGGCCTATAAGTGGAGACCATGTGTCTCAGGGCTATACGTTGCTCTACAGTGGAGATGACCTCGGAAATCTTGGAGCTATATTTCTTCTTGGGCCGCAGGTAAAGAAGGCTGTTTTGGATTTCCAGGCAGTCAATAACCGATTATGTAAGCTTCGCTTGCGCATGAAGTTAGCCAACCTGTCGATAATTTGTGTACACGCGCCCACAGAAGTCAGCCAGCCCCAATATAAAGACTCATTTTACAATGACTTGGACGATCTGATGGGATCCGAATACCCGAATACGATCTTAAGATGGTAATTGGTGACTTTAATGCTAGAGCTTGCAGACCGACTTGTGTGAAAACATATGTCCGTACTCCTAAAGGAGCAAGCACGTTCTTCCCTCACAAACAGATACATCTAGAGACATGAACACATTCTCGCGGAACTTCCCACAGCCAAATTGACCATGTGTTAGTTTCTAAAGAACGGGCTCTGGTTGTGCAGAATGTGAGAACTTATCGGTCAGCAACCAAATACGTAGGCAGCGATCATCATTTTGTCGCTGCAAAGCTACGATGGAAGTTTTCGTACAAGTCTGGGAACACAGCGAAACGCATGGTACGTTTCGACTGTGAAGGTCTGATAAATGAAGATCAAAAGAAACTATATCTGGATCTTGTCAGCGACAACATTGATGAAGCTAATTACCAGTCTGACTGCGTGAACTCTGTCTGGGAGGTACTGAAAACTTCGGTTGACAGTGCTGCTCAACAGACTTTAGGTATAGTGAAAGTCAGACCCAGGAATGATTGGTTTGATGACGAGTCGACACTCAGTTGAGCAACAAAATATAGCCCATAGTGAAGTGTAACAACGTCTCACAATCGCGAGGAAAAACAAGGCTGCTCTTGCAAGAAGGGCAGCTAAGCGGATTTTGAGACGGAAGAAGCGAGAATGGTGGATGGCCAAGGTTCTGAAAGCACAACATCTCAGCAATGAGCGCAGTTCGCGTAATTTCTTTAAAGGAATTACTGGACTGCACCATACTTTCAGGCCTACGTCAACCGCCATTCGGGACCGGGATGGAAACCTTTGTGTCAACATCGACCCAGTACTTGACGCATGGAGTGGCCACTTTACTAACCTGCTTGATGTTCATCATGCGTCACAGACTGTTGTTGAGTCACCTCTAATACAGACTGCGGAGAGTTGCACTGAGGAGCCATCCCATGAGGAATTCACTAAAGCCATACAGAGATTGAAATGAAACCGCTCACCTGGGGGTGGACTGCATTAATTCGGAGCGCTTGATATTTGGAGGGGATACTTTGTGGAACTGTCTTTTCGACCTTATTCGATTAGTACGGCGAACCGAAATTATGCCTGACGAATGGAAAGTGGCCGCGATATGCCCCATCTTCAAGAAGGGAGACCGCTTGAAGTGTGAGAATTATCGCGGTATAGCTCTCCTTTGCACAGCATACAAATTACTATCATACATTATATTGGATAGAATCACTCGTCTAGCGGAGGGCTTGATTCGTAACTATCAAGGAGGATTTCATCCGAATCGATCAGTCTTTGTCTGGTATTTTGTGATGTGAAAGTTGGGCGCTGGCGGACGAGTACGAGAGATGGCTCCTTACATTTGAGAGAATCATGCGTGTGATTTACGGCCCTAACCCCGAGTAAGGCCAGTAATGACCTTTAAAAACTAATTATTATTGTTTTATAGTAATAATATAACTTTTTATAACAAGTCCATTTATCAAAAAACTTTATATAAATTTAAATAATAACTACAATTATCAATTTTTTATAAAAAAAAATTTTGTGGCATAACTTATATTCACATTAAAATTTTTTTGTTTATAAATGGAAGGAAATTTTGAAAATTTGTCTGAAAATATATAGTTTTAGAGTTATTTGCATTCTAACTCAAAATCGTCAATTCAGTTAACTAGTTTCTCAAAAAAACGACAGTGTTATGCTCAGTGTCTGACTAAAATACCATAAAAAAATGTAATCAATAATTATTTTATGAATTAACCAAATAACTAAACAACAGATTCCAACCGCAAATCTCGTGCCTGTGCAACTTTTTAAATGCAGTTCGTTTTTCTCTAAATTTTATGATAATTTTTATTGCGATCGATAATATGTCTCTGGCTTGTATTTATAGGCGGCTTTGGTTAGTTTCATACTCGTAATTTATCAGGGGAAAGCAAATGGAGATACAATTTTGATTGCAACAAATTTTTTTTAATTAGCTCTAAACAGTAAATCCTATATGCATATTACCTATAGTCATTCAGAAAAACTGGTAAATTTGAATAATTTGATGTTTCACATATGTAATTTGTATACCCAAAAATGCCAAACGAATATTTAAAAATATTTAAACTTTAGTATTTGTTTGTTGCCGCCTTAAAGTTGGTATAAACACTAAAATCGCCAGATTTTTACTCTTTCGCCTCAATTATCGTAATCGCTAATTTCTAGATGGTGAGTAGAACTAGTAATACATGTCATCTGCATATGTATATAAGTTATTTGATATCACTCTAAATATTCAAGGTGAATTTAAATTCAAAATAAAACATATCTAGATTTTATAATTTTAGGCCGTTACTTCTATAGTTGTAACAGAACACAATCTCTCACAAACGATGAAATATTTGAAAACAACAATGTTGTAATAGTGTGCAAAACATAAATTGAAAATTGTTAATTAGCCATAACAAATCATATATGGTTATTTCGTCTTATTATAAAATATACATAACTATTTAATTTCATTTAATCAAGCGCCTATTAGTATGCACCGCGAATAAACCGTATAGAAATCAAAGATAAATTACAAAATTTAGTTAATTAATTGCACCTTAATAATTAATGGAATAGTGAATAGATATTATCTAATAGTGATTCAAAATGGTTTTATAGATTGCATGTAATTTACTACAGATATTCCCATGCTGATTTTTCGAAGGATTAATTCATTTGTCATTATAGCATTTTATTATTATGTATTTTATTATACATAAAATAAATTATTTACTTTTTTTGTATTAAAAATGTATTGAACCTGAACTTGAATTTTTATTATGTACATACATATTGTATTTAAAAAAAATGTAATATAAATTTATGAATATTTTCTTGTTCGTCTGTATTGTGTATACTATACACATGATGTACTCAATATTTATTTATTTGCAATATGTAAATTTCTTAGTCTTTTGTGACTTTATTAAGTTCATTGAATTGAATAGCACCGAAAATTGCGTTCAACTTAATTTAATTAGTCATCTTTCAAGGGTATTTATTCTCAATCAGAGAGGAATTAAATTAATTTGTATACCGACACACTAAATTATGTATACGTATTGAATGACAAACTAATTTACTATAATCAGACTCATTCGAATGCAATTAATTTTTTTTAAATCAATAATTATTAATATTTTGCAGTCTACATGCCGTTGTATGTACATCTGTTTCGCATAGTTTCAACAATAAATTAAATTAATCATTTCAACATTGCATTATAATATGCAATACAAATACCCGGATCGATTTTGAACACAATTTTTTTGATTCTACTAAATACAATTTTATATGTACATAGGTATGTACTTAAAAATTGGATATAAAAATCATGAACAAGGTTAAGTCAATCATCAAAAATTATTTGTAATCCTTGAGTTACGACTACGCAGGTTAGTATTTTTATAGACGCTAATAAAATTTTATGAATGATAAAACATAAAGAGAAACAAACTTAATTTTGCATAAAACTCATCATCATAATCAAAATATCAATTTTTTAATAAAATATAGTCCTTGTATGAATATTTACATTTTTGAGCGATAACACATTCTATTTCAAAATGCATATCGTTGTTTTTGTTGCCAATATATGTATAATAAATCATTAAAGATTGTAATAAACGATTTGAGCATTAAAAAGTTAGGCAAATCACAAATCGTCTTATAGCAACATTGTGCACAGCGGGATATTTATAAAACAATTGTGTTGTGTACTAGTTCTACAAAAGTTTTTTAATCACGATATCATCTCTCTTTTAAAAATCCAGCATTCCATTAAAGATTAAAATATATACATATGTACTACATACATACCTATATTATATCGTAATAAAAATTAATACATCGTGCACTGCAGTTTCAAAACAATTAAAATTTAGGTGTTTAATGCATTTTAATTCCAATGTTGGTAAATTTAAAGAATAATATGGAATAAAGAAGTAACGATTAATTTATATCACCAATCGACATTGTATGGATGGCAACTGAATAAATGAAAATTTTTGGAATAAGGACAGAAATTGGAGCCTCAATTTTTTTCTGCAGCACGGGCTGCACATCTGCTGAAATTTTGACTGCAGCCTATGTATAAAAAAAAGTTTTTTTTACAGTTTTTATAAATTTCAACAACAAATTACATTCAATTATAATTACAACATTTTTGATCAGCATACCTTGGCCCCTGTGGTCGGGGGGCACTCACATGTCTCGTAAATCTAAGAGCCTGTCCGAATTCATTCTTAATCGACTAAACTAAATAGTTACCACCATTTTTCCGCGAGAGGCGGTAATATCGCGCAAAAGTCTAGTATTCGACTAGACTAAATCATTCTAAACTGTGATTTCATTTTGAACGGTAGCGTTTTAATATATTCAATATTTTTTTTTTAAACAATAAATAATCATAATAATAAATTGTTATTATGAATAAATCATCCGTAACAAACGGATACGGAACGAATTCACAGCAATAGCCTAGTTTCTAAAAAATGTAAACAAAATGTAAGGTTATGTTATAAAAATATTTTATTCATTAATTTTATTACCCTTTTATTTGATACGGGTGACGAGTTTTCATCAATTAAAGATAATGACAATACGTAGCTGCATATTATTTCACTTACGCAAGATATAATAAATTCATCTTCAGTGCCAATGGCATCGTTATTTTCAATATCACTCATTTCTCGAAAAATTTATTTGACAGATTATTTAGAAACCAGAATATAATGAATTCGGACGCTAGACATTCTTAATTTAGTGACATCTATGATTATTTGAGTAGAACTTCACGAATATTTTTAGTTTAGTCGATTAAGGATGAATTCGGACAGGCTCTAAATTGCACGAACATGTTTCCCAAGAATACCACCACAGTATCCTTTGCTTATCGTAGGAGGCGACTAAACGATTGGATCGCTGGACGACCCGCATTCCGTAAAAAAATAAAGTGTTTATAAAGTCAACAAAAACAAAAATGGACACCGCCAAAACAAGACCGGTCCCCCGCTCAAGTACCCGGACATGAGATTTACGATCGACACGTGGAACGTGCAATCACTAAGAAAACCAGGAGCGTTAGAGGGCCTAATCACGTGCATGAAGAAGTATTGGCTGGAACTCGTTGCTCTTCAATAAACTCGGTGGCCTAAAAGTGGAGACCATGTGTCTCAGGGCTATACGTTACTCTACAGTGGAGATGACCTCGGAACTCTTGCAGCTGGATTTCTTCTTGGGCCGCAGGTAAAGAACGCTGTTTTGGATTTCCAAGCAGTCAACCGATTGTGTAAGCTTCGCTTGCGCATGAAGTTAGCCAACCTGTCGATAATTTGTGTACATGTGCCCACAGAAGTCAGGCAGCCCCAATATAAAGAATCATTTTACAATGAGTTGGACGATCTGATGGGATCTATACCCGACCACGATAATAGAATGGTAATTGGGGACTTTAATGCTAGAGCGGGCAGAAATCAGACCGACTTGTGTGAAAACATAGGTCCGTACTCCCGACACGAAACGGCGACCGATAATGGTTGAGAGAATGATGTACTTTGCGGTTGCTCATGATCTTAGAGTAGCAAGCACATTCTTCCCTCACAAACACATACATCTAGAGACATGGACACATCCTCGCGGAACTTCCCACAGCCAAATAACCACGTGTTAGTTTCTAAAGCACGAGCTCAGGTTGTGCAGGATGTCAGAACTTATCGGTCAGCAACCAAATACGTAGGCAGCGATCATCATTTGGTCGCTGCAATGCTACGATGGAAGAATGATTGGTTTGATGACGAGTGTCGTCTTGCAGTTGAGCAACAAAATATAGCCCATAATGAAGTGCAACAACGTCTCACAATCGCGAGGAAAAACAAGGCTGCTCTTTCAAGAAGGGCAGCTAAGCGGATTTGTAGACGGAAGAAGCAAGAATGGTGGAAGACCGAGGTTCTGAAAGTACAACAACTCAGCAATGAGCGCAGTTCGCGTAATTTCTTTAAAGGAATTACTGGACTGCACCATACTTTCACGCCTACGTCAACCGCCATTCGGGACCGGAATGGAAACCTCTGTGTCAAATTCGACGCAGTACTTGACGCATGGAGTGGACACAAAGCGTTGATCAGGATCGTTGTTATGTTTGGATGTGAAAGTTGGGCGCTGACGGATGAGTACGAGAGATGGCTCCTAACATTTGAGAGAAGAGTCATGCGTGTGATTTACGGCCTAAAACGCGAAATACATGGTACCTACCGAGGTCTGTACAATATCGAGATCAGAGATCTGATGAAGATTCCCGATATTGTACATGAAGTAAGATCTCAGCGAGTACGCTGGCTCGGGCACGTCCTGCGTGCTGATCCGGAACGAATTGTGCAGCGATCTCTGAAAGGAGAGCCACCATATGGTAGGCGCAGAGGTCGTTGCAGGCGACGATGGCTCCACGGTGTAGAGAACGACTTGGCCTCTTCAGATTGTCTTAGACAGTATGAAGACCATGCTCGGGATCGAAACCGTTGGAGCCAAATAGTTGACTCAGTAAGGGGCCAGTAAAGGCCTTTAAAACTGTTAAAAAAAAAAAAAAATCTTAACACTCATCCTTAGTCAAAAATGCAAAACTATTTGGAAATAAGATAAAATAATAAATCAGGGCCAAATGAAACCAAACAATTTGTAGAATATTCCATGACGATCGATGTTCTGATTGGCCAATGTACAGCACAACTAATTAAGTTACCATTTAATGTCTTTGTACACAATGTACACCTACATATCGTATCTTTTGATATTCCGCATGTGTTCAATACAGTATGATATTGGCCTGCTTTACCTAGACAGCGCAATGCTGCTAACAATTGTTATTTGCACGTCTGTTCGATTGGAGAATTTGATTAACAATTGAACAGTTTTGTTAATATTTAATATGTACATACATATTTCAATATTTCGTGAAACCGAAACATACATTTAGAATACATTGTAGCAGTAATTATAAAAAATAAGTTGTAGTTGGTGAAACAAAAATATTATATATTTTTTACAATTATACAATTTTTGTTAAGAACAATTTTTGAGTTAGGAACGCGACACAAAAATAATATGATACCGATTAGTGATCACATTCTGACTGCTTCCAGTGCATAATTTATAAGGGCATATGATTAAGATAACTAAAAACTAAATAATTTTAGAACGGAGTTTAAGTTCATGACGGTGATTTAAATAAAATAAAGTTAATGTTTTATTTTATTGAAATAAGCTTTCTCAAAAATAATAATCTATTTGCTATATCCGGAATAATTAAAATAATTTTAGAATATTATTTGCGGCGAACAGATTATAAAAATATTTTAATTATTCGGGATTCGAAATGAGATATGGGATTTAGAAGATGATACTTTAAATTTTTTTTTTTCATATCCGCGATTTTGAGAATCGAAATTTCAATTATTATTAAGTTTTTTAAAGGCCATTATTGGCCCCTCATGGTGTCAACAATCTGGCTCCACCGGTTTTCAATCCTGAGATTGGTTTTCATACTGTCCTAGACAATCTGAAGAAGCCAAAACGTTCTTTGCACCGTGGAGCCATCGTCACCTGCAACAACCTCTGCGCCTACTATATGGTATCGCTGAGATCTAACTTCATATACAATATCGGAGGTCTTTATCAGATCTCTGATCTCAATATTGTACAAAGCTCGGTATGCACCATTTACTTTGCGTTTTAGGCCGTAAATCACACGCATGATTCTTCTCTCAAATGGAAAGAGCCATCTCTCGTAGTCGTCCGTCAGCGTCTAACATTCACTTCAATACATAACGGGCCTGATGTAAAACTTCAAGTTCACGGCACTTGATGGTGTTTACATTTTAGCCGTGGCCCTAGAGGATACATAATACCGAGATTATATTACGATCACTCATTCTGTATTTAAATTTGTAAAATTGTTAAAATTCAGTCGGCGAGTGACAGAACAATATAACCGCCAAAAACATAATTTTAAACTAAAATAGCCAAATTGCTTAAATTTCGTAGACTAACAATGGGCTACAACCATACGTTATCCAACTGCCTACCTTTAAAATCGGACTAAGTAATTTATGATTTAGTTGAAAAACAATACAAGTGCGCCGTTTATATGGTTTTTTCACACATCACATCAGCTTCACTAAGACTTATAAGAAGAGCTGCTCCTATTTACATATCTCCCTGAAGAGTATTAACAGCTTTTCGAAAGAAAGATCAATTCATTTTACCTCATATTGGCTATAAAGTTATTGACTTTAAGAACCAGTGATCAAATTTTTACACAAACTTGCAAATATATCGGCAAACCAAGTTTTAAATTTTGTTTTCCGCACTACGGTCAATTGGTCTTTTTAGGATATTTTGGTTCCTTAGATAAAAGGAAAGCTTGTTACCTTCTTAACATTTAACTAAGGTAGTTTCTGCTGGCCTCTAGCTAGAACGGAACTATTAATATATTTGAATGTTTTGATGATGGGCCTTTAATGTTTACATTAATAATGATTACTGTCAATCAAGAACTATCATACATTAATTATCACTGTATGAATGTATGTAATTGTAAATAATGTATGTAATTGCTCGGTCACGTTCTGCGTGCTGATCCGGAACGAATTGTGCAGCGATCTCTGAAAGGAGAGCCACCATATGGTAGGCGCAGAGGTCGTTGCAGGCGACGATGGCTCCACGATGTAGAGAACGACTTGGCCTCTTCAGATTGTCTAAGACAGTATGAAGACCAAGCTCAGGATCGAAACCGTTGGAGCCAGATTGTTGATTCAGTAAGGGGCCAGTAATGGCCTTTAACACTGTTTATTATTATTATTATTTATGTAATTGTAAATAATTATATAGATGTATTCAAGCAAAGTTGAATTACAATGTCAATGAACAAAAATAATGTTGCCGGTTTTACAAGTAAAACTACAAATTTGTTTTAAAATCCATTTCACATATAAAATATTGAATAATAGATCCTATACATATTTATACATACAATGAAATTATAATGTGTAACAAATATTTATGATTTACCCATCAAGTGAAAATTCCAAATTAAACACTCCACCATGCTCACTACCTCCAAAACTGCAATCATTCCAGCTATCATTAGATTTAAAAGAAGTATAGACAGTTTTATGTATATTATCAATAACACCAATATTATTTTTTAATCCAATTTCACGTCTTTTTAGCCACGAATATAAAACCATGTTTTTTTCTTTATTTTTTATAACACCGAAAAACAGATATAGAACCACAAAAATATTTTGACAATTGAAATATCAAAAAAAAAAATGTAGATTAGAAGCGAGATAACAACACTAGAATTTGAGAACAGTATATGCAATAAAAATACAAAACCAAACTTCAAAACTAATCAAAATTCACATGTTTTAAAATTCAAAATACAAATTTTAAACACTGACAGCAATTTATCTATTTATATTAAAACAGTAAGTCACAAACTAAATTTTAGTTTTAATTCGTTATTACTCTGCGGTAAATAAACGAAAAACTTTACTATAATCTCATAAATTCTCAACACGTTTTTTGAAGGTTAATTAAACTTATGTTTTGCTTTCGAGTTTGCGAAAATCGAAAATTCATAAATTCTTGTCCTATGAGCAAATTAAAATTGTTGCGATTCTAAAAGGAAGTGAAAATGGTTTCACACTGCGTGTTCCATTAGACTATCGCGCAATTGCCGATGGAGCATCATGGACCCCACGTAGCGGTAAAATTTTGAAGCGAATTTACAAGCAGATTTAAGCTTGATTTACATTCAACGATTAAGCAGATCTGCAAGAAACGTCAAAAATAACTAATATTAACTAATAATAACTATAATAACTAAAATAACTATAATATTTTAAATTATTTTCAATGTGTGTACAAAATTTAGTATATTATACATTTTAAGTACATGAATTGACGTCTGTTTATAGTAGCAGATGAAGCTCGACATCTTTTTTTCGTTTGCATCTGCTTTTTTTTGGTTTACTGGGATCGTTTTGGTATGATTTTTTTTTGCAGACGATATATTTTTCTCGTTCTCGCTTTAATAAATTTTAATCATTGTATCTCAGGTTTTTTGTAGACGTCGAAAGTCGTCAAGTGTAAATCAAGCTTTATGATTTAATTTTCAGAATACAAAATAAATAGAGCTGTGAAATTTCACCAACGTTCGTTTTTCGTATTGAACAAATTTACTGTTTTTTGTATTGTACAAATTTAATGTATGCAATGTCTAAATTTTTTTGAACGAAATTTGTTTTATTTAACGAAAAAAATGAAACTAAAATTGACGATTGTAAAAGTAGAAAAAACGCCTCTCGTAACACGCATAAAGACGTATATGATTTGTGTCGTATTGACTATTGAGGAAATAATAAATAATTATGTATATAATAATAAATAGCGTTTAAAGGTCATTACTGGCCCCTTACAGTGTCAATAATTTATATATAATCAGATTAAAATTTCAATACGTAAATCGTGTATATTCGCTTCTAATCTTTTCCGCTACGTCGAGTTCGTGATGCTCCAATTATCAATTACGTAAACAAAGAATTCTCGATTTTCTCGATTTTCTTTGGTCAAAAATAATTGATTATTTTGACAAATAATTGATATTTTTCAGGATTTCATTTTTCTTTGGCGAAAATAATTGATTATTTTTTGATGTATAATCAATTTTTTCAAATCATGATTTTTTCTATAATCTACTACCACTACATTGAAAAATAGAAATGTCAAATATGACAAATAGACGCCTCGCAATTTTTATGTCAATTCAATGGTTTTCTTGCTGTGTGGTTATAATAATTTGTCCATAATAGTTGTCCATAATTTTGTTGACGAGGTAGTCTGCATTGACAGTGGCGATTTATGGGATGAGGCATCAAACATTGCCTCAGATCGTACACAAGATCAGCAGATAACATCGACAGAACAAAATGATTCAACTGATAACTCGGGAGAAAATGTAACTGGCAATGTATTGAAGCATTTGGGCGAAGTAAAACGCAATCGAATTGCTTCTAGTTTTTAAAATTTAAAGCAAAAATATTACAAATAAATTAAAATAATACATAGATAGATTATAATAAATAAAACACAAAATGATTCATTATATTTATTTCATTCACATGAAATTCACATTAAACTGACAGAAAACAAAATGTCAAAATACCAACACAAAGACAAAAAATAATCAATTATTTTTCGTTTTTGATTGGCAAGAAAATAATTGATATTTTTTGTAAAACCAAAGAAAATCGACATTAAAACCAAAATTAAAATTAAAATTCGACTGAAAGAGGTTTATGCTTTTGTATTTTTTGATCTTTAAATTATTATAATTTATCATAATAAATTATAAATTCTACTTATTAGATTATTTGATTCATTTTTATTTGGTGTTTATTTTAACACCAAATAAAAAGAAACCCGTTCACTTAGCTGTGTCAGCTCGTTGCAAAGTGTGACCGTTATCCTAAATTGTAGACGCCCGATGCATACGATGCATGTATCGTTATAAGAAAAAATTACACGCAGACCTACGATCATGTGGTAGTCTGCACGGTATTCCAAGCGGAGCTGATTGCACTCACACGTTGTGCGATTGATCCTTCTTAGCTCGCTGTTTCCGGAAACGACATTATTTTATGCAGTGATAGTAAATTTGTACACAATTCATTACGAAATCTTATAATCACTTCCAAATTGGTCAAGAACTGTAAACATTATATTAACGTCCTTTGCTCTAATAGTCATGTCATGGTTATATGGATTCCGGCTTATTGTGGTTCAAAGCAGGTTCAATTATGAAATTCATTGGACCTGAACCGGCAGTGCCCCTGACCTTTAATTGTGGTAAGAAAGCTATTAAGGAATACATGTTTTTGCAGGCTTAGCGTATTGGCTAGCTTCCACTACATGCCGAGTGGTACTTCATTTGTGAACCTAATCTGAGGCTCACAAAGTTTGCTCTATCTTTGAAGAAAGATCAACTGAGAGTTCTGGTTGCTATTCTGGCCAGCCATGGCCCTTTTAAACTCCATTTACAAAGAAATGCAGCTGGTTTAAGCTGTTACAGTTTGCCAGAGCAGCTGAGCGCACTTGCGAATTGTGATAGAATCCTCGGTTTGCACCATGGGGCCAGAGTGGCGGGAGTGCGGCACTTCCTTGGGTTCCAGCCAACTTTAATAGCCAACTAATATTTAAGCATAATTTATAATTGATCAAAGGGCGCTTTTTAAATTTTTCTTTTTTCGTTCAACCCAGCAAACCCTATAAAGTATTCCCAGTCATCTTCACTACATTTATTGTTATTTTTGCAATTCATATTCCAAATGTCAAAACACTAAAACAAACAAAATCTTAAATCTTGTTGCGTTCGCTGCAGAAAAATGGTTGTTCCAGATTCTGGTAAAAAGGAAGAAGTTCTTGGACTGATCAAGCGGAAAGACAGTATTGAACAGGAGATTAATGGAATGGGAAATATTTTAGCTGCAGTAAACATTAACTAATTTGGTTTAATTTATTATAAATTATCGAGTTTTGAATATTTTTAGAATCATATCGGAATGAATGAGCCTCTCGTGGATGAATCTGGCTTTCCAAGAAATGATATTGACGTTTACCAAGTGCGGCATGCCAGGCATCGCATTATATGTTTGCAAAATGATTTGAAAACACTAATGAAGGAAATCGAAAAAGGTTTGGAAATTATACATTCGGAAGCGAGTGCAAGTGGAACAGACTCTCGATCTAGAAAGTTTGATAACGAGAAGTCAAATGAGGTTTCTTCAAATACATCAAACTTAAAATCATTCTTGAAGGTTGATTTAATTAGTCCAACATCCCCAGCCGAGTTGGCGGTAATTATTTAAGTATGCTTTAAAGAATTTCTACAAACTTTTCTAATTTTAGGGACTTCAACTTTTTGATGAGATTGTTGAATTCGGAACTATTAATATCACCAATTTTAAGGAGGTTACACAGATAGCCGAGCTTGTAAAGCATCGAGAAAATCATCAAATAAATATTAGAGTAAAACGCAATGAAAAACTATTAGATTTGGTCCTAATACCACAGAAGTGGACAGGCAGAGGGCTTTTAGGATGTAATATCGTCATCAATTTTGACCAAGTTGAACGTTAATAGCTGTGTATCTCTAAAACTAATAAACATTTTTTTTAAATTAAAATCTAAAAACATTTATTTATTTCCAATTTTGTATTTATAAACTTTCTTACATTTAAAAATATAATATAATTATCAATCTGTCTGCGTACTGTATCCGATTTATATGCATAATTTAAAATTGATTGATTTTTTTAGTAATAGTTTCCAAAATTATTCCACTGGTAACCACCACTTTGAGCATATTGACCCCAGGAACTGGAGCCATAATCACAGTATGGTTGATAACCAGATTGATTATTTCCATAGTAGTAGCTCGAGTTTTGATTACTGCCATATGGGTAAGAACTTGAATAGTTTGCCGCATTTCCGCCAGCTGATTGAGGCAATGGTGGATTTGATTCCTTTGAAGATTTCTTGGTTGGTGGTGGTGCGGATATTATGGTGGTTGTTGCCTCACTTTAATAAAAGTATAATTAGTAAAAGTTATGTTTATTTTTCTTTAAATACTCACCTCTGTTTCTTTTTTGCTTCATTAGCTTTGCTTAGCGCCACTTGTAGTGACCTTTGGGCGTCTTGTAAACCTTTGGTTGTACTACCAAAATCCTCTAGAAATTCAACCTTTCTTTGAGCAAATAACACTTTCTGATCAGGCTCCATTCCCTCGCGTGCCATAAAAGTATCCATAATTGTAACCACTTCATTTTCATCTACTACGTTCCGCTGTAATGCCAAATCAATCATTTGCAAAACTACACGCGCATTTGATGAATCTTTCTCCAATGCGCTTTTTAAAATTATCAGGCCTTCTTCTATATCACCTTTAATTTTATGCATGAATCGAGCATATTTAATTGCCAGACTGCTTGCTATGTTTTTATTTTTAGCGTGATTTATATAGTGTTCATAAAATTGAATACATTTTTCAAAATCTTTCCTTCGCCGCTCTACATTTATGCGGCGATACGCAATTTGTAATAAATTTGGGCAAGTTTTTTCAACATTTGTAAGAATTTCAGCCGCTTTGTCAAAATTGTTATGCAGTTCTTCAAATGCTGACCACATCAAATGTAAACTTGGTTTATCTGGATGATGTACTGTGCAAGCACGTTCAAATGCATCGCGTGTTATTGCTTCTAAAGTAATATCGTTTTGGGACTCCAAATATCGAATTAGTTTTAGCCAAAATTCATCATACAGAGCGCATGCAATCAGACATCGTTCGAAAAGAACTAAAATTCGTTTTCGATCGGCTTTCTCAATCTCGAAATCTAAATATTCTTTCCAGTTTTTCAGTTGGCAACGTTCCAACGGTTTTACGTGGAAATAGGGGCGTTTGATTCCCTCTTCAAAGGTCCAACGTTCACTAACCGCGGTAACGGTTTGTTTATGAACTTTTCGACGGATTGATAAAATTTTGTCTTTTACTGCTGAAATTTCATCATCTTTCAAATGATCATCAGCTTCAGGCTCTGGTTCGGCTTCTGGTACACTTTCAGGAACCGCAACCTCTACTTCCTCTTTTTCATCTTCTTTTATAACTAACGGTGCAATTTCATTCTTTACTTCTGCTGTCGTATCTTCGGATTGTTGCTTCTCTTCTGTTATTTCTTCGTCTTTGTCCTCTTGTTTTACTAAATTATCTTTCACTTCTTCTTTAGGAGCTTTAGCAATGATTTCTTCTTTTGGAGCTTTATCAATTTTTTCATCTTTTGTAGTTTTTAAATATTTTTCTTCTTTTATTGGTTTTTCTTTGGGTCCTAAACTTTCTCGTACTTCGGCACGGAGTCTTTTTATTTCCTCTGTGCTTATGAGCACTGACACGGGATTTACATTTACAATCTCCGAAAAACTGGAAAAAATATGATTAATTTTTATTGATTCTCATAATTACTTTTATTTTTAGATTTACCTATCAAAGTGACTATTGTATCCTTGAGTTGGAGTTGCTAATAGTCTATCATAAATATCGACTACCTTTAACCAACGTTTACGATCTGATTCCCATTTGATGTATGCCTCCCACAGTTTGTCTGAGCGAAATTCCAAACCGCATGCTTCAATCGCTCGTTCAAATTGTACACGAATAAACGTTTCATCATCAACATAGTTTGTCTTCACATGTGATAAATAGTGGATCCATAAGTCAACCGATAATGGGATTGCTTTGAGACCGCGTTCAAATACCTTCGTGGACAAAACAATTGGAAGAAACAAAAAAAAACAAATACAGATAAAAAAAATAAAAACCTTGGAGTTATGACTTGACTCTGAAATATATTCGTCTGATATTTTATTTATACATATTTGCAAATGTTATTTTTAGTCTCTGTTTTCTACCATTATGATTACCTACTTCACTAGCATTATTATAATATGTAGTTTTGTTCGTAAATTACTGTTGCAAATATTTAAGGTTTGGAAGTCGTTGAAAAACAAAAAATTACACGACCGATGGATGCAATTCAATAACTTATTCATTCAGCTTTAGAACAAGAAAAACTAGTGTTGATGCTAATCTGATACAATTGGGAATAACAATTGGACCCATCTGATAGCATTCAAAAAATTATATATTTTTACATAAAAATCTCTCAATTCATACATAAAAATTGTCAGTAGATAAGATTGCTGTTTCAATTCAATTATTATTATTATGCGACGAGGCCGAAAATTGTATCTTGAATTTTGTTAAAACTCCAGTTTCAACGAATTAAAAATATTTCAACGAAATACAAACATTTTCGTTTTTATAACATTGGCGGTCGTACATTTCCTAGGGTGTAAGAACTTACCACCTTTATAAAACGGATACAAGTTAATTTCGGCCAATTCTGTACAAAAAGTAAAATAAAACATACATTTCTTAATTCATTGTTAAAATACTGTTTAAAAAATGAAATAATACACGCACGTTCATTTTGTGCGAAATTGGATTAAGATATTTGCCGAACAAGGGAATTACGCATGCATTATTTAATTCATTTTCGACTATAAATGTTTTTTAGATAGCAAACAATTTATTTACAAATATAAATTAACATTACATATATATCCTACTCCTTATTTTAATACAAATAATGGGAATTTTATTTTGTCCAACCGCTCAGTAAATAAAATTGTAAAAATTATGGCGTACGGAATAACTATCCAGTTTTAAATAACACTGTATTTTCAAATTTTATTTTACTGAGTGCAAAACAATTTCAATTTTTTCTAAAGAACTTTAAACGAACTATATTATGTATGCATATAGTACGTTGAAACGTCTTTAGAAAAAATTGAAATTGTTTTGCACTCTCAGTAAAATAAAATTTGAAAATACAGTGTTATTTAAAACTGGATAGTTATTCCGTACGCCATAATTTTTACAATTTTATTTACTGAGCGGTTGGACAAAATAAAATTCCATAAATAAATCATAATAATAATAATTCATAATAAAATGTATGAATACACATATTATGTATAAAATTAATTTCTTAAATTTAAGAAACCAAACAAAATATTATTAACTTAACGGTTTATACATATCGGGTGTATCGCACATAATATGCGGTTGTTAGGTTATAATTCACTAAGTATAATTACAAACAGTTTTCTAACCGAACTAGAGAAATAAGCATTGATAAATAACTCATTTTATGTTCAAGTACGTTGCTTTTAGAAACAGCCCTTCGCGTGGTTTCAGTTGCCAAGAAACTTGCCTTCGGAAATTGTAATCCAATTATTTTGTAAACAGAATACAAAATCCTGGCAGTTTTTGATTTATAAATCTCCAGCATCAATATTTCGAAGTTCGAGAAAAATGTTGGTGCATACATACATATTATGCTGTAATATAGAAGCCGATTTTGGGAATGATAAAATTCATATTATATTATTTTATTTTCCCGCGTTCTACTTTAATTTATATTGGAAACACAACATAAGATGTTAGAATTGAAAATCGTCCTCATTATATAGCTGCATTTCTTATTTGTGAGAAAGAAATACTAGTTATTCAAACCAAAGTATTGATTCATTTTATATAAATGCTTATAGTTGTTCTTAATAACAAATCATTTGATTCGGATCAGATCAAATGTCAAGAAATACAGCTACATATTATCGAATCGACCATCAATTTGTTTGATCCTTTATCAGAGTTTTTTTTTGGAATATCCAGTATTGGAACAAATTTTAACATGTCGAACATGCATTTTTTGTATGCGGGTAATTGATCTGACACCATGGCACTAAACATAAATTTTTAAAATAAAATTTGTTTACCGGTCGATCCCTCTGATTTAAACGAACTTGCAGTTACAATTCATACAAATGCGTTTATTTATTTAGTGTATGTACTCCAAAACGACTAAAATCGGCAATTGATTAAACCAAAGATTATATAAATAAAGATAGACCGTGTGGAAACGAAAATTGTAATGTATAATAAATAATAACGGTAAAAATACGAAAAATAAATGAAATGGAAGACAAAAAAAAAACATATTTCCACATAATAGGGGCACCCAAAAACGAATTTGCGGCGCCCAACATTTATTTTTTGTACGGGATGATCTCTCTATAAGGTTCTATTCTCTTTGATTAAACCCATTTATTTTCCTAAAATTTTGGATATTTCTATGAGGAACATTATTGGAGATTTGTAAAAACAAATTAATTGCTATAATTGGAATATACGAAGTGAGTCTAGTTGTAAAATGCCTAAATCGATTTATTTCGGTAATGGATGATACGAGAATGAAAAAAATTTCTTTTGAAAAACATTCTGATAAACAGGATATTCATCCAATAACTATGCAATTTAATAAACAAACATCTATGCAAGTTATTTCATAGATTTGGGATTAGATGTTTGGTTGTTTAAGTTGCTTTCTACAATGAAATTTCAGTGGTCATTGACATAGAACTTGAAGCCATCCAAATGTTTATTAGTATCTTAATAAGTTTCGTAAAAGTACACAGGTCCCTTTAAAAACCAATTATTTCTATCTTGAAAACCCTTGAAAACCAAGGGATTCAATTATCACCACGAAAATAATGTCCTCCTTCTTGGATAATGATTATTCTCGTATTTCTTAGCTGTTGACTATATTTCCACCGTTGTGTAAATTTTCATTCAAACATATCCTATGTAACAATTTTTAATAATAAATATTTATAAAATAATAATATTCAATGATAGAAAAATGGTTTGACTGGAGTTTATACCATTTTCTTCATCGGTAGATGCTTTTAATATAAGCTACCAAGTTCTAAAATAACTTATATTGTTTCAATATAATTTAACTAACTATACTTATTGAATTTTCAAATATTTATTTCATTTTAGAAACTCGATGAGCTAAATTCCTTTACTAATTATGGTAATGTTGTTGACATAAAAATGACAGATATTTAAAGACATTATGCAACTAAGCAAAAAAAAACTAAAATCATGAGATCAAACTTTAAAATTTATAGAAATTTCAACTCAGAAAAAATATTTTGACTATTCTACAAAGAGAAACTAATTCAATGAACATTTCGTCATACGTCGAACATATCGATATAATTCGGTTTTAAAGATTCCATAAATGAGTAATACTTTTATGTTGTTAAGATTCGATAACGAACTCGAATTACAGCTTATGAACATAAATTCGGAAAAAATAAGAAATGTCTATATTTTGAAATATATCTATATATCGATATTATTTCTTCTAAAAAATACAGTTAGACTTTTACTATATATTATACCTACTACAGATGTGAATTATTTAAATTAAGCCAAAATTGCTTTTCAATATTCAGAAATATATCTTAATATTCGAATAGGTAATGAAATGGTTCTATTATATTAGACAAATCAAAAAACAATCATGTTCTTGAAATAATGGAATTCATAATTAGCATAATTCATTATTAGCGAGCATAGAAACTAAAAATAACATTCCTGAAACAAAAATATAATTATTATAGTAAATTATAGTATTAATATCATATTTCATGTATAATGTATAAAATATTTGATGCATTAATTAATTTATATTTCATCTTCCTTACAATTATTTGTCGAATCCATCGTTGACACACTTATGCATTTTAATGTGTAATTTTCAAATATTACTTTTTTTTTTGTTCACTACGAAATTATTCCAATAAAAATTTTTTCCAAAAAAGCAAGAGTAACTCGGTAATTATTAGATAATTTAAATGAAACACAATTGTAGCCCGATATAAATTTATAATGTAAAAAGGGTATATGGGAATATCAAAATTTTACAGTAAGATTGGAATTTTTACCAAAAAATTAATTTTGTAATGATTTAATTTTTTTCTTTTGTGTAATTGAAAATAATAACAATAAATGCAATATATTTCAAGATGTTTTATTATATCTCAATCATAAAGAATTATTTCAAATGATATTGTAATATCTGTGCGAGAATAAGATTATTCGCGGCTGAATTAAACCCATTTTAATGCATTAAAATTGCTTTTCAAAAATTCAAAACGTATCAAATTGTAAATTAATTACAATATCATAAAATAATAATTTAATTGAAATTTTATATAACATTATATAATAATATATAATAAATTTTTTAATATAATGTAATATATTATATATAATAATTATGTTATGAAGATAATAATAAATATAATCAAGAACTACTTTGTCTAGGAGCTCATGTGCAGAAATACAGCAAACAGTGCCCCTGAGCGTTAGCTGTAGGAATTGAAGAATTTTTGATTTTTATATGAAATTTTATATTATATATCATAATATACTTCATTTTTAAAAATATATATAAAACAT
This sequence comes from Tipula unca, assembly GCA_951394425.1. NCBI lineage: Eukaryota > Metazoa > Arthropoda > Insecta > Diptera > Tipulidae > Tipula > Tipula unca. The sequence goes on from OX596381.1 coordinate 56,350,267, forward strand.
TAAATTTATAAAAAATTAATTAAATACATAAGTTACATATGAAATACAACATATAAATACCTGACTTCCAACAAAATGTTAATTTTCTTACCTCTTCACATTTTTTCTTATTTCCTTTACGTTTTTCATAATCGGCATATTTTCTCCAATAGCCGTAACAATATGGATAATGAGCTAAAAATGCATCATACGCATCACGTGCCGCCTCAACATCATTCTGAAGCCATTAAAATATATTTAAAATTTAATTTTTATTGTAAAAGTTAATCAACAAACAAAACAAAGTGGTTTTATAAATACCTCTTGGTCTACATATTGCAATAAATAAGTCCACCCAGTGAAATCGGCTGGATCATCATTTACAGCTTTCCAATATTTGTCGAGCTCTGGAAGTTTCTTTTTCTTTTCGATTTCCGGCTCGGGTGCAACTATAAAAAACAAAATATGTTTTCATTAGCAGTTAATAAAATGTAACATCAAATTTTTAAAATTACCAGTTTCCTCTTCAGTTTTAGCTTTCTTTTCGGGCAATTCAGGTGTTTCCGTTGGGCTATTAGGGTCATAATCTTCAGCTTTCCTTTTAGTTGTGTCTTTTTTAGTTGATGAGGGAAGTTCATCTTCTGAAACAACTTCAGTATCGGCCGGTAATTCTGCCAATTTTGGCCCTGGTAATTCTTCATCTGAAACTTCTTCTGTGCCTTGAACTTTTGGTTTTGTTGGGGTTGGTAATTCATCTTCTGAAACCATTTCGGTGTCTGGATCAATTTCGGTCGCATCGGTATTTGCTCCATTTGGTAAATCTTCCATAATTGCGTTATCTTCGCTACCCGAATTTTCGTTTATTTCATCCACAACAACACTATCGGCTAGAATTGCAATCTCATCTAATTTATCTTCAGTTTCAATAATCATTTCAATATTATCACTGACATCCATATCATCTGAATTATCTTTGGCGGATTCAATAACTGTGGGCATATCATCGTCTTCATTTTCAATGCCTTGTCCACTATCTTCTCTTGTATCGTCCGTTGCCGAAGGTAAGCTATTGGCATTTTCTTCCGCTGCCAAATTTGCAAAAAATGAATTATCTTCTTTATCGGCCGATGATTGTTCAAACAGCGTAGATGTTACTTCCGAAGGAATATCTCCAAATGGAAATGATGAACTTTTTTCGTCATGTTCATTAATATTCTCGATTTCTTCAGTAGTATTTTCAACTTCACCTGAAGCATTTTCTAGATCTTCAATAATTTCTTCCTGCGCTTCTTCATTTTCTTCTATAGGACATTCTATGGCTTCCTCCACTTCAAGATTTTCTCCATTTTCTTCTCCTATACATTCATTATTGGCATCTGCATCCAATTCAGGTACTGGTTCATTTTCTAGAATGTGCCCCAATCCCTATAAAATCGAAAAATTTTGTGTCATTTCATAAGAAATAAATAAATTTTCTGATATTTAATATATATTTGTTTATCAGTTGGCCCTTGCGTTACAATCATAATATATTGAAGTCATAGTCGAATTGAACATCGCGCCAAAACAACCGACAGCAATTCCATCATCACCATAAAAAAATGTAATAGAAATGGACTCTAGCCAAATGTGCATGCAATTTTTTTCTTACCTGTTCATTTTCATGTACTTCATCAAATGTACTTTGCAACTTTTTATTTGTTCTACGTGTGCTCCGTGTTATCGGCACAACCGGTGCGGGAGCAGAAGTTTTTCGACCGGATCGCGTACGTCGGCCTAGATAATAATAAAAGAAATGCGTAAGACACGCCAATTAGGTATTACATTAGAAACATATTTGCGTCCATCATTTAGTACAAATAGAATTTATTTATAAGCATTACTTTAACATGATATTTAAATTATAAATAAAAGTATGAATAAATGTAAAATTTAAAGAAATAATGTTACAAAATATGATAAAACTTACCTTGTAAAATATTTTCATCTTCACTTGTAGAAGCCATTTTTATTGACTTTATAAACAAAATAATGAAGTACTAGATCTATAAATTATGGCCCACGAATTATTGGATGCATTCTCAATTTTATATTAATTGGCCCACAAAGCAAAACGCCATGATATAGGGTTTGCTTTCGCGTTAATTGACGATTGGGTATCACAGATCCCAAGTAGTGGAAAAATTTTAAAACGAATATACAATTGACGATTGCATCACGGATTCCTCGGCGGAATTTTTCTAACATAAAACTATCTATCGATTGATGTTTAAAAACACACAGCCACCTAATTTCGAATAGAAAAACAACAACACAAACTTCAAATGGACCGTTCTTTTATATAATCATTTTTTCCGCGAGAGGAGCTTACCCTACGTTTACAATCGTTAATACTAAAACTGAAACATTTTTAGTATTGTTCTCTCCAAATTAATCGTGTCGCTTCGCTTTCTAGAAGAAAAAACTCGGGGGACGTAATAGCGTGGTTTAGCAAACATGTTGAGACTATAGTAGCTATTTATATTGAGTATCACGAATATTATCTAGTGGAAAAAAAATTCATAATTTGCCGTTTATGGTTTATTTTTACTATAAAAAATAAACAGACAAGTTAAAAATTAATCTAAAGTGCGTTTTTTGTATTGACGATTGTAAAAATAGAGAAACCACTCGTGGAAACAAAATATACGAGCATAATGACTTTTGTGATTGTGTGGAATTTACTAATACTAAATAATTATACATAAACAGTAATTTTGTTCAATACAAAAATGCACTTTGGTAAATTTTCTCACAAATCTGTTTATTTTGTGTTCTAAAAATAAAATTTAAACATAAAACTTCGTATATTCGCTTCAAAATTTTTCCACTATGTGGGATTCGTGATACTCAATAGTTAGTGGCTTTTCTACCATAAGCGTAGCATAAATTTAGTCGAAATTTTTAAATGCTAAAATCTACTTAATATATGATATACATACATATGGTACGTCTACTGTACAAATAATATGTATTTCTCGGAAAACAAATCCCTAAAAACAAATTTGGTTGCGTTTCAAAACATTTTATGATTTTGAATTGTCAAAATTGAAAACTTGAAATTATATTATATGTCAAAAATGTAAATTTCTGTATTCAATTGTAATTTTTATTTTTTGTATATTTTAAATTAAAATTTAATATAAAAATGAAGAAAATGTGGATTAAAAAAGATAATTTATACTACAGACCATTTTATAAACAAAAATATAAAATGACATTTTTAATATTTGTTGTAATGGGTTTCATATTTTTAGCGTATCAATTTTTCTGGATGAATCAACTAACGATAGACACAAAAAAGATTTTCGCCAAATTTATTATAAACGAATCTAGAATAGAGTCCAATTTAGCTTTGATAAATAAATTAGAGATTGCAGATAAAAAGCAAATAACAAATTATTATATAAGGTAAGTAGTTTGGGATTGATTGAACATTTTGCTTGGACGATTAAAGTATTCAAAAATTGCTTATCCTTATTGGGTTCATAATCTGATTTCATAGGTTGGACTTGCAAAGACGCAAATTCATTCAATTAATAAATATTGAAATATTTTAAATGTATGACGTTGGTGGTGCCCTTAAAAATCCATCTAAAAAAGTTCACCTATGGCATCAAACAATCGTTTGTGAGTTCTCGTAAATTTGCGGAATTCAGTAGAGCTTTGCTTTGACTCTATATTTTGTCTGTGCTTTAAACATTGTTTTCTCAAATTTTGGCTTTGTGCTGGATTTTATTATCTAGCTTTAATATTTTAACATTCATTTTCATTTTAAAAACCCTACCGAAAGCTAACCATTTACAGCAAAAATTGTTAACCAGTATGAATAACAATGAACATTAATTAGAAAAGGTCGATGATATTGGCAAGTATTAAGAGGCTTGGTAAGCAAAATAAAATAATCGCAGGGAAATTGAATTAAGCAGTTTAATTTTCTGTTGTCACATAATCCTAGATGGAGCGGATCGAAACAACTACTATTTCATGAAAGGAAGAATATTTTCTCGATAATTGCCACAGTAGAGAAGGCGAGTCTGAGGAGTTGTTTCGTACTACGGAGCATTGAATTTGGCTTTCCAAGTACCAAAATACCTGCAATTTGAACGGCGTTAGACTTGGTAGGCAGAATGTAGATTTGTTGTTTGGTACCATATATGTGTGGTGTTGTATCATACCCGCAGATTTAATCATCATAGAAAATGTTTGGCGATGGTCAGTTCGTAAGGTCACAAAAAGCGACAGACAGCTCAAGACAGAAGCGGATTTTACTCAAGCCATCGAAGATGCTTTGAATCAAATTTTTCTAGAATTTTTAGTTTATAAATCGAATGCTTACATAATTTTTCCACACAATATTGAAAAAGATAAGATCAATACATGATAATAAAAATTTAATAAAATTCGTGTTTTTATATTGATTATCGGGTAAACTTTCAATTGTTCGCGATCAAATGAACCAAAAAACAATTGGGTATATATTTGTAGAATCGAGAATAACATGATCTTACTGTACGTTATTCTGCCGGCTTCAAAGAACTTTTTTTTTAATGTTTTCGAGATTTGAATTTAAATTTACGTCACCGTAATTGGAAACAGGAGGAAACGGCTGTTTAAAAAAAAGTGCAATCAAGGAAACCGAAGTGTAGTTCTGCAAGTATCTTCATTGAGGCCGGTATGTTGTTTTATACTCAGTTGGACCTTGTTTTGAATCGTGAATTTGAATTTCTCTAAAGTATGTTCTAGAGTGAAACATATCAATTGTGGAATATTTTGTTCGTACATTACATGTTAACATTGGATTTATATTCAAATAGACTTAAACGCTTTCACTTTAACCTTTTATTATGTTTATTCCCGTAGTCTTCTCATATAGGCGTCCGCAAATATGTTCCATTATATTATATATTATCAATTTAATCCATCATATTTTTTTAATATTTCTAGAGGTGTACATTCAAATTTAAATAAGTTATATGAAGAAAATCCTGAAAAGATATTTCGTTGCATTAAAACTAGAAGAGAAATACCATTTGAGTGGTTGAATGATAATTATTGTGATTGTATTGAAGACGGAAGTGATGAGACAGCTACAAATGCGTGTGCCAATGGATTATTTTACTGTTCTCACCAAAACCCGTATGTTAAAAAAAAATTAATTTATTGAACATTTTTTTATTGTTCCTATATTTTTTCATAGTGACATAAAAAAATCACAAATAATTTCAACAAGTCGACTTAACGATGGAATCTGCGATTGCTGTGATGGCTCTGATGAATGGGCCACAACTGGTTTGACTGATAGTTTAGTTAAATGCAAAAATACTTGTAAATAAGGATAAAAAACAAACCTTAGCACTTAAATAAATTATTTTTCTATAAAACAAAAATTTGTTTATTTTTCTTTAGAGTATCTATTTTTTTTATTAATAATGTTTTCTTAATATTAGAACAATATAATAATATGTATTGGAAAATGTGATAAATATAAGTTTCTTATTAAAAAAATATTACAATTAATTACAATCACAACATAAATTTTTATTAAATATATTTACTTTTTGTGTCGGTTTCTCATTTAAATTATAAAAATGCTGTGTGATTGAATAGCAATTCAATTTAGCTAAGCTAGATCAAAAGAAAAAAATTAATAATTTCAGTTTTTAAAAATGAGAATGTTTCAGTGATTGTCTCCTCTTCTAAATTATAAGCTTGAATAAAATTTGGTTGATTGATGATGGCCATTTAAACATTCAATTTTTTTTAAAATTATTTACATACTCTAGTGACAGAAATAAAATCACAACATTATTTTATTACAACTATAATTCAATCACACGTATAATCATACTTTGATGATGTGTTTGGACATACAACCGCTCACTGACACTTGCTTTTAGATTTGAAATATAATATTCGCTTATTATTTTATTTAATATTTTTATATAGGTTTTATTCTAATTAAAAATAAATTAAAATTTATTGGTAAATAATATTTTGTATATTAAAGAAAATTAATGAGGGAAATAGTATTCTCTGTATTATAAGTATATAATTTATAAATATTTACAAAATAATAATTATTAACATTACAAGTACGCGAATTGTCATTAAAAACACATTTACAATAATTTATAATATTTTAGTTCTTCATTGACGCCAATTTTCCACTTTTAATTTTGCTTTTTTTAATTGATAAAAATAATTTAAATTTTGCGTCTTTTGAAATTTTTTAAATTTTGTGTTCGTTTCAATTTTTTATGATATTGCTTTAGTTATGTTTTATCAAAATCTGAAATGACAAACAAAAAGAAAAGAAGAATTTTTGGTTAAATATGATAATGATGAACTACATAAATTAAAAATTTATAGTATTGTATATAGTTAATTATTATAAATAATAACGCAAAATTGGAAAGATTCTTTTACCGAAACTAACTAAAAAACCACTATAACAAAAGATTTATTGCTTTAATGTATTATGTAAAAAATAAATTAACTCGATTTTATTTTAGAAATGGAATGGCGTTGATTCATGCTAATTAATCTGAATAGTTGAGTAGAATTATTTCTGTTTTTCACGGGATGTATTTGTAACAAAATTAAATTAAGACGAAGAAACGCTTTTTTTACAGTAAAGGATCCGATCACTTTAAAATTTTAACATAACACGTTTACGGGAGCTAAAAAAGATTATCAATTTAAAAAAATGTGTGAGTTCTTTGTATTTTGAAATTATAATGTATTGCCATCAGATCAGGGCACAAAGAATATCTATAAATTATGGCAGATAAAGTTAAATATTATATGGTCGAAGACCATTGAGATTCCTTCATAGCACGCTTGAAATGGCACGAGGTTTAAAACGAAAACGATTTTAAAATCACATAATTTAAAAATAACACAATACAGGTCACGAAATTCAAAACGTCACGATGCGACGGTTAATAATATGAACAAGAAATAGAATGTACTTTTATAAATGAGGATTGAGAAAATAGATACATTATTCACTTAATTTAATAAATTTAAAACTAAATATAAAATATTATTATAAATATTCCGTACTTCTTAATATTAATTGTATGCACTGAAGCATTTTAAAATATGTTTTGATCCTAGTGGTATTTAAAAATGTTTCTTTTAATTTGTATTTGACTGTTAGTTTTTATCATTTTATTATACATTGTATGTAGTATAAATTAATACATATTGATGTATTACTTTGGTAATTAGGTAATTAATAATAACCATGTACACAAATAATTTCAAATAGAGTTCTTTCCTATTTCGAATTATAGTCTTCTGGTTTATTATTAATAATTTATTCTAATTTTTACTCTTTCTTTGGTAAAAAAATAAAGCCAAAACATAACTTACTCCAATTTCACTAAATGGCAACTTTCGTTGTCAATGTAAAAATTATATGAATTTCATGACACAAAATTAAATTGTCCTGTGTCGAAGGGAAGCCGAACGATTTATAGTAAATGAGTAATTTACTTGTTTATAATTACAAAATTATTATTTTGCTAAAATATTAAAATTGATAGAAATCAGATACACATATATGAAATTGATATTGTATAGGAAATGAAACCAATGATTAACTCGGGATCGAACCAGTAAAATACAATTTTAATAATAATAATAATGTCAGTAAACATTTAGTTTAAACTATGCTGTCATCTGGAATCAATTAAAGACTCAACTTAATTATTGGTAAAATTAATAGTTTGTTAAATAGGTTACTAAATTTGTTAAAAGTCTATTTTACCATTAAAATAAAATTATACAAATTAAAAATTTACTCACTTATTTTCTTATCATCATTTTCACTTTTCTGTTCTGAAGATGACCCTTGTATTGTAGTTCCTGTTGATGTTGTAATAGTATTAGAACTGACGTTATTTGTATTATTATTATTTTGTTTAAACACCCTAATTATATCAAAATGTGAATATAAATCGGCTACTTTGGATTCAAAGTGTAAATTTCGCGATAAATTTGCTCCCAAACGCCGGAGTAATTCGGTAAATATTTTCTCCTCCTTTTTAATCCACGGCCGTCTCTCATCGAGTACTTGATATGGCGTTACATGTACATGAATATTAATATTTAATCGTGTTAAAGTTTCTAATAAGCTACGCGAGGTTATCCAAACATTTTTTGTGCCACCATGTCCGCCATCCAACCAGTATATATCCTTTATTCGCGATATTAAGCTCATCATCGAACTGTCATCGGGTGTAAGTGTTTTTAAGTAGTGAAATTCATAAATAAACTATAAAATATGAAACATAATTATAATTATTAATTGTTTTCTAATAAAATAATCGTAAATTTATTACCTGATTTAAAACGACGCATCCTTTACTAAATCCAATCAAAATTAAATTAGTTTTGTCAAAATTTTCCTCCAACCACCATAAAGGTTCAGTTAATAATGTTCTTATATCAAACATTGATGGTGATATGGGACTCGGGGTTGATACATCATCTGGTTGTATATCGTGATTATTATCTTCAGATCGAAATTTTTCTAGCAATTCACAAATTTTTTCTAACATTTCAACATCATCCATGGTTCTTATTCGTTGCGATAAATTTTGTAGTAGTCTAAAATTTAAAAGAGAAACTTATTAAATTCTATTCCAAATAGAAAAATAATATATTATCAAGCATGATGAACAAACAATTAATTTACTTTTCAAAATGTTCTAATGCATAATTCATTGGTGTATGATCTGGCACACCTACATTATTTCCACGCACAAAATTATCAAAACAACTAAATGCATTAAATTCAACCCTTGTCGGCCGGATTATTATTATGTGTGATTTTGGAAAACTATTTCGTAATAAAAATGCGGTATTTTCTAAATTATACTTTATATATGCTTTACTTTCGAAATTGGTTTCCATATTTTCGGGGAAATCCTGAAAAACAAAATTTTGTTGTGAAATTAGTTTTAAATTTTGATATAAATTTTAAGAATTAAATATTCTATGTCGGTGCAATAAATGTGTATAAGAGAGATGTACTTTTGAATTGAATGCCATAATAATTCCTGTGAAATGCCATAGCACCTATTTATAGGTGCACTCTTACAATAAGTTCATTGCTGATCAGTGACAATTTTTGGATAATATCCAAAATAATATAAATCCCTCATACCAATAAATAAAATAATAAAAAAATTTAAGATGGAGGAATAATTAAGATTACCTGAATATCACCTCCAAAATATACAACAGCGGTTTTTTCTTCATCTTCACTTGGCTTTTGCATTGGAAACGAATATAAAATGTCATTAGTTCGTCCATCAAATCCGGTCACAGAACGAAATCTTAGTGAAAATCCATGTACATTTACATAAGCGGAAAACATTTTTTTAAATAGAATTTAATTTTGATTTACATAAATTGCTAGAAAAAAGAAAACAATTTTAATTAGAAATGATTATATTAATAATTATAAATAAACAATGTAAGCATATAGGTCATTAAATTATTATTAATAACAATCGCGAACCAGGCAAAACAGAAAAAACACTTGTCAATATAACCAAATTAACAAAGAAGAATAGTGTTATGATTGGGTTTGCTTCATCCGAATATGTATATATATTTGTATATAAAAACTATGCCAAATTTATTTAATACATGTATCAATAATTGATATACACATGTTTTCGTTTATGCTTCATTTCATTACGGTGGGAAAAATATATCCTATTTATAATATTTTTCCAAAGATAAGCTATTTTTTGTTTTCCAGTTTTGACTGAAATATTAGTGACTTATTAAATTTTGGATGAATATTTAGATGCCGATCTGTTTACCTTATTACAATTATAAAGGAAAAAATTTATCGAATGGCAATTTATTGTATTATGTTTAACGCATAACAAATTTTCGTTTAACAGAAATTTGGATCGTTTGATGAAAATGAGTTTATAAAATGATTTCTGGATATGGTTCTGGAATATGGACAAATTGAATAGAATTGTACTCTCTCGAACGGAATGCTATTATGATGAAAATTGGTTTGTTTTATGGAGATAGGATTCTAAATTGATGTATGGTGACTTCTGATGGAAATTAATTTCTAAATGCTTGAAAATTAATTAGAGAACATTGAAGCGGATGACTTAAAATAATAAATCCCTTTCATTTGCAAAATTGTTACCACTTTACTACTCTTACTTAGAAAATAGCCAAAAATAAAATCTTCTAACCTACTTTTCCAACTTGCGAAGCGTGCCTGCGTCTTAGTTAGATAAAGTCTATCAGAATCGATAGCTTTTGAGAATAATATTATAACAATAATAGTGTTTTCTAATATTTATTTTTTAATAATTTTAATAACATAATACTAATTAAATTTAATAATTAGTTAATAATATTTATATTATATATAATATTTAGTTAATAACAATATATAGATTAATGATAATTTTAGTTGATAATAATAATAATAATTATGTACATATTTCTATAATTAGTTTGACATTTTTAAATGAGATGGCTGATCAGTTCAACATCCGCTCGACGTGGGTGCCAGGGCATTTCAATATCGCAGGAAATGTAATGGCAGATGAGTTGGCCCGCAAGGGTACAGCACGCCTAATAACCAAAGGCAGGCGGATATAAAGATACCGCTTGCTTCATGTAAACTGCTGCTTCAGGAAGAAGCCACAAAAGAAACGAACGACAGATGGTCTAACGCCAGTTCGTGTGTAATAACCAGGCAGATCTGGCCTGGACTTGACCGGTCCAGATCAGGCCAACTGATATCGCTTCGACGGCACCATATTGGTATGGTCGTGGGAGCTATAACGGGACATTGTCTCATTGGGATGCATGCGAGCAGACGGGGTGTCCCAGCCCACGATTTCTGCCGCCGCTGTGGTGATGAGGAGGAGGAGAATGTGCTCCATCTGCTCTGCACCTGTCCTAGTCTAGCGTACAGCAGAACAAAATTTATGGGAACTTCCCCTTTGAGTGACCTCACGGATCTTAGGAAGATCGGGATCCGGGACTTTAAACGCTTCTTGGTAAGCTCAGGATGGTTTAGCGAGTGAAGAGGAAGAAACTCGAATGTGGTACAGCCACGGACCAATTTTGTGTCTAGTCCTTTAGGACAGCCACCCTTACCTAACCTAATCTATAATTAGTTTAAAGTTACAATTAAAGAATGCAAGTGACCTTGTATGTAATGTATTTCATTGCTTCAGAACAACGAGTAATTTCGGCTGAGCTGTCGTATTGAGGGATTTGCGAGAATCGTAGATCCGACGATGAAAAGGGCTCGTTTTGCTTCGAGGTCAATTATTTTGTTGGCCAGACAATGACAAGCTTCAATGCAAATACTTTTTATAATTTTAATTAAGTGACATTTCGTTTCGAGCAGCGACGCTGTTTGACCACAAATATTGACAACTGATGATGAATAATCGCCGTCCATAAACTGCCGAATAATCGCCGTCCGTAGAAGATATTTGATTTAGCGTCTAGCTATCGATCCTAGTAATACAAACTTTAATGATAGAGGTCATTTCTCACATCTTCAAATATTAATTGTGTTCCTGGATCCAAACCGATGAGATGTCATGGATTCGTAAATTATTATTAAATAACTATTTATATTCTCATTTATGTATATTCTCATAGTGTTGTGATAGTTCGTGTCCTTTGGTGGAGTTGACATCTGAAACATTCGCAGGATTGACATGGAAAATGATAACATTTGTACAATTTTACTGAATATACTTGTTAAAATATCGAATCATATCGAACGCGGGTGGTGTCAAACAAACTGATAATACTGAAACGGTATTAAATATTTATCTCATTTCGTTCATTTAAACGTTACTTACAACGTAACAATACATTTTTGTTGTAATATAATGAAATTTCTCACCATCCTATTCGAGCCTGCTTCGCAACGCTTAAAGTAAAATTTTATTCGGTTCATGCGGTACTTTTCACAAAATAACGAGTGTGGCGTATGATTTTTGCACCGAAAAAATCTGTATCCGTGCGCACGTGTGCTTTCATAAATACTTGGCTTGACTTTTATCCAATATGTAGATGATAAAAATAATCAAAATATCGTATAAGTGAAGTGTGAAATTTTCACGCGACCATCATTCAGCACTAGAATCGCAAACAGATTTCATTGTTTCAGATCGCTGTCGAATAATTACGGAAAATAATGATAGAAAATAAAATTATTTCGTCTCTATATTGTAAATAATTTATATTTTTAGAGTATTTGCGATCGATTTCTTGAGCGCTTACAATCGATTTTACATATAAAATTTTCCAACGTAGAGAGCAAAACTCATATTACCAGTCGTTAATACAATATTGTGCACTTACTAATCAAAGAAATGAGGTTAAGCGACGCATTTCAGTATATTCGTAAAAGAACTAACACCATTAGTAGAATTATTTTCATTATTTTAATTGTTTGGCTTGGTTTAAATTTAAAATGAAATAAATTTATGTTCTCTGGAAGAATATTTACATTTTCCAATTGTAATCGTTATCAAACAAAACCTGAATTAAAGCTATAGTTTACAGAAAGTCCGTTCGAATTCTGCTCTACCGATGTATTGTGATTGTAAAGAGATTTTCAATCATTTATTACCATGATCAGCATAGCTAATGTTCGCTAACTACATAGTAAAATTAGTGTCATCGATGTTGCTGAATGAGAGCCACATATAAGTTTATTAAAAATGTATAAAATATGAAGATTGTTCGAAAACTGTAGTCAAAATATTTAAAATGTAAAGTTGACATAATTTTTCTTGAGCGAGAATACAAATCCGTTAGATTACTACAGTTCTGATAAGCGAAATGTTTATTATGCTTATGACAATGGACACTGAAAAAGTACTTACTAGTTTTATTTTCATTTCCATATGTGCAACACTGATAATTAAAAACATTTTTCAAAAACGTTACACTTTTGAGCTAAAGTTTAATTAGAGCAAATCCAGGATGTTTAAATTTAAAATACGAATTTACTAAATGTTCGAAAAAATATAGCAAAAGATTTTTTTTTTATTATTTATAAAAAAACTGATATTTATATATGTATATGTATATTTTAATAATTTGATTCTTAAATTTTGTATTTTTAAAATGGAATTATTTATTTTCTTTAAATTGTAAAATGTTAATGGATTATTTTTAATTTAATAATAAAATTCTTCGTCTTTATCTCCACAGCACTTTGCAAATCTGGATTTTAAATCATCTAAGCACAATCTAATATCTTCTCTCATTTCTTGCATTTTAACCCTAACATCTTCACGCATTAAATTATAACACATTGCCACTATGCTCATACCAAATAACATATACACAAAATTAATCGCTAATTTTGATTGTTTCTCACTTTTTGAATAGTCTCGTATGCTTGCACCAGGTACAAAATCACCAATCCCTATTTTACACAAACTTGTAACACAAAAATACACTGAGTCTAAATAATCCCACCCCTCCCACTGCGCGAACATAATTGTACCAATTGCAATATAAACGGTTATTACCCAAAGGCATGCTGTTGATGGTACAACTATAGTTTTTTTTCTTTGCCTTATTTCACCATCTTCTAAAGTATAATCCTCCCGTTCGGTGGTGCACTGTTTGACCCAAGTATAAATCCATTTAAATGATTTTGCTAAAACTTTGCCAATATTTAAGAAATATAGTATATATAGTGGAATTCCAAAAGTTGCATAAATTACTGTAGCCGCTTTTCCCCATTGTGTTCTTGGCACCATATTACCATAACCAATCATGGTGAATACGGACAAACAGAACATTAATGCAGCTGGGAATGTCCAAATATCCTCTGGCCTTCGTCCGTCATAACCTTTTTTCATCAATATTGCCAATTCATCTTGTAACTTTTCCATTGCACTATCGGTACCAATTTTCCAGGCCGTATAATTGAATGTATTATGTCTCTCCGTGAGTATCCATAATTCTTGGGCACAATTATTACGTAAAATAGCTGCTTTTTCAATATCACTATTTGGTTGTTGTGTTTCAATAGACATAAAACTAAAGGCTCCAATAATTGAGTAACCAACAATTAAACCACCAACTCCCACTTGAGTGCACATAAATGCAGTAACTTTACGACACATATCTTTCATTTGTTCCAGTTTTTCATTACTTTGACTAGTTAAAGACGATTCATGGCTACGCATCGAAGCTCGTTGACGAATCATAATTGACCCTTATGTCTAATAATTCTTCGCTTAAACTTAAGTTTTGGTTTGTAAATAATTTTTCAACTTATATTTGGTATCGTATTTTTTTTAATTAATTTAGATTTTTAACCATTTTAACATAATAAAAAAGATTTAAACACGACTTTCCAACTATGTATACTAAATTTTAAAATAGTTGAAACTGAAAATACATTCTTTGTTTACGTAATTAATTTTCATATAATTTCGGAAATTCTTCTTTAATATTTTTTTTACAATTTGTGAATCCGAAGCACACATCAAATTAAAAAAACCAAAAAATATCGTAAACGAATATAAAAATACATTTTTTATGTGTAAAAAAATAAAAAATGAAAAAAAAAAAAAATTAAGATGGGAAAACAAGAAAATAAGTAAAAAAAATCAAAAATATTGAATATAAATACAGTACGAAATTAAATCGAGTTTATTATCTAAAGGAATCATACGAATTGCAGTTATTGGTTACGTTGGGATGGTAATTGGTTATAGGCATGGAAATTCAATTTCAACAGTTAAAACTTCATTTTATATAATCAGAATTTTTGTTAATCAACCCATCTAGAAGAAGATACAGATGGTGAAGATTTCAATTTTATATAAATATATAACAATATTTTTGTTATTATGATGTGCTAATCTTATTTGCAGACTTCTCACATGATAAAATGATATTCATTTTCAAAACGGTGGTTACAGTTGAACCTTATTTGCCTAGCCTGCTCAACTAAGCAAATTTGGTGATATTTTATATCATAATAGTAATTTTTCAATGTGTGTGTTGTATATCATACAATTTTAGATGAGAAAACTGGGTAGTTTGTAGATATTGTGTATGACAGGATAATTTTAAATTGACTTATTCGTTTTTGCCTACGCAATTTCATCAGCATAACTTAGCCCAGTAGGGCGTTAATATGCAGTTTGTATTTAAATTTTGTCCTCAGAGAACTTAAATTAATTATTGGCGTGTTTAAGTGCACCGATCTATTCATTGACGCGAACGACGCTGTAATATCACCATTTTTTTCTCGTGTTAATATAGTTGGTATGGAGTTACGCAGTCTACAGATGATCAATTAAAAGACGAAGGTGCCCTTGTATAAAAAAGGGCTACTTGACATTATTTTCAAAAACAATCGTAATTCGAATGAGGCCCAGATAACTGAGCAAACGTGCCTAAGGATGCCAAAGTAAAAGGAAATATATCTTCATTTTATTAAAAGCGGGAATATTTTTTTCTTTTTAAATTTTAAATTTAAAATCCTTAACATTCAAAAAAATTCTTACAAACCTTCATCAGTTTTGAGCTGGTCAAAGGATTATTTAAGGAGTTGAGGACAGATTTACTGTCAGTATATAAAATAATATTTTCATCTTTAACCGCGAAATTAATAGCTGTAATGGCACAACGAGTAACCGTGAATAATTCGGAGCGGAAATTAATCGTTTATAATTCTAAATAATTTATTGGCACATTTTTTTTTGTAGTCAATTGAATATTTTTCTATAAAAAAAACACTCCAAATTCAAAAAGTTTTTATTGGTCTATTGAAATCGACAAAATTTATTCCAATTTTGACCTCCCGCTTTTGCATGCAGGCTACTCACTATTAAGGACTGTAAAGTATTATGATTAGTATAATTAGAATATGCTTATACACTCACTAATCTACTCAACATGGTAAACTATAAATGTTTATGTTGTTTGTCGTAGTATTAAATAAATCAATTTCAGTAAAAATTACTTTCGATTCCCAAATTAAAGAAATTATAATATTTCATATACCGGAATAATTTTTAACCATTGATGATTTTAATATTTGTTCCATTTTACAAATAAGAACATCTCACGGTTATAAGAACATCAAATCTAGGTACTGAGTATTGATGAAATAGGAAATTCATCAAATGTTGAACCAAAAGAACTAATTAAAATAAGGACTTCAGAAGGTAAGACAAAATTGCTAATGTATTGATTGTCAATCTAATATATATGTTGTGTAATAAGTTATTTTTCGAATAGAACATCAATGGGCGCTAAAAAGCAAATTACTAATTTGAACGATTGCTTGATGGTAAACTGCAGTCCGCCGGTCTTTTCATTGACGCAGAATAAATTGAAAATTAATATACATTGGACTAAGTAGGAAAATAGAATTTTTAGTATCGCAACAACACTATCTAATTATGTACTTATGAAAAAAATATCGAAAAACCATACATTGTAAAATCAACCCCAGGCTGGGATGTTGTATCATTCATCACCATTTTCGACATTCCGGAATTCCTTAAAGTGTTGCAAATGTGTAATAATTCTTTAATTATGAATAATGCAGTATGCTTTGCTTAAGTGAGAATGCTTGGATTTAGTAAAAACACAAATGACTTCAAATATAATTAATAGTAATAAAAAAACCAATAGTAATTTCTATAATTATAAAAAATGTTTCAGTTTATAGGCAGCAAGAATTTGTAATATTACTAACCTATTTTTTAGATAAACAAAGAAGGCCCGAATAATTTAATCGTTTGTATTAATAAATTGTTTATTTTGTATTTATATACTAGAATGCAAAAGTAAAATAAACTTAAAAATATTTGATTTTCCTTATTTGTCTAATAAAACAGATTTTCCAGTATTTTGTTATGGATGGTAATGGTATACGTATTGTATACCGAATTGCACAATGGTTCCCTAGAACCATGTTAAATAATTGTTTCTATCCAATAGTTCAGCAAAATATTCTAACCGCAAAGTTAAATTTGTCTAATTTAGGAAAATACTAATATTAAAATTCAGTTAAATTATTTTTTGTAAATAAGACATTTCATAGAGTAGGAATTATATTTTCAGTCATACTTCTAAATATGAAGAAAATAGAAATGAAGAAAATCCTACTTAAAACTTTGATCTCTATTATCTCTAAGAGGTACATAGATAATGAACATATAGCACTATTAATCTGGGTCAGAGAACTGTTATTTTGGGTCGCTTTGGTCTGTCCAATTAGAATTTGAACACGAAAAAATTAAATAATTCTGTATTTAACCAAAAACTATAATAATTATGATCGACTGCTATCTGAAAATAGATAAATTCAGACAGTCATAATATAATTAATACCAAAAATTTATAATTTGTAGGTAGGTATTCTCTTATCATAAAATTAATCCTATATTCCCAGTTTAAATGCTTCTAAATTAATAATTACAAATTTTCGAATTAAGTAATTAATCAAACTAAGTTATATTTAAAAATGTAAATTTGTTTAAAGTGCAAGTTTATGGTATGTAATATGTATGGTGCCTTATTCGCAGAATCTAAACTGTTGCTCTATTTATTGTTATTGTTCAATGCTTAACTATACTTACTCTTCTTCTAAATAAATGTTTTTGTATTATCCTATAGTATTTTAAATTAATTGGAATGTAAGATTTTGTTTGAATTATTTTAGTGGAAGTGTTAATAATCCTTTAAGAATATAATATATATATGTACATATATATATACCCTACGCTTTATGCAAAGTTCATCGTGTGTTATATAAATTGTATTGGTCTTATCTGAAAACTACCAAAAATGTCCAATGAGTGAAATTATACCGAAATCATCATAACATTCTTATTAGATATTGTTATTATATATTTAATTACATGTACAATAAATAGTTAAGTAGTTAATTTAAGGAACATTAAAATTAAAATGATTATTCATTCCATAATATCAAACAACTTCATTGAATTAAGAAAATGCAATAAATTCTCTAGTTGACATTTAATCGATTTTTTCAAGAGCATCGAATCGAATAAAAAAATTATTTATCTAGATTCTTAATTACTTTTCCATTTCATAATATTTCATTACTAATTAAACGTTATTTTTGTTTATATAAATTACGATTAAATCACCAAACTATAACCAAAATTATAAACAAAAATATTTTTTTTATATAAAAATCATTCACAATTTTTATTTTGAGGTTATGTTTTTTTAACTTGAAAGAAGAAAAATTTATGTTTGTGTGTATGTATATAACTAAAAAATTGACTTACCTTTTTAAATTTATAATATTATATGTAATATAGATTAAAATACACTTTATATATTAAATATCACAAATTAGTTTTAAATATTAAGTAGTTTTATTTATTAATATTAAATTTTTATTAATATATATTTCACTGTTTTATCAACAAAATTTTTTTTATATTGATAAACATCGACATCTTGGAAAAAAACAAAACTTTTGCGAGAAATTATAGAGAGCGAAGAGCGAACAACTTAAAAATATGAAAATATATTTCGATTTCGTTCGACACGTTTGGAGAGAATTTTGTAAATTTGTATGTGTATTTTCCTGTGTGGAGAAAATAAAAAAAAACGAAAACAAATGACAGTAAATATGGCGGGATTTTTTTATATTATTTGAAATTAGGTTTTGGTTCATTCCTTACAAAATGTGGAGACTTTTTTAAAATGTAAATTTTCGGTTTTTAGTAATTTAAATTTTGTTTTTACACATTTGATTTTTTTATATAGTATATACTTGAAATTCATAAAGATTATTAAACAATAAATTTAATAATATATATTTTTATATATAATTTAAACATAGATTTTTTTTATCATCATTTTTATCATAAAAATAATAACTTATGTATTATATTTTGTACAAAAATATAGAAAAAAGCATTAGGTTGTTGTCCTTTTTTATTTAAATAACGAAATTTTAATTTATTTTTTGTTTGTTTATTATATCTATTATTTAATTAGTTAATATAATTATAATATCAAATTACAGATTATTAGAAAAAATATTATATAATAGCATGGAAAGAAATAATAAATAATTATGTAAGTATGTATATATAAAAAAAAGGAACTAATTTTGTAAAAAAAATTAAAATTTTCTATACCCGTTTGAATATCGCTGTGATGGCAAACGCGGTTTATTTGTTTTACAGTTAACTTTTTGTATCCATTGAAAATTGTGTACGCACGGCTTCAATCTGTACTAGCTGATAATTTACCTGGCATCAGAACTTAAATCTTTGTAGAACTATATTTAGGGCGATATCCTCGAGCGGGTCGCAAATAAACAATTTTTATATGAAATAATATACAACTTGCGACTAATTTTTATCTTTAGTATTAATTCTCTTGACTCCCTAGATTTTATTTGCAACTGCAAAATTTTCGTAGTAATCTTTTCATGATGTTTTACTACGCTATTCCAAAAATAAATTAAAATTCGAAAAAATTAGCTCTAAATTCAAATCTGCATGATAAAAATAATCGAGCAGTCACATTTTGAGTAATAAATAAATTGCTTGTAACCCCGCTGGACGATATATCCCTAAGTTCATCTATTCAAAATGTAAAGTTTGCGACATTTATTTTTGAATTTAGGATTTGGGTAGATGCTCGTGCGTCTTGTTATTAAATAATAGCAATCAGTTTTTAAGATGAAATATAAATGATTTGGGAATCAGTGGCGACAAAATTTTAATACATAATTTCACGATAGTATTTTCATAATTAAAATTTGAAATGCTAGCAAATTCGTATCATAACTTCTTGTCAACGTTTATGTTAACGTTAATACTAAATATAATTATTTTTATGAAAAGTTTATATGTTAATATGTAACATTTAAATTAAATGAACCTGACCGAAAAGTTCTTAAAATTGCGCTGGTTCAAATTATTATATTTAGTAATTAATTGTAACTGATTCGCTAATTATATTTAATACAGCGAGCTTAAAAAATGTATAAAAATCTTTTCATATTTTTATTGTACAAAGATAAAAACAATTAGAAAAAAAACATTAAATTCACAGTAATGAAATCGAGTAGCGTTATTCTTAAATTGCAAGAGGTTTGTTTGTTACTTGCTTGAGCATCTACTCGATGGCCACATAGACAAATTAACAGAAATTTGCTAATACAGCGCAGGCGCTCCATATAATAAAGATGGAATATTGATCAAGAAAGAAATTTGAATTTTATAAACTAACTACTATAACTACTATAAACTAAACTAATTATGTTAATAAGAAATTTTGTATATAAAAATTAAAAAACATTTCTACTGGACCCACTCATCCCCAAGTCATCAATACTACAAAACTCTTGTATAATTTGCCTTTCTGATAATAATAGGTTTTCTCAAATACGAAAATAGTAAACAAGATATTAGTGTGAAATCTTATAACGTATTTGTTAATTTGTTTTAAATATTTATTACAATAATTAGTAAAGTCAAATAATAATGGTCAATTTGAGTAAACAGTTATAAATTGCATTATAAAAATAAAATCAATATTTAAAGTAAACATTTTCAAATCTATGCTTAATGTTGTAAACAAATAAAATTGCAACTTTTAAATGTATGCTTTTACTTTCATAAGAATGAAAAAAATTTAGATTTAACCCGTAATATAATTTTTCATTCCATAAATTAATAAGTTACCTTGACTACTTTTCATATCGAATTCGAAAACCAATTATTCTATAAATTTTCTTTTTGTTCTGATAGGTAGAGGAGGCTCCAAATTTTAGTTCTTATGGAATTTTTAACAAATAAAACTTACAGTTCGAACTGATTCTAATGCGTATTCAATTTACTAAAATTATTAAATATACATTTTTCTCAAAATTGAGATTATATAAAACAAATAAACCTACCCATGGCGCATCCCAAAATGTATTTTACGAAAAATTAACCAAACAAAATTACCTAGATTTTTTTTTTAATATAATTTTTGATTGATTAATTTTATATTAATTTTTTTTTGCTAAACTTAATTCAGCAAAAACTTGAAAATATTTATTTTATATTAATTTTTTTTTGCTAAACTTAATTCAGCAAAAAGTTGAAAATATTTATTTTCCACATCTTAATAATCTGTAATTATATAGTTTATCATGTATTAATTAAATTTCATTTCTTTGTAATAATGAGTAAAATTATTATTTTTTATGTATAATAATTTTGATGTTTTTTTTTTTAAATATGTACACAATAATTTTTTTTTTAAATTTATGATAAAATTTACCCTAAATTATTATTTATTATGTTCGCATAAACATTTTTCGTTTAGGTTGTTTAAAATTAAACTATTTAAGTTTTAATTTATCTATTAATTTTTTTTTTGTTCATAATATGATTTTTAGGTACAATTTTATCATCAATATCACATAAATGTTTTTATTATTTTAATTTATTTTACACCAAAAATGTGTAGCATGATTTTCATTTTATTTTATTTTATTATTACGGTTAAACTTATAAAATAATTATAAAATTAATAATAAAATTAAGTTTTTCCAAGTCTAAAATGTCTACTGAGTATTTTGTTTGGTTTAATAATTAATATTTAAAGGCGAAGAGGTTATATACTTTTATAATGATGTGTATTTCTGGAGCAGATTAGTTTAGTATGGATTTCGTTTTTGACTAGAATCAGAAAATGGATCTAAAATTTAAAAATGATGATCCCAAATTTTTTTTTTTTTGATATACGTTTTTGTTTGTACTTCGGGTGCTCCCTTTTTTCGTTCGGTATTCGGAAATATTCGACTGCATAGGACTAGAAAAAATTTGTGGTGAAAATTTGAAATATTTTAAAATTAGGAATTAATAACAAAACCTTTTTAGACATGGAAAATTTTAATTTATTATATATTAGTAATATGTTTGTTTTACAAACAATTTCAATATAACAAATATACATGCAATTTATTTTTTTTTATCAATAAAAAAATTTGATTATGTTGTTTTTGTGTGTGTGTAATGGAATTTTAACTATATAATTTACATTATTTTTAAAAAATTTCCAATCTTTTGGTTTTATGTTTATTATTTGTTCATCATGGTATATACTTTTTATATTTATTTATTTTGTTACAATTATTTAAAAATAGTTTTGAAATATTTGAGTATTTTATTTAATTTTTATTTTAAAAAAATGTGTGTATATATGTATGTATTTTTATAATGAAACCTGCATTATTCCTTTGTAAAATTTATGTATTTTATGTTCTAATATTTTTTTTTTAAATAAAAAGGAAAAATGAATATGAAACATGATTTTTTTTAAATTTATTTATGGTTTGGAATATTTATTTTTAAAAGAATATTTGAAATTTATTTGTGGAAAAAGCTTGTTTGGTAATAAAGACATTTAATAGCGTTTTTAAAATATTGATAATGTGTATCATTTATCTCTTCAGTTTCTTTAATTATTAATAATAATAATTATATTAATTAATTAATTTGGCACAGAATAAAAAACAGTATACATATACAGCCATTCAACACGAAATCTAGACCAATTGTTAACCTGAACTCAATATTTTTTTATTTTAAATTTTTTTAACTACCAGTACGAAAAAGAAAACTCAAATAAATGATAATTCTTAAGACTTTAGTTAATTTACCATTATACAAAACATCATAAGTCGCGAATGTTTCAACAAAAAGCACGGGCTAAATATTTTTGGAATATTAATAAATTATTTTATTGGTCAAAAGTACTTCGATCTTGCGTGGAATGGTTATATATATATATATATATATATATATATATATATATATATATATATATATATATATATATATATATATATATATATATATATATACATATATGTGTATGTACATTGTACATAGATATATAATACATAAAATAATAATAAGTATAAGTATTGTATAATAAAGAATTAAAATTGAATTTTATTATTATAATCTATATTCTGATAAAAAAAATTATTTACATTTTATTTATTACTAAGATAACTATACAAGTATTTATAATTATAATAAACAAAAAAAACTAATATAGAATACAAATTAAAATTAAAAAAATATATATATTTATATATAAATATATTACCCGTTTTAAATCAAGAATGATTTTGTTTATTATAATATTACATTTATATTATAATAACAGATACTATATTGTAATTCTTAAAAAATAAAAATATAATATAATATAGTGACAGCAGTAGCAATTTATGAATAAAAAATCAAACGTTTTATTTATTTTTTGTTTGTATTAACGAAAATAATTAATATTTAGTATGTATGTATGTATATATAAATTTTTGAAGCTCTTTGATATTTAATTTTTTTTTATAAATTTAAATTGTATCGATGTGAATTTTATTTATTTTATTAAATATCTGAATATAAAATAATGTAGCATAAAATAATATTTTAATTTTTAATTAATCGATCAGCATGTTTAAGCCGCAAATGTGATCGAAGTGTATCGATACGACTGTATGTTGCTGGGCAATAAGGACACATAGAACGTTGTGATGTATGTGAGTGATAATGATGCCAACGATTAGTAACTTCTTTACCGCATGATGTGCATCGCCACATTGTACCCGGATCCCCGGATGGTGTAAACATATTTTGATAAGACATCTGGTGACAGTGATGTAGTCCACTATTAATACTACTCAGCGAACCGCGATGTGATGATTGAAGTTGATGTTGTAGTGATGTATGATGATGAAGCTGCCCCCCCGGCCCTGCAACCGACAAACACACCATTTGGGCAAAATCAGCCACCCGTTGAAGTTTTCACAGACAATTCAGTTTTTAAGAGTTTTTTTATATTTTTAAAGAGGAGAGTAGAGGTAAAGTTTTTTTTTTGCTTATCAAGACAGAAGACAAAATTTGGAAAATATAATTTTGTTGGTGAATGTAATAATATTTTATGTGTAATAAAAAAAATACTTTTGATAGCAAGAAAAAAAGTTATATAAAATATAAAATTTTAAAAATTTTCTAAAAAATCAAAATAAAAAATTATTTTAGAAAATTTTAAAAATCTTTAAGTTAGATAGAAAAAAATAAATAAATTTATCGTAAAAAAAATACATCAAAAAGCAGATTTTTGTCTCAAAATTCAATTTCATATATTTTTGTTTCTTTGTTTGATATATCAGGCAAATAAAATAAGGCTTATTTAATATATGAAGAATATTGTGATAGTTAAAAAAAAATTATATAGCTTGATTTTTAATATTTAATATAGTTTATATTTATAAATATCGTATCTATCTATCTATATATATGTATATATATATATATATTGAGGGTGGGGCCGGGGAGGAAAATTAGACCTTTTTAATACAAAATTTTCTAATAATTTTGTTCCGGATGTTTTGATCTTGAATGCATCAACAATGTATCGCTACGTGTATAAACAGCTGGACATAAATTGCACGAATATTTTCCAGGAAAATGAACATAGTAGTGATTTCTTATGTTGCATACAATTTTTCCACAAAGTCGGCAACGACGCCTTTCATCTAAATGGCTCACCTTCTCAAATAGTTGTGTTATACGCCATGTTTTTAATTCTGGAAATTTTTAATTTTTGGTATTTTGGTTTCCTTTGATTTTTTGATATTTTAAAAAAATGTTGAAGGGACAAACATCCGGAATATTATGCTAAATTATTTATTCTTTACTTTAATTTTGTTTTATTAATTTTCAAACTCAGTATCAATTTGTATTTTGTTTGATTTATATTTTTAAAAAATATTTAAAAAAAAAAAAACGTATTTTTATGATGGAGTTGGTACAATTTTGTTTTGATTTCCAATTTTTTTTTGAAAAAAAAAAAATTATGTAAAACTTTTTTTTTAAATATATTTTTTGTAAACATAATAAATGTAAAATGTATAATATATTCGCAAGCAAAATACAAACCAAGCAAGATGCAGGCAGGTATAATAATATTAAGAATATTTATAATAATAATATAGGTAAACGTTTTTTTTGAATAAGAATAATAATTTTTTTATTATTTAAAATCGTAAAAGTTGTAGAAAAAAATTATAAAAATTTTTTTGTTTTAAATAATAAAAACACATGTGTAATAATAACACATCAAAATATTTTTAATTCCTTGAAAATTTGATCTTTTTATCTTTTTTTTTTTTAAATACAACATTAAATGCACAAAAATTCATTTTTTTTTAAATAAATAATATAATCTTTATAAGGTTTTTTCATTATTTTTTAATTTAAAAGTTTTTAAATTAAAATTACAGATGTATACAATAATTAAAATTTAAAAATATAAAATTTACAGTATAATATTATTATTATTATTTTTATAAAACAAAAATGTATACATATATAGTCACATATATTTTTTTAAATTAATTAAAAGATCATCATTTTCAAAAATATATTCACACATACATTTAATTTATATACATATATATATGTATATATATATTTATATATATATATATATATATATATATATATATATATATATATATATATATATATATATATATATATATATATATATATATATATATATATATATATATGTATATGTATATATATATATATATATATATATATATATATATATATATATATATATATATATATATATATATATATATATATCCATATATGTATATATATTTAATATATACATATTTATGAAATAAATAAATAAATAAATAATAATTTTGAATTGAACAAACATATGATTAATTTTGGCACATTCATTTTAAAAATAATATAGATATAACATGAAAGAACAGTTATATATTATGTATTAATACTGCGTAATGACGAAATAAAAATATATTCTTAAAAATTATAATCAAATTAATTTTGAAAAAAAATCTAAAATCCATTTATTAAAACGTATATAAATCACACGTAATACTAAATTTATGAAACAAAATATTAAAGTTATGCTTTATAGTTGTATTGTATATCACTTTTGAAAACTATTAAAAAATTAGTATACTTTAATTTGGTACGCTCATAGTTAATAGATTTAATATATTCCCATCAATATGTTTAAAGAAAAATCGAAATTTATAAATAATGGGATCAATTTTATAAAATAAATTCTATTTTTGAGTTTAAAAAGTAGTCAATCAGCAACCATATAGTGTCAGAAATAAAAATTGAAACTTTTTATTCGTCAAAACACAATGATGATCTTTTAAAAGTACGAATAAATAAAATACAAACAAAAATTTTGCAAACTTTAAAATATCATAGAATGATTATTTAATATAGTTAATAATAAAATATTTTTTCATTATTTAATTTTTAATTTTCAATAGTGTGTGTGTGTATGTTATTTTTGCATATTACCTCAACCAATTTAATTAAGAAAAATAATAATAATAATTTAGATTTTAAAATAATTTATACGTTTTTAATTTTTTTCTTGTTTAAATCTATACATTAATCAATTATTATAATATAAATTGAAATTAGAAACTAAAATTAAAGAAAAATCAGGTATATTTTTTATTTATTAATATCCTTTACGGTTATTATTTATATTTTTTATTTAGTTTGGTTATTAATTTTATTATGTTCTTGAAATTTTTTATTTTATTTTAAATTTTTAATATTTAAAACGTATTACAAATTATAATATTATTTTTTATTTATATATATAAATTAAATAACTAGTAATATTGCACGTTCGGTTCGTTATATTTTTTATTCCATACCATTTCTATCACAATCAAAAATGTTTTTTTTCTTTTTTTAATTATTCTAATCATTATCTAACTGTTTTGTATTAAACCATACCATCATTTTTGTTTTAATTTTTTAAATTTATTATATTGGTATATTAAATATATTTAATATTAAATTGTTGAATTAGAAAAAAAAAAAAATCCAATTAAATAATAGAAAAAAATAAGTAGTACAAATTATAAAAGACTGTGTCTCATTCCTCAGTTTTACTGTTTTTATCACATAAACATTTATAAAATTTAGTTAAACCATAAAAAAATTTTTGTCCATCACATTACGAATTAGATTTAAACCACACAGCCTGCTATATAATTTCTTTTTAAATAAATTAAGCCAAATAAATTTTTATATTATATATAATTTAGAAATTTCCACAATATTTCTCGTTGTATTTTATTTCAAAAAATCAAACAAATCGACTTTTTCTATTATTTAATTTTTACGAATACAAAATTAGTAAAATATTTTTTTATTTAATTACAATTATACGATTTGATAGAGGTAAAATGTCTATATTCTTAATTCTTAAATTCAATATATTAATATTTTTTTATATAACTTAACTAAAAAACAAAAAATAACATAAAAAACAATAAAACAGTAATAAAAAAAATTACATAATAGTACTAAACTATGTATAATATAATATATTATTTATAATTACAAAAAAAATATGCCCGTTTCAAATATTGCAAATTGTTTAATTAATAAGATATTTTAAAAATTAATACATAAATAATTATACATATATTTATACATATATTTATACATTTTCACATGTATTTATGTATAATATTGATAATATATACCATTCCATAAGAATTCGAACAACTCTTGACCTGACCGCTTCCGAGATCAATGAAACGCCCTTACTAATTCAAAAATATATTTTAGGATTTTCCGTACTGCTGGGAAATAGGAAGGGTGGAAAGATGGTAAGTTGGGAATGCCTTGTCCGATTTGAAAGTTAGATACAATTAAATGAAAGCGAAGAGATTAAGGTTTTGAACAAAAAATGTTAGTTAAAAAAATAGGAAATAATAAAATTAATTAGTGTACTTCGATTTTAACCGGTTTTCTAAAAATAAATTGTTGAACGATAATATACAGTATAGGAATAAAACGATATTTAAGATACAATCAATTTTTATCACATTATGTACATTTTTAGGGAAAATTAATATTCCATATAAAATTTTTATTTCTCTCAATTTATATTTTTTTTTCATAAAATCTGATTCGTGTTATAAATTAGAGCTTTTAAATTAAAGTGAGTCTGAGACTTACCCGTTTATTAAAGGAATATAAACCGAGAGAAACAACAATTTTGGATGAACTAAATTTATTCTACCTTGAAAACCACATTAAAGTTGCTAGCAATTCTTACAACTAGCAAGTGAAGACTATTATTATTAACGAAAAAGATTGAATCGCGTATATTTTATCGATAATATTAATTTTGCTTGTTTACCGGTCAAACCAGGCGTATCTTGCAAAACAAATTAATTCAATTTTTAATATTGAAAAACTATTTGTTTCTATCATTTTTTGTTCACAGCCTAACTAACTAGGTCGATTTAGAATGTTTTTTTCGCCTTTAATCTTCTGGCTCTGATTTGATTTATTACACACATTTAAATTGGAAATTTATAGTTTATTGAAAAGTATTCAAAATGCTACCAAAATAACAATGAGATGAGAAAAAATATAAAATCGAATGGTCAAAAGTTGTCAATTTCGTGAGAATGGAATATATATATATATATATATATATATATATATATATATATATATATATATATATATATATATATATATATGTATATTATATATATGTATATTGTATATATAAATATATATATTGTATTTAAATATAATAAGGTTTTGTCTATAAACTTAGTTTATATTTAAATGATTAATAACTTTTAACAATAAATTATATTTTAAAAATATATATTTTGTTATAATTAAAAAACAAAGTTGTTAAAAAATTTAATAAAAATAACATTTTAATATAAATAACAAAAAAAAAGTAAAATAATAATAGTAAAATTATATTATTAAATATACATTATAAAATATCAACATTTAAACTCTGGCAAATTGTATATATAAAAAAACTAAATAGTTAGTTTTATTAATATTGGTATTAATTAATAATAATTATGTAAAAAATATCTGTGTTACTTATATACTTATATATATATATATATATATATATATATATATATATATACATATATATATATATATATATATATATATATATACATATATATATATATATATATATATATATATATATATATATATATATATATATATATATATATATATATATATTATATATATATATATATATATATATATATATATATATATATATATATATATATATATATATATATATATTTATATATAAATTGTATATTATATAAAGAAGGAGTTTACAAGTTTATTAGTTAATGATGCTTAATTTGTTTATTTGAATTTTTTAATTTAATTTTTTTTTCGTTATACAACTAAAATTCTAAAAATTGCAATTAAAATTAATAATTTAATTAAAATGATTTTTTTATACTAAAAACTCCTTCTAGATATTTTCTTGATAGCAATTACTTTTGGTTGGTTAATAATAATAATTTTTATATTTATAATAATAAATGAAGGCCTCAATTATTACTAAAATAAATGTTGCTTCTTGTAATTTTTATCATCTTCTATTACTAAATCATCATCGTCGTCCGAATTACCACCGATGAGATTCCAAAAAAAATTATTATTTCTAGACGATGCTGTTGTTCGCGATGTTTGTGATGATGAATTTAACAAATTATTATTAAAATATAAACTATTATAATTATTATTCCAATAAGAATTTAATGGTCAGTCGGATGTACCACCTTGTGCCGAATGCGCAGCATTTAAACTTTTGGCTAGAGCTGCGGCAGCAGCTGCTTGTTGTGCTATAGATGGTGCCATCAAATTTTCAAATTTCCTTGTGTCTGGATTGTACATGGGATGCTTAAATTTGCAATGCGTTCTCAAATTATCGCTTCTCGTGTAGGTGGCGCTACATAAAGGGCACTCAAATCTTCCAGGAAAATGAACATGATAATGATTTCGAATATGTGTTACAACTTTTCCACAAATTTTGCATCGATGCAAATTGCAGCCACCAGATACTCGGTCGAATGTGAGCCGCATGTGCCAGGCCTTTGAGCCTGAAACACAATACATCCGTTTTTTGTTTACATTTTTTTCGATTTTATTTTATTTTAATTTATTTATATTGTTTCTTTTTTAATTTTATTATATTTACGATCACCAAAAAAATGAACAATTAAAGACAAAATGTAGAAAATAATAATAATTATTATTAAAAAGTAGCACAAATCAACCGTCTCTTCTTTATATTTTTTTTAGTTTAATTAATATATAACTTTTAATTTATATAAAAGTGAGTTTAAACCTCTTTTATATAATAAAAATGTATATTTAAAAAAAAATATATAAATTATTGGGTATAGTCAAAACGTCAATATAATAAATTAAAAAAAAAAGTATAAATTTAATATTTAAAAAATTTATATGTATATATAATATTTAAAATTAAAAAAAACGTATTCACCAACCAGCACCAAAATATAGAGCGCGGAAAAATCGCGTAGCAAAATATGTAATGTGATTTAAAAAAAAATTGTATTTTTTTTGTAATTTAGATTTTCAAAATATTTTAGCGGAATTGGTTAGAACAAATTAAATTAAAAAAAATTATTAAATAAAGGCCAATGTGTAGTTTAATTATGATTTTAAATAATTAAATTTCGATTTTATATCATTAGTTTTTATAAATATATATATTTTTAGATAAACTAGTTTAATATTTATTTAAAAAAAATAGAAGTAAATTTAATATTATTTTTATATTGTGGCCTGCATTATATTTAGATGATTTATTAGTTTTTATTGCATATTGGTGTTAAAAAAATAAGAAATTCAATTTTTTCAAATTCAGAAAGAGCTACAAAAGAGGAATGTTTTTTATTTCCGAAAAGGAATTATTAAATCGTCAATAATATAAAACGCTTGATCAATTATATTTACAAATTTATTTTTGTATGGTTGTCAATCAAACCAATAGTTAGGAATAGAAAATCTCTTTATTATGGCTAGTTTTGGTGATTACTTTAGTATTTATATGTACTATATGGTAACATATAAATGAATTATGTACGTTTTAAAATGTAAAGAAAAAAATTGTTTACAAATTATTTTGTTTGAATTTGATTTAACTTTGGTACAAAAAAGATATTATAATACTTAAGCCAAACGTCGAGATTAGTAGTATATATTGGTACATAAATTACCAGGTAAATAGGCCAACTGCCAATTATATATATATTTATAGCTGTAAGATATTATATGGATGTACAGTTTAAATTAATTAAGCACAGTTTAATTATTATGAATGAACTATATTCAATCTCGAAAAATTTGCATACAGAAAAATTTCTGTTTACTGTTCTTCAAATTCATCTTACAAAAAATAAAGAAATGAAGTCACTAAAATTACAAAGAAAATTATTTTAAAAAAACAACACATTTTTAAGTAATATCTATAGACAAATAAAAATGAGTGTTGAGGTAATGGTAAAACGACAGTCACATACATTTTGCTTTGGCTTTATATGGTTTTTAATTAGGCAGGAAAATAGAATATATAATATAAAAAAAATAAAGTTCTACTATTGTACAATGATTCAATGAAAAAGTATAAAAAAATAATTAAAAAAACCATTCCCCACATATCATTTATTACTGTTTTTTTTATATATAATTATTAAAGTATTTAACTAGTTTATTTAAATGTATATTACTCCATAAAAAGAAATACAAAATCAAAACTCATGTATAGTATTAAAAAATATACATATTAATTTTATTTTTTAAATTAGGTGCTAGCCAAAGAGCCAATATATAAAAATAATAGTGTTTTTTCCAAGTTTATTTTTTAATTTTTTGTATTATTATAAAAATAAATAAATATATACATATATATATATATATATATATATATATATATATATATATATATATATATATATATATATATATATATATATATTATATATATATATATATATATATATATATATATATATATATATATATATTTATATACATATAATATATATATATATATATATATATATATATATATATATATATATATATATATATATAATGTATTTTGAACAATTTTACTGTACAATTAATTAAATAATTCTTAATTTTTTTTTCCAGTAACTTTTTATTAAACGGATTTGTTAAAACACATTCATGCGTAATAATAATAATAATAATAATAATAATCATATATAAATAAATAATATATAAATATAATAATAATAATGTATACATGTTTTTATTTTTATATATTTTATTCTTTTTTTATTAAAATCCAGAGAATTAAAAAAAATGAAAAAGTTTTAATTATAAAGAAAAAGATCACTGTTTTGTTCGGGAGACCAACAAAATAAACTTTCGACTAAAATTAAAAGTAAAATTTAATTATTTTTATATTTTTTTTTTGGTTTGGAAATAAATTAATAGTTATTTGATTTATTTCTTATTTTATATATTATTATTGTACCTTCCCGCGATCTGCTGCCAAAGCTCAGACAAAAGAAAAAATATATCAGTCAAATCAAACGAAATAAATGATTTATGAATATATTTCTTATTTGTTTTTCATATTAAAAAGGAAAAATTGTTAAGTTATGAAAATTTCCTTTTCAAAATTTTATTTATTAAATATATATATTTATTTGTACTCGTATATATGTTTATAGAAAGTTTTAAAAATTACTAACCATGCTATTGTTTAAAAATACATTTAAATTAAAAAAAAGAGACATTAAAAAAGAAAATTTCCATAATATTTATATATATATGTATAAGTATTTTGAATATTAATAAAAAAATTAAAGTCATCGAGATTTGATGAAAAATTATCAGAACCCGACAAAAGAAATATAATTATATGTAATATATATATATATATATATATATATATATATATATATATATATATATATATATATATATATATATATATATATATATATATATATATATATATATATATATATATATATATATATATATATATATATATATATAGAAATATATATATATATATATATATATATATAGATATATAGAAATATATATATATATATATATATATATATATATATATATATATATATATATATATATATATATATATATATATATATATATATATATATATATATATATATATATATATTTATATAATATATATATATATACATATATATATATATAGTATATGTATATAAAATATACATACATGTAAACATATATAATATAATAATAATTTAAAACTATTATTTTGCGTGAGCCGAAATAAGTACTACAATTCTTTCAAATTTATCAAAAAAGTTCCAAAGACGAAAATTAGTTTGTTTTAAATAAATGGTTTGTTTTATTTAGATTAATTAAAATCGCAGAAATAAATTTACCAACTTAAAATAATAAAAAAGGGATGATTTTATTTGTTGTTTTTGCATATTGTACACATAGAAGAAAAAATTAAATCAAAAATAAATTAAAAACCAAGTTTTTTTACTAAAATTTTTAATTACATTTTAAATATATATTTTCTATATTTTTTTTCATTAAATAATTATTAAATATATATATATTTTAATTTTATTTTTTAATTTTTGTATTTTTTTTACAATAAAATCGATCACATATGTACATAGTGACTA
The DNA here is from genome assembly GCA_951394425.1 of Tipula unca. NCBI lineage: Eukaryota > Metazoa > Arthropoda > Insecta > Diptera > Tipulidae > Tipula > Tipula unca. The sequence goes on from OX596381.1 coordinate 56,383,949, forward strand.
ATGAATCTATCTTTTATATCAGCATGTTTAACTTTGCAATGAGCTTTCATATTGTCCCTACGTGTAAATTTTTGCCCACATATTGGGCATTCATGACTTTGCGGCCTATGTATATTTGCATGATGCCATCGATTTGATACTGTCTTGTGACAACTAACGCAGCGATACAAAGTTGGAAATGTCCCAGTGAGCTGAACAAACAATGATGAGTAGTCAATGTTGTGGTCACGTCGCGACGTTGATTGAATTCCATTACTATGCCCGTTACTTTCCATCATAGAATTGGCTAAATTAATATGATGGTGACCATGATCACGTGACGCCATCAATGGTTGCAATATACTCCGCTCACCTGCAATAATATACAGGCACACAATGGCGTCACGGTGCGACTCACACCATACACAATATTTTTTTTTTTTTCGATTTACATAATTTAACTTTAATTTAACTAATCAAAATTTGGATTTCAATAAATTTTGTTTAAATTTAAAAGAAAAAATTATAATGGATGCACTAACACGTATTAATTAAATGTATTTATGTGTATTTAAAATGATTTTTTTTTTAAATTTTCATACTTAATTTTTTTATTTAATTATGTATGTATAAATAAATAAAAAAAACAAATCGATGATATTTCTTATATAATAACTGTCATAACTCAATGTATATTATATAATATCTATATATATATATAATCGCTAATTTTATATATATAAACAACAGACATCTACACTTTTTAATTTATTAATTAATAATAAAAAAATAATAAAATAATAAAAAAAAAATAAATTCTATGTATAGATCTTATATTTGTAATCATCTAATTAAAAAAAATACGAAATTCAAACCATTTTTTTGTTGATTATTTTATTTTTTGTATTTATTTTTTTTTTTTGGTTTCATTTTTGATTATAAAATTAAAATTATAATGTGATAAAATAAAAATGTAACAAAAAAAATAAAAAACGGTAAATTTTTGGTATACTAATTTTCGTTATTGTACTACTATATTTCAGTTCATTATTATTTATAAGAAATATTAATTAACTTATTGGATTTTTCTAGAAAAATAATATAAATTTATCAAAAAGCGAGAATTTTTTTATTATTTATTATATTCATCATAATACTACATATATCTTTTATTATTTATAAATAAATCATGCAAATTTGGTTGTTTTTTTACACCTTGCGATATCGTTTTGGTTTGTTCGGCATGAATGCAAATAATTAAGTTACAACAAAATACTAGGTTTGCATAATAGTGTTACAACTATTTATTTTTAAAAGGTTAATGATGAGAGGATACTATTTGTTTTGGCCGTTGAATGATTAACTAATAATTTATTTTTTACAATAGATTATACATATAAATATTTATTGCTTTGTAAAAGCTATGAAATTCATACATTATTGGCAATGAAATCAGAAGGGTCAGTTACATAAATTAACCATCTTTAGTAACCAACCTTGGATGCTATATTGCGCAATGGTGCGAAAGTCTGACGTTTAATAAAAAGTTGATCAAACTATTAATTAAAGTGGTTTAGGTATAAATGGAAAATTGATACTAAGTAAGCGTAATCTATTACAGTTTATGGCGGATTAATGAAATATTATGTATTCAACAATTAAATATTAATAAATTGATTAGCTATGAACTTTATTAGAATTTAAGATATACCTAGAAATTACACGGCGAAAAAGGTAGCAAGTATTCAGTATACAGAAATATTTTAGAGTTTCAATCATAATTAAAAATAATTTAAATTATTTGAAATTAAAAGTTGAAATTAGCACTAAATACTAATTTATTTAAAACTTGATTTATTAGTTCATCGTCAAATTTTAATTCAAAAATATTAAATTATGCTTCGATAAAATGTAATTGGTAATATATCACAAATTATATTAATTATAAGATAATAATCTCTTATCGCATCTCTTGCTAAACCATTCAAAGAAAGCATTTTTACGTATTGTGTGAAGGTGGTATGCTGTATCATTAAAGAATTTATGATAGAACAGCTAGGCTATATAGTTAATTGCATTTTCAATTATATATTTTTATATTTCAATATGTATATTTTTACTTAGGGAACATCGATATACTAATCAGCAATCAAAATCTTTTGAATTATCTGAATAAAGCAACTCTACTATATTGAGATTTGCGAACCATTAAAGAGTGTTATGCCCTCTATGGTTCGTTGTGGATTATAAATGAGTATTCACTAAATGAATTATGATTAGCCATGTCAGACCATACTTTACACAGTGATAAACATCTCTTTATTAAAATGCGGATAAATTGAAATTTAAGTTTATCCAAAAGTAAAAATTATTATTTGAGTATAAAAACCAAAATTGTTTATAAAATTTGATTTTTTAGCAAACCCTTAACAGCAAAAAAAATTAGCTTTACCTTGTATTTAAAAGAAAATTAAAATCAAGAACACAATAACAAATATAACTAGCATTTAATTTTGACATTACTTGTTACCAAAAGTTTGTTACAACGGGCTTAATACAAAAATGTGTAACAATGTCAACTCAACTTCGAATTCATGACCAATGCTATATATTGTTCGTATGTACTAAAATTAGAATTGAGAGCGTATTATGAATCCAAATGTATTGGATTTCAATAGATCGGTTTTCGATTGAATTAGAAGATGCAGTTACGCATGCGACTAGCTAACCTGTTAACTTATGCAAATTTATTTTCTGAAAATATGAGGAGTTTTTCTCTTATATTCTGTTTGAAATGATATGAGAAATGGGGATAACAGAAATTTTTTCTATTAAGTAATATTGGAGAATTTTTCGGTAATCCGATACTCTTGAACAAACTATCAGGCCGTCGAATATACATACAGATATTATCAAAATATTATATTGTGTAATTCTATTACTTAATTAATTGTTATTGGCATGATTTATTTACGTCAAAATAACATTCAAGAATATAGTATTGCAAACCATTAATTAATTTAACTTCTCGCATATTGATATAATTTAAAGTATTTATATTATAAATATCTATGTTTAACACATATTTATAATACATTAATCGGTAAAAAGCTGGTGATAATTAAAGTGCACTTCACGGAATATGATGATAATTATAATAATAATAAAATTAAAACAAAAAATAGGTAACATTTTAGCATTTTGGTTTATCGAGGGAACTATTCAAAAATCACAAAAAATATAATAATATCACTTTTGGATAATAATTTTTCTTCTGAATAATGTATATATATTTTTTTAATTAAACATTTTTTTTCTTGATGTAAATAAGAGCAATATTTTTTTATGTTTCAAAATTAAGGAGATTTTGATAGCAAAAATAAATTTAATCAAAAAACTAAATAAAAAAATCATTCCTTTTTTGGTTTAATCGTTTGGCATGCAAATATTAATTTAGCTTAATAAATTATTAAGAAAAAATATAAATACCAAGGAAGTAGAAAAAATTAGATTAAAAACACATGCACAATATTAAATAAAATAATTACAAACACCAACACAAATATTTATATTATGTACAAAAAATAAAAAAAAATTATAAAAAGAGACAGTTATTTTTGTGATCAATTTGTTTTTAGATTGAATTAAATTTATTTGGGAAAAAACTTATTTTTCCCTAATTGATCTATATCTTTAAATTTTGAGTAAATCTCGATTGGAAAACAAATACAATAATATATTTTATTGGACCCGATATTTAAAAATATAAATCATCTCAAACAAGACAAATTTAAATAACAAAAAAAAAAATATGAACTACGGAAATATGTTTTTTTTAATTCGATCCAAAAAATTTTGTATTCAATTCCATGTTTTTCTATTGTGGGCTTTAAAAAATCCATAATAGAAAAATTAGGAATACCAATTACTAATCTTTTCTAACGGAAATAAATTTTGTCTTTTATCTTTCTAATTCGGTATTATATTATTTTTATTTATTTCTTGCTTAATGATCATTTTTAAATAAAAATTATGTATTTAAATATTTACAGGAACTTAAAGGAACTTAATTATATTTTAAATATAAAATAAAATACTCACCATCGATATTATCACTATAGTCAAGTGGTGGATGAGGTGTATCATTTTCGGAAGATGAATCCAGATGCATACCGCGCGGCGTTAGTAAACTTGCCATCTCATCAGGATGAAATTTTAATGCACCATGCTATATTTAACAAAACAAAGAATTAATTCATTAAATTAAATATTGTATTTATTAACTATTTTAACAATAGAAATTCGAAATTGTACACGTTGTTTCTAGTGAAATCAAAAAAATATAACGTAATTTAAATGTTTTTTACAAATCGGCAATGGGTCCAGAGTCGTATATTGGCGATATAATCGAATAAAATTTCTCATAATGCACATATAAATTCGTTGTCAAATAAGAGTATACATAGTTTCCAGCTAAATTTATACCAAATGACCAAAGCTATTAATAAAAAAAATGTAAATACTCATCTTTCATTTTTTGCATTTATTAATACTAAAACTACAGTTAGTTAAGTGTTTTGTAAAATAAATTGTATTTATTTGTGTACTTCATGCCTAAAAATTATTTAATTTTGTTTAACAAATTTGATTTTCATAATAGAGTACTTTAAAATAATTATTTTTATGTATTTTGACTTAGAAATAATTAAGGCTTACAAGTTGAAATAAAATAGAATTATAAAGATATTGTAAAATATAATATAAGTATATTATGTAAAATAAAATTTTGGAATTAAAATAGTTTTTGTTGATGTTTATAATTAACCAATCTTTTTTTGAATAATTTTTTTTAAAGCTAATTTATAAATTTTAAATAGTACCAATAAAAACAGCCAAAATAAAAATAATCTAATTAAATTTTATTTTTAAGGAACATAGGTAGTTTTGAAAATAATTATTTTGTTAGGGTTTCTATAAAAATCAATTGAACTGATTTTTTACTCAATTCGACGTTATTCTTTATATCAAATAAAATATGTAATTATAATTTTTTTTGTGTAAAAAATGAATATTATGTATACAGAATTGCGTTTAATAGTGTCGCAATGTCATAAAAATTGAAAATTATTTAATATAATATATTTTGAAAGCTAATAGAAATTATTATGTATGTAAGAAATATTGTTGTGTAAAATTTCTTTAACGATGAGCATAATAATATTATAATAAAAATTTATAATAATTATATTTATAGTAAAATCTTGCGTGTGCTTGAAATTTATGTTTGTGAATTTTTATTTTTACATAATGGCAACATGCCTGCTTACTTGTTGATAATTGATTTGTCTTTACCAATATGAAATATTGTTAGGGAATTGATTTACAATTATTTGTTTTTGAAAAGTTAGTAATTATATTACCATCAACATATTTTAGTTTTAAAATAATAATAAATTATACATGTATATATGTTACGAGTTAGGTCCGAAATTGTATAATGTACAAAGAAAAAATTGAATAATGTTCCACTTTGACAACAAATTTTATGAAATTTGCACAATGTACAATTTCGGATTTTACTCATACCCTAAATCATATAATATTATTTTATGTTTATAATATTAAGTTAATCATTTTTAGACAAACTATAAATTTATTATCACATTTATAAATATTGAAAATTTTTTCAATTTTTCAAGTTGTACCGCCACCCTCATTTATTCGACATGATGTTTCTTCTTGTGATAGTTGTTCACGCTCCCGGCACATTCTATGCGCTTTACACTTGTCATGATGGTTCACAATTTCTAAACGGAAATTACTATTTCCTTCAACAAATGAGGTTCGAATATCTGGAATATCATTACACCATCGCCGACAATATGTACAATACATGCTATTATTTTGTTCATCGAATTTCAGCCATTCAAACTGGTCTAACCAATTGGCGCGAAATCGACCAACTTTTCGGGTTGGTGCTTGTTGATTATTATGTGCAACATTTGAACGATTACCGACTGCTGGCGAATGATGATGTGGACTAGGCGAACGTATAACACTTTGAAAACGTCTCGTATCTGATTCGGAGAGTGTATCATTTTTGTGTTGATGTTTTGGCAGTATTGGTCGGAAATTTTGTACTCCACTGATTCCTATACCAGATGTACTTCCGCTTCCACCACCTCCTGGTGATCCTATATTACTAATAGGACTTCTACTGGCATTTTTATTAATTGGATAACTAGCTAACAAATATCTATGTAATGTACTTTTACTTGTATTGTCAAAAGTTGGGAGCCATGTAATAGGTTGTTGGTTGGACAGTGATAACGACGTATGATGTTGAGGAGACATTTTTTCTGGCTGTTGATGCTTTGTATTCTGTTGTTGCGATGAGTTATGCGGAAAACCCACCAATGGTGGTGGACGTTGAGATTGTAGTATTTCTAACTGCCTTTGATTACCCCAAATCACAGTTTTCTGTCATAAATATATAGAAGGGAAGGTCTATGTTTTAGCGATCAGATTTTATTGTTGTGATATTTTATTGGAATAAATTGTTTAGATTTTTTCTTTATCGTATAGTATTTTCGGTAGATCCTTCAACCTTCATTACGGCATATAGCAATACACACATGCGGTAATAATTTTTGACAAATAAAAACTGTGATTTGCATCAAAAAATTAATGTTTTAATTTTTTGACGTGTAAAAGGTCAGCAGAGTTGTCAACTCACCTTCAACACTAAATTTCTAATTCTATGTTTTAAAAATTATTAAAGTTCTCTTTTAAATGTAACTAGGTAACATCACATCACCACAAATTCATAAAACGTGACCGGGAACAATAAAAAAATGTTGTTCTTTTAATTTTTTTACATGAGTATTATAATAAAAATAATGAAAAGGAAAACAAATAAATTGAACCACCGAACCATTTTAGTCCAAAAGAAAAAACCTATACAATTTCCAATTTTAATTTATTTGTCATTTTTTAATTTTCATTTTAACTTAATTAAATTAAATAATAAATTAATGTTGGAAAAAACGAAATAAATTAAAAAATATTCGAGTTTTAACGAAAACTTACCGATAATAACTCCGGAGGTAAACCGTGGGGTCCCATTTCAGGTTCCTGTTTTATATTTAACGACTGATTTAATCCAGGATTGCTTATTGCTGGTGAATTTCTACGAGATGAATCATCACCATCGAGCGGATTTAATTTTGGAAGGGGACTTGATTTGAAACTGTGGGAGGATGCCTAAAATTTGGAGAAAAATAAGTATTAATAATTTGGACAACATTCGACATTAACTACATTGTATTGCTTAGATTTTTCACATTAACTATTGCTTAGATTTTATACGAGTGAATCAGTTGTGAATGAATATTCTGATTGATATTCAATAACTATTTTGGTAATCTAAAGAAATTTTACACATTTAAATGAAGCCAATTCGAAAATGAATTTATAGTTGACATTGAGCTGGAATTGGAAATTAGTTAAAAGTTCTACAAATGTGAAGAATTATAGTTTTGAAAATCCTAAATCTATTAATAAATTCATTATAAAGTTGAATGTTTTGCCTTATCCGCCCTAGGGACAATACTGTAAACTGATTTATAATTGAAAAAGAAAATTATAAATATTGTATTGTAAATGTTGATAATGTTAGTTTTAATTAATTTATTAAAATAATAAAAGGAATTTAACATTGTTACATAAGATCTCTCAATTACTATTTAACAACACAAATTTTACTAATCGATTTCAAAGTATCAACTTATTCTACAAGCGGATATATTCAAATAAGCATAAACAGAAAAAATAACATTTTGGATATATCAACTTTTACCATAACATGGAATTTAAATTTAAATGTGTAATGAAAAACCATTAAGAATAAATCTGAGAAGTTTATATTTTATTTATACATGTAGAATTATATTAGAACTGTAAGATGCCATACTATTTGGGGAACTTAATCTTGAATGAATTATGTATTTATAAAATAATTTTTTAATAAATAGGTAACTTTGCTTGAATTAGAATTGAATTAGTGGTTTATAAAATGTTGACTTAATGCTCCAGTGCAAATAATCAATATACAAATGATTAAAAAATATATTAATGTACGTCGTGGTAAATTTAGGGTTCTGTGACCAGTACTTGAGTTATTAATAGTTAAACTAAATGCTCAATATATGTATATACATTTTTATGAAATTTATATATTGGCGGTTTGGAATATATATATATATATATATATATATATATATATATATATATATATATATTTATATATATATATATATATATATATATATATATATATATATATATATATATATATATATATATATATATATATATATATATATATATATATATATATATATATATATATATATATATATATACATATATACATATAAACATATATACATATATACATATGTATATACATATATTAATATATAAATATATAAGTATATTAAACAAGAAATTCTACAGTTATAACAGTATAGAAGAATTCTTCGTTTTCTGCTTATAACTTTATATTTATTATTATTATACGGCAGAATTATTATGATTTTTAGATTTCTTATTAATTTGTATTTTAATATATTCGCGTAATTGCTAATTTTGTTTTAAAGTTAAAAATATAATATTCCATATCTTACTTGAGAATCCTGAGAGTAAAGTCGTTCCTGTACATTTGCGTTATGTGTTGAGGTCAACGAATTATCACAGTTAGATGAGTTTTTACGTCTTCTCTTATTACTAATATCCACTGGTGTCGTGGATGTTTCAATAATATCACGTTCACTTTTATAATCTTGTATATCTTGTTCTCGCCGTTCTGTCCTATCACAAGAATTTAATCTTTCTTTTTCACCATCACGATTAAAATTTGTGTTGTTAATATTTTTATTGGCATCGGAATTCTCATTACGTTCCTTATCATTATCGGTTCGATAATTTATGTTGTCTGTTAAACCACGAACCTTAAAAAAAACAAATGAAAAACAAATATGTTTTTACGATTGTATCATTTTTAAATTAGTGGTTTTAATTACCTGTAAACCCTCAGCTGTTTTTAGAAACATTGGTAACGAACTCTGTCCTACATTTACTTCACCTTTATACATAAAATCAAGTAGTGAACGCATTTCAGAATATCTGACATCTTTTAAATATATTATCGGATGAGGATGTACGTTTTGTAGAAAAATACTTTCAAAATAAGGACTACATGCTGACAAAATAGTTTGATGTGCCTAAGAAAATTATTACATTATGCTTAACGAATAAAACACATAAATTTATTTTAAAGAATTTACCTTCACCGTTTCACCATCACAGGCCAAGGTAACATCACATAACGCTTCCCTTTGTAATAATGATGTTAAAACACCTGTTAAATTTGTTGGATGATTATTCCAGCGAAGACAAAATTGCTGGTCCATAGTGCCTGGGTCAGTGGTGAATCTAGAAATACAAAAAAAAACAACAACATAAAAACAGATAAAATAAAAATATGTCACTTTCCGGTAATTCTCTCGGTCAGTTCTACTGTTCAAATAGAAAACAAAACATTTTACATTTATATGTTTTTCATGTATAATTTTTCAAGTTTTGTTAACTGTAATCTCAAACATTTTTATTAATATTATTATTACTACTACTTATTATTATTATTTGTTTTGTTCTTAAAACAGGATTTTCTTATATTCATACATAATACTACATATACTGTAGAAAATTAATATAAAAAAAAAATGATTGCCTAAATAAAAACACATCATAAATCTAGTTATAATTGTAAGTAAATTAGATTTGTTGTTTTTGAAGTAAGTTTTGAAGTAAGTCTGTTTATGAAAAGAAGATGAAATAATAGAAATTATTCTAGACTATCTAAGATTTATTAAAATTGTTTCATTTATTCTAGTAATTATAAATAATAAAAATTGAAACATATAGAGAGACATAGAGACATTTTAAGAAAAATTCTAAGTAACTGTGCAATAATCTAATCTACTTGTGAATTTTGGAACACGCAGTTCTAGTAAAACACCGTAGGTCTAATTAATAATTAATCGGGTAGTAATTAATAACTAATTGGAATATGAACGGCGTATTGCGCTTCTTTCAAACATCAATTCTAAAACCGTAATTCAAGTTCTTGTTTTGTAAATTAAATTTTTAAGTCATGGACATGACGTACGTTACCGATATGTATTAAAATTGAAACTTATTAACGGTATATATTTTTTTAAAATTAAATCATTAGATTTTATTTATTTATTAAATAATTTTATTTTTTCTATTTATATTAAAACCAAATTCGAAATAATACATCTTGTGTAAGGGCATTAATTTAATTTATAGTATGAATAAATTTGTCACATAAAAATTCGATAATGTAAATTCCATCGATTACATTTATCGCTATTATAATTGAATAGATTTCGTTCTTAATTTAATGAGTTGAAAAATGATTTAGAGAAACTAGGACAAATCATTTAAAAAAATTCATTGATTTTTCGCAATTTTATTTCAAAATTTTAAGCAATACGTACATAATATGTATATACTAATTCTAATTTTGGTGAATAGATTAATTGGTTTAATCAAATTCGTTTTGTGTTCTGTATGTGGATGTAATTAAGTTTCAAGGTTGTTTTAGTTTCGTACTTTTTAAAATATTATTACAAATTTCGGCTTATTGGTATAGGGAAACCGTCTGCGGCCATACGATTTTAACAATGGGGCTCAATTTAGTTTGCAAAATTGGTGTTTTTCAAAATATATAATATTTAGAATAACAATAAAATGAACATATTTTGTAATTTTACCATATATATATATGCTATAAAATAAAGATAATTTCTGATATAATTTAGTTAGATGTACATCTATAAATGGTCATATAGTGACACATTTTAGCTTTTACTTTTTATATGTTTTGATTGACAATTTATCTTCCAATTATACAAAATCTATAGTTTATTACTAAAACATTCGCTAATTTCTCATTTTTTAATTTATATTTACAAACAAAAAAAAATCAGGAAAAAGCAACTTAATTTTTATTACAACTGAAATTAAAGTGTATAATTAAATATTCATAAAAAACTATTACTATTAGTTTTATTATTTCAATGGCATTGAAACAATTGAATAGATTTTATTCTCTGTAACTAATTTTTATATAAATATACCATATATAATTTAAAAACTTCAATTTTAAAATTTTACAGAAGTCGTATGTACTTATTCTATTTACATCTAATTCTTCGCGTTCTTTTCGCGGTTTATTTAGAATTCTTATATATACATACATATGTATATCATGCATATATATATATATATATATATATATATATATATGTATATATATATATATATATATGTATATATATATATATATATATATATATATATATATATATATATATATATATATATATATATATATATATATATATATATATATATATATATATATATATAATATTATAATATGTATTCTACATATGCAATTTATATCGTTTTTTATACATTCTAGGAGTTCATTGCATAGATAAAAGTGTCTCAATGTCTTAGACTTTCGATTCCGGAGATAGTTCCCAAACTATAAGATTGGCCCGAACAAACGACGAAAAAAAATCGGTCATGTTCGCATTTAGCCAGCGAATTATGTTAAGAAAAATGATGTTATAGATAATTAAAAGTTGAAAATTTACGTGGAATAACTAACTATTCATTCGGTTTTGTCTCTATCTTTAATTACATCAACATATAAAAAGCGCATAATGAAACAGTTTCTTCAATTCAAAAAAAAAATATTTTGTAGTAAAATTTTAATAAATAATAAAATATATTATACGATCAATACAAAATTAATCGTGTTCTCATCAAGAAAAATTTACTTTTTTTTAAAGTAAATAATGTATCTGAAAACATAAAATTCACAAAAAATTAAAGTTATTGATTTTAAGACTGTTCAGGATCATAATATCTTCATGTGATCTATAATATTCCGTAATGCAAATTAAATTAGTCTTTATGTTTCAGTTTCGGATACATGGATATAATCAAAATTCATATTTTTCAAACCCAATGAACCAAGATGACCGTTTTACATTCTTCATCAATCGATTATAAATATTTTTGACATTTATTGTGTAAATTCCTCGTTTGGTATCATTTTCTGATGTGATATTTATTGTGAAATAATTTTATAAATTCAGTTATTATTTCAAACATTCAAATTGATTGAAAATGAACAACAATTTATATAATTTCTAGTACTTTCGTTACAGTCAATATGTTCAAAATGGGATATTGTAGTTAAATTTAAAGTGAATATATTGTCACATAGTTTATAAAAAAACATCCATTTAAACCCGTGTAAGTTAACAAACCATATTTTCCTATATTTAAATTAAACATAATAATCGCACTAACTCAAATTAAAACATAATGCACTGACTATAATTTAGTCTAAAATTTCAAATACATTAGTTTTTAGTGTCATGTCATTATATTTACTAACTACAAAAGCCTCGATACAGGAAAAATTGTATTTTATTTACTCTACTATATATCTGCTTCTATTGAGTTTTAAATTTCTATAAATTTAATAATATTAGTGAGTATCGAAGTATTATTAAACCAGCTACCATGTTAGCCAAACGTCCTTATATTTCCATTCCTATCGAATTTAAAAAAAGTTTATACAAACAAAATTTTGAAAAATCTAAAAAGATACATTTAGAAATTTTATTTATTTAAAAATTGATTACTTTAAATTCAACTTTCAACAAACGTTAAATTCAACTTTTCAACATTTCTACAGAATTTTTTTATAAATATGCCGGCCAACATTCGATATTTGACAAGCGAATTTTATTATTTAGAATATTCTGATTTTGAGCTTTTAGATATAAACGTTGTGAATTACCGACTTGGTTTAAAGATCAGACATTCTATTTTTAAGAATTGTATAAGTTCAAATAAATTAAACTTTGTATGTGCATTCGTATAACTGTCATCAAATTTGTCCCACGCACTAGAGAAATTACATATAGACATAACACATTGAAAACGTAAATCAATTTCTACATAAATATTAAAATAAAAAGAGATAAATATTTAAAACTTACATTTCCATTTCACTGCAAAATTTCCATATGCAAATGCGCGCTTCAATTTCCAATTCGTTTATAAAATTTTATAATTTTTGTTTTGTTGTATATAATTATAATTAATCAAAATGTTATGTTGTCCTACAGATTGTTTTGGAAGAAATTATTGATTATAAAACTTCCAAATTGCTTTTTTTGTTTAGATTTAGAGTGTTTCTTATATAAATATCAATTTTGAATAATAAAAATACACGTACATATTACAATAATAATATGTATACGTAACACCAAATTTGGATTTAATCGTTGTCTGATGCATGAAAATCGAACGTTATATAAAAAAAAAATTTTATGTCAACCAAAAAAATAAAAAAATAACAATAAAAAATTTATATATAATTATCATTGATTCGCGATTTTTTTCAGAATTTGCATTGCTTAATAAATCAATTTTTATTAGAAGCTCATAATATGATTATTACAATATATAATGTTCAATTGTACTGTGTACATATCATCGTCATATAGCCATGGAGACGTTTACAAGTAAAACTAATTAGCAGCCATTCGTTTTTATTTTATTTTTAATATTTGCACTTTTGCAAGGTCTTTGAGGTGGTCGTAATATTTATGTTGCACGAAAAAATTATATCCCAGCAAATTTGTAAAATAAGCAAGTAGATCTATCAGTTTACGTTTGAGTTTAATAGGGTGGAAAATACAACGAGTATAATATGTTATATGCCTTTTATTATAGCGCTTTCACTAGAATTACAATAAATAAACCTAAAATTACAATTTCTGTATTTTTTTTAATGGCTGATGTCAGAAAACACACCCAACAAGGTAGGTAGAATAGCAACTAACACAAAATTTCACGTCATAATATTGAAATTAGAAGCTGGTTGATAAACACCAATATGTGGACAATATGTATATATCCATATATGTATCCATATGCGTTTGCTTCAAATAGCAAAAATTAAATGTGGTAAAAATAGATTTTTACGTTATAACTTGTTAAAAATCTAAATAATGAGACATGGAAGTCTTAATTAGAAGACCTATAAATTATATATTATTTAGGACAGTGCAATAGCAGCGGTATTAAGTTTATTACTGTTAAATTTTTTCAAATACATATCATCATTCATAAGAAATAATAAGTGGTTTATAAATGGCAACGATCATACATGTTATTTATACCGGTTTTGGTTCAATTTCCACAGTACCATTCAGCAAACATTTTTAATGATGGAGTTGTAAATAAGTATTAATAGTATTCAAAAAATTTCCTAAACTTGATCAATGACGTAATTAAAAATGTGAAATTTCGAAACAAATAAATGTTAGAAGCCTGGAATATATTAAAATGCAAATTTATTTATAACTATCTATGTTAAATACTTAATTGCATCGAATTTAATATGCCTCAGAAGTTATGATAAGTCGTTTTGATCTTGATTTAAATATCTAATGTCTCCTTGAAAAAGCAATCTTAATTTGGGCTCCAATCAAACGTAAAAACCGGATTGCTTAGCTTTAATTTGTGTTAGTTATCTGTCAAAATTAATATTTACATTTATCAGAAAATTTGAAAAAAATGCTATTGAACGATCACCTTTAAATCATTTTAAACTTACATACTATTTCTTGTGTTCAAAATGTCAGTGTATTGTTATTCAAAATGACAGTAGTATTGTTGGTATTAGTAAACTAGGGATAAATCTACGAAATAAGATTTAGATTTTCTAAAAGTGAAATTTCAAAAAGGTTTTGCTCGCAGAACATTTTTTGTAGCCAATCCAGCACTTTCCTTTGAAAAAAGCACTTTACAAAATTCAGATTGCATTTTTGTTGAGCAATCGAAATCGACTATTAATTACCTGATCGTCGCATCAATTTTTGCCTCTAATTTGACTGTTCAGTTTTAAAAGAGCATTTTTGGGATATGTGCCTAGTTGGAGTAAATATATTCTAATCTAGATTAAATAAGTTGGCGCTATTCTACACCGAAGAATCATAGCGATGTGCATGACTAAATTAACTCACAGTTATATCGGCACATCTTTTGTGTTCATAAGAATGGCATCTATAAAGATAAGGCTTGACTTGACTTTCTTAATTATATTGCATTAAACATCAAGACATTGAGATTAGTGAGTATGATTACAAAAACTAACGTTAATTTCGATCTGGCAAGAATTTGAAAAAATTGTGTAATTTATCAGTTAACATCGAAAAAATTTGTATGTAGAACAATTACCCTTAAATAAATAAATTTGAAAAATTAACTTACTTTGAAACGTGTTTTGTGTATGTAAACATTTGGTGTATGTATGTACTTTGTAAGAATATAAATATGTATATAATATAATTCGCTAGTACGAACACACCACAACACGCTTGTACATGTGTATAGAAAGTAAGATGTGATAATACAGTTGCAATTTCAATATTATTTAATATTTGACACATTTTAGTTTAAATATTTATTTTAATTTTTTGGTAATATATACTTTACGAAGAAGAATTATACCTTTATTAACTCTGAATATGAATAGCAAAAACTAGCATTCGTTTAAAAATTCATTTATGACCTCATAGATTACAAAAATTGCAAAATCTGAATATTTCATAAAATTATTCAAAATTTGATAAATTGCAAATGGCGTTCTTACTTATGTAATTTCATATTAAAACATTTTCAAATGTCCATCTATTG
The DNA here is from genome assembly GCA_951394425.1 of Tipula unca. Lineage (NCBI taxonomy): Eukaryota > Metazoa > Arthropoda > Insecta > Diptera > Tipulidae > Tipula > Tipula unca. The sequence continues at coordinate 56,399,810 of OX596381.1, forward strand.
GGTGTTTTTGATTATATTCATTTCAAATACATAATTCTGAACGTGACATAAAACGTAATTTATTCAGAACACGAATCATACTGTAGAACACGTAAAATTATTATTTTGTATTATTATTAAAATTAAATAGAAATTGCCAAAAATAATGGTAATTAACTAATTAATAAATTTAAAAGCTTTAATTATTATAAAATTATCAAAAATGTTTTCATTAATTTTTCTGATTACATATGTAATTCAGAATAGTCTCTTTAATCTTCCATTCGTTCTATTCTTCTGTTGAATAAAGAAACTTCTGTTGAAGCAATAGCTTAAGTTTGTCGAATATGGTAAAGATTATTCAATCCAATACATATGTATATTTCAATGAGTGTAGAAGGATTTATGGCAAGATTTTTATGAGTAAATCCTTTCAATTCTAAAAGAATTCCTTTCCAATTAAAAATATTAAATTCGGAAAAAAAATTTGAATGCAGTTGATTTTCAAGATTACGTTACCACAACTCAGGTAACACCGTATTAAAATAATCATCAATTAAATTTAGAATTATAAATCGATTAGGTAGTTGGCAAAAATGAACCCATTCAAATATTAAAGCATATAATATTATGTATGTATATTATGTATGAAAGCTCAGAATACCTATTTTTGATCATTCTGCGTAGTCTTTCTCAGTGTCGTAGTAATAATAAAATTCAAATAATGGTACAGGGGTCCTAATAGCTACTAACTTAAATTATAAATTAAGTGTCATTAAAGTATATAAAGTATTAATAATAAAATAATAACAGTGTTAAAGGCCATTACTGGCCCCTTACTGAATCAACAATCTGGCTCCAACGGTTTCGATCCTGAGCTTGGTCTTCATACTGTCTTAGACAATCTGAAGAGGCCAAGTCGTTCTCTACATCGTGGAGCCATCGTCGCCTGCAACGACCTCTGCGCCTACCATATGGTGGCTCTCCTTTCAGAGATCGCTGCACAATTCGTTCCGGATCAGCACGCAGAACGTGACCGAGCCAGCGTACTCGCTGAGATCTAACTTCATGTACAATATCGGGGATCTTCATCAGATCTCTGATCTCGAAATTGTACAGAGCTCGGTATGTACCATCTATTTCGCGTTTAGGGCCATAAATCACACGCATGATTCTTCTCTCAAATGTAAGGAGCCATCTCTCGTACTCATCCGTCAGCGCCCAACTTTCACATCCAAACATAACAACGGGCCTGATCAACGCTTTGTAAAGCTTCAGCTTCACGGCACTTGATAAGTGTTTAGATTTTAGCAGTGGCCTTAGAGGATATAAAGAACGACTGCCAGCTGCCAGCCGCACTTTAATATCCTCACCCACACTGTTATCGTGAGTGATAAGAGAGCCCAAATATTTGAACCTCCTCACTCCCTCAAACGTGTGGTGGCCACTACTAAAATCTGGTGTTCCATTGTCTCTAAAACCAGAGATCAGGTATTTCGTTTTGGACTCATTGATCTGGAGTCCAACAGAAGCTGAAAACTCTACAAGCGGATCAAGTATTTCTTTCACTCCGTTGCTATTCAGTCCAATCACGCATATGTCATCTGCATATGCAAGCACTTGATTGGACTGGCGATATAAGATGTTGCGCTGAGGTGTTTCAGTTTTACGAAAGATGTACTCCAACATGAGATTAAAGAGTATCGGGGACAGAGCATCTCCCTGCCGAACACCCGAGTTAACTGCAAAAATTGTCGATAGCCTGTTCTCAACTTTAACACAGCATTGAGACTGCGTCACTGTCATCCTACACAGTCGTACCAATTTTGTTGGCATTCCTAGGTATTCCAGGGCAGACCACAAACTCTCTCGATTGATCGAGTCGTAGGCCTGCCGGAAATCCAGGAAAACCTGATGTACGGAGATGGATGTCTCATAATATTTAGATAGAATCATCCGCAGCGAAAAGACCTGATCAGTGACTGATCGATTCGGACGAAATCCTCCCTGATAGTCACCAACCAAGCCCTCCGCCAGAGGAGTGATTCTATCCAATAAAATGTATGACAGTAACTTGTATGCTGTGCAAAGGAGAGCTATACCGCGATAATTCTCACACTTCAAGCGGTCTCCCTTCTTGAAGATGGGGCATATCGCGGCCACTTTCCATTCATCAGGCATAACTTCGGTTCGCCATACTAATCGAATAAGGTCGAAAAGACAGTTCCACAAAGTATCCCCTCCGAATATCAAGAGCTCCGAATTAATGCAGTCCACTCCAGGTGAGCGGTTTCGTTTCATTCTCTGCATGGCCTTAGTGAATTCCTCATGGGATGGCTCCTCAGTGCAAATCTCCGCAGACTGTTTTAGAGGTGGCTCAACAACAGTCTGTGACGCATGATGAACATGAAGCAGCTCAGTAAAGTGTCCACTCCATGCGTCAAGTACTGCGTCGATGTTGACACAGAGGTTTCCATCCCGGTCCCGAATGGCGGTTGACGAAGGCCTGAAAGTATGGTGCAATCCAGTAATTCCTTTAAAGAAATTACGTGAACTACGCTCATTGCTGAGTTGTTGTACTTTCAGAACCTCGGCCTTCCACCATTCTCGCTTCTTCCGTCTACAAATCCGCTTAGCTGCCCTTCTTGCAAGAGCTGCCTTGTTTTTCCTTGCGATTGTGAGACGTTGTTGCACTTCATTATGGGCTATATTTTGTTGCTCAACTGCAAGACGACACTCGTCATCAAACCAATCATTCTTGGGTCTGACTTTCACTATACCTAAAGTCTGTTGAGCAGCACTGACAACCGAAGTTTTCAGTACCTCCCAGACAGAGTTCACGCAGTCAGACTGGTAATTAGCTCCCTCAATGTTGTCGCTGACAAGATCCTGATATCGTTTCTTTTGATCTTCATTTATCAGACCTTCACAGTCGAAACGTTCCATCCGTTTCGCTGTGTTCCCCGACCTGTACGAAAACTTCCACCGTAGCTTTGCAGCGACCAAATAATGATCGCTGCCTACGTATTTGGTTGCTGACCGATAAGTTCTCACATCCTGCACAACCCGAGTTCGCCCTTTTGAAATTAACACGTGGTCAATTTGACTCCGGGATGTTTTGCGAGGATGTGTCCATGTCTCTAGGTGTATCTGTTTGTGAGGGAAGAATGTGCTTGCTACTCTAAGATCATGAGCAATTGCAAAGTACATCATTCTCTCACCATTATCGGTCGCAGTTTCGTGTCGGAAGTACGGACCTATGTTTTCACACAAGTCGGCCTGATTTCTGCCAGCTCTAGCATTAAAGTTCCCAATTACCATTCTAACATCGTGTTCGGGTATAGATCCCATCAGATCGTCCAAGTCATTGTAAAATGAGTCTTTATCTTGGGGCTGGCTGACTTCTGTGGGCGCATGTACACAAATTATCGACAGGTTGGCTAACTTCATGCGCAGGCGAAGCATACACAATCGGTTATTGACTGCTTGAAAATCCAAAACAGCCTTCTTTACCTGCGGCCCAAGAAGAAATCCAGCTCCAAGATTTCCGAGGTCATCTCCACTGTAGAACAACGTATAGTCCTGGGACACATGGTCTCCACTTTGAGGCCAGCGAGTTTCTTGAAGAGCAACGAGTTCCAGCCGATACTCTTTCATGCACGTGATTAGACCCTCCAACGCTCCTGGTTTTCAAAGTGATTGCACGTTCCACGTGCCGATCCTAAATCTCGTATCCGGGTACTTGAGCGGGGGTCCGGTGTTGTTTTGGCGGTATCCATTTTTCTTTTTGTTGATTTTATAAACAGTTGATTTTTTTTACGGATGTAAACAATTTAGATTTACGAGACATGTGAGTGCCCCCCGACCACAGGGGCCATATAAAGTATTAATGTTTTTTATAAACAAATACTTCATATAAAAATAAAAATTGGTGAAAAAATTTAATTTTTTTTTTATAATCTTTGGTTGTAGTAATAATTGATAAATTTAAATAAATCAATAATATTTAAAATTTTGTATAGTAAATACAATTAGAACAAAAAACGTAAATAAATAAACCAAAATAATCGCCATATTTATTGTGCGCGAATTTTTTACTATATGTATATATACCATCTTGTACCATTCGATGATATTAAAAATAAAAATTTAAATCTTATACAAATTATTTAGATTTAGATTCACCGATAGAATTAGCTCTTTTAAAATATTCACTTAAAGAAATCAGTTTGAATCAGAATGTATATAGGAACGAATTTTGATTTTGAATATAAATGAAACCTATAATACCAATCAAATAAATGTTAAAAACATACAATACATAATTCGAATAGCTTTAATCATTTAAAATGAGATACAAATTGGATTCAGTTTATTTTGGCGGTAAACTTGCGTCGTATAACTCTTTTTGCGTACATGTGCTTTTGGCCATTTCACGAGACCATTTTTACCAATATATGTTGCGTGACCGATTATCCCAATTGTCAGAGTAATATGTTACAATCAATTAATTAATTCTTTTAAGCGACGAGAATCGAACAACAACCAACGGTCAACATCTGGGTAAACTAAAAGATTGTGCAATTTTCTTTTAAATAGCAATGTAGTTTATAAAAGATTTATTCCTATCCAGTAATCTACTTTATACTCGTATAGTCGGGTATATTTAAGAAACAACGCTATACACATAAAAGTACCGTTTTGGTATTTAAGGATAATTTAAAAATAAAAAAAGATGAATTGTTGTAATAACTCGCAGACTTACGTGTTTTTATTTTTAGATCATAGACATATATTATGCAGAACGTTTAAATTTAGTTTCTGTAAACTCAGCATCACCAATTGATTAAACCAAAAGTTTGGATAGGACCAAATATCAGCAACGCGTCATAGCTAGCTACTATCCAAAAACGACTTAAATTTCTTAAGTTAACAGGTTAAACAAAAAATTGTGTAACTGATATCAAGAATATTTTTTTTTTACTATTTGGATTAAAAATAATAATAATAAAAGATAATAAAAAAATATTACATAAATTTCATATCGTGACCGCGAGTTGTAATACACATACGAGTACTTTTATATTGATAGTGGAGACTAAAAGGTATAATACAGCGAATAGAGGATGATTTCGAACGAATAAATAAAATTTCTTACAAAGAGGTGTGGTCTTTTAAAATAATAAAAATAAAAATAAACTAGTTAAATAATAAAACAAAAAATAAACATAAAAAAAATATTAATTAAAATTCGAATAATCTTTATGATAATAGTTCAATGAATTGTCAAATGATATATACACAATTTGTAATCTTTTGCGCACTTTTAGATTAGATTAAAAATAAATATATAAGATATTTTATAAGAAAATATTTAACAAATTTTCTGCTGCGTGTATAATTAAACCATTGTGAATGAGCGTTTTCCTTAAAAATTTAATTTCTGGCTGCGTTAATTTTATAAACAAACTTTGTTAATGATATTATCCATTAATATTATTATAAACTAACCTTAGTTTATTTTTATTAACAAAAAAACAATTTAGCCAATCGATTTTCCTTTCTATTTTTTTAACTTTATTTTAGCTTAAAAATTAACATCACTTTTAGAAACTTTAACTGCGCCTTGCCTTTTTTTATTTTATTTTTATCCACAAAAACTATAATTTGGAAACATTTTTACTTTTGTATTTTGCTATATTTTTCATATATGTATGTAGCTAGAACCAAATTATATGTACTAATTTTATCTACTTATATGTATCACATACACACTAATTATTATAACTTTTATTTTTAATTTTATTTATTAAACGCACTTAAAATAAATAAAAAATAAAAAAACATATAAGTTTTGTCACTAAAAATATATATTGAATAGAAAAATAAAAATTAAAAATTTATTTTATTTGTATATCACCTCCAAAATTTACATATTATTTGCGCGTTGTCTTAAAAAATATTAATAATAAAATAAAAAAATGGCAAAAAGTACAAGTTTGAAGGTCAGCTAACTTGATGTACTGTTTCGCGAATTTAGGACACTATTGTTATTTTATTTTTTTATTTTTACTAATACTATTTTAAAAAATAAACGAAAAAAAAAAATTTCTATATTAAAATGGAATTCGCGACGTGTGGAGAATTTTTTTATTTTTTTTGATTTTTGAATCTCAAAAATGTGTTTTGTACTACTACTAATGTAATTTGTATTGTATAAGAAACTCATTTTTAAATTTTTGTAATTTATCAAAAAAAAAATTTTTTTTTTTGCACATATAAACATATACACACGCAAAAAGCTAAATTAAATTTTTCGCACATGTATAAATATTAGTACTTTTTTTTCTAGTATCTAACAAGTGAAATAGAAACGGTTTAGTATTATGTCTCTCGTATAGTGTAATATTTAAAATTGGGGCAAATGTATAATATGTATATTATAGTATGTGTATGCGAATTAAATAGCGAAACAATAATGGTTAGTAACCTAGAGATTAGGTTTTTACTTTTTAAATAGTTAACAAAATTTTTAAATAGAAATAAAAACCTACGCAAATTTAAGGCCATTGTAACAACCATTGTAAGGTTAATTGTAAATAATGTGTATATAGTCATATGTACTGTACGCATGTATACGCATATCATGTTTTGTCGAAAGTAAATTTTGTGTGTAATATTTGGAACAGATTTTTGATTTTGTATGATTGTTTGAATACTTGGGTTTCCCGCCGATTGGTAATTATTCTAGAATCAATATATACTAAATCAATATTGTAATGATATGTTGCAAAACGCGGTCTAATTTGATCATTAAATATCTATAAACTTAGAACAAAAATAAATAAATAAGCAAAATTCGGCAACAACTAAAAATTGGCGAATTAGAATACCCCACTAATTTTAAGCAATTAATTACACTCGTCTTCTATTTTGTTTTTCAATTATATTTATATTCTTTTCTCATCATTTTATTGTATATGTATACATATATAATTACACAAACAAACATACACTCAACCACATACATTTATTTTATACTCATCGAATACACATTACGCATACATAAATACAGCGCTTCTCTACTGTTATAATCCGCGCAAAAATAAAATTAATAATAACATACAAAATTAAAATAAACATCCATACATACATGCAGTTTTATAATAGCAAGTTAATAAAGTAGTTGTTGGGCCAGGCAACAAAAAAAAAATTCGCAATTTTTTTTTTTTGAATCGCGAAACAGATAATGTTTAGAATTTTGTTGTATTTGTATTTATTTATTATTATCGTGTGTTGTTGTTGCTGTTTCTAAAAGACGCTATACTTGTTTTATTAAAAGAAAAAAAAAATATTGCGAATTTGCATAGATTTTATTTAGCATGTTAACGTTTTATGTGTATTATATACACATTTTTTTTTTGTATTTTGGCAATGAATTTTGATTTGATATGCCCTTGCGAAATTTAAATTTTTTTTTTTTGTAAATTTGTGTTGTTGTCCGATGGAATTATGTGTATACTAAACAGCTTTGTTTTATTAGTTGGTTGCGAATTTTTTTTATTATATTATATTATATACATACATAAGATTTTTTATCGTTGGTTGTGGATGGATGGATGGGATGTTTGGAATGGAAACCAACCAAAAAGTTTTTTTATTTTATTTTATATTTGAAACTTTTTATGACCGGTTTAGTAAATATGCAGTTTTTATTTTATTTGTATAGCAGTGCTGTTGCAAGGGTAGATATAATACATTTTATGTGTTTAGTAACTAACAACAGTTGCTATGTAAGAGGACATGATTTAGAATCCGTTACATTCTTTTCATTTCAATGTCGTTATAATTTATACCTACATGTACATATGTATTGAACGATCAAACTTTATACAAATATACGAGCACAATCAGTTCATTTAATAAAATGATTTTGCTAAGAACAAGAAAAAATTTAAATGTGTTTTAAAATTAGCTGTAATATTCAACAACAGCAAAAGCATGAAATTTAAGATTTTGCGAAACAGTAAATTGTGAAACAGATATTAAGAAATAATGAATATGTATATTTAATAAATTATGTATGTATACATACAAAAGCCTATAATCTTGATATAAAAGGCAAGTATGTATTTGTTTTTTTGTTGGGATGATTTGTCAAACTTATTTTAGGTTTATGGTACTTGACAAATATTCAAGACTATTGGTACAAGCTTCGTTATATATAGAAGGCGCCATCCATTTAGAAAAATAAAGGTATCAAGAAAACGAATTTTGAAGAAAAAATTTGATTTATTTAACGAAAAACGTAACGAAGATAATAAATGTAATTTCTAATGTACTCCTAGTTTTAGTTTGATATCCAACATCAGAAGCCACTATTAAAACATAAAAACTAAAATTAATTCCACAAATAATTCTTTGCTGTTCCAAAAATAGAAAAAAAATAAACCCAAAATACTTCCTATAATAAGTATGTAGACTTACGATAAACTTGAGTTGCCATACTAGCTGAATATAAATGTGGAATTAATGCTGTAAAACTGGTCAGAAATGTTTGGTTGTTATTGGATTAGCGTTTCATATCCAGCAAAGTGGAAAGAACCTATTCCTGGATAAAAAATACGGGATTAATTTTGGATTAATTTTGAATAGATTTGGCTGTTCATTTCCTGTCTCTCATAGAAGCCAATACTATGCGTGGATCTTAATTTGAAGTTGTCATGCGTATACTATTCGACCCAGATTCCCTTTCGTATGATCCCGACTCGCGAAGACAAAAGATTTAACCAAATGTTACGTACTGAACAATTAACCTCACTACAAAACACGAGCTTTTCCCCTCTTGTATCTGTGTTCTTATTCTTGCCACCTTCGTAGCCGTTAGATTAATTCTAATTCGCATCATATTATTGATCATTGAAACTTTGAAAGTAACTGATGTTCACACAATTTATATGTTATTGAAAAAATGGCATCAATAGTTTGGAAAGCTAAACAAGTACAAGCTTCGTTATATATAGAAGGCGCCATCCATTTAGAAAAATAAAGGTATCAAGAAAACGAATTATTTAGAAGAAAAAAATTGATTTATTTAACGGAAAACGTAACGAAGATAATAAATGTAGTTTCTTATGTATTCCTAGTTTTAGTTATGAAGAAGACATCAGAAGCTACTATTAAAACATAAAAACTAAAATTAATTCCACAAGTAATTCTTTGCTGTTTCAAAAAAATAAACCCAAAATACTTCCTACAATAAGTATGTAGACTTTAAAACTAGAAGCCTACTTGAAACTAAGAATTTTATATTAAAATTTCAGAATTAAAGCTATTTTTAATTAAAGTTTAGGTTTGTGTAACTGAATGCTCGTACATTCTGCCGCATTGCTAATTTATTAAGTACAGTGAAGTGCAATAAAAAATTGTTCAATTTGTATTACAAGATCCCAACTAGGTTGCAAACATTTCGAAACAGTTGTAGTTTGGAAAGCTAAAATCCTAATAGAAGGTGTTTTTTATTTTATTTTTAGTGTATATACATATATGGACAATTGGCCTATTTAAGAGGTGCCAATAATTATAGCATGCCATTCCAGAATTTTAAAATGTCTAAAAAACGAAATAGCTATGTATTATCAGAGCCATTTAAAACGAATTAAGGATGCCCGATTTTTGGATTACCTCAAAATGAGGCTGCAATCATACGATTATAAAATTTCGTACAAACTTGAGTCGCGTCTGTTGAAAGGTAATTACAAAACTATAAATAAATTATTAATTTATATACTTTTAAGTTTATTAATTTGTTATCTGTTTACTATAACAAACCATTATTCATTAACAGATGATTTGTATCGATGAGAAAAAAATTCAAGTTATCGAACTATATAAATCTTAGTTTGTCGAAAAGTTTATACAAATAAATCCTCATAATATTTATCACAAAGCCAAAAGATATTTATCACAAAGCTTTCCTCATCTCATTTTCAAAAAATTGGCACATAAATTTGATGAGATTCGTGCCTAAGTCTTAAATTACGATTTAATGGGGATACAATTTAAAAGTAACCTTTCTATGATATCACTCTCTTTTAGCACTATTATGGACTATTCACTAAATGATTGTTACATGAACTATTTTTGTCAAAATTTACCGAAAACGCATCAATAGCAAATGTAGGTACATCGTTTATTGATAGTCCGTTAGGTACATAAATGTATCGATATCGTACACAACAAATTTGATTCTTATTAAATATTTTATTCAAATGTGAAATTGATTATTCGATATTTTTTCTGTCTGACATTCTTGGTCGTTGCGCTATCTAGAAGAAAAACAGTTTGGACGAAATGTTGGATAAATGAGTATATGAGCTATATTGGCATACAAATTAGTTTTGTAACAAAGGCGTAGCAGTTTAATCAGGTATTCACATATGCAGCATACATACAGATATGTATTTTCATAATTGGACTGACTTGTCATTAAGAGAGGATTTTACTAATATGCAAACTGTTTTTTTGATGGTAGGGAACTTCATTCAAGTAGCTGCCAGTTTATGCCTCTCTTTCAACATTTAATTTATACAGTATTTCGCTCGTCTAAGTTATTATGAAATGTAGAAAAAAGGTGCTGTTAATTATGCTAACTGATTAAGGTCGTAGTGTAGAAATATACTCTTGAAAAAAAACATTGACTGGTGGTGAATTACTAAGATTACAGCAATTTAAAACTTCCCGCGTAAGTATTCATTTCTTTAAGTTTTCACTGTAGCATTTATTTGACTTAGTTCCTGAACTAGCTGAGCAAACAAACGCCCGCTCTGATTAGTCAAGTTACTTGAATTCATGCACCGGAATTAAAGTAACTTGCAAAAGTTTAATGGACCTCTACTTTAGTTGAATTCAAGTAAAATAGCATCATGAAATTGACCTAGTATAATCATAAATTTAGGTGACTTGAACCTTCAACTTACCTAAATTTATGATTAATGAGAACGAGGCTTATGGTACAGAGACACGGCACAAAATTATGATCAGTCCAGTTTTCACGTCAAGAATGAAGGTCGAATCATCTTTGTTGGATTCAAATATTTAACTTGAATGTAATTACAATATTGTATTAAATTGATTTTAAGGAGATTTATTTTGAGGCTTGATTGAAATACATTTTTTTTATATTTGAATTTCTAAATATTTATCAAATTTGATGAATTTCATTTTGAACAATCCACCAAATGCCTTCACACAAAAAATTTATAAATCTAAGAGATTTTAAGGAAAAGAGAAGAGTAGATAATTAGTTTAGTAAATTCAGCTTTGTATATTTTGGTGTAAAATTAATGCAATTAATGCCCAAACTCACTTAATCTTAAAAATTCGAGCCACAACCCAAATCGAAACAGTCTAGTTTGAATTGCATCGTCAAACAAATAGTTGTAAAAATTGATTTATACCTTTTCGTTTGGGTAAATAGTAAACAAATCGGATTAGAAAAATATAATGTAAATGTTTATTATCTGGTGTGAAATATATTCTAAAACAAAAAAAGAAATCATTGGGGAAACTTCAAATCAATTTTTCCTGCTTCAAATCAAAAATGTATAACCGCATATAAAAAATCGGGCTACACGGCTGACAAGTGATAGTTAAGATACCGATGACAAGACTATCCATTGTGGGTAAAGTTGTTCGTAAGGAACGAATTAATTTTTTAATTTTTATAACAAAATGATTAAGTATGCACATTGTAACCAATACCTAAACTAAACCCAAAATCCAGCTGCATTGCATAGCGAGTATAATATGTATAAAAAAATTATGTGACCTTCAAATATATATTATTTTTATTCAGATAAATTCATATTCCATATAACTTAAATGCGAATTAAAATAAACTAATTTTCAAAAAAAAAAATGTATATGTATAAATTAAATATTTTGCAACTTTCGAAAACATAAATCTTGTATATGTGTATGTACATGTATGTTAGTAGAAAAACTAACAAAAAACAACTCTATCTGAATTATAACAAGTGGATATAAATTTATCTTAAATAGTAATTAAATAAATAATCCATGGAATAAAATAATAATAATATATGTACATATACGAGTAACACTAAATCGGCCGGGATAAACACGCATTACATGATTGTATATATATGTTTAAATTTTAATGTTATATCAAAAACTTAATTGAATTTGATTAACAAGCTTTTTATTATCAAACATTAAGTTAAATTGGAATCTTAATACAAACGATGAATGTTAAAGTTCAATTTTGTTTTTAAAGAACCGTTCTTAAACTAGAAATGGGATTTCATTACAATTGAGAAAAATATATTATAACAAAACCGTATTTAATAATTTTCTAATAATTGTAAAGTGCAAGCGAACAGTTAGAATGTGTGTATGTGTGTATGTATGTATGTATATTGATTACCGTATCACATATACATACATTTATAATATCCACATGGTATTGATATGTAAATTAACACTTGAGTAAAATATTTGACTAAACAGTTAAGCGTCGTAACTAAACAACTTGCTATCAAAATCCTTGATAAAACTGAACTTATTGTGAAAGTTACGATTTAAGAAAACAAAAAAATAAAATCTCACCTTTTCATTATAGTATAGTAGAAAATTTTTCAAAAATATGAAATCCTAATTTACATATATTTAAAATAATTGTTATATTCATTTATAATATAAACCAAAATAACTTATAGTAACTCATTTTTTTTTTTTTGGACACAAACTGTATAACAATTTAAAATATATTGTAGGTAAGCTTATATATGTACATATGTTAAATTTTATAGAACTTAAAAAAAATGCAATTATCACAGTTTAACACATGAACTTAAAAAAATGTATTATATCTCCTTTACAGAAAAATATTATAATATGTATTAGAATTCACCACTGAGAACTTTCAAAGAACCATAATAATTTTTTTGTTTTTATTATATAAATAGTTAAATTAAATTAATTTAAAAACCATCGAATATATATTTTATTCCCGTTTATTAATTTTATTTATTATTATTATTATTTGCACAGCCACAACAAGAACAATAGCGTAATATAGAATGAGATCTTAAACAAAAAATATTAGTTTCCAAAAACTTATTTTTTTACAAAATTTTGGCGAACTTAATGGGAGTAATTATAAATAGATACACGCCAAATCGATGAAATTTCGCATATTAACATTTTTCTTTCGAAAAAAAAAAAAATAAAAACCAAGACGATGAGAGAAATATAAAAAAATTGAGAATATAATTATTATATTTCTTCAATCTAATAACAGTACCTAAATACAAAAAAAAAAAAAAAAGATTCGCGAATGAATTAGTGTAAAGTTTTTTGTTTGTATTTATATTTTGCTTGACCATTAGAAGAAATATGTAGAGAGATATATTATATAGTTGGACGTAATACGAAAGTACAATGAAAACACACCATATAACTATTTCATTCAGTTGAAATCAAGATTAACAGAATTATAATTAATTATGTTACATCATATTATATTCTGTTTTTACTGCATACCGTAATATCTGCTATATAGGGCCAAAAAAACCTTTAAATTAATGTAAACCGTTAAAATAATTAATATCTTTCGTATTCGAACCGTTTAAGGTCGCTGATGGATAGCGATGTTGACCATCATATAAGCATATATTGAATGTAATATGTCAAGTCTAAAAATCACTTCAAGACCATTAGGATAAAATTAGTACCTTACAAATAATTTAATATTTTTAGTTCCAATGTAGGGCTTATGCAAAATTATAAGCAAATCATTGGTATTAAATGTAATAAACCTACATACATACATATATATAATATTTACGGTTACGCATGAATGAAAAAATAGCGAATAACAATGCTTCCTCCTTTATATTTTCTACTTGTCCGCAAATTTTTTTTTTTTTAGAATAAGATCGTAGAGATCACATAAAAAATTATATCAGCATGTTTTATTATTTTTGCAACCAAACCAACGAATTGAATTTCTGTTTATAATACGAGTATATGTTGTGTATATACATATATATTATAGCGGACACAACATATGTGTGTAGAATATATCTTACAACATTTTTGTATATACACATATCATATGTATGTATATAGAATCACCATACATATGCATGTAGAGATATACGAAGCAATAAGTTTAAATAAAATTAAAGAGAAATAATTATCAATGTATTGAAGACGTTATTTCCTTGTGCCCGCAGCTAAACAGAATTGTGAGTTTAAGAAAAAACAAGTTTGGCAAAAAATCTATTACTTTTTAACTTTAACTATTTTAACATTCGCGAAACAGAAACAAAAAAAATATATTTTGCCAATACCTACATACAATATATGAAAAATAATTATAGGGTTGTCCAAAAACCCAACATGTGCAAATATTTTTGGAGCTACATAAAATTCTGTTCGTTTAATTCAATTTATCCAAATTAATAAAAAAAAAAAATAAATAAATGAAATTTATGATTACTTACACTCGTTTTAAACTTTTAAAATCATCTTCATGCAATTTCAATTCGCAAATTTAAAAAAAAAATAAAATAAAGTTATGTAGTAGCACGAAAAAAAAACGATGTATCGCAAAAATCAATCAACTGTTGTAGTGTTAACTGTTTTGATTAAGCTGTTACTTTCGTAAAAAAAACATGTCATGAATTTTAATAGCTAAACATTTTTTACACATATATTAAAAAAAATTATTTTAACTGTTATAGAATATATTTTTTTTATATTTAAAGATTATTATTATAATTTTTAAGAGAGGCATGGGTTTTTGCTAAAAAACCAAAAAAACATGTGTAATTAAAGGGCTATTAGATATTCAGAAATGTAGGTCACAATCTTTCAAATTTCTCATACTAATGTAATATACATATGTACATACAATGCTATGTATAATATAAAGAAAGGAATATGAAAGGTTTATTTTTATTTTACAATTTGGTTACGAAATTTCCAATTATAAACATAGTGGAATAGGCAATTTTATAAATTGATTGCTACTATTAAGTACACAGTTTTCGCCAAAATTGTATAAATTATTGTTTGCTGTAAAAACCTTGACCTAGTTTTTGGATTAGCATGCGTAACATTTAAATTAAAATAAAACCTACAAATAGATAATATACTCGTATTTAAATAAAGCGATAAACACACAATTTTTATTTACACTTTACAGTGACAAACAAAAATGCGAATTCACCATTATTCGTGTTTTTATCAATGAAATAAATTATTTTTTAATATGAATTGTTCCGATTGGGATGGTGTTTAGAAATGATACCCACAATTAGGCTATTTTGTACAGTATGAAGGTGCTAAAGAAAAATAAAACAGAGGGGTAAAACTACAAAAATGATTCTCCCTTTGTGGAATCTTTAATGGAACTAAAAATCATTGTTTACAAAAACAAAGCGACGTGTTTTAGCTTCATTTTTCATGCCCGCAATCCATCAAAAATCAAAATTAATTTTATCAAAAAGGCTCAGTAGACGTGGGTAATATTTTTATAAAGCTACAATTTGGCTGCTTTTATATTTAAATTTGTTGAAAGTATTACATTTTTCACGAATTTCTGGAGATGTTCTACATACTTTCTTGGATTAAGTGTACGAATAATCATGCATCATCTTATATGTGTAAAAATTTGAATTTTAAAGATAATTTAGGATAGTAGCATAAGCATGTACGAAATACAGAAGTTTTGGGAACAAGGTTTTATTGAATAGTTATCGTCATGTGCCCAAGTAACAATTTTGCTCTTAAAACACGTGGCAATGCTCTATTTCTACTTTAATTAGAACAACTGTATTAGTTATTATCGAGCGCACAGCTCTGCAACAATTTTAAATTAAAGAAGCTAGTTAGCTCTAAATTGGAATATTTTTATATTAAAAAATGTAATAATAAATTTGTGTTATGTAAATGACAAAATATCGACGAAAGCGAATTGTACCGAACTTAGACATTTTACTTTTATTTAATATTTTTCTCAATGATATATAATTTTTAAATACTATGTATATTATTTTCTTATACTTAATTGACGTTTTTATATAGTATATGAATTGAAATATTTATGGTGAAGATAAGTATGGTACCTACTTTATATTAAGCGGGCCACCAAAATAAGTAAAAACAAATAGGTAAATTTATTAAAAAAAAAAAAAAATCCATGAAAACCAATGTAATGTTTTTTTAAAAATATTATTTAAGTTGTTTTAGCATAATTTTAAAGAAACAGATGGTTACAGTGGTTAAATTGATTTACATTTTATAAACAATAATATGTAAATTAAACACTTGAAGATAAGTGATCCTTTTTTAAAACAAAATAATGGCTGTTTATTGTTATTGTTGAGATATACTACTGTCGAGCACATAGCTACTCGTAATTTTGTTGTACAGCTATGTGCTCTAAAATAGAATAATTGATCCCTAACTTACAGTTTATATAAATCTAGTATAGGAATATAATTTACATAATTCGCTACATTAAAGCTACATACTGAATTACAAAGGAAAAAAATATTTAATACAGCTATTAGTTCAAAATCAGTTTTTGAAATTCCCAAAAGCAATTGTTGTTCTTTCGGTGTTTTGTTTTAAAGCTAAACGGTGTTTATTACTATTGTAATAGAGCATACTAGCGGCAAACTATACATATTTATAAAATTTTACAATTTTTTTTCAACGCGATTAAAAATGAAATGCTACAATTAAAACTAGACCCATATACTATAATTTGACATAACTATATATAAAAGTAGATTTATAACTATCTAAAAAAATGCTGATGCCCTAAAAGAGCTGCATATTAGGAAATTAGGTCTTGGTTTAGCATCAACAAGCTCTAAAGTAACTTATAACTCCTATATTTAGAGCTAATCAGTAAAAACGCAATCGACTCTAAATCAGCTCTAATAAAGCTATTATTTATTTAGCTCTAATTGTGGATATAGAGCTGACTAATAAATCTATATGCTCTACAAGCAAATAGAGCTACATCTCTAGAGAAACGATGAATTAAAACAGCAAGAATTTTTTTGTAGAGTTAAGAACAATGAAAATTTGCATTGTACAGAAATTAGAATCATTTTTTCTGTTCAATAGCTGTAATAGAGCTCATCGTTGCTAATAGCTCTAACAATTGTTACTTACATACCTGGATATATTATTTTAGATCTACAATATTAAAATAAAATATATTGCTAAAAGAAATTAAATAAGTGAATTTCAATAGAAAAGTTATTAAATGCTACCATAAATATTTATATTTTCATTTAACTTTTAGTAGTTTCACAACGTGGTGAGTATTTCAAATCCAATACATAATGGTAAGTTATGCCTAAACTATAGCTACCAGATATTAACTCAAGTACAAATGGACGAATCGGGTATTGCACAACTAGATTCTAGAGGACAGGAAGAGACAATTTACAATAACTACATTTCAAAAATTATGTTTAGAAATATATTAAGTCGTGCAGTGTGAAAAATGTGAAAATAAGTATCTGTCAACAATTAAAAGAAAAGATTTATGTTACAAATTCGTCTACACATCATTATCATATTTCACCAACTGTACCCAATATTGCAACTAAAAATTTAATAATATTGTTCAACTGTAATGTTTTAAATAAGTTTGAATTTAATTTTCGAATTTGAACAGCATAAGAGAAGGACATATGATTCGACAAAAAGCTCAAATCGTCGTTATACCATAGATTTTTGGACACGCCGTGTCCATTTGTTTGTGTGAGTGAAAGTTGTGAATTGAATTTGTCATTTATGTGGAAGTTAAAATAGAATTTGCAAATAGAAATAGACAAATGTCAGGAATGGAGAAATAAAGCTGCAGGAATTTGTTACTAATAATATGTATGAAGAGAATGAAAATATACATTTTTGAAAACAAATTACAAAATGTGTTACAGGTGTAACTCATTTGTTTTTTTTAGAGATTTCATGCCCTCCCAAATCGGGTGCCTTAAACAATTGCTTTATTTTGCAAACTCTTTTCTGGACAGAAAATGGAAATTGCTTTAAATAACCAAATGTTATGGAGCCTATATATATTCACATATTTTCTACTTATTTATGATAACATAGGTTCCTCACATAATCTCACAATGGTGTTATGGTGAAAACCAAGAAATCTATCCTAAGAACAAACTGAATTAGTTTGTACCAAAGTAAATACTTAAGACTGAAGTCCGTCGAGACAACTGCAAATCAATTCTCTGCCATCGAGGAATTCATTACCTTCAATATTACAATGAGCGGACAGCGGGTGCCGACATAATCACGTTGCTCAATTATTAGACTGAATGGAATAAAATATGTATGGATATCCAAATTTTTGTTGGTATTATTTATATTTTATAGTGTGATTTTTAGGATAAAGGTTAAAATTCAACACTGGTAGATTCGAAATAAATATTTCCCTATAAATTAGTTTAATGGTGGAGTGTAAACTTTTCTTAAACCAATAAACATACAATACACAGCCGTTTAGAATAAATTGCAACTTTCGCGAAGTTTCTTTTATATTTATTTGCGGTTACATTTTTTGGACACTCAACATTAAAGATAATTTATGAGAAAGAAACTACTAAAATATTGCTAATTTTACCGATTTAACTACCTGTGTAGTTTTGAGATATTTCTTCACGTATTTGGTTACTAATTTCTATAAATCTACTACAACGCTGATACCAATATACACATACTTATATTGTTAACAAATGAAAAAGGAATTTTCGTACATAATTTATTAGCTACATACATATATTAAATCAGACGCGCATAATTTATATTATTTGTATTCCGATGTAACAAACTCAAAAAACTTAAGTTTTAAGCTTTTTGTACCGTCGGTCCACATCATTTTACGATAGTTTAAACATTTAATTTTATTCTTTATATTAACTGTAAATGTTGTTGGAACTTGTTGTGTGACGATGATTCGATTTCACAAAAATATATTGTGTTGGTGAGATAGTCAAAATTGATACGTCATACCTGATGTGATGTTTAACTATATACGTACATATTATAGTTGGGACATAATTTTATTCTAAAATTGATATTTAATTTTGTTGAAAGTTCATTAATTATAATGAGGCTATTAGGCCCACCCTCACATCAAGATATAGAATGTATTATGTATTCATATACGTTATGTAAAATAGTAGTCACCACTTAATTGCCTTAATCAGGTTCAGTTTATCCAATATATAAGCCGGATCCTAAATCTAATACCTTTTAAGCATACCATTTAAAGTATGTTTAGTGGAATTACATAATGCATATTATGGTACTATATTATCCCAAAACAAGATACTAAAATGTTTTTGAAATTTTAGTCAAATATTATGCATAAATTTCGCAATATCCACTTCCCATTTTATAATTTATTTTATGCCATTGTGTACTCCAATCACTTGAAATCTATAAGGTACATTCATATATATATATACCGATACATGTATGTATATGTATAATGGACATTGTGTATATACATACATATGTACATATGTATATACAAAAATTAACATATATTTTATTTTATTACAAATTTTTATATCATATCAAATTCGATACATGTATATGTATATATATAAACTGTTCAAAGTTTTAAAAAGATTTCTTTGTGCAAATAAAAAATTTAATACGTAGGAAGATCCTGTAATTTATAATTCGCTAAATTATCAAATATTTACAAATATTATGATATACAAAAATTTATTTAAAACAATGTTAAAATCGCAAATATTTTTTGAATACGTACATAATGTAGATGTACAGTAAAATAATTTAATTTGACCATCGATGTTAATTAGAAAATAAATTATAATGTGTTTAATAATACAAAATAAAAACTACAATAAATTTCACTAAATATATGTTTAATTAATTAAAATAACTTTTACTTTAGCTATTATAAGATATGAATATAGTATGAATAAAATGTATATGAAAACTGAACCAGTGTCAGATTTAAAGCTGGGAATGATAAACAGGTACGATACAATAATTGCAGCAATTATGCACACGTACCGTGGAATGTACATGGAACAGACGATTTATCTAACTTTTCACAGGTTCGATGTATTAAAATAGGTATAAATTTTCTAATATAGCCAGTAATAGTGAGCATCGATTAGAATATATAATGCCATAGTTTGGTTATACAATTTGATAAAATCTGGTTTTAATACATTTTTTTAAAAATCTGGTTTTAACACATTTTTTCAACTTTAACAAATATTGAACATATTATTTTCTCTATAGTTTTCCTTTAATCTATACCAATGCTCGTGCATGCTAAATTTCGCAACCGTTACGAATAATAATTGAATTTATTATTTACGCTTATATCAAAATAAAAATCTGTCTAGATTTTGGAAAACGAGGATCGCTCGTTGACTTCCATTCAGTAATATTTTGACGGACGGATTTTAGCTTGACGGCCAGTAAATTTTATTAATTCGATATACATAGTTTCCTAATAATATAACATAGATATTAACAATTCATTGTAATATTTATAAGATCTGATTTTTTTGTCAAAATTTGAATTTAATGGTTTGCAATGTGGGTAATCTTGTTTGCACATGGGCATCACCTTAACTTAAGCCGCTATTCTATGAGCATAACTGACTGGCATTCGAAAAGAGAAAATGGAAAATTCTAAATGTAAATATTGGCAGCTATTGTAACATAAAAAATAAAATTCATAATTTTATCTTTTTTATTTTTATTGTGAAATGGGAATTTAAAATCAATATAGTTGATAATTTGAATTTATATTTAGATTAAATGAATATAATATTCATTAGTGATGGTTCCAGTCGACTTCACAATAAAATCAAAATGACAGTTCACTATAAAATACCTCAGTGTGTGAAAAAGATTTCCTATCACAATTTCTATATACTGTCATATAAGTACTTGACTACATATATATTTTGTTTCAATATTACTAACATACATAATTATTTTCCCAGTATTTTTTACTGAAAGTCTTTGTTCCTTTCGTGCAACTATCGATTCTATATTATTATCTCACGTAAAATTTAAATTACTGGCAGCCAATTTTTCCCTATGAAATAGGCCAACAATAAGATATTCTCTATATATAGGATGTTCGGAAATATACAAACAAACAGTTCATTTAAAACATTTTAAAAAATCGCGCAGCATTTTTAAAAAATACGGTAATATACAAAAGAAAACACCATTTAAATTAATATTTATATCTCTCCCTAACGCTAAGGACAACATGAAAAATGTTACCCAATAGTGCGTAAGCACTATATCTAAATTAATATTTTCTTCAGATGTAATAAACGTTTTTATTGTTGCATCAAAATGTCTAAATACTAAATATAACCTTGGTTTAGATTAAATTTTAACAGATTTCAAATTTAAGTACTATACGGATACATTTTTTAACATATTTTCAAACATAATATTGTTCTTATAATTTTGTGAAGTTTGGTCGAAGCTATTGCAATCTACCTAAAATATTCAATAATTCCTTCCATTACGGTATTAACATTATCCAACGCAATACAATAAACTTCTTGATCAAGGATGTCCCAAATAAAAAAGTTGATTCATTGTTTATCTAAATGTATATAGCTAACCATTGCTGCGAGGGCGTCTTTCGGAATAAGAACAACCATAATTAGATGAACAACGTCTAACTATATCGCCATAACCGTTATTTTGATTTATAAACTATTTTAGATGTTATAAATAGTCTAAAAACATGTACATATATATGAAAATCTATGTGATAAAAAATTAGCGTCTGCTAAGCGATTGGTTGAAATTGTTAGTAAAATAAATTCTAAAGTTTGATTCATTCGAATCGCTCTTATCTGCTGAGTAGGATTCTCGCACTAAATCTTGAACAAGTAACAAATGATAAGAATGTCATCCATCCGTCGAAAAAGTTCGTCATTTGGTTGTGTTAGTGAAATATTTAATTCGTACCCATTATTTTCTCACGTGACCACTCTAGGGTTATTATCCAATTTAGAATCGCAGATTCGGCTTGCTTTAGACGATTAGAAATCAAAGAAAAAACATTGCTCCTCCGCCAAAATGTTCTACTTGGCAACCTTAGGGAATGTTTTACAAAAACCACAAACGAAAATCATATCTGCATATTTAATATTTGAAAGGCACTATTTAAAAATGTCTTCAATCAAAACAATACTTTGCAATTGATTTCTATTTGTTTCCTGACGATATTATTCAAAACCTGCAGTTACTTGATTTATTGTTGAATTTAAAGATGATTTATAGATTTATGTTACATGGGAAAACATTTTGTTTTCGGTTTTTGGAAAAATGTTGTGGTAATGAGAAGTTAAAAATAGGATCAATTTGTATTTACATATTTAAAAAATAATAATTAAATTATTATAACAACAGTTTAATAACAACAGTAATGATTGCAATTTGTGAAAAAATATACTATACTTCGGGTTTTGCTTGAAGAGGGTATGGTAAAGGTAATAAAAAAAATGTTTCTCAAAAGTCCTGTCGAATAAATCCTGTTGCTTAAACTTACAAAATTGTGAGCCACTGTAAGGAACCGTGAATTGCTGAGCCACTGTAATGAACCGTGAAATTTTGTGCGTTACTCATTCTAAATTAATTTTCTAATGCAACACGCTTTCGAACACTTAGATCTGCAAAAATAAAATATTAAATCTAATTTGACGATTTTGCATATATACATATATATATACAAACATACACAACACACATACATATATATACATATATAAGTGTTTTAACCAATTTTACCAGAATTGATAATTTCTCACAATTAACAATTTTTTAAAATTACATGTAACAATTTTAAAAGAAATTGGAGCATTAAGATAAAAAATATATCCCTTCATACATAGTTTTAAAAAAAATGTATTGGAAAATAGTAACAAGTAGTCGTTTCGCACAAATTCATTGGCTTATATTATTGTTAAAATTGACATAATATAGAAATATATGTTTAACATTTAAATAAATGTCTAACTTTAAAATCTATTTTAATTTTAAAAGTAAATAAAGAATTAAAACAGTTTGCATGTAATAAATGATGAATTGTTTTAGGTAACTTTTTTAATACTGATTACCAGAATAAAAATTCATACTACGACTCATTTTAATTAAAAGTTCCTGTCTTTCTCGATAGATTCGTGTTTTATGTGCATTAGATACACGAATACACTGCTTTCAACATGTATTATTCTATAATATGTACGAGTAAAATATATTTTAAAAATAGATTACTTCTTTCACTGACTAAATGTAAAAATTGTAAATTACATTCCAACACTATAACTATTATAATCTTTTTATTAATATCCGTTCATTAAAATATATAAAACGCTAACTTTACTAAAAATGAAAACTATATCTTAAATTATGCAAATTATACTTTATTTTATTATAACAAAAAAAATATAAACTCTAAATTGATTTCTATATTAAGATAATTTATTAATTTTATCAATAGTAAATAATAAAATTTGTATCCGAAATTGGGATAGAAACGAATAACAATTAGATTTGATTTTTTTTTATAAAGGTATAATAACATAAATAAATGGTTAGATTATTGTTGTTATTATTAATTACTTAATTAAAATTAAAACTTTTCGTATATGTAATACATATTCATATTTTTATTGCAATCACATTTTATTGGGTTACAACAGAATTTTATTAACTATATTTATCCGTATTGGTCAAGTTTATGACAATTAAAATGGTATATGCATTTGTAAATAAGCCTATTTTTTTATATTTTATGAATAATACAATTTTGTGTTTTGCTGTTTCTGTTTAAAACATTCAAATTTCATAGATCTTATATTTCCTTAACTTTCTTATAAAAATTAACTGTAATATGAATTATCATATTAAAATTTAGCTCGACTTGGCTAACTTTTACTTAATTATCAATGCAAATATCTTTTATAACTTAAGTTTATTAAACAACCATGTATATACACCCGATAAAATTACTGTTTAAAGTTACTTGCCAACAAATTTATGTACGTATGTGTATGTATGTATTTGGTATATAGCGATAGTTAAGCTTTTAATATCTCATTTATGATGAGTCTTCTATAAATATACCAAAAATGCAATATAATCCCAGTACCACTGATTTACATATTTACAAAAAAACCAAGCAAGGAGTGGTTTAATTACTTCGAATTTATGTGAACGAAAATGATGGATTTTTATTTGATTTCTAAACCAACCTTGATATTTTATTTCTAGTTCGATTAGTATCGATATTTATTAAGCTGTTATCAATATTTTAATTTTTTCCACCTCTATATTATATTTACATACATAATACATAGTTATACGTATGTATATATTGGTGTCTTGCAGCTTTCAGTAATATTATTAACTGTTATCGCATAAAAGAACGCAATTCTATCAACAAAACCAAATGATACTTTACTGTTTCAATATTCCTAACTGTGCGTATTCTAAATATCATCTAATTTTAAGATGTTTTTTTAAATAAAATTGCTACACTCAAACTAATTTAATTAACTTTAAATTGCACTTTTATGTAATAAGAATCTGTTGCGTTAAAAAGTAGCAAACTCTTTATGATGATGAACTCTTATGGGTATATAATAACGGAATTGAGTAAGAGAACGAAAAAAAAAATTAACAAAGTATCTGTTATAAGTTTATAATTTTCAATTTATTATTCTTTAAGAAAATGGAGATTTATGAATTCTTTTCACCAAACTAAAAAAAAAATGTTTACAAAAATAATAATAGTAAATTAATTTGATTTGACTGTTAGAAATCAATTTCTATAGTATTTTCGTTAACTGAAATTATTTACACAACATGTGGATTTTCTATTTTAAATATTGTAAATTAGGTTTTTTTTACAAATTGTGTTTATGTATTAAGTTTTAATTTTTTGTATGCTGAAAAGTAATGTACATAATTACATATTTTGATTGTATGGCTTGAAAGTAACGTTACTATAGAGTTATGTATAGTTTTTTTTGGCATAATGCACAGATAGTAATTAAAAAAGATCCAGTTATCCAGTTCACACATTTAAAAATAACTATTACAAATAACAGGAAAATATATCAAGTTAGTAGGTAAAAGCCATGATATTACGATTAATCAAGGTATTATCGATATCGTTCTTCAATTAACCCGGGGTCTGCACTATGTAAAATTGCTGAGATTTTCTCATGAAATTTTATGTATGTTTTGTTCAATGTATTTATTGATAAATATTTGTTAAAAATTTATGATAACTGGGCATTTTATTCTCATGATAATTTCTTCAAATGTCTAATAAAATTCGGTGAATACTGTCAAAAAATTAGTAGTCCATCTCAATACTCCTAAAAAAATGAGAAAGATAACCTTAAAAGTGTATTTTAATTTGACATTTCAACTTTTTTTTGAGATAATTTTTTTTTATGATTTGGTAGTAGTTTTGAAAATTAGTTTTAAAAACAAATTCAAATAAACGTTTAGCGATTGTTAATTGAAAAAATTGGTTGTCATAATATAATGGAAAATACAAGAAAAATTTGATGAAAGAAAAATAATTAAAATTTTATATAAATTGACGCTTACGAAATGTTATTTAATTACCTTCGAAAGAAAAATTGAACAAAAAAAATTAAAAATGTACATCTGGTGTCAGGTATCATAATTAAAATCGGAATATAATTAAATTACTCAAGAAATATTTTGGAGTTATTTAATTCATGTCAGAAGTTAATCAGTGCAATTGTTGTTGAAACAACCTCAACAAAATACACCTATTATTGATTTGTTGAAGTTTTTGAAATCCACTTGTCAGAAGAGATATAGACTCTACGTCGTTTGTTGGCAGAAATTCTATCGTTTCAATTGATGTATGCACTTGTGTGAACTTTTCATGGATTATCTAGTCACTGTTAGAATATGCATTTTTTAACAATGGTTTAAGCAATTCTTAATATATTACTCAACATTTATTTTAGGTGCTGGTTCAACGAAAAATAGTATCGGTTTCATCATTCTTTGATACTCTCAATTCCTTTGGGATAAGACTGCATTACAAATATTACGGATTGTCAATAAAAGTCTTTTCGATTAGATAGAACCCAGGATTCATCAATCGTGATTAATTTTTTCCATTTACCGTGCGACAGAGGATCAAATACCTTTACCATTTTCTCTCTTTCGATTTTTCTTATACTTGGACATTTTTTTTTTTTATTTTTAAAGTTGGGCGGATTATTCCAGCACTCAATGCCACATGGAACAACGGTGCAATACCCGGACAAACACATATACTTACACATTAAAAACACCCAACCGTGATTTTTGGTCACCACCGGGAATCGAACCCGCGACCCTCGAATAACAAAGCAAGGGCGCTACTTACTGTGCTAACGAGGGCGGCGCTGGACAACATACTTTTTAAAATTCTGAACTTTTCGGTTTTACAGTTTTATTGTATCATAGAAAAGTTATATATTTTTAATCAAAGGATTAAGATAAATATTTGTTGCTCTTTTTACAGCACAATTTTTAATATCTCGACTGCTACACACAAATTTGTTTGTTTACAGAATGAAGTTTTAAGAAAAGTATTTCTTTAGCATTTACAGTTCTGTTTTGTATTACAATTATTTTTTTAAATTAGTACCCATAATTTTTTAGAACACTATTTTCAAGGACCTTGAGCGAAAATTCTAAATATGTATATATATTTTGGAATTTGGTGATATTCTTTTCATGCATACTAATAAAAATGAATACATATATATTTTGGGCCGTGACAAAATATCATAACTAAGTTTAAGATTCGTTGAATTTTGACAGATTTCTTGAATTTTTTTACTTGTATCGAATTATAAGAGAGTTCTCACAATTTGTTGGACGTTTGTAAATTTTAAAAAATTTATCGAATTTCTGGTCAGATTATACAAGAATATCCTTTTATTTTAAAAAACGTGTAGGGTTTTAGAAGATTTGGCAAGATTTCTTCAAATTTTTAACAGAGTTTATTGCCAGGATATAAAAAGCTAAATATTAAAAAAAGTAAAAATGGAAATTCTTTTTTGGGATAACCTGACCTTTTCAAGTTATTAATGAATTGGGCTTCTATTTTACATACTAACGGAGAGCCCCATGTCACTTCGATAATGGGTATTTCGATATAGTGTTATGTGACCTACGATATTTGTTTATATTTTTTATTTGGGATAATATTGAAGTTTTATACTAAAAAACGATGCTCTTTAGAAATTAATGATTTTTTTATTATTTTTAAATACCTGTACTACCGTGCCACAGAAGAAAAAAATAACTTGCGATAACGTGTGACCCCCACCGGTGGGTTATATGGCAGTAAACGTGAAATGTTTTCGAATATTAAAGATTAATTGAATTTCACTAATTAATTTTAAACTATTTAAGATTTATCGATTTTCTGAAAATATTTGTTATTAAATTTAGAAGAATATCTATCCGCTAATAATATAAATAGAAGCAATGTTAAAAAAAAATAATACAACTAAAATGAAAAAGAAATACTAGGAATCAAAATTGAAGCCATAAATAAAAGAAATCTCAAAATGGTGGGCATATTACTTTTACGTGCTTGTAAAAATTGGAGGGCATAATTTTCTATAACTCAACTGTGCAATAGACCTCCTCATCACTAATCTAGAGATACAAAAAAGTGAATATCAGGAAAATCTGGAAATAGGACTTGCCACTTGTGTGCGCTTTAGGGTATTGATATACAAAATTATGTTTATACCAAAAAACACTTCATTGAAATGGTTCAAACCATTAAAAATACATTGGTACATATTTTTTCAAGTGAATCACATGCATATTCCGAATTTTACATTTTTCATCGTAATATGGTATTGTCAATTCGCCTTAGTTTATATAAGAATTGTAGATTTATACAGACAGTGTAAAATTTGCTCCAGTGCTGGGATGTTCTATCATCACTTCGATTCGCTTCGATTGACATTTGTGTCTCTTTTTTTACGAACAAAATTGTATTCTATTTCGCAATTTATATTGTGATCATAGCCTACTCGATTCTATTTCTATAAATTCATTCGATAAAATATCACCAATATTTTTATTTTCGATGGCAAGTGAAAAGAGGAAAAAGAGATAGTTTGCAAATTTATTCTAACAGGCTGAGATCGCAATAGACAAAACGTAATACAAAAAACGCAATGGAACACAATTTTGTGCGTAAAAAAAGAGACACAAATGTCTATCGAAGTGATGATAGAACATCCCAGCACAGATATAAGTTTGAAAATAAAGCTACTTTATTTACTTCATAGTTGAAATGAAAAACCCCACTTGAGTATCGGTATCTCGGCTTACAAAAATATTAAAATTTAACGATTTTTTTTAACACAAACATACTTTGTAAGGAAACAAATAAACTACCATTATCTAATCTATCCCAAACACTGTATACATTTTGAAATTTAAGGATTAAGAATTCACTGTGAAAATTTTGTTGAAATATTAAATAGGAACGATTCTTTATTAGAATTTTCTTCTTTATTAAAATTAGGGTAAATATAATTGTTGTCATTTTGAAATACTGAATTACAGTCAAAATTGTACCATATTACATTATACGAATACATTAAACATACAACTACAAATATATTATGTGTATTGTAAGCTGATTTTTTGTTTGTTGTCAAGCTAATACAAACAATCGGGAACAATTACAACACCTATATATATAACTAATATGTAGAATGTTTAGTAATTATATTTGGATATTTTAACATTTCATACACCATTTGGTTAACATAAAATTTCAGTTTTCAGTGTTATTATTACATTTTTTTTTGTTTGTTAAATTTAACATAACTATAAAGAGACTACACAGAGATAATAATGTTGTTATTGGTTTGCTATAACACAGTTGCTTACAATTTACTGTTTATTATATGTAGATATATTGAAAAAATAACCTCAGTTTCATAATTAGAAAATTACATGAAAAATTATGATAGGTAGTACATACAAGTATCGGTTTTAAAGGTAGATTTAAAATATTATATTTTTTATTAATACATAAACACACGTATACATAGAAATTCCATAACCTATCTCAAGCGAATATACCGCGTAATTTTGACGTACAATAATTTTTTGTATATGTGCGATAGAATAAAGCAAAATTATAAATTTTTGAAGAACACTAATATTTATTTCGCGTTAAACTACAAATTTACAGTTAAACAATTTTTAATCATAAAACCTCTCCCTCAAAGTTTATTTTTGTTACATCTTTTTAGTTTATATTAGAATTTTCGAATAATCAAAAAAATGTAAATATAAATAGAGAAATAAAATAAAATTATACATTTATAATAGATAAGGTCATTGAACCATATATATACATACATCTAAATATGAATATTAGCACTATATGTTGTGTGTTGAATAGGCTATGTTAATTTTTTAGTTAGTATCAAGTCCCTATAATATAAAAATATAAACTATGCATATAAAATAGTTACAAATACAACCACGGATCGAAGTACTAAATTGATTAGATAGCATTTTCTTGTTAAGTTAAAAAGAGCGGAGGCTTACAGTACGAAAATATTCAACGAAAAAATACGTAAAACTAGAATATTTGAATTGATGATTATTTATTGTCTCAACGATATAAATCTGAAGCAGTGCTAACATTTTATTTATTTAGTATTTTGACATTTTTATTATTAAAGGTTCGAAATATATAAATATTTCAATATAATCTGTATCATATCTTGTTGCACATTTTATTTAGTAACTCTTGAGCTACATAGTGGAGTTGTATATGAAAAAAACGTATTAAAATTTCTGAAATACAATCAAACAAGATATAGAATATTGTTCATAGTTCATAAGAATCTTTTGAGGATACAATAAAAATATACATCTAATATAAAATTGAGGTAAAATAGAAGTAAAAATGAAGAACATAAATTAAATATTCATAAAAAATTACTTCATCTGACCTACACACATTTTTTTAGCTTTTTTTATATAAATCTAATATCAGTAAATTATATACATACACAAAAACTATGAAAAGACAATGTACTTAAAATTAGCTAAATAAAAAAGTGAATGGTGGCGTCAAACTAGCTATTAATATATTATGTAAATATACATACATATATATGTACGAGTATACTTGTATATACATAATATAAATATATACATACACACTGTATTACATAATACATACATATGTAAAAAAAAAGTTAATAATGGAATGATATAGTTTAACGTGATACCTAAATTTATTTTTCGTACATCCATAACGAGAACACACTCATACAGATATTATAGCTTGTATAGCAATTTTCTTAAAAACCATGAATTTTTCGCAATTCGCCTTTGTAAAGATACCAAAATTAAAAACCATCAAAATTTACTTAAACCATTATAAATATGATCATAAATACATAAAGACGAAACGAGGACAAATTCAAATTTACACACATATTATAATAATAGTTCACATATTAAACAGATAAATTTTATAGAAACATAATAAACATTAAATCTATAAATCTATATATACATAATTAACTATTTGGTTTATACATAAATAGATAAAACCACAAATTTTTATATCTTATCATATGTTTAGAAAAAAATTGTGGAAATCAATCAATTAAAATAACTGATTCAACTACATAAATATTAAATATTCAAATACAAAATATTTTTTACTATTCTAATCTAATTACAATACATTTTAAATTCTTTGTTGCTTAAATTGTATATGATAATAACCGCAAGTACGCGCACAATAATTTTTTTGGAGAATTTACTTTGGAGTCAAAAAAATTAAACGTTCGATATGTATGTACTATATTATAAGCAATTAATTTTAATTTGCTTGTTTAGAGAAGATATTTATGGCCAGTGAAGTGTGACGTCATATAATAAAAACTATTTTTTTTATACTGTATGATGAAACATTAGAAAATAATTTTTTCACTATTGGATACCAAAAAAAGTTCTATTTGTTTTATTTTGTTGGTCATCCGCTAATGTTTCAAATAAAATTAGTGTATACATATTATAAAATGTAAGTTTTAGAACTTATGTGACGCGTCGAAACGATGGCAGTTGTAATGTCTTTCAAGAAATGAACGTATGTGTTTAGTTGTTACTCAACAATGGCTAATTTGGTGAATGTAATTTGCTTCATCGATTCGATTTACTAATGAAAAAATTTACCAAAAAATCAAAACAAAATTGGGAAAACAAAATTGGATTCTTTGCACCATTGAAACTAAAATGACTATATTTAACTATATTTTCCCAGTGACCTAAAAGCTTACAGCATATGCGCGTTTATAGATAGTATAATCGGGACCCAAATGCTTTGTACACATATACAGTAATTTGCCACCAAGTAATATCGAAGAATTGCAATTTCACTTGTTAGAAATCACTAATTTTGATATAAATCGAATTTCATATCGAAACTGAAGTATTAACTTAAAATCATTACAAATTGCAAATAATTCACAATTTATTACATATTTTAAATAGTTTTGATTCGTCTAAATTTATTTACAAAGTAAGACTTAAGGCGCATTTACACTATTTAACAAAAAGCAATATTTTATAACATTTTGATCTTTTCGCAATAACAATGGATAACATTTTGCTTGCAGGCTAGCAATAAAACCCTTACTCATCCTTTTCGGAAGTTGTATAACATTGCTATTTATTACATGGTGTAAGTGTATATACCTAAAGACTCAATTATACTATATGCGAAATTATAATTTTACTATAAATATCTGACAGCTATAGCGATATATCTTCTGCTGATTGAATCTAAATCGCAGGTTACCGTTCTCCGTTAAAGAATTCTTGTCCATTCTAATATTTTTCTACACAAAATATAAATAAAAAACTGCTACAAACGGAAATAGACTGGAACATTCGCAACAAAACTAAAATTAAACGGAGTTGGCTTTAAATTACATTAATACTGAAATGAACTTAGTCGAAAATCATTGGACCTAGAAAGTAGAAACTTGGACAAAATATAGGCTTTCTGTTGTAGCCATGTATTTAGACGTAAATAAAAACGGCGATTTTCAGATATTTTATGCAGAATTAAAAATAAATCGACACGTATATATCAGTAATTTTTGAAAAACTTCCCCTGCGAGATGTTAGGATGTTCCAAAGTTATTATAGTGGTCGTTGTTAAACCTCACCAATTGAGCTGATTTTTGGACATAATATGCAGAATCGAAAATAAATCCAAAGTAACAATGGTAGAATTTTAAAACATTATAAATTGCATTGTTTCAATTTTTTTTTTTTCAAATTCAACAATAATTCGATCTTTTTAAGATATTTTGTAATATAATAATCACCCTTTGAGTTGATAAAGGGTTCCAATGTTGGGGTAATTTTAAATTCCCACTATTTTAGTTTACATACTTTTTAATCATTTTACATAATTAGATGAGGTCTAATTATAAAAAAGCTTAACACATTTTGGCTTGCCTCAACACGATACCTTAAAGAGGATATAGCAAATCTGGATTATTTAAAAGAAATCAAATACACGATGTCATTGAACCCAATTAAGCTTTGCATACAGCAGAGCACAAAAAGGTCTTATTTGAAATTTTGAAAAGTATGGATAACGGCCAAATTTTCATTATTGATGCACCTGGAGGTATGGGATCCTAAATGTATTATTATTAAACCTATCAATTTAAATTTTACTGCAAATCCTCTATTTAAATGCAAAGTAAAGGTGCAAAAGTTCTTCGAGATTATAACTTTATTGTTTATGATGAATGTACCATGTGACACAAAAAAGCAATGGAGGCTCTTGAAACCTTGAAAGATATCCGTAATATTTATTACCTGATGGAGAAAGTAACAATTTTATTTGTTCTTTAAAAAACATGAGAGATTATTTTAAAGGTGATACTACGGCTGGTGTATTTGTGGATTTTTTTTTTGTTGAAAATAGGGGATATATAGACTGCATATGGGATATAGACTGGATATAGGCTGCATATGATAGAAACTAAAGGTAAAATTAAGATCATTAATCTCAGCGAAAAATCGCCTCATATAGTGAGCGAGCGATTTTAACGCCAAAACAGGTGTTTTTACCAGCTTTGAGAGTGAACAGATGATCTACAAATCAATCCTAGCTAGGGTTGCAAACCGGATTAAAAACGGGTTTTTTTTAACAAAACCCAAAAACCGATTATTTTATGGAAAAATTATGGAATTTATTTTTATGGAAACAATTTATGGAATTTTAAACAGCATTTCAAATGATTTAACATGAATTTTACACAAGTAAATAAACTACAATACTAATTATCAAACAAATAATTTTAACTGGAAATTCTAATGTAATAACTGTGTACTGTACTTGTGTATACTGTACTTGTGTATACTGTACTTGTGTATACTGTACTTGTGTGAATGGGATGAATGGGTTGAATGAATATTAGTGCGAATGTGGGTATTGCACCATGGGCCCATTAGTGGCATTGAGTGCTGGAGTAAAATCCGCCCAATTTTAATTTTTTTTTTAATTAAATGTCTTTGGCGAAGTATTTGAAAAATTCAAATTATGCAAAAACCAAATCACTTACGCAACCAGGAGCTTCTGTGCCATATTCGTCAACAACAGAAATGCTTAATTTTGGCAAGCGTTTATTAGAAAGAATGTTTCTAATAGAATCAGAACCAGTGAGTTTGGTGGATGGAGAGGATAGTGAAATTAACATAATAAATGTGGATGACGTAGAAATGTTGCTTAATGATGAACTAAACATGGCTACTGAAAATGAGGGTGTGCAAAAATTACATGAAGTTGTTAATGTTAACACGTTTAGAAAAGAATGTAATTTATTCGAAACAACCGGGAAAAGACCAAGCAACTTAGAATTGTTTTTCAAACCCGTACTTACTACAGTTAAACCAACCTCAACGACCTCAACGGATTCGGAAAGAACATTTTCTGTATAAGGAAATTTTTGCAATCAAATTAGAAGTCGTCTTAGAGATGACTCATTAAATGTTCTAGTATTTCTTAAATACTATTTTCTTTCGAAAAAAGAGAAAAATTTTTCTTTATTTTATTTTAAATTTTGTAATACGAAAATGAAGTTTTGTATCTGAAATTAAAATTAAAATAAAAACATTGAAAAAATCATTAATAGTGGTTTTTTATTGGAAAAGAAATATAATAAAACAAGGCAATTTTATTATAGATTTAATTTTTTTAACAATCCGGTTTTTAACCGGTTAACCTGGTTTTAGATTAGGGAAAACCGAAAACATGGTTTTACCTACTAGAAAGACGATTTTTTGAAAGATTTTTTGATTTTTTAAAGCGGCGATGGATTTTTTTGTGTTAATGAAAAGCTGTTTAAATTTTCATTTACATAATTTTTATTGTAATAATTTTCGTAATAGATAACAGTATAATATAGATTGGACCAATTTTGGGAGCGAGCTGTCAAATTTGAATATAAACTTAAAATAAAACTACGATTAAGTTTTTTTAATATAACGGGTTCCTTTTAGATGGAAATCTAGTGATTTTCTTGAATGACCTTGAAATTCACTGGTTTCAGATATATAGACTAAAGTTAGGTTTTTTAAATTAGAACCACTTCTTTTGACTATTAATCCAACAATAGCAGGTAAAAATAAATATTTTTCTCACAATAATTTTTTGTAAAATGGTAATTTTTGTGTTCTGTGGACCATTGGGCGGGAATATTAGGATTTCGTGTAATCGAACCGAATATCTTGATGAAAGACTTTCAACACAAACATTTATAAAATTATTGCAAGAATATACATATGACTGGCATTCAAAAGTGTGGCTTCAGATTGGATGCGCAACACTCAATCTTCCGGAGATACATGGATCAGAAGATGAGGTTCTACTTCTTTTCCATCACCAGATTTAACTTAGATGCTTTTTCTAAATATGTAAATTTTAGTTTTGTACGAGTAGAAAAATATTTGGAATTAAATGGCGGCATTTTGAACATTTACAAAATAATTATACAATTATAAATATTTTTAAGAATCCAATGTTGATTTCCATATTTGATTTTTTGGTACATTTTTTCATTAGTAAATCAATAAATTTCTTAATCTTCCTTTTTTCCAATAAAGTGTACTTGATACAATTATGTATTTATTTGTATTTGTTAGTAAAATATCAATTTTAGCTCATATTTATTTACAAATTTTATCAAGATCACCACTGTTCCCCTCAATATACGGGATTGTATTTTTTTTTTAAATCTACCCTGTATATTACTAAAAATCAGGAAACGAGCTTTTAAATTTGAACATAAACTAAAATAAAATAATGATCGTTTTCGCCAATTAAATTTTTTTCTTAATATTTCGACTTCCTTTTAGAATGTAAAACGTTTGTAAACATTTTTATTTCTTTGCAGTTTTCAGCAATTGCCTGGAACTGAAATGGAAATCAAAAGAGAAACAATTCTTGCAAATAATTTCTATATAATCTCTTGGTTTTCGGGTATATTTATCGGTTTTAAACCGAGTTCATAGAAATTACATTCTCGAGAATCTCGAAAAAGCAAGTAAAATTCAAAAATATCAATCTAATTCAAGAAAATTAGAAATTATAGATCCACAATCACATAAAATATTTAATTCCTACTCTTGATTACATAATATAAACACACAATTACAGTTTAAATTACATTCTTCAATTAATAATTTTACGTCAATTTATTCTGAAGGTTTATTTTTTTATGTTCTGTTGTAAATTTGTAACTGCTATTCTATATAGTACTTATATGCATACTTATGTACAAAGTGTTGGTATATCTGAGTAATTTTCATATATACAGTTAATTTAAAATAACACGAACAAATTTGCACGTTTAACCTTTCTGTCATGTATATATTCACCAAAAATAAAGCAAAACATAAGTAATAATTTCGATTTGGTTAGGTATAAAGAATTTGAATTTCGTATCATTATTACCAAACACACCAATCCAAATCCAATATTTATTAAATTATATTTATTCTCACATTAGTAGGGATTTGGAGGGGAATATGTAAATAATAATGTTTAAAAGAAACTTATAAAACCGGGTCAGTTACTGTACTTAAGTGTCCAAATCTCTTACTCATACTTACAATTTTTTATTAATAACCAGAAACAATTCATTTATTAAAATCAAATCAGTATGTGATCAGTTATTATAATTGAACAGGTTTGAATGCTAAAACAACAACAACAAATGCCAATTCTTTTCTACGACGATTTCTTTTAATCTTATAACTAAATAAACGGTTATGACAAGTTTAATGAAATGTAATGAAAATAACAGGTGAAGATTTAAGATTTTTTTGTTTTATGTATTCTGCGTGTATATTTTACTTTTCTACAAATTACAAAATTTTTCTTTTTCTTCTTGTATTTTCTTAAACTGTGTTCCGCTTTATTTTTAGTTGATTAGTATTTTTTCATGTTTTATTGTTAATTAATAGTTTATTTATTAAATTCTATTTCAATATGAAATGTCTGGTTTTAAAATCAAAAAAAAAAAAAAGAAGGAAAATAACACGATGAACTTCGGTAACAGAAAATAATTCGCTGTAATTCAGAAACGTTCCGTACATACACGTTGAAAATACCGACTTATGTATATATTGTATTGTCTATGTATTTTTAACATAAAATACAAAATATGTATATTCTAATTATATATTGCGTAAAATTGTATGCTAATCACCTAGTCGTAATACAATAAAAAAACGCAAAATTTCACGGGAATATAGTACATAATATAAAGTATATTTTATTCGCGGTTCTGCCAAATTTTTCGTTGTAAAAATTTGAAACGTCAATAAACAAAAAAATTTAACAATAAAACAAAAATAAACGAAAGTAAAGTGTATATACACGCTATTTAGAAATGTTGATAAATTTTTTAGTTAGTGCAATTATTATTATGTATATTATTTTGTTGTAGTACGTAGAGAAGTAATATATACGTAATAATGGGTCATAAGGTTTTTGTTACAAATTTTTAATAGATTAAACCAGCCAAAATATTAATTCTGTAATATATTATGGTCGGTCACTGAGAGCTATGTACACATATTATGTCTGTATGTACTTACACATGCAAAACAGTACTTTTGTACTTTTAATATCTAGTTTTTGTTGTTAGTAAAATAACGTTTATTTATAGCCCAAGTTTAAAATTGAGAGAAAGCTAATAAATTTGCTAACACTATTGTTCTCTCTGATTCTGAAGTAGAAAAAGATATACATCTGTATATTTTTTACTTATGGTTCTTTCGTGTAATCAGAACAGTTGTATTTAATTGCGCTCTTTACTTAAATATCTGTATGCGTGTGTGTAAGAAGAAATATAAAAAATGATGTATTTTAATGTGTAATATAAAAATATATAATATATACTCGTAAAAACATACTTAAAGTAAACATATGTATACAAGTACAGCTAAGATAATTTTATATATTTTACAGTATGTCACTATATTATATATTAACTTACGATTAGCTATATAAATTGATCAAATTTTTAATTTCTATTCCAATTTAATTATTATAATTATTAATAGATTTAATAATTTTTCATCCATTTGGTTAACACATTTAGACCACAATCATAGGCAATTCTAAAATTAAAGAATCAAATTGAATGAGTTTCAGGAAGACAAGATACCAAATAATTGATCTAAATTGCCAGTTTTATGAGAAAAATTTTGAAAAATTAAAATTCTATTCTGATGCACCAGACCTTAAAATAGTTAATGCTTGTGATAATGATTCAAAACCAAGCGGTTGTTGGAATTGGCCTCCATTTCGAAACGTTACTTTAGGCAATGTTCTGCAGTATTTTTATAATTAATTTCATCGCTGCTATGATGTCATTGATGGGTTTTTTAACCCTCAAACTTCCAGAATTAAAATTATAACTTTCTGGTAGTATCAGATGGAGTAGAAATGCAAAGAAAGGGTTATCTTATGTCAAGAGTTTTAGCTCGCCCCTATATCTAAATTGTTAACATGATAATAAAATAACAGCACGATTACTTTTTGATACATATTCTTGTATATTTCTTAAAAAGCCAAAACAGTTTCTTTCTATTCTTTGCCAAAACAGTTGGTTTAATTTTATATTGAGTAAGAAATGATGTGGAATACACCGTTTATCATTTGGCATCATTCCAACGCTCGTTAGTCCAGTGGAAACAACTTAAAGTACTAGTAAAATAGTTTCCGAATATTATGTTGTAGTTTGTGCTCAAAGTAGAAATCGCTTTTGTTATTTAAATAAATACATTTAAAAGTAGTTTATGAAAGATTTTCCTCTTGTCCCATACGCGACACAGCCCGTATTATTATCGCGCATCCACCATATTTTAATCCCATATGTATAGTCCTTAATGGGTTCGATTATATTTTTATTTGCTTTAGTAGGTACGATGCGATGGTGATGGTAAATAATGCCTTTGGTTCTTATAAGAGATTTTATAGTGCATTAAATGTTTTTGTTGTAAACGATCTTAAAGGAATTGGAAATCAAGTGATCTCTTTTAAACTATGTACATACAATTATTTTTCGTTGTTTAAGTGACCAAGCAAACCAATACCGAAATATATTTTAACTTTCTTAATTTGTATATGGCCTGTCATGGTTTTTGTAATTTAAATTAAAAAAAAAAAATAAAGAAAATTCAAAACTTAGCAAACTGCATCTCTTGAATATCTGAGCTACTTTTTTGAGTAATTCAAAATAACGATTCACGTAGTTGCTAAATTTTTATTCATAATCATCTGCCTGATTAACAGATACAATTTTATTTTTTCAAAGATTAACATTAGATGTAGAATTATTAAGTAACGGCGTTTGTTTTTGTTTCGCAATTACTCAAAGACGGTAGCTTTTACACACCATATAGTTATACATTTATATGATAGAAATCATGGCTATAGATGACAAACATGCTGTTCATATAACGATCATACATGCTAAATGAAATAATTTGTCTGATATATTTCTAAAGATATCACTTCATTCAGAAGGTATACTGGATAACTTTCCTTGGCATTACTAACTCCATCGCAATTTACTTAAGCCTTTCGGCCACTTCTGCTGTGATCTGAGAAAAAAAGCAAGTTATTAAAAATGTATCGAATTGTAATTTTTGATATTAAAGCCTAGCCTAACGTTATTATGACATTATGTGTAAAATTAGTTCAATTGTTTAAATTTACATATACGCATGTACTTGTACATTATGACTATTTTCACTTTTAACAATAATATTTTGGTAGTTTATTAACAATGTGATGTAAATCATAACTATGATTGGTTCGTTTATTAGAAATTTGAATGAAGACGAACTATATGTAATTTCTTCCAAAGTAATGTGGGAATAATGATGTGTGAGAATATGTATAGTAAATGAATATTAAAACATTTCCCAATTAACATGGATTAGAAGTTATAATATTTATTAATACAATATGTTATTTTGTGGTCAATATTCTACATTGTACCCATCCACTCTATAGAAGAATTTTACACGATTTATTCAAATGATAAAAAACTTTGTTTAGGGGCAAACTAAATTGGAACTTAAAAGTTTAAAGCAAAATCGAACTAATACATACGAATAACAACAAACAAAGCGGACATAATAGGAAGATTATGCTTTACTTTGCATATTTGATATCCCTAAAGGTGAGTTCGCAAGGTCGGATATTTACCTGATCTATTTACATCCGACCATAAGATATTTTAACTTGAAGAAACATTGGGGGGATGGATGCATTTTTTTGGTTATGGATGAATTATTTTAGTGATTTTATTTGTTTAGACCTCGGATGTAAATAGCTAGGGTATATATCCAACCTCACGAACTGACTTTAAAAGGCGAAAAACACTTATGTCTCCCAGCCTTATTTTGATAGAATTGAAAATTTTAGTTTTTACATTTACATACTTACGTAGTAAGGATAAAGTAATATCATAGAAAAAAAAATTATTTCTTAGACTTTGCTTCACTTTTGAACCTACACTGATCATTTCTGCAAAATGCTGTATGATGTGTGTCTTTGTATGTGATATATTTTTCTTTTAAAATCTACTTCAGATGTTTAATTTTTATTTATTTATATAACATATTTGTGTTAAAATGCAGGTCTGAGACTTTTGGTAGAAATCTACCCAAGCAAACTCGAGATATTCACTTATCAACATAAATTTGTATACAAAAAACTATTTTTAAAATTGAAATTTTATTTCACAGGTATTCGTGGAGTTTTGTAGAAATGGATTAGAGGCTAGAAAGTTTTGTAAAAATCACCTGGACCACAGAAGCTGGATCAACATTTTATTTTTGGGTTATGTCATGTGATATATCAAATGAAGCGTATTTTTGTAAGCAATCTAGTGGTTGACATTTTTTTGATCAATCATAAAAATTATTAACTAAATATTAATTTGCAGTGTTTTTATATTTAAAAAATAAATTAAGATTAACATTTTAACGAGATAATATAAAACGACTTTGACTAAACTATACATACTTACAACCTTTCTTTTCGTCTTCCCGACTTTTGCAGTGTTTTTCAAGCTGAAATTATCGCGATAATGGAAGTCATGGACTGGTTGAAGTATAATGTGATATCGACGAGGGATATTCGCATTTTTACAGACAGCCTGGCCGGTATCAAAACGCTACAATCATACTTCCTGACGTCGAAGGTAATCCAGAACTGTCTGGCATCTTTAAATGAGATGGCTGATCAGTTCAACATACGCTTGACGTGGATGCCAGGGCACTTCAATATCGCAGGCCCGCAAGGGCACAGCTCGCCTAATAATCCAAAGCAGGCGGAATATAAAGATGCAGCTTGCTCATGTAAACTGCTGCTTCAGGAAGAAGCCATAAAAGAAACGAACGTCAGATGGTCTAACGCTAGTTTGTGTGTGATAACCAGGCAGATCTGGCCTCGACTTGACCAGTTCAGATCAATCGATCTAATATCGCTTCGACGGCACCATATTGATATGGTGGTGGGAGCTATAACGGGACACTGTCTCATTGGGATACAAGCGAGCAGACTGGGTGTCCCTGCCCATGACTTCTGCCGCAGCTGCGGTGATGAGGAGGAAAGTGTGCTCCATCTGTTCTGCACCTGTCCTAGTCTATAGCGTACATCAGAACAACATTTCTGGGAACTTCCCCATTGAACGATCTCAGGGGTCTTAGTAAGATCGGGGTCCGTGACTTTAAACGCTTCTTGGTAAGCTCAGGATGGTTTAACGAGTGAGAGGAGGCAGCTCAAATGTGGTATAGCTATACGGACCAACTATGTGTCTATGCTAGTCCTCTAGAACGGCCACTCTTGCCTAACCTAACCTAATCTATACACCCAGAAGGTTTTTAAAAAAATTATTCTCAAGTATTTACTGAAAAACCTGAGATATTTCCTGAGAAAAGAAAAATTAATTTCCTTGTAACACGTCTGTATGATAAAATCATGTTATGAACACACCAGATTTTTTTAAACAAGTTGTAGATTCTTTTTTTTTCACAAATCAAAAATATATATTTTTTTAAATACTTACAGATATAGTTTACAAGTTTGCAATTTTTGTAGGCTTAGCAATTATTTCAAACCGGTGATGTCTTGGAAGTTGGCCGTTTGATAGTATTTTGAGATAGTAGATTAGTATGTTACGCGTTTAAACCATTTATTTTATTACAAATCAATCAGAATGTTTACTAATTAATTAGAAAATAAAATCTTAATTAAAATATTTATTTATTATTAATAAAATAATAACTATAGATGGTTTCTCTTATTCGTTCTTTAGTATAATATTGTATTACCAAAGTAAAATAGACAAAAAAGCATGTATACTGGACATCCCCAACAAAGTAAATTTATCATTATGTATTAAAAATAGCGGTACAAGAGTTATATTTGAATTGTAATTATCTACTCAACTTGTGAAAATTGGACTAACTAAATTTGCATATCTGAACTCGAATTGTCCAAATTCTAGATTATCAGATATGTATATTCATATGTATATGTATATTCTTTAATATGCGGCCCTACAAAATTTTAGCAAATTTAGAGATTCCCACACCACAAATAGTCTTGCTAGAACTTATTAGAGGTTTTAACTTCACTGGTGTTTAAATCTAAAAAAACATATTATTTTAAAATAAGCATACACTTAAACTACACTAATCTTAGATACCTTGAATCGTAATAAAAATAGAAAATATCAAAAACTATTTTATCATTTATACACGCAGCTCGTTGTCAAAAAACTGATTAGAATTTGCGAAGAGATTGTAGCAACAATGTCTCCTTTAATATCAAAAATTGTTTATGTCGCCAAAATAAAAGGTGTAATAGGTAGTAAATAAAAATTTTACATCGGTCTAAAATTGAAAATAGATTAATGTTATGAAATGTATATAATTCAAATTATGAACAAATTAAAAACTATATAAAATTCTACAGAAATAGGTTCAATATTGTTTTACGTACCCAAGCTGTGGGTTTAAAAATTCTATAATTTCGATGTAATAAAAGACTATTTGATAGATTGTATTTGCATAAAATTATAAGGGCGTCAAAAGTGAAAGAGATAGATGGAATATAATCAACATTTTTAGTAATTTTAAAAATTACATTTCATCACCCATTACAAAAATGCCGATTATACATAAGTGTACGTACAATTATTTATAAATCTAACACAGTAACAAGTGTTAACAAAAATACAGTATTTTGGACTATTTATAATCTAATTTGGACAATTAATCCTAAACTAATGTATGTACACATTTCCATTATACATATTATATGTATATACATAACTTGTATATATAAAAAACAATTCTTGTAATAAAGCAATAAGACAAAAAAAAATTAAATCAAGGTTATTTAAGTAAATAAATCGATAGTCCGAAAATATACATGTAATGAATGCCACAATAATTTACTGTTTGATAAAAAAGCAGAACGAAAATTTTGGCTAATTATCTGATCTAAATCAGAAAAGAAGCAATAACGAAACTCGCTATTCTTTCGATTTTAATTTTAATCTAATCAATAATAGTTAATATTTTCGGTCACGTGTATCCCAACCTCAATTATTTAATTTCACCCTGTTGTAAAGAAATTGAAAAAATGTGCGTGTAGATTATTATGTATTGTATATTTATATTTTATACGTATGATTATTATAATACACCAAAAAGACACCACCACATTTATTATATTTTTTTATTAATAACAATAATATTAGGAAAAAATTCGCAAACATTTTTATTATTTTTTTTTATTGTATTAGTTTAATTATTTTACATTTCTATATATATAAAAAAATATATATACATTCATATACATGTATGTATATTTTTGTGTAAAATTGTCTTGCGCGATTATGCATAGGAGATTATTAACATGAATGATAAAAAATGTTTTGTTATTGTTTTTGTAATTAATACTAAAAATATATTATCCATAATTAACGAATTAACTAAATTAAGTCACAAAATTTTAATAGGTTTGCCATTTTCGTAAAATAATTTGCACTTGCGAAAAACTTCTACAATACACTCTACAGATTTAAACAGTCAAAAAAAAACATCGCCATGATGATTGAGAAACAAAATATAAAATTATTTAGTGTAGGTAAAGGTTCTTTCGCGAGATTCTTTTCTGCTGCTTCTAATTTGCAAAAATTAACACGTTGCTAATATCAAGGTCATATGTAATCGAAATTTAATATGAAATCACTTTCTTTTAAGATTTATATATGATCACACTTTGTATAGAAACACTTTATAAATTAAATATATAAATAAAATAAATTTGTTTTTGTTTAGTTCAATTGATTAAAAAAAAAATTGTAAAAAAACTCACCTTTTGCAAAAATTTTGCCATCACAACTTCGGTCGACCCCTAAGTTTACAATACTTTTTATATATTTTCTTTTTTGTTTTTCTTGTATTTTGTTTTATTTTTCTTTTTCAACCAACCAAATTTTAGCTTTTTCGACAAGTTCCGTTCATATAAGAAAATATAAAAAAAAATATTATTCGGCTCTCTTTTACATTTTGCGAATTATATCAAGCCAGTACATATTTGCTGTTTTCATTCATATGTGTAGAGTTTCTTATTTAGAAATGTCATGTTTTGTGTAGAGAAATTTTGAATAGTCGCGCGAATTGA
Source organism: Tipula unca (assembly GCA_951394425.1). Classification (NCBI taxonomy): domain Eukaryota; kingdom Metazoa; phylum Arthropoda; class Insecta; order Diptera; family Tipulidae; genus Tipula; species Tipula unca. The sequence continues at coordinate 56,444,235 of OX596381.1, forward strand.
ATCATTTTGAAAATTAGCGTATTGAAATTATTATATAATTTAATATTATTATTATAGTTATCATAACTCTTTTTCGTTTTTATTCTCATTTCATGAATAATATAATTATATTTTTTTTTGTTAATCTCTAAGGTGATAAATTAGAAGTCACGAAAAATATCATAACATGATTTTTTTTCTAGTCATATTTTGTGTACAAATAAATATGATTGGTTTTGTGTACTTTTAATTTAAATTTAAATTAGATACTCGTAATAAGAATACGATTTTTATTTTTATCTTGTACAAAATATTATGGTATAGTTATAGTAAAAGTTTTTATTGTGTATTCCCACATTGACAAAATACTTATTTGGATAGATCGGGGAAAATAACGGTATAATTAGATTGTAATATTTGCTTCCGAAGTCATCATTTCGCTGTATTAATATGACGTGGCAAAATCCTAATCTAACGCTTTCCGAAAAACGGTCACCGGAATTTCGTATAGGTTGAGCTGCGTGTACATAACGCTCAACTAGTATTGTTGAATCGTGGATTCGTTTTTACTTTTCGCCATATATTTAAAGCTCCTTCAAACTTGAATGAAAGTATTATTTGTATGAACAGTTCTCGTTGTTCATGATTGAGAAAACTATATACGTAATTTCATTTGTTTATGTATTCGTAAATGTAGCAGCATGGTAATCAGGCGAGAATATTAATTGTATACTTTGTAAAAAATTGCTCCTGACCGACCCGAAGAGCTCTGAAAATGTTCAATTAGTCCACTATCTGAAGTCACGTTGGGTATTAACAGTTGGACTTATCGTAAAACTATAGATATAAAGGTATATGATAAGAAATCGAAGTAAACTTTGTTTTTTCACAAAATGTTCATTAAAGAACTTTAAATGTTTAAAGGGGAAAGCACAAAAAACTATTTTCAACCTTGGATTTTCATGTGGAAGATTCTATAGCATCTCAGAAAACAACAATATCAGACCTGAGAAAATAATTAATTTGGTGAAAAGGTTAAAAAAATATTAAAATGTGAAATAAAAATGGTCAACAATTACGATTCCAACACAATCCTGGATCGAAAACAATAGTACGAAATTTTTAGACGGGCTTTCACCTACAAGCGATAATGAACGAAGTCGATCGAATCCAATAGTAGATGGGATATCGTAGTCGGTAGTGTCAGGGATATCTGTGTTGCGCATAATGAATGAGTGTCCTAGTATGTTGTTGCAGGTGAACTGAGCCTTTGGCCATGCTGCCAATTCCAGATGTCCATGCCGAGCAAATAGCACAATGGTTAAAGCTGTGACGTTTGGATTATGAGGTGCCGAGTTCGAATCCCAATAGAGGCAGGATGCAAAATTGGATTATTCATCCATGATTTCGATTAGGATGATAAGAAAACATTTATGACCTTCTGTTGGAGTGCAGAATTTATGGGCCGAATCATCGTTCATGTCAGTACATGGAGCTATACAATGTGTAGATGGGTCAATTAAAAAAAACTCAGGCCTGTTGTAACCGTTAAAAGTAAAAAATCTCTTAATTTCAAGTCATATATAATAGGCTTTTCTCAATAAAAATTGTTTGGCCGCACGATCCAAGATAAAACTGGCCACTGAAGCGCAGAGCCCATATACAAAGTGGGACTCCAGTATCCACCTCTTTACATGTTTGATAATCACTTTTTGGTATCCTCTTAGTCGATTGAAGTGAAGTTTATCGGGTTGTGTGATAACTATCATTTGACGCCATATTCTAGTAGTCGTATAAAAAGTCAATTATTATCGCGGTATAGCTCTCCTTTGCACGGCATACAAGTTACTGTCATACATTATATTGGATAGAATCAGGCTTGGTTCGTGACTATCAAGGAGGATTTCATCCGAATCGATCGGTCATTGATCAGGTCTTTTCGCTGTAGATGATTCTATCTTAATATTATGGGACATCTATCCCTGTACATCAGGTGTTCCTGGATTTCCGGCAGGTCTATGACTCGATGAAACGAGAAATTTTGGGTCTGCCCTGGAATACCTAGGACTGCCAACAAAATTGGTACGACTGTGTAGGATGACAGTGACGCAGTTTGAATGCTGTGTTAAAGTTGAGAACAGGCTATCAACAATTTTTGCAGTTAACTCGGGTGTTCGGCAGGGAGATGCTCTGTCTCCGATACTCTTCAATCTCTTGTTGGAGTACATCTTTCGTGAAACTTAAATACCTCAGCGCAACATCTTATATCGCCAGACCAATCAGGTGCTTGCATATGCACATGACATATGTCTGATTGGACTGAATAGCAACGGAGTGAAGGAAATACTTGATCCGCTTGTAGAGTTTTCAGCTTCAGTTGGACTTCAGATCAATAACATGATCGCTGGTTATAAGGACAATGGCACACCAGATTTTAGTAGTGGCCACCACACGTTTGAGGGAGTGAGGAGGTTCAAATATTTGGGTTCTCTTATATCACTCACGATAACAGTGTGGGTGAGGATATTAAAGTTCAGCTGGCATCTGGCAGGCGTGCTTTGTATCCTCTAAGGCCACTGCTAAAATCTAAACACCTATCAAGTGCCGTGAAGCTGAAGCTTTACAAAGCGTTGAACATCCCCTTTGTTATGTTTGGATGTGATAGTTGGGCGTTGACGGATGAGTTGAGTACGAGAGATGGCTCCTTACATTTGAGAGAAGAATCATGCGTGTGATTTACGGCTCAAAACGCGAAATAGATGGTACATACCGAGCTCTGTACAGTTTCGAAATCAGAGATCTGATGAAGATCCCCGATATTGTACATGAAGTAAGATCTCAGCGAGTAAGCTGGCTCGGTCACGTGCTGCGTGCTAATCGGGAACGAATTGTGCAGCGACCTCTGAAAGGAGAGCCACCATATGGTAGGCGCAGAGATCGTTGCAGGCGACGATGGCTCCACGATGTATAGAAGGACTTGGTCTCTTCATATTGTCTTAGGCAGTATCTCAGGATCGAAACCGTTGAAGCTAAATAGTTGACTCAGTAAGGGGCCAGTAAAGGCCTTTAAAAACTGAATATTATTATTATTATTTATTAAAAGTCAAACGTCACTTGAAATTATATTTAAACATTAAATTTAAATTTAATAAAGCGGCAGATAATTACGAGGATAGTTTTGATAAAATGGAGGTCCTCCAAACCAGTACAAATCATTGTGATACTAATGAGGATTCAAGCAATTCAAAGGATAGTGAAACCCCATATAAGGCTGTAGATAAATAATACTAATATGTATAGTAATATTGAAAATATTTCCGAGAAACCAATCACCACTGATAAATCAGGATCGCATCAATGCGTGACATGTGGTATAGTTTGTGACTATTCAAACATTTTACGCATTCACATGAAAGCGCATGCCAGTCCAAGACATCGTTGTAGTTTCTGTGAAGTTTCAGCCACTGGAGGTTGCAAACATTTGTAAACAAACATTAATAAACATTTTCGTCTCCTTCACTAAAGTCGGTATAGAAAAACTCAACAAAGACTACTCATATTTTTTTTAAATATTTAGTTATTTGTTTAATTACCGGTCAAGCTGGTGCCATTTAATATTGGTAGGTCAATTTGAGGAAGTCTGTGCCTCGTAGTAAAGAGGACCTTCTACAGAGCTGCTGACCCACTAAGAGAGAAAGTTATGTGCGTATTGCATGTGTTGTCTCAGTCTTCACTCACAATACTAATGGCGGACGTCCTACTTAGAGCACCTGTCACGAACATTTGAGAAAGATTGAATAGATTTGAAATTTGTTCTTAGGTGTGAATATTGTTAAAACGTAAATTATAAAACTTTAAAACGTATACAATAAATATTTCATAATGTGGACAAATATTTTTCAGAATTCAATGTTACATTTTCAAATTTCTTCATACTAAATTTTAATTATGTAAAATTGGCAAATGCTAAAATTTGGTAAAACTACAGAAATTGAAAAAAATTGAATATATAATTATTTTTTCTGATGAATCTCATTTTCATTTGTCTGGCTAAGTAAGCAAACAAAATTGTCACATTTGGAGTTCTGAAAATTCAAGGTCAGTTGTTTCTTCTCGTGCTATACTGTAGCGGAGGCATCATAAGTCCGAATCATTTCGGAAAATGAAGCTGGTAACGCTGTTACTGTTATGATGGATCAATTTCGCGAACAGAAAATGTTAGTTGACCACCAAAAGCGTGTAAGATCAGGTTTATGAGAATGACCCATAATCAATGGAAGGTCTTAAAACCAATTCGAATGCGCCATTCGTGAGATAGAGCCCTAATTAAATGCTATAGATGCTATAGATGGACATTTACAATATATTATTTTTCATCAATAAATGTTTGAAAGATCTTGTATATTAAAAACTGGAGAGGATCATTGTGGGCACCATTCAGACCTCTACTAAATACAAAATAAGATAAATAGCGACGTTTAATATAATTTTTTTATGTTAAATGTACATAATATTTGGCATCGACCATATGTAATCCAAAAAGTTGATCTATGTATTTGAATTTAATCTGATTAAATTAGATTGATTGTTTTCCGATTTCGTATTTAAGGTTGCCGTATAGTCCTATGACTGAGTCTTTGGCATATAGTTGAATAATGATGTAAAAGAATCAAAATGGAAAAAAAACATTGAGAGTATAACTCAAACTGAACTATTTTATAGAAATGTTATCAACTTGTTCCATCTACTCTATTATAATTTTTAGTTGTGTCAACAAATCTAATCTAATTTATAAATAATTAATCATATTTGTATAAACATACATATGTATGCATATTATTTATGAATAATTCTAGGATGTAAATATAATTTGTCTTCTATATTCCAATTTTAAAAATTTTCAAGTTTTAACTCGTATTCCATTATTATTATATGTACAGTGCATTTATATATTTCTCAAAAATAATAACCTAATCAAAATAAAATAGGAAATATAAATCCAAAAACAAATGAAACTATTATTGTAATGACAATAATAATATTGAACATATTTCTCCTTCATCTTCATCTTATGTGTTTATTATTCATATACATATTATGTTGACTGTAGAGTTAAAAAAAAAATTATTTATTTTAAAATAAACACTGAAATAAGAATATTATATTTTTGTTTGTTGGTTATTTATAATTATGTTAAAATCTATTTGTAATCAATTCTTATAAATTTGTTTATTCTTCGGTATACGTACATAGGTATCTTGATAACGACATTTCGATAATTACTATTTCCGTTTGCAGTATCGAAAACACATTTTATTTCACATTTAAAGTGGTGAAAATTCAAAATGTAATTTTATTTTTGGCTCATTTTAAAATCTAATTAAAAAACTAAAATTAATTTATGTGAAACATATGTATGTATAAGGTTGTTTGTTTATTTATAAACCATTTTAGTGTGTGCTCACGTGCATCACAAAACGTTATCACACAGGCGTGTATATAGATAGGGATTGATGTGATGAAAATGGTGGGCCATCGGTTGTTATCTTTTTGAACTGCGTGTTATTTTAACATTGACAACACTATTTACGATTTACGATTGAACAACATTGGGTACAGTGCAGCAACTTAAATAATGCAATAACTTTTTTTGTATGGGGTGCCGTTATAGACCAATATTCCGCTGACAATCTTAAAACGATTCAAGCCAACAATATTGATCGAGCTATTCGTCAAATAGACGAAAATGAATTCCAAAATTGGGTTTAGCGGAAACGTTCCTGTAAGCCAGCCGAGGCAGCCATTACTCTTTTCAATAAAGCATCAAACTTTGTGAAAAATACAAAATTTGAGAAATTCAATACGGGGCCGATTTCTGAAATGATAAGAATCTTGTTATGTTTTATTCAAGAGGGTACATTTACGACAAGTTAAAAATTTGCAAAAATTGGTATGGGATTTATTCAAAAGGCAATAGTTATGATTTGTATATAGCCTAACCGTATAGTTATAGATTTTTTTTTAATTTGATGTTCTCAGGGCCGCACTAACGCCGTGTTCGAGTGTGCTACGAACACGGGCGGCCAAATTCTACTGGCGGCCGGATTTGAATAGTTGAATAGCCCATTTCCATAATAACTAAAAATATTTTCGTCATGCTTAATTGAGAAAATATTTAAAAAAAAAAACGAGTATGTATTTACAAATACCAATTCTAGAGGAGACTCAATATAAAGTGTTAATCTCTTTTTGTGTATTTGCTGGTTTGCTGACTTACTGAGCTGATATTGGTTTGTGAGATTAGAGAAATACATACACACGTCGAATTAGAAGAAAGGAAATGTAAATAAATATTTTATATATAATATTTTTTGAAAGCCGTGGAAATGATTTCCAAATTTGATCCTACGATTTCGCAACACCTTCGAAGAATTCAAAATTCTAAAAATACTCAGACATTTATGCCGACATATCTAGGGTACAATGCTACAAAAGCACTAAAAAGACCAAATTATCAAATACCGTCAATAAAACATGATGAGGGAAATTGGGTAACAAGCGCCAAACAGAAAGCATCTCATCTTGAAGAAACGTTCCAACCATGTGCTAGGCAATCAGCGGATGAAAATATAATACCAGTGCATAAGGATGATTGAAGGGAACTACCAACTGTAACTCTACGAGAGTTGAAAGATGAAATTAACTAGTGAAGGCACTTCCTTCGATTATTTCTTCATATAATCAACGCTTTATTTCGACTGAAATATGTACCTCTACAATGGAAAGTAGCAGAAATAATTGTGATACCAAAGCCGAACAAACCATCTAATCATAAAAAGTCATATAGGCAAATATCTCTGCTTCCAGTATTTTCGAAAATTTTTGGGAGACTGTTATACAAAAGGATGAAACCTATAATACTTGAGAGAAAGCTAATACCACCACATCAGTTCGGATTTAGAGAAAGCCACTCCACCATAGAGCAAGTCCACAGGATTACAAGTATTATTGAAGATGCACTTGAAAATAAGAAAATATGCTCAACAATATTTCTGGATGGGGTTCAATAGTTCTCATCATCTTCTCTCGTTCATATTCAAACAAACAATTCAATGTCGATAATAACAAACGGATTTAATGTATGCAAATTCACTAAATTTTCGGGTAATTAATTATGTATAAGATTGTGACAGATTATGACATAAATATATAAAGAACCTTTGTAATATACAACGACAAAAAAGAACCAAGCTATTTCGTTATTTTTTAATCAGTTAATAAGAAGCTTCTAGAGGAACGACATTTTAATTAAACTGTGCCATTGTATTGTAAATTATAATTGTAAATTTAGAAGTTATATATAAAACAAATGTATATATTTGAGAGTGAGATGAGATCAAAAATCATCTCAGTATAAAAACACAGTGTTACCGCCAAAAATAATTTTACTCACATAAAAAATTGTAAATTTATTTCAGTAAACGCAAACACGTGTACAAAAATTTGTATGCCAATGGAATGTTTGCCGCACAGTGTACACCAATAACCTTCGGTTGTTAGATATTTTCATAGCAATATGTTCATAATGGGTGCCTGGGTGGTGATTTCAATGCGAAGATGTGAAACCATTTCAACTGGAAAACCAACATATCGGCCAACTGACCCAGAAAAAATACCTGACCTGATCGATTTTTTTTATAACCAAAAGTATTTCTGGACTCTGCTTATTTAACCATCGCCGTAAATTTTCATTGCTGCTACATCCCTCTTTTATACTTGGCAATTAATTGGAAAAATTTGAAAATTTTAATTGAAGCTGAGTTGAAATAATTTGTAAGATGAAATTAAATTAAAAAAACGTTAGCCCGAATGCCGCTTGAACTCACGTCCACTAATCACGTCCATTACTTTGCTACAGTACAATTTCATTACTGATAAATCCCTCTTTTATACTCACCATTTGAATTGAGAAAAATGAAAATTTATTAGAATCTGAATTGAATTAATTTGTAAGAAATTAAATTAAATTTTTTTTAGCCCTAAACTCAGCTATATCTATTTGTTATATTTTCAGTTTGTATAGGGAAATTGTTTATTTGGACGTTATTCATGTACTGACTTATACTTAAAATTTGTATGATCAGTGGTCAATATTGTGGCCCGCCTAGAAAATCGCATCAAGCTTCCATTGTTGACTGGAACGGAAGTATTAACATTTTTAAGAACATAAGGAGGAATAGTTTATATTATTATTTGATTTTTAACTTCTTCGAAATGCACTGCTTGGAATGTCATCGCATTAAATGTTGCACCTGGCACTATACAGTTCAGTTAAGTTTCAAACGATATTAATGTTAGGACATTTTTGGTTCAACACAGCTTCTGTTAAAAAATTCCCCAAGTTTCTCAATTCAATTGGAAAGTATAAAATATTTGCATAACATCAAATATATATGCGGTGGTGGGCGAGGTAGTAGAGTGATTGACTTTGGATTAGTGGACAAAGGTTCCAGTCGATATTATTTTAATTTAATTTCTTCTGTATTTAAATTGGTTCAACACACAGCTTCTGTTAAACATTTTCATATTTATCAAGTAGTGGCATGTATACAAGATTGGGTATATAGCGATGGTGAAATAAACGCAGAGTCAATTGCATTTGCTAAAATTTTCAATATTTTCTATTCAAATGTCTATTCAAATATTTTCTATTCAAATCTAAAAGATTTGTATAGCATTAAATATATATGCGACGGTGGTACAGTAAGCAAAGTCAGCGAGTTTGGATTTATGGATCCTAAGTTCGATTCTCGATCGAGCCAAACATTTTTTGATTTAATTTCTCCTGTTAAATTGGTGATGGTGAAATAAAAATGGGCGATGGTCAAATAAGCCGAGTCCATTGCCGTTGCTAAAATTTTCAATATTTTTATTCAAATGGCAGCTATAAACGCTAGGAATGTCACTATTTATATGTATGGCGGTGGCTCGGTGGTAAAATAAGCTGTGTGATTTTAATTTAATCATGACTATAGTTCAAGCCTCAATATATATATTTGTAATTTAATTGCAAAATTTGACATTTTTAAATCAAAAAGCTATTTTTTTTTATTTAATGAGAAATGTGTTGATACCCGCAAAATTTTTTTTTCTTTAATCGAGTTTCGTACACTGCACAACATCCACGACTCCAAATCCTATGACACCGCTTACTTTACCACCTCACCATTTCCATATATAGATTTGCCGCTATACTCATCCTCTATATTTGCCAATTGAAGGGAGAAATTAAATAAATTAAATTAAAAATTATTAATACAAAAAAACCGAGGCTTGAAGAACTCAAGTTTACAATTCCAGAGGCAACGACTGCTTACTGGACCACCGGCGCATATAAAGTTGGGGCTATATACAAATCTTTTATGTTTGCCAATTCAATAGAGAAAATTGAAAATTTTACCAACATGAATGGACTATGCTTATTTGACCATTACCGTATATTTTGGCTCTTATACTTGCAGAAATTGAATGTAGATTTCAACAGAAGCTGTGTTGAACCAATTTTACAGAAGAAATTAAATTGAAAAAGTATTGGCGCCGACGAGTCTTGAACTCGAGTCCACGATTTCAAGAGCATTGACTCTGCTTACTCCACCATCGGCGTATTAAAAACTGGTTCTGAACAACGATAGAAATCTTTACAAAAAGGTTATAATCTTCATTAAAAAAAATCCGGGCAAGTTTATCTATGACCGTGCCATAAAATTTAACCAACCCCACTCCATGGTAAAACGAACTCGACTTCAGGAAGGCTTTGAGTGCTACCGAGTTATTAAAAAGCCAAATCATTGAGATAACCAACACTTGTTCGATAAAATATGTGCCAGACTGATGACAAAATTTTCACAAAATTTAGTAGATGTGCTTTGGTGGATGACGAAACGTACATGAAATTGGTTTTGAAACACTTCAAGTTAGATACATTTGCAAAAAATGTATGATTTTACGTTTACAAATCACGACATAATTTGCCACTAATTCTTCAACATGCTTCAGCAGTAAAGTTGCCATATAGCTTGTTCACACGACTCTAATTTTTGGGCTATAGTGGAAACAGTGCTGAAGTGCAAATGTTACACCGGCAGTTTTACCAGAAACAGGGAGCATCAAACAACACGTGCGTGAGTTTATCCGTAATAACGAAATCTATAGAGGTGATTTGTTCAAAAATTAAAAAAACTCAAAAAATTAATTTTAATCGTATGGAAACTTTATTATCATTCGAAAGAACATTTCTTGCCATTTCTTTTTTAAAGATCACTTCTTTCAAATGATGGCCGCAACTGCGATTGTCCTTTCTCAAAGTCCAATTTTTGTTGACGTGTTCGAGAATATCTAGCTGGTTTATTCACATAGACTTTGAACTTTCCGTAGCCCCAAAGAAAAGAGTCTAGAGGTATCACACGAACTAAATAGCCAATTCAACGATCCGATTTCAAATCGCTAAAATATCGTAGGTTGTTGACATTATTTTATTTGTCGACATTGGCAAAAAACACTGGCAAGTAATCTACGTTATATTTTACGTGGCGACAACCGCATAGATTACACGGCATAATCTACCTCGCCCATCCCTGGATGTTATGCTGTTAAAATATTAACTATAATATTTTGCTATAAAAAAACTAATAAGTGCTTTGCCTTTATCACACAAACTCAGTAAAAATTTACCGTGGAATTCATGCTTAATATTAACTTTTATCGCTGGTCAACAAAAATCGTGCAATTTTTAAATTAACAAGGTGTCAAATGAAAAATGAATGTCAATAAACTGGCGGCTATTCTAATAAAAAATGCTAATTATTCCAAACGGTTATGACGGTGCACATAATTCCTTTATCGTTGTTTGTAGTTTTTTGACTACTTTTAATAATTATACAATATGGACAACTATCTGTACATTGCATAATTACAAGTACAAGTTAGTCTTCTGAAATGGAAGATAATGGTTCTTAATAGTGGAAAACAGTAACTATTCAGTAACTATTCGATTAATTATAGTCTGTATTTTCATACCGAAAGTAATAAGAATGTTAAAAATAATTCTGGTTCATCATGCCTCAAGTCTCAAAAGTAGGAGCAGATTGTTTTGAATCAAGGTGATCTTGCTTAATCAACATAAATGATACAATATAGGACAACATACATATATTAATTTGCAATTTCGGTTACACTGCAAAATATAGTTAGAACATTATTGATTTTAAACTCATCCTTAAATGTAACGGTACATCTTATATGAGGTATTCGTGTGCATAAAACACTATTTTTCTGTGTATTAATAATTTTATAAAAAATGAAATATTTATACAAAGAATTAGTGAAGCGGAAAAATGATTTTATTTTTATATAAAAAAAAACTCTTTCCTCATTCTCATAATATGTATGAGACAAGTGCTATAAATATGAAAAAATGATCTGATAATAGTTCCAATAAATATAAAATTCTGTATAGCTATGTACACTTATTTGGATTTGCAGCTATTTGGTAACAATAATCACTTGTTTAATTTACATTCATCTTTATAAACTAGAAAAAAAACTCTTCTATCATCTTAGTATAGTGCAATTCAAATCTCATTGGATATACAAAATTTTAATTTAATTTAATTACAAAATTTACAATATGTTTAATTTAAATGAATCATTACTCTCATTTACACAATGGTTTACTATTTCGATAGTAAACAAATTCATCCATTTTCTGTAAAACTTTTGTTTTCCAAATGGTAATGAGACAGGCGAATTAATCTTAATGGTCATTTGTACATATTTATATAAATTATAACCCTTCAACCTTCAGATTAGCCGATAGTTTCAGGTGAAAAAAATTGAAGTTATTTTTTTGCTTGATTAGAAAAATTGTTTTAGCTCTGTGGACTTGTAGCGACTCTACATCTCTACAAATTTATATAAAGAACATGATGTTATAGTGAACGAGTTGATGTTACAGTGAACACCATAAAAACAAAAAATGAATTTTCGACACAGTCCAGAATAACATACACGAGAAGAAACAACAAGCTGAGATTAATAGTAAAAGAATTACTTAAATAGAGCTCACCATCCTCTCCGATTTGAGTATATTTTGTGAAACATCGACGGTAGTTCATCGACCATTTGTTCCAAGCATTCGCGCTACCCGAAAATTAATTTCCAGTAGGTATTTTTGGGCGAATATGAAAAGCGACATTGCGAAATGGGTTCGTAGTTGTATCGGATGCCAGCTAAGCAAGATACAAAGCAAGATTCGAGCATATACATATGGATGTAGTGGGACCACTCCCACCATCCGAAGGTAATATTTATATACTCACCATAGTTGATCGATTCACTCGATGGCCTGAGGCATACCACATTCGAGATAGTACCGCTGCCACTATTGCTAAAACTTTTGTCAAGCAATATGTTTCAAGGTTTGGAATATCCCTGAAATCACAACTGACCGAGGCAACCTATTTGAGTCAAAACTCTTCTCTGAGTTAACACGTTTAATAGGCGAACATAGGATTCGTACCATCGCCTACCATCCACAGGTAAACAGTATGGTCGAACGTTTTCACCGGCAACATCACTCAAAGCTACTGATAATGTATTTCATTGGAGCACTGAGCTATCCCTCGAACTCCCTAAGACGAACTGAATTGTAATCAGCTCTTCGGATCCAAGTCCCGATCCATCAGACTTTGTAGACAAACTTTCTTGCAAATTTGTGCAATATTATTCCTGTTGACATTCGCAAGTCAACTTCCACGTCAAATTTATATACCGAGTTGCGAGTTCGTTTTTGTTCGTATCGACAAGGTATATGCAAAATGAAATGTAAATATTTCCATCGACAGACTAAAGCCGGCGCATGGTATCATCAGCTTAGCAAAATCTAACCAAACTAAGTTCGATTCCAAATTCCTTAACTTCCTTTTCCCTAAAACTTGATTTATTTTTTGTTATTTCTTCTTTTACAGTTTACGAGAGGAATCTACTTGCAGGGGGGTACTGTAGCGACTCTACAACTCTACAAATTTACATAAAGGAACGCACACGTTCACGCACTGTCCAATCATTTTGTTACACACTGACAGTTTATTATTCAATATGCAAGTCATCATGTTACAGTGCCGCACTGTAACATGATGACTTGCATATGCAATAATAAACAAAAAATGCATTTTCGTCACAGTCCAGAATAACATACACGAGAAGGAACCACAATCTGAGATTAATAAGAAAAATAACTTAATAATTTATTGTACATTAACTCTTGTAATAATAATTAATTAATAATATATATATATATATATATATATATATTTGTAATTCGTGTATATCAAAATAATGATTGTAATAGTCAATAAACCTAATAAATAAATAAAATAAATAATAGTATTGAAATAGTAATTAATAAAAATTCATTCGGTCAAATGTTGTACAAATTTAATAGTGAATGATACAGTGTACACAAAAATTACCGGTGACGGACATAAGTAACGCCACAGAAAAATAAAGTGAAAGACAAATATATAAGTGTACATATACCTCTCTCTGGGGAGGGCCACCTATTGCATACTCCGGAAACGTCAAATCTGTATTAAAAAAAACATCAAATATATTAAAATCGCCTCAACTAAAAGGTATAATTTTAAGTAACTTATTAGTTGACCTAACTTAAGGCGATGCCACATGCAGTTGTCTTTCCGACGGATTCGGTAGAAAATATGATAAGACACGCCACATGAGCAAAACAATGATCCGACCGATTTTTACAACAACAAAATTTTTGTTTGTGTTTTTTTTTTTTCTCATTTGTTTTTGACATTTAATTTATATATTTTATCAAATTATTACCATACTCATTTTTAATTTTCAATAAATTGTACAGATTGACAGCTACGTTTGTAAACAAACCAAATTATCACCGAAGTTATGGTCACAACGAAAATAAATATCGGTGATATTTGATGCGTTCGGAACCGATAAAATTTATATTGGGAAGCGTTCGGAACCGACAAAATTTATACCATTTACGTAAAAAATCGGTTGCCGCACCGACAGAATAGAAAAACTCTTATTATTCAATTAAAATTGTTATATTATTATAAATTTATGATTTTAATTACTAATTGTAGTTATTTCATATATTTTCTCAATAATTTAAGTCAAAAATATGCAATCATTTAATTATAAAAGAAAAAATCGCTTCCAGGCTTTCGCCGATATTTTTGTCATGTGGCAACGCCTTAACATAAAAACTTAACAATATAACTTAGAAAAATCCGAGAATTTAAACAGAAACTGAGAGAAATGGGATGCATACTATTCAAAAAGAACAACGCGTTAATTACATTCAAACGAGAAAAAACAAATTTAAATACAAAACTCAGAAGGTATAAATACCTAACGGATGAGGAAGAGTTAGATAGGGTAACAAGTTGAGTTCACACAAGAGCAGGAACAAAGAAAGACAACCAAAAGAGAAACCACCACCACCGAAAAACATAATAGGAACTAAGTTCTCAGAAATCCAAGTTATGATTACTGCCTTGAACAATAACGTATGGAATATTAATACAGCCAACTTGAATGCGTACCGAAATTTAACAATTAAACTGAATATTGAAAAATATCAGTGGTACTTACTAACAAAAATAAAAATGGTTCTATCAAAGCTTTAACTAGAGGACTACACCCAACTTGTACAACTAAGCACATAATTGATGACCTATAAAATAAAGGATTCAAAATTCTGAATGCTGTAAACATTATTAAAAAAAGAAAATGAAATTATTATTAATGGAAAGAACCAACAAGACACCTACACAAAGTGGGGCTTCCCCTTTCTATGCTGACATGGGAGTGAAAATTGAACAATTCAAAAAAGTTACGAGAAAATCCCCACAATACATCATAATTAATAATACTCCGAAATATTGCGGATGGGATATAAGCTGTGTTAATGTTAAATGTACTGGGAAGCACTCAAAATTCCGCAAAATAGTAGTAATCCAACTAATACTAAAGCAAAGAAGAACATTTGCACATGGGAAGTGAAAACTCTGGAATAGTATCATTTCCAAACAAAACATTGGAATTAATATTCAAGCAATTTTAAATAGTCTTGAAGAGCAACATAAATTAAACAAGTTAATATTTCATAAATTCAAATTACTAATACCGAAAGAATAAATATTTTCCAAAAATCAGATAACCAATAACAAACATTCCTTAAGAATAGCCACATGGAATCCACACGGATGAATGAAATATTCAGCAGAACTTGAAATATGTCTAATTTCTGAATCACACTTCACTGGAACCTCATATGCAAAAGTTCGTGGATATTTCTGTGCTGGGTGTGGACCTAGGGGAACGAGCAAGAGGAGGACCCGCTTTATTTATTAGGGAGAACATTAAACGCCATGAAGATTTAAAAATAAAACAAAAAAACACGCAACTTATTATAATAAGGTAAAATAAGTCCTGTAAAAACTAGCGATATATTGTGGCCACTATAGAATCTAAAGAAAGAAGAATACATGTAAAACAATAGGAAGTAGCTTCAATGCAAAAAAATACATTTTGCGGTTCAAGACTAGCTTCTCTAAAGGATAAAGAACTATTCGCAGCGTCACAAGTATTAAGCTGTGAATTTCACTTTATAATAAAACCTACGTAGTGCCAAATGATCCAAACCTTAATAATTTTTTTTTGCCCCCCGAGGGTCTCGGTTTCGATTCCCGATGGTGAACAAAAAACAATCACGGCTGATTGTGTTTTAACGTGAAAGTATATGTGGGTTTCTCAGGGTATTGCATCGTGGGCTTGTGGCATTGAGTGCTGGAATGATCCACCCAACTTTAATTTTATTTTAAATAGATTTGAAAAATATGAAAAATCAATGTCAAATTATTCACCGGTTATACTTTTGAATAGTACTTGGAGTTCAGTAGTTTCTATCACTAGCTGCCTGAAAAGTAACAAGTTTTTTTTATTATTTATAATAGTTGCGGTGGATTTTCTTTTTCTATTACGGTCTCATTAATAAGCAGCTAGTGGAATAAACTACTGAAACCCATACTAACTAATCAAAAGTGAAAATGAATTTTGAATTGGACAAACTCATAAATATCGTACAATCGGCTGCTTGGGAAAGCACCCCAAAACTGTTATCCAGAAAAGACAAATCAGTAATACATCGAATTAGAGTAACGCAACCAATGCCAGAAAAACGAAAAATTGCCGTTCGGAGGACGTCAGTGAAGTTAGCCCAGGATTTCATCCCAGAAAAATTTAAAAATGTCATCATGTAATACTAAAACTGCATTACCATCCCAGCCCAGGATTTTCTAATAATTTGTCTTAAATATGGTAAAATATTTTATCCCAAAAAATTGTATAAAGTAAATACATATCCCAGAAAAATTGCAAATTAAAGAAAATTATAGATAACAAAATAAATGAATACACTAGTTTTTAAGTTATTATGTGAGTATGTACTAATTAAGTCAACTTAAAAAATATGATAAATATTACAATTTTATTGATCTTATATCTAAACTCTCAACATACGGATCGACTTGAAATTTTTATGGTAATTAGTGTTCACTATAACAAGTCGATCCCGCATGGTTCGGTTTCCGGAACTCGTGGTTCCTGGGAACCATAAATATAAATCTGAAATACTTGGGCCAAACATATAAACGCGAATAGCTCCAATCACAACATGCAAATCAATCTGAAATTTTTAGTGTAGACAACTATCGTTAGGACCAGTCAACATGAATAGGTTCCGTTTCCGGAACTGATGGTTCCTGGGAACCATTAATAAAAAACCTCTTTCAATACACTGGGCCAAACATAAAAATGCATGTAGCGCCAATCTCAACATACGGATCGACTTGAAATTTTTATGGTAATTAGTGTTTACTATAACAAGTCGATCCCGCATGGTTCGGTTTCCGGAACTCATGGTTCCTGGGAACCATAAATTTAAATCTGAAATACTTGGGCCAAACATATAAACGCGAATAGCTCCAATCTCAACATACAAATCACTCTGAAATTTTTAGTGTAGACAACTATCGTTAGGACCAGTCAACATGAATAGGTTCCGTTTCCGGAACTGATGGTTCCTGGGAACCATTAATAAAAAACCTCTTTCAATACACTGGGCCAAACATAAAAATGCATGTAGCGCCAATCTCAACATACGGATCGACTTGAAATTTTTATGGTAATTAGTGTTTACTATAACAAGTCGATCCCGCATGGTTCGGTTTCCGGAACTCATGGTTCCTGGGAACCATAAATTTAAATCTGAAATACTTGGGCCAAACATATAAACGCGAATAGCTCCAATCTCAACATACAAATCACTCTGAAATTTTTAGTGTAGACAACTATCGTTAGGACCAGTCAACATGAATAGGTTCCGTTTCCGGAACTGATGGTTCCTGGGAACCATTAATAAAAAACCTCTTTCAATACACTGGGCCAAACATAAAAATGCATGTAGCGCCAATCTCAACATACGGATCGACTTGAAATTTTTATGGTAATTAGTGTTCACTATAACAAGTCGTTCCCGCATAGTTCGGTTTCCGGAATTCGTGGTTCCTGGGAACCATAAATATAAATCTGAAATACTTGGGCCAAACATATAAACGCGAATAGCTCCAATCTCAACATACAAATCACTCTGAAATTTTTAGTGTAGACAACTATCGTTAGGACCAGTCAACATGAATAGGTTCCGTTTCCGGAACTGATGGTTCCTTGGAACCATTAATAAAAAACCTCTTTCAATACACTGGGCCAAACATAAAAATGCATGTAGCGCCAATCTCAACATATGGATCGACTTGAAATTTTTATGGTAATTAGTGTTCACTATAACAAGTCGATCCCGCATAGTTTGGTTTCCGGAATTCGTGGTTCCTGGGAACCATAAATATAAATCTGAAATACTTGGGCCAAACATATAAACGCGAATAGCTCCAATCACAACATGCAAATCAATCTGAAATTTTTAGTGTAGACAACTATCGTTAGGACCAGTCAACATGAATAGGTTCCGTTTCCGGAACTGATGGTTCCTGGGAACCATTAATAAAAAACCCCTTTCAATACACTGGGCCAAATATAAAAATGCATGTAGCGCCAATCTCAACATACGGATCGACTTGAAATTTTTATGGTAATTAGTGTTCACTATAACAAGTCGATCCCGCATAGTTCGGTTTCCGGAACTCATGGTTCCTGGGAACCATAAATTTAAATCTGAAATACTTGGGCCAAACATATAAACGCGAATAGCTCCAATCTCAACATACAAATCACTCTGAAATTTGTAGTGTAGACAACTATCGTTAGAACCAGTCAATATGAATAGGTTCCGTTTCCGGAACTGATGGTTCCTGGGAACCATTAATAAAAAACCTCTTTCAATACACTGGGCCAAATATAAAAATGCATGTAGCGCCAATCTCAACATACGGATCGACTTAAAATTTTTATGGTAATTAGTGTTGACTATAGCAAGTCGATCCCGCATGGTTCGGTTTCCGGAACTCGTGGTTCCTGGGAACCATAAATTTAAATCTGAAATACTTGGGCCAAACATATAAACGCGAATAGCTCCAATCTCAACATGCAAATCACTCTGAAATTTTTAGTGAAGACAACTATCGTTAGAACCAGTCAATATGAATAGGTTCCGTTCCCGGAACTGATGGTTCCTGGGAACCATTAATAAAAAACCTCTTTCAATACACTGGGCCAAATATAAAAATGCATGTAGCGCCAATCTCAACATACGGATCGACTTGAAATTTTTATGGTAATTAGTGTTCACTATAACAAGGCGATCCCGCATGGTTCGGTTTCCGGAACTCATGGTTCCTGGGAACCATAAATTTAAATCTGAAATACTTGGGCCAAACATATAAACGCGAATAGCTTCAATCTCAACATGCAAATCACTCTGAAATTTTTAGTGTAGACAACTATCGTTAGAACCAGTCAATATGAATAGGTTCCGTTTCCGGAACTTATGGTTCCTGGGAACCATTAATAAAAAACCCCTTTCAATACACTGGGCCAAATATAAAAATGCATGTAGCGCCAATCTCAACATACGGATCGACTTGAAATTTTTATGGTAATTAGTGTTCACTATAACAAGTCGATCCCGCATGGTTCGGTTTCCGGAACTCATGGTTCCTGGGAACCATAAATTTAAATCTGAAATACTTGGGCCAAACATATAAACGCGAATAGCTCCAATCTCGACATGCAAATCACTCTGAAATTTTTAGTGTAGACAACTATCGTTAGAACCAGTCAATATGAATAGGTTCCGTTTCCGGAACTGATGGTTCCTGGGAACCATTAATAAAAAACCCCTTTCAATACACTGAGCCAAATATAAAAATGCATGTAGCGCCAATCTCAACATACGGATCGACTTGAAATTTTTATGGTAATTAGTGTTCACTATAACAAGTCGATCCCGCATGGTTCGGTTTCCGGAACTCGTGGTTCCTGCGAACCATAAATTTAAATCTGAAATACTTGGGCCAAACATATAAACGCGAATAGCTCCAATCTCGACATGCAAATCACTCTGAAATTTTTAGTGTAGACAACTATCGTTAGAACCAGTCAATATGAATAGGTTCCGTTTCCGGAACTTATGGTTCCTGGGAACCATTAATAAAAAACCCCTTTCAATACACTGGGCCAAACATAAAAATGCATGTAGCGCCAATCTCAACATACGGATCGACTTAAAATTTTTATGGTAATTAGTGTTGACTATAGCAAGTCGATCCCGCATGGTTCGGTTTCCGGAACTCATGGTTCCTGGGAACTATAAATTTAAATCTGAAATACTTGGGCCAAACATATAAACGCGAATAGCTCCAATCACAACATGCATCAACTATCAACTTTAAAAACCCTAAGTAAATACTCTCAAGAAGATAAAGAAAGTTGCATAATTAAATGTTTAATAGGTAATAAACGGAAGCCATATACAGAAACTCCTAAGTGTTCGAGAAAGAAAAAGATGTTAAAAACGTCCGACAGTGATCATTTATCCTTTTTACGGAATGGATTAATTACAGGTGAGAATTACACTCATACATGCGCATTTGATTCTGTAATGATGAATATTCTGATTTAATTAATGCTCTTAAACAGGGAAATATGAAAATTGCGTATGAAAAACGACTCTCTATATAACCAAATTATACGGTGTAAAAATAAATTGTACATCAAACGTAACACACGTTACAGAGTTTCTATTTAAGAAAACAAATACTTTTACTATTGAGGCTGAGACAAAATGTACTGCATGTAATTTGCCTTCAAAAATTGATTTTTTAAAGTACATACCTCTGAATTTAAACCAATTAGACATTTTGGGACTACAAAATTTACAAGATTGTATAGAATCGACAACGAATTTTCATCAGATCGAAACTGGCCTAGCGAATAATAATACAAATATAAGTATATCAACACACTCATCAAAATCTCTGACTAAAAATCTTTCAAACACAACAACTATTATAAGAATCATACAAGTACAAGTATCATACAAGTGGTTGATTTAAATTTATGGTTCAAAGGAACCATCAGTTCCGGAAACCAAACCTATTAATATTGACTGGTCCTAGCGATAGTTGTCTACACTAAAAATTTCAGATTGATTTGCATGTTGAGATTGGAGCTATTCGCGTTTATATGTTTGGCCCAAGTATTTCAGATTTATATTTATGGTTCGCAGGAACCACGAGTTCCGGAAACCGAACCATGCGGGATCGACTTGTTATAGTGAACACTAATTACCATAAAAATTTCAAGTCGATCCGTATGTTGAGATTGGCGCTACATGCATTTTTATGTTTGGCCCAGTGTATTGAAAGAGGTTTTTTATTAATGGTTCCCAGGAACCATCAGTTCCGGAAACGGAACCTATTCATGTTGACTGGTCCTAACGATAGTTGTCTACACTAAAAATTTCAGATTGATTTGCATGTTGTGATTGGAGCTATTCGCGTTTATATGTTTGGCCCAAGTATTTCAGATTTATATTTATGGTTCCCAGGAACCACGAGTTCCGGAAACCGAATCATGCGGGATCGACTTGTTATAGTGAACACTAATTACCATAAAAATTTCAAGTCGATCCGTATGTTGAGATTGGCGCTACATGCATTTTTATGTTTGGCCCAGTGTATTGAAAGAGGTTTTTTATTAATGGTTCCCAGGAACCATCAGTTCCGGAAACGGAACCTATTCATATTGACTGGTCCTAACGATAGTTGTCTACACTAAAAATTTCAGATTGATTTGCATGTTGTGATTGGAGCTATTCGCGTTTATATGTTTGGCCCAAGTATTTCAGATTTAAATTTATGGTTCCCAGGAACCACGAGTTCCGGAAACCGAACCATGCGGGATCGACTTGTTATAGTGAACACTAATTACCATAAAAATTTCAAGTCGATTCGTATGTTGAGATTGGCGCTACATGCATTTTTATGTTTGGCCCAGTGTATTGAAAGAGGTTTTTTATTAATGGTTCCCAGGAACCATCAGTTCCGGAAACGGAACCTATTCATATTGACTGGTCCTAACGATAGTTGTCTACACTAAAAATTTCAGATTGATTTGCATGTTGTGATTGGAGCTATTCGCGTTTATATGTTTGGCCCAAGTATTTCAGATTTAAATTTATGGTTCCCAGGAACCACGAGTTCCGGAAACCGAACCATGCGGGTTCGACTTGTTATAGTGAACACTAATTACCATAAAAATTTCAAGTCGATCCGTATGTTGAGATTGGCGCTACATGCATTTTTATATTTGGCTCAGTGTATTGAAAGGGTTTTTTTATTAATGGTTCCCAGGAACCATCAGTTCCGGGAACGGAACCTATTCATATTGACTGGTTCTAACGATAGTTGTCTACACTAAAAATTTCAGAGTGATTTGCATGTCGAGATTGGAGCTATTCGCGTTTATATGTTTGGCCCAAGTATTTCAGATTTAAATTTATGGTTCCCAGGAACCATGAGTTCCGGAAACCGAACCATGCGGGATCGACTTGTTATAGTGAACACTAATTACCATAAAAATTTCAAGTCGATCCGTATGTTGAGATTGGCGCTACATGCATTTTTATGTTTGGCCCAGTGTATTGAAAGAGGTTTTTTATTAATGGTTCCCAGGAACCATCAGTTCCGGAAACGGAACCTATTCATGTTGACTGGTCCTAACGATAGTTGTCTACACTAAAAATTTCAGATTGATTTGCATGTTGAGATTGGAGCTATTCGCGTTTATATGTTTGGCCCAAGTATTTCAGATTTATATTTATGGTTCGCAGGAACCACGAGTTCCGGAAACCGAACCATGCGGGATCGACTTGTTATAGTGAACACTAATTACCATAAAAATTTCAAGTCGATCCGTATGTTGAGATTGGCGCTACATGCATTTTTATGTTTGGCCCAGTGTATTGAAAGAGGTTTTTTATTAATGGTTCCCAGGAACCATCAGTTCCGGAAACGGAACCTATTCATGTTGACTGGTCCTAACGATAGTTGTCTACACTAAAAATTTCAGATTGATTTGCATGTTGTGATTGGAGCTATTCGCGTTTATATGTTTGGCCCAAGTATTTCAGATTTATATTTATGGTTCCCAGGAACCACGAGTTCCGGAAACCGAATCATGCGGGATCGACTTGTTATAGTGAACACTAATTACCATAAAAATTTCAAGTCGATCCGTATGTTGAGATTGGCGCTACATGCATTTTTATGTTTGGCCCAGTGTATTGAAAGAGGTTTTTTATTAATGGTTCCCAGGAACCATCAGTTCCGGAAACGGAACCTATTCATATTGACTGGTCCTAACGATAGTTGTCTACACTAAAAATTTCAGATTGATTTGCATGTTGTGATTGGAGCTATTCGCGTTTATATGTTTGGCCCAAGTATTTCAGATTTAAATTTATGGTTCCCAGGAACCACGAGTTCCGGAAACCGAACCATGCGGGATCGACTTGTTATAGTGAACACTAATTACCATAAAAATTTCAAGTCGATTCGTATGTTGAGATTGGCGCTACATGCATTTTTATGTTTGGCCCAGTGTATTGAAAGAGGTTTTTTATTAATGGTTCCCAGGAACCATCAGTTCCGGAAACGGAACCTATTCATATTGACTGGTCCTAACGATAGTTGTCTACACTAAAAATTTCAGATTGATTTGCATGTTGTGATTGGAGCTATTCGCGTTTATATGTTTGGCCCAAGTATTTCAGATTTAAATTTATGGTTCCCAGGAACCACGAGTTCCGGAAACCGAACCATGCGGGTTCGACTTGTTATAGTGAACACTAATTACCATAAAAATTTCAAGTCGATCCGTATGTTGAGATTGGCGCTACATGCATTTTTATATTTGGCTCAGTGTATTGAAAGGGGTTTTTTGTTAATGGTTCCCAGGAACCATCAGTTCCGGGAACGGAACCTATTCATATTGACTGGTTCTAACGATAGTTGTCTACACTAAAAATTTCAGAGTGATTTGCATGTCGAGATTGGAGCTATTCGCGTTTATATGTTTGGCCCAAGTATTTCAGATTTAAATTTATGGTTCCCAGGAACCATGAGTTCCGGAAACCGAACCATGCGGGATCGACTTGTTATAGTGAACACTAATTACCATAAAAATTTCAAGTCGATCCGTATGTTGAGATTGGCGCTACATGCATTTTTATGTTTGGCCCAGTGTATTGAAAGAGGTTTTTTATTAATGGTTCCCAGGAACCATCAGTTCCGGAAACGGAACCTATTCATGTTGACTGGTCCTAACGATAGTTGTCTACACTAAAAATTTCAGATTGATTTGCATGTTGTGATTGGAGCTATTCGCGTTTATATGTTTGGCCCAAGTATTTCAGATTTATATTTATGGTTCCCAGGAACCACGAGTTCCGGAAACCGAACCATGCGGGATCGACTTGTTATAGTGAACACTAATTACCATAAAAATTTCAAGTCGATCCGTATGTTGAGAGTTTAGATATAAGATCAATAAAATTGTAATATTTATCATATTTTTTAAGTTGACTTAATTAGTACATACTCACATAATAACTTAAAAACTAGTGTATTCATTTATTTTGTTATCTATAATTTTCTTTAATTTGCAATTTTTCTGGGATATGTATTTACTTTATACAATTTTTTGGGATAAAATATTTTACCATATTTAAGACAAATTATTAGAAAATCCTGGGCTGGGATGGTAATACAGTTTTAGTATTGCATGATGACATTTTTAAATTTTTCTGGGATGAAATCCTGGGCTAACTTCACTGACGTGTTCGGAGGCC
The DNA here is from genome assembly GCA_951394425.1 of Tipula unca. Lineage (NCBI taxonomy): Eukaryota > Metazoa > Arthropoda > Insecta > Diptera > Tipulidae > Tipula > Tipula unca. The sequence continues at coordinate 56,468,686 of OX596381.1, forward strand.
ATTTGTCGCTTGGTGTGTATAAAGATTTTCACACATACAAAGAATGAATTTTCATTTTGTAAACAATTGTACTGTAAAATTTAATGCTAGTAAAGGATGCTTCACAAAATTGTTGTTTTAAACAACTTTGAAACTTGCAATATTAGCAATTTGGATATTTTGGCATTCAAAGGTTTGATCTGACGAGTTAAGGTATTAAAAAATTTAGAATATACCAAATCGAGAAATTAGACAATTAGATTTAAAGAAATTATAAATTAAGAAAATTAATCGAATTTAAGAGTTACATAGGTGTCAGTAACTCAATTAAATGTATGAAATTTAGTATTATCGTTAAAATTAAGAACTATGAAATGTATCAGCTTAAGAATAACGATCAACATTTAAAGTTCAACTTCTTTCTTAAGGCTCTACTTTACTCAATTTGCGAAAACATGTGTAGCGTATAAATCGTTTTATGGCCATGTAAACTTATAGCAAAGTTAAATATATTTGAAAGCGAGTAATACACGATTTTTTTTAAATTCGCTATAGTTTCATTGTAATTACGTCGACTCAATATCGATGAATTTTTGACAAAAACCATTTACTCACAAACCAAATTTATCAATATTTTTCCACTAACCTGTAAAAGTTTTATATTTGGGTACGTTCAGGAAGATATGATCTAGCGATTAATACGCGTTTTTATAAAAATTCGTTTTAATAAGTGAGAAAATTGAAAATTTAATTGAAAACTATTTTAAGTTGACAAATCAATTTATTGAAAAAAATGTGTCTTCGATGTTAAAATGGTTTAGGGTTCAACTAAATATCGTGTATTTTTTAGTACACTTCTTTTTAATTAGATGTCACAAGTGGCAAAAAATCAATTTTTTCATGGAATATTTTGTAATTTTCGATAGCGGAGATTTACACTATTTGAAAACAAATTTTAGACGCATTTTTTGGCATTTAAATATATCAACAACAATTTTGATTTTTGTTCTAGGTAAAGTAGAGCCTTAAGTTTAAATCTGCGTTAGATTCTATTCGTTCTAGAGCAACAATGATATGCAATAGTGCTTCAAGGAGCAAAGGTAAAATGTCGATCCAGAATATTAATCTATCGACTAGGAATTTACTTGGGATTTCCGTCATTCTCTATTTAAATCATTAAAAAATTAAAAGTTGTGTGATTCATGGCCAAAAAAGCGACATCATCTATCAAAATGCATACATGTATATATGCTAAAATATATTCATTAATCATTAACAACAGAAATATTCAAAAGATACTAAACAATAAACATGACAATAGATAATCATTTTGTGTATAGGCGGAAAAAAAATATTCTGCACGAAAATGCAGCCGATAGTAAAATAATTCTGTCAAAATTATTTTCAGTTTTTGTTGTCTGATTTTTAATCAAATTCCAATCAATGGAATTTTTTTTTTTATATTTCCATACTCATATCAGTTTCATTTATTTTTATTATAATCTATTGTTTAGAGTTGTAAATTGTCAAATAGTTTAAATATTTTAATTGACTGTATTAGCGATATACGAAAATATTTTAGACAACATTTCATAGATTTTAAATAAATTTGTTGTTGTTTTTAAAAATTATTTTCGTGGTATTTCTAAAAAAATAATTTTGTTGGTTTTTCAAAAGTTACAATATTAATACTCGTATATGTACTTTAGAAAATTCAATTCGAAAATTTTAAAATTTTCCTTCCATTCAATACATCTTTAACAGAAATTTCCAAAGAAAATATACAAAGATTTTTTTTTGCCCGATGAATATTTTAGAAAATCTATATTTTTTGAAATATTTACATAATCTATGTACTTTGTACAGGTTAGAAAAAACTATTGATCATTACATAATGTAATGTTTAAATTATAACATTTTATTTATTGCAGTTTTGTGGGACCCACGGATGATTCCGATGCACAAGTCGATATGTAGAACACAGTCTGTATCTTTATCTCGAGCTTTATCTTTCTTAAAGAAACATTAACATTAGTGTAGTGTTTAACATTAAACAAATTAATGTAATGCAATTCAATTAAATACATATACATACTTTTGTATGTACATACATATCTAGGTGCACATATACCAGAAAAATATTATTTCAGTTTGGTAACTTTTAGGATCAAAACTATCCAGTTGTAAGTTTCAGAAGCTTATTATGAAAATGAGAGGAATTTTCCGTTATGCTAGACCCAGACCGACAATTTACAACTAAGACCGATTATTAGAACTGCCAGTATCTGGAAAAATCGATTTATTATATATTGTTACGATCGTGGCGACATCTCTATTTCAGTAGAGACACTCTCGAACATTGTGTAATATTCTAGAAGGTTAGAATATTTAGTATAAAGTAATTATTGTGAAGTTAAATAAGTGAATTTATTGTTTAGTGTAATTATTCGGAAATAAATAAAATTAGTGTTCTCTAGAATTTACTTCATTTGTTTTATTGACAATCCAGTCAATCCAGAGATCGAATTTTGTTTGATTGGGATTGTGAATTAAAAGATGTTTCTAGACTAGTTAAAGATTTCCGATTTAAAGGAGGAGTTGGAGCAGCGTGGTTTGTCAACGGCCGGTCAGAAAAATGTATTGAAGCAACGATTATTGTAAGCGTTGGAGAAAGATGGTATTGATCCGGCTAGTTACAATTTCGATGAATATTTTCGGACCACGCAGAGAAGGACGAAGAGGATGGAGAAGATAAAGAGACGATAGTGGAAGTTGTACCGGTACCATCTGCAAGTTTCGATATAGCGCAGTTAATGGCTGTTATGAGAAGGGAACAGTCCAGTAATCAATTAAATCAGAAAATGGAACAGTCCAGTAACTAATTAAATCAATAACAAAATGGACGAGAAATTTCAAGGGATGTATCTCGATCTATATGAAGAAGTAGAGCAAATTGAACAGAAATTTCAAAACACATCAAAGACATCAATTTCTGTTGGAACAGAAAGTTCTTAATGGGAATGAACAAATGCAAAGAGAAAGTTCTAGGATTTGAGAAAGAACTTCTATACCTCAACGTTAACGGAATATCGAGCAAGTATAAGGACCTCGATGAAATGTAATCCACCGATATTCGATGGCACGACATCTATCGCGGTTTTCAAATTTCAATTTGCGACCACGGTCAATCAAAATGGTTGGAATGACGCGAATCGTGGAACAGCGGTAATAGTAGCTCTTAAAGGTAAAGCAGCTGAGACATTGCAGACTATTCTGGAACATGAGCGTAATAATTACAACGAAATAATGAAAGCTCGGAGAGACTCTACAGGAGTATTCATCAGCGGTCGAGTGCATTTGGTACATACAAGGACGTGTCCCGATTACATGAAGAGAATTAAGGTGGACGCGTTCATTGATGGAATACGACATCCAGAGACGCGCAAAGCAGTAATGTTTGTCACCCAAAGCGAGTTTCGCCGAAACCATCGCTTGTGCTTTAATAAACGAGACTACTCAGGCCATCATAAAACAGTCACTTAGAGTGCGACGAGTAGAAATAGACGTCAGTACGGACGTCGAGCGGTTGGTACCAAGATTTAGAGAAGGTGGTAGCAGAAAATGTTGGGCGTGTGACAAAATGGGTCATATGTCGAAAGACTGTATGTAGAGAAGGAAAATGGAGACGTACAAGATCACGATCTCCTATGCAACGAGGATCAATCGAGAGCGAGCCTTGCCCAAGGAGCATAGCCAAGAACGCCAGGGGTCGTTAAACTACAATGAGTCAGCCTAAAGGGGCAGAAGCTGACATCCACAACCAATTGCTTCATAACCTCCATCCCTATTTCGAGAGCCAATGGGTTGAAATAACGCACAGCCACAGGAGAGAGCGCAGACATAACGGGCAGGAAGATAGCGAGAATCAGGACTGTGATCATTTTGAGTTACGGCTGCGAATAGCGCCGAGAAGATTACCATTAGCAAAACGAGAAAAGGTGGATCAAATGGTAACGGACATGCAGGCAGCTGGAGTAATTGAACCATCAAACCGTCCGTGGAGTTCACTGGTAGTATTGGTCGAAAGGAAGGATGGTAAAATGCGTTTCTGCGTTGATTACCGAAAGCTTAATTCAGTGACATAAAAGATAGCTACCCATTATCAAGGATCGATGAGACGTTGGACACGATATGTTGTACCATGACGCCTACGATAGATCGTGGAAACCCGGCTTTCAGTATGGGCAATGGGTTATGGCAGTTTAACATCATGCCATTTGGATTATGTAATGGCGCTTTTGAACTACTAATAGAGGGCGTGTAAAGGGACTACATGGAGCGATTGCAATCAGCCGGTTTATAGTTAAATCTTCGGGTTTGCCCTCTATTTAGAACGGAGGTAAATTTTTTGCGGGACAAGGTAACGACAAATGGAATCCACACCGATGAGGATAAGATATCAGCGGTAAAGGACTGGCCAAGATCTAAAAATCTACGGGAATTACGTATCTTCCTGGGGTTGTGCACTGAATCACGAGCAAGAGGAGTCTTTCAATGAATCGAGGAGGCAATTATATACGGCACCATTATTGGCATACCCTATACCCGGTGTTAAGTTTACTCTTGACACCAACGCAAGTAATGATGGTATCGGAGAGAAGTGTTGTCACAAGAAACTGAAGGTCAAGAAAGAGTGATAGCTTATTACTCAAAGCTGTTATTTAAACCAGAACGTAATTATTGTGCGACTCGTAAGGAATTATTGGCTATAGTGGAATGTGTGACACATTTGGCCTTCTATGGCCTAGAATTTCATATACGAACGCACCGTGGAGCATTACGTTGTCTGCTACAGTTCAAGAATCCAGAAGGGCAAGTTTCGCGTTGGATCAAACGACTAGAGAGTTATCACTACCAGATCGAACATTGGAAAGGGGGTACACATGGAAATGCCGACGCATTATCAAGATGGCCATGCCAAGTAGAATGCAAGCTCTGCGGGCCTATAGAGGCAAAGAAAGACATTACCGCGACATAAGTCTTAAGTAAGTACTACCGGATAAGCAGATAGATCAGGGATGAGTGGTTAGCAGATCCGGATTTGGCAATAATCATGCAATTTAAGGAGACAGGAAATCGTCCAACTTGAAGTGAAATTACAGATTATAATCCCACAGTAAAGGCTTACTAGGCACAATAGGATAGCCTTCAAATCGGATGCTTAAAATGAATCTGGGAAAGCTCGGACGGTAATGTGGAACAATCAGTAAAAGAGGTGCCTAAGTCTAGGAGTACCGAAGTATTGAAGGAGTATCACGGAGGGTCAAGTGGAGGTCATCTGTAAATTAATAAAACACTTGCCAAAATACGTCAACGTTTCTACTGGTCAGGATGTAGACAATCTGTAGTGGAGTGGTGTCAAAAATGTGAACAATGTACGGTGGTAAAAGGTCCCGCACGGAAAAGTCGAGGAGCAATGCAGAAGTATAACGTTGGACCGTCATTTGAGAGAACTGCAATGGATGTGGCAGGACCATTTCGGATTACAGATTTTACAGATTGATGATGATTGAGAGTCATGTGTGTGATTTACGGCCCAAAACGCGAAACAGATGGCACATACCGAGCTCTGTACAATCAAGCCCAGGATCGAAGCCGTTGGAGCCAGATTGTTGACACACTAAGGGGCCAGTAATGGCCTCCAAACACTGTTTTATTTATTATTACAATATTATATTTTGGAAATTTATCTTGAAAAATAAATTCTGAATATTAGATTAAGAATTGTTTAAAGCCATTTATAAAAGATGAAGGGTTTGTATTCAGATGATGATTTTTACATAAAAACTTTTTCTGTGATTATTTTGACTAAATCACATGTAACCGCAGTTAAGAAAATCCCTCTAAATATGTTGCTCAATTTTGAAAACGTTCAATTTTTCATTTATTATCGCATTATTTTAATTTTTAACATTTTTTTATTAACCCAATATTAACATAAATATTCAGTATAATTGAACGGTCGCATAATGTAAAAAACTATTCAGTGCAATCACTGCCATCTATGTACCAGTAGTAAAAATATTTGATAAATTCAATATGTGTATTTGAAAGTTAATACCCCAAAGGAATGCAACAAGTGGATTGGATACCAAATATTTTCTTTTTGTTTAGTGAAAATATAATTTTCCGAATCGAATACGGAAAAAGCCATGAAATTTAAATTGTTCATATAAAATACAACCCACATAAAATATTTGATTATTAATAATTGTATACTCACCAAATTTCTGTTGAAATATATGCATTTCCATAAAAGTGTACTTTTCGCGTTTTACCACCACGGATTATAAAAATCACCAATTTTAATACAAACATTTACTTTATCAAAACTTTTTTAAGAACTTATTTATATTATGGATTATTATGTGTTGATTGTAGATTCTTATTAAATTGAATTTATACCAACAAAATATAACTCGAGATATGTAGAAAATAAAAAAAAATTTTAAGAAAAATTTCTACGGTTAGTTTTGTATTTTTACTCTATGTACTACTTTGTTTTCCTTTTTCATTTTATTTTATAACGGAAAATTTCGTGTAAAAAAAAAATAGTAGCAATAATAATAATAATAATAGTAATATGTTGATTGTAGAAAATTGAAAATCAAGTATATATAGTTTTTACTTTCATAATTTTCATGTTGATTGTAGATAAGTTGATGTGCTGTAGTTTTCTGTAATTTAATTTTTTTTACTTCTATTTGTTGATTGGAGGATATTTTTGCCATTTATAACAAATTATACATTTTTCATTTACTTTTACCGATTTAGTTTAAAAACTTTGTAGTTAAACAGACGAATTATGATTAATAGTTTAATTTTAACCTCTAAAATAATGTGTATTCTATACATATAAATTATGTTTTTAAAATTTAGGTGGCGTAAAGTTCAACTTTCTAAGAGCATTTATACGATTTGTATAATTAAATTTATTCTAATTGAGATGGTAATTACTAATTAGTATATGGTCAGACATAATGTTGACGTCAGACAATTTTTAAGAATCACCAAATTTTAGTTTAGTGCATTACTTAAATTTGCAATAAGTATTTAAATGCCATTCAAAAACTGAACCAAATATATTTTGGAATGTCGTAACTTTCTCATGAGGAGAACGAATAAATTATGTAAAAGCAAATGTTAAAACTGAATCTTTAAATTTATTGTTTCATAGAGGTTAAAATAAAAATATTATTAATTCGATATTATTTTACAATGTAGAATACGATGTACAAACTCTCTTCTTACCCATGAGACGATATAATTGATTGATTTAAATGCTGTGACGATTCATCATGTTGAGTTGGTTGTTGTAATATTTGTTGATGTTGTTGTTGCTGTTGATGGTTCGATGAATGAGATTGGTGTTGTTGGGATGGCGGTCGTTGTTGTTCACAGTTACGTTTATTGCCCGTTTGCAAATCTAATGGTGAGGTTTCGCGTCGTCTTAATGTAGTTGGTGGTCCACGGAATATGTATGGATGACCAAAAAAATCTGCTGTTTCCATCATTTTGTTAGAATTGTGTTCAATTAGATTTACAAAATCTTTTTTTTCAATCAATTGTCTCCAATAATAATAATTATTAATTATTTTTCTTTTCTATTTTTGGTGGTTGCCTTTGCGTATTTTTTTACTGGGTTAAAATATAGACACAAGAAGATATCTGAAATAAAAAGAAAATATACATAATAGAATCAATCATTAAGAAGTTATTATTTTTGCAAAGTCATTTCGTAATTCTTTTGGTTTTTTTTTTGTAAATGAAGTACAATCACTTCATTTATATACATACATATATATTTAATTTGGAATAGTAATAATGAATAAATTACTGTGAAATGGTATGTAAATTATAATTGTTTGAACTTCTATATAACAGTTCTTCTTTTGTACATGTACGTATGTAATATAACACGAGCGATATAATTAGTCTATTGAACGTATCAATCAAATGATGCCTCTAATTAGATTTTAACAAAAATTTAAAGTTATTCTTCCACTAATGAACATTACATGTCATTATTTTATTTTAGTTTTTGTTAACATTGTATAGATAATTTTTTTTATAGTTTTATGACCTTCTTTTAAATTTTTGGTCGAAAGCCAATCTAATTTTCCATAAATGAATTGTGGTCTGCAGAGATACCATATATGTACATAATTCGGATTTATTTCCTCAAAGCATCAAATTTGTGATAAACGGTTTTGTACGCTAATTTGACCGAAAATATTTAAGAACAAACTAATGAGATTTTACAAACGATAAAGAAAATATAATGGCATGTCAAAATAGATGTCACTTGTCCTAGAAATGTAATATGCTTGTGCACTCATAAAAGTTCATACAACATTTTCTTATGTTCCGGTATCGTGTAAACGTCTTTTCCTTGTTCTTTGTAAAGTAAACCATTAAACAAAAATAAAAAAATATTTCCTGTACGCGAACTATGTAATACAAATTGTACTATATTTTATATTACTACATATGTATATGAACAAACCTACATCGTTATGGTTAACATTTCAAAATCATTGCAATTCCTACATTTTAAACTAGTTAGTAAAAGATATTAAATCTCAATGAATGCCAGGAAATGCATTCAGAATTTTCAAAATTTGAAATTTAAGTATTTCCAAACTCTAAACTATTAAAAATCAAATTAAATTTATTATAATTTGTTAGAAGTTATTATTAAATTGCAAGAGATCCTAAAATTAAAATTTTTTAAATTTTAAATATTTAAATTTAATATTTATGTTCAAATCTTAATATTCGAAATTGAAGTAAATCCTTGATGAAAGATGAATGAGGAGAAATTTATATTTGGCAATGCAATTTGATACTTTTAATTTTCGAAATTTGCAATTTATGGGTTTGGTGTTAAATATTTTGCACAGTAAGAAATTCATGAATTTAAGTAGTTTAAAATTTGGGTATTGAGAAATTTAATATTTTAAGGCGACATATTCAAATTATTTTTAAGGCGACACAGACATGTTAGAATTTGGGATTTTAAAATTTATGGAATTTTACTATTATGAATTTATTATGAATTTATTACTATTTTACTATTATATTTAGATATTATATTCCAGCTTTTTTGATCCAGATTTCGTAGTGAGGAAGACTATGAGCCAGATGACGAATGGAAATAAGACACCGATAGAATTTTTGATTTTGATTTTTACAAACGAATTGTTGGAATATAAATTATTCTTTCTAACAGTGTTACGCTAATTGAAATATTTTAAAAATTCTGGGTCTCAGAAATTCTGGACACATTTGTTATCTACACCAATAATTATGGGAAAAAGCTGTGTGGAGTGAAACGAGGAAAAACCGGCTCATATTTAAGGAAACCAATGTGGGGAAAATCAAGAAATTATCCGGCATTTGTTCAGCAAATTGACATTATACTTTCACCCTATATTTTCTATAGCAATGTCTGGAAGACGTTTTGAGCAATATTTACGTTATTTAAACTATGATATTTATAGGTATATGAAAATATAACGGATAAATCATATAAGGTTCGAAAACTTTTAGATCCCTTAGTAACAAATTGCTCCGAAATTAATTATCCAGATGAACCATTGTCATTTGATGAATCGTTGTTATACTATTCAAAGGACGTCTATGTTTCCGGCAGTACATTTAGGGCAAAAAAGCCTAAATTGCATTAAATTTTAAGAACTGTGAAATTCAGATAGGTTTACGTTAAATACAAAAATTTACAAGGGGAAAAACGACAGCGACAAAGATTCAATCACTTGTTCTCCAACTTATTACGAGTTAATTGAACAATCATCAACGTATACATGGGTAATCAAGCATATGAGAAAGTGAAAAAGAAGCCAGCAGAAATAGTAGCTTATAATTTGACAGGTGTTGGTAAATGTAATCAAATGACAAGCTGTTTTCGAGCCCACAAAAAACTGTAAGGTGGTACAAAAATGTGCTGCAAGGTGTATTGCCATCTCCGGCAATAAACGTTATGGCGTCGAACATCCATTGGAAATCAATACGGCAAAGCACTTCAAAATTGATGTTTCTATTTTATGATTTAGTTGCAATGTACCCATCAATCTTATCAGTGCGCTATTGTCAGTACACGGATAGTTTAGTATTCTGAGATTATATAGCTTAGTATTCTGAGATTATAACTCAAAAACTATCATTCTAATAAAATATAGATTAATATTTTGATAATTTTCCTAAAACCATTATATTCTAATAACTTTCATTTCAAAGACTTTTAATACCTTATAGGATATTCTTGTTGAGAACCGGAACATTTTTGGAAAAGCAAATGCAGAAATGTCGTTATTGAATTAACGATATTGGTAAGTTGTATTTTGCATTGTGACTTATAAGATAAAATAAGCACATTTACGAATAGTTACGAATAATTGGGTTTCATACAAAATTGGAGTTGATTCAAACAATAAAATAAACGATAGTACGATACCTTTATTATTTAAAAAGTTATTTCAATCTCCAGTATTAAATTTAAAAATTAAATATTTTATAAATAATTAGTTTGTATTGTGGTTCAATATGTGCCGGTGTTATCTACAGGATTGGCTTCATTGCGTCCCGTCTCTGGATGGGTCTTCTGATTTGGCATTTGTGAAACAAATTCACATGTAACTATATTCTCTGTGGAAACATGTTCACTTTGCATTATGACAGAAGCAGAGGCGCGGTCATTATCTATAAGATCGGTAAACATGTGTTCTTTATGTGGACTTTTATTGATTTAAAAATAAAAATACAAGATTCTTGGTTAATTTTCTCTTTTTGGTTTTCCATGGTAAGTTATACCATTAATTTTCTACGACTGAGAGCCATTTTTATGTCACCAGAATGATTAATAAAAAATACGTATGCGTCACCCATTCAAACTGTCTGATCTCAACAAAAACTGTCACAACTTTAAATAAAATGTAAACATTTACTCAAACTGACACAACTCGAATAAGTAAATAAACTGTTACAAATTATTCTTCCCTCGAAACTGTCTTAACTCGAAATAAATATTTGAAATGAATTACTTTAATTAATTAATGGTACAACTCGAAAAATGTGTCAGTTTTGTTTATTATACCTAGTTACGATATTTTGTATAAATCAGAAGAGACACTAGGTGGCGCTCTATTGTTATATAGTACCTCATGATACGATAAAACACAAAATCACGTTTTTTGATTTGTGTCACTGTTGAAGCGGAAGTGCGAACCATATGTACATTTATTGGCTATTCCTAATGCTGCTCAAGACCAGACCCAAGTACATTTAGAATCTAATGGAATTTAATCTTTATATAAAATTATTTACATTTGTATAAATAATTACAGGTTTTCCTCGATTTACGTAAGGAATCGGTTCCTGAAAAACCATACGTAAATCGAAATTCTTTAAATCGAGTTTTTTTTCGAGTTAAATCCATATGAATAACAGTATATACGTACCAAATAGATGAAAATTGAAGGTGCCTGCACGAAATTGTTCTGCGGTACATTTGGCCAGTGGGCCAACTTAACAAAATTAAATTTTTTTAAAATTTTGTAAGTCATACCAACAAAACAAAATTTTTTATTTTATTTTTTAGCTCTTTTTGTGGCTCAATTGATGTTTTAGATCTTTATGGAAACATAAAGTAGCTATACATATTTTTGTTTGTAGCTGTCATCATAATATATATTATCTATTATCTGTGTATGTTGTGAATGTTCATGTAAGTTAAAAAATATATATTTTATTTTTAATTATATTTATTAACTTCAAAAAATAAGCCACAAATAGAGCTAAAAAAAAAGATTTTTTTTTTGTTTCGTTGGTATGACACTAGTACAATTTCAAAAGTTGAAAAAAATTTAACTTTGTTATGTTGGCCCGCGGGCCAAATGTCCCGAACAATTTCGTGAAGGCACCTTGAAAGTGTAAACATTGTAAATGTAAACATTTCCGCTCTAACCAAGGGATTCCCAGATTAAAAACTTGACTTATTTGACGCCATCTTAAATAAGTAATTCAAGTCGTTCCAACTCAATTCATTACTTATTTTAACAGCCATCGTCAAAACAAAAAAAATAGCTATGTCAACATGTAAAAAAAAACAGAAAATATTTAGTATCGCTGTAGATCAAACAATAATTGTTTCTTTAATTTCCTAAACCCGCAACAGTTTAAATCAACAAACACTTGTGAATTTTGGGATTATGTGCAAAGAAAAAGTCATATTTTTAACAAATATATTTTAAATTGACTATAAACACCAATGTTACTAGATACACACAACACACCAAAAATTTTGACAATCAATTTAGATGTTTTTGCAAGAAGGAGATAGAAAATAAGTAATCATCCTAATTTGCTAGTCTGCACGTATGGCACTAGTTAAGATACTCTTAAGAGCCTTAATGTCAGAATGGCACTGACAGTGACTGACTGAATGACTGATTAAATTAATCAACCATTTAGATAAGCCGGCAATTTAGACGGAAATCATTCATGCCGAATGCTATACAAGTACTAAGTAGCCTTTGTAATTTCATATCCAAAAAAAATCTCGTTTGTTTTGAGAGTGGTATTGGTCGATAATCGATATTATATCAGTTAGCGTTAGTTTCTTCATAAACCCGAAGCACAAGAACTCATTGATTTTATGAAAAGTGAATTCAATTTGGAAATAAATAGTCGGCGGAAACGTAGCAACCACTCAACACAGCACTTTCAACAGAGACTAGATTCTCTGGAGTCAAGTCTCTTATTTTAGTTACAGCAAAAGGCTATTGTGTTTGGTTTATCGAATGAAAACTATTTTGTTTGCTATTGATTCATCATTGTTCAAGCGTGAACTAGAGCCTGATTTACATTCAATCTTTTTCTCTATTCCATAAAATAGATGTAAGAGACACAAGTACATTGATATGATTTGCATGAAAAAATAAAGTAGGTATAGTCAAATAAACTTTGTCTTTAAAAAAAAAAAAAAGAAGATGAACGGGTTCGTTTTTTTTTCATTATTTTGGTATTTTTTGTAAAGTTTGCAGCCAAATTAAAGCCATAACTCGTTTTTTCCACAAAATCACAAACAAAAAATCACTTTGGTTTACAATTTGAGAAGATAATTGCGAGATCATGTTCACTTTAATATTTAATTCAATGCAGTCAAAGTCGATGATGTGATTTCGAAAACGGTAACAAGACACATTCATAAAAATTGTTTAACAACTATGCACATATAACTAATATATTAGTTATATAATTATCAAGAATAGAGGCAATGGATACTATACATATGTATATATAGTGTTATAATAAAACCAATCAACCATTGAACTAAACCGTATCCAAACCGTAATACCCATAACAAAAATATACCATTAACACTTTATATTGCAGCACTACCAAATGTCCATTGTGCTTTTATATTATATTGGTGGTATGTACATGTACGTATAATGGCAAAATACAAAAATTGATTTGCATTTCAATATACATCTATATACATATAATTTTTATTTATTAATTTTAAATACTAAATCTAGAATTAATAATAAAATAAAATAAAAATTCTATATACATATTTTTTAATAATTTTTTGTTTTATAAATTTTAAAATTCATTATTTCTATTTATTTATGTATGTATTATATTATACTGTATATATTAAGCAAAATAAATTTAAATATAATATTAATTTATATTTTACTGGTTTTTTATTTATTTATTTTTATTATTCGCATTTTTTTGGTGTTGTTAAATAAATAAATATTTAAAAAAAAAATTTGAATGAAAATTATTATTTAAAAGCTTTTTTTTTTTTCATAAAATGTGTCAAAACTAAATTTAATAGATTTTTAATTTTTATTGTTGTTATATGCGATATTGTAAAAAGCCAATACAAAATTTATAACGGATGTATAATGTCCACAAGGATTTCCTTTCTGGGCGCTGCAAATTACGTGGGAGATAGTGATGTGGTTTAGAAGTTAATAAATTTGAATATAATTTATAAGCGTTGTGAAGCTTTTCCCATGCAGTATATACCGCGATTGAAATATACGTAGACATTTCTAAATCTTTCTAACTGAAATTTTTTGCATCATACAGTTGCGCTTTTTATATTTCTCTACTTTACCTAGAACAAACAGCATAATTGATGTCGATATTTAAATGCCACAAAATGCGTCTAAAATTAAATTTCAAATGGTGTAAATCGAAAGTTACAAAATATTCCATGAAAATATTATTTTTCTTGCCACTTACGACATCTAATTAGAAAAAGGTGAACTAAAAATACACGATATTTAGTTGAATCCTAAACCATTTTTACATCGAAGACACGAAGACAGATTTGTCAATTTATCGATATTAAATAGTTTTTAATTAAATTTTAAATTTTCTCGCTTATTAGAATGAATTTTTATATAAACGTGTATTAATCGCTAGATAATGTTTTCATGAACGTATCCATTTATAAAACTTTTACAGATTAGTGGAAAAATATTGATAAATTTGGTTTGTAAATGGTAAAGTAAATGGTTTTTGTCAAAAATTCATCTACTTTGAAACGAAATTACGAGAAAACTATAGCGAATTTAAAAAAAACGTGTATCACTCGCTTGTAAATATATTTAACTTTGCTATAAAAAAAATTAAGTCAATACCTAAGTTTATGTGGCCATAAAACGATTTGTACGATACACAGGTTTTCGCAAATTGAGTAAAATAAAGAACCTTAAAGAACAAAAACCAATATTTATTTAACGAAAATGGCTTTTTTTTTATTAAAACGATTGGTACGTACTGACTAAGATTCCACTCTCAATGCCACAATGGGCCCACGGTGCAAACCAAGAGGATCTATTCTAAATTGCAGGAGCGTACTGCAATCTTAGCAAACTGTAAAAGTTTGAACCAAGAAATGGATAATAACTGATCTACGTTCAAAGATCCGGAAGAGAACACTTGGGATGCAGCTCCGACAAAGACCGGATAGCTGCAGAGGTAGTGCAAACAGTCGTCCACTTTCTCTAGACAGTCGTCACTAAGAGCATCTTGCGCAAGTCCCATGCGTTGGAGATGAACTTGAATCGCCCATGGCTCGTGATAAGTGCGACCAAATTCAGAGTTGGTTCTTTTTTAAGGATAATACATATTTAGTGAACCACAGGTTGGGTTCAATAATGAAATGTTTCGCCTTTCGGTAGCTAGGAGTAGAACGCCACTTCAGTCCCAGTTCAAATTCTACCACCATTGAAGGATAGAGGAATTGCTGATTCGAGGCCAACAAATTTACTAAGCGAACCAGCTCTCGCTAAAAAGTCAGCTACCCCATTTCCCTCAACGCCACAACAAGCAGACATCCACATAATCCTTACTCTTTTATTAGAGCAAAGCAGATTAATGTAGTGTTCAACTTAATTAGTTTGGACACAGTCAAAGGATTAATGAGGGTATTAAGCACGGCTTTACTAGCTGTTCAGATAATAATATCCCTCCCTAAATCGCTAAACTTAAACGCCTCAATCGCACTATGGGTAAGTGCAATTAATATTATACTTAGCTCATATTTAGGACAGTAAAATCCAAACCCTGCTATGATTTCCAAACGAGAGCCATCCGCAAAAAAAATTTTCGACTCAGACAGCTGTTTATAGAAACCCTGATATAGCCACCATTCTCTCGAAGGCAAAACGACGGAGAATGAATTGTTGAAGTTAAATTCAGGCAATAGCCTGTCATTCACCATTTCCAGCTGCGGAATATGTGACTTATACTTATGAAGAATCTGTCTATGCCCCGTACAAGTCCCGAAGACATTCCATGCCCCAATGCACTTTAGTCGATACGCAGAAGAATACGCTGTACCAAGAATGTGGGACTGCAATTAGGGTAGATGTTAGACTCCATAGCAAGAAGAGGAGCAGAAGACATAGCACAGGTTATAGCCTTACAGGCTGTCCTCTGCAATCAATCCGGCCTTGCTACCGAAGACGCCAGTTTCACAACCGGCCACCAAATAACTGAAGAATACGACAATAAAGGTAAAACCAGTGATTTATAGATGAACGACATCATTTTGGGGTTTAGACGAATTGCCAAAGGCTCTTCTGCATTGCCAACAAATAGCAATGGCCTTTTGCACCTTATAATCAAGGTGAAACTTCCAGAAGAGTTCACCTAGGTCCTTATGATCGCTTTACCAATGGGAACAGAGAGATTAGCACTGTCTCTACGTCTCGTAAAGACAACCAGATCAGTTTTTCAGGGATTGACGTACAACCCCTTTTCAAGACACCAAACTTCCATATTAAGGGCGTTCTGCGTCAGATCAAATAAGACGTTCAGATATTTACCAGCAACTGTCAAAACAAGATTATCCGCGTAGCTTTGCAAGATAAACCAAGATCGCTGCAATTTATCGAGTAGTTCATCGATAACCATTAGCCACAGCAAGGGTGAGAGAACCCCTCCGTGCGGGCAGCCCTTGGCTACTCTGACGGACACTGATGAGCCATCCAGCTCAGTCAAAATTATCCGAGACTTAAGCATGGAATCGATCGTGGAAAACGAAGTGCTATCAAAAGCTCTCGCAATGTCCTGGAAGGTACCTACTAGAAACTCTTTGTAGTTAAGTGATCTTTCGATCCTAGTTACGACTTCATGTAGAGCAGTTTCGCAGGACTTGCCAGCTCTGTAAGCCAGCTCTGTTGCATGTTACTGAGAGGGGAGATAGTTAAATAATTTAATTATCTCTAATAAATCTGTCGATGATCCCCTCTAAAACTTTAAGAAAAGTAGAGGTCAGACTAATGGGCCTAAAAGCCTTTGGGTCAGTATAATCCGACTTGCTAGCTTTAGGTATGAATACTACTCTACTCCTGCGCGGTACATCGCTAAAAGCAACGCATTCGATTTGAAAGGTGCGAACGAGAAAACAGTCCAGCATAAAACATTAGTAGTGATCAGCCTGCGGGCTAATATTATTCCAATCCGGAATAAGTTCCAAGCCGGGAAATGGCTTTATTGTTACTCAAAATATTTTCCAAGAAGATCAATACACTTTTGCATGCGTTTAAACCAATTTTCGAAGCACTTTTTCCACTTCCAAAACGTGCATTTTGTATGCATAAACCGCCGAGAAACGTTAGCCTACCAATTTAATAAAGTCATTGGGTGCGAAATCAGATATAGTCCTGATTATCCATTAATTCGATGAGTGATCCATCGTCGGAGGCTGGTTTTCTTTATTTTGCTGAAGAGTTCTGACAAACAAGTGGCTGTGTATAATTCAGAATTGGACTGATATGAAATTTTGAAATCACTATAACAAACGAAAATGGCGGCGATATAAACAAGCCTACTGATTAAATATACCGTCTACCGTCAAATTTTACGATAGAGATGTCAGTTACCAATCCCTAAATATAAAAGGCAACCTATGTAAGTTTGAGATGGAATTCTTTTTTCATAAAAATTTTCTCCGTCGGTAAAAGGTAAAGAAGGTACGGTGGAATTTATTTAAATACATGTTTTTATTTATTGTTAAAATATAATAGTTTTAAATGTAGCCGTCCACCTTTTCTGAGTGTAATAGATCATGCTCTTCGTTTGAGAGAGTGATAATTTTAGATATGCGTGTCAACCCACATTCCAAAATCCCAATTTTACGAAAAATGCGGTTTTGCTTCATTTAATGTCTATTATTTTAATACTAATGGACTGACGGCAGATTTTCCAAAGCATTCTTTTACAATTCCATTGGAACTCATTAAATGAATTATTTTTCCACTGGAATTTATTTTCCAGTTCCTTAATTTATTGAATGATAAATACAACTTAGTTTAGGAACTAACGTTGGATTTGTTCAGAATTTTTTAAAATCTTCAGACCAATTCCCTTGACATAATAGCACGATATTGTTCCGATTCATTCAACAAGGATCATGGATTAATTTGTTTAACTATGTTTAACTAAAGAGTGATCCAATAAAAGGTACTTATTCCAAATGGGATTCTCATTGGGATTCATGCGTGACAACTGTCGTTTTCATATGACATTTGTGTTCAGTATTCATTGACACTTCATCATGAATAGACTTACGCGAGAACAACGTTTACTAATTGTGGACATTTATTTCAAAAATCAATGTTCAGTGAAAAATTGTTTTCGTGCTCTTCTACCATTTTATGGTGCTCATAATCGTCCAACTGAACGTACTATTCGCGAAACAATCAATTAATTTCGAACCACTTTTTCATTATTGGATATTCATCACTCGACTAGAGTGCGTACAAGTCGATCTAATGTGGATATTGCTGCTGTAGCTGAAACTTCTCAAGCTGGGTCTCTCATATGGCACATTGTGGCGTATTTTGAAGAGAAATCTTGGTTTAAAGGCCTACAGAATACAGCTTGTTTAAGAATTGAAGCTGGTTGACCTTCCTTTGCGTCATCGATTTGGTTTATGGGCGTTGGAACAGCTCCAAATTGATCCGTTTTTTTTTATCGAAAAACTGTGTTTAGCGATGCAGCTCGTTTTTGGCTGAATGGATACGTCAACAAACAAAAAAGCCAGAAGAGATTGAAGAGCTTCCAATGTATCATGAAAATTCACTGTTTGGTGCGGTTTATGGGCAGGTGGCATCATCAGACCGTAGCCGTCTTATGGTATCAACAGGATGGTGCAACGTTGGTGCAGGTCAAACCATCGATTTATTGTAAGAAAATTTTATGAAGAGAATATCATATCAAGAAAGGCACCCGTGAATTGGGTTCAACGACTTGTGATCTAACGCCGTTAGATTACTTTTTATGGGGGTATCTGAAATCATTTGTTTATATCGATAAACCACAATCGATTCCTGCATTAGAAGCGAACATATAACACGCGTAATTACACTCGAAAGAGTGCTCGAAAATTGGACCCATAGAATGGATCATCTAAGAGCCAGTCGCGGACAACATTTAAAAGATATTATTTTCAAACATTAAATGTCATAAACCGAACTTACGTCACAAATACAATTTTTGATTATTAAATTGATTTTAATGCGTTTTCAAAAAAACTTCTGGAAGCTCTTATTGAATCACCCGTTATTATCATGGGATGATTTGATTGGTGAGAAAAGCTTGTGAATGGGACATAGTCTGAACCACCGTTTAACTTGATCATTTAAAACAAACTCCGATTCGATGGCTAGATTTTTGAGGAATTTTATAGAATGGAGGCTCGATTCATTATCTCGTTCACGTGGGCGTAGTGTATAGTGTGGTTTAGCAAAGACAATCTTATTATGAGTATTTAGGTGAAATAGCACAACTATTGGCGAAAACTTATAGCCTATTTATAGCCATATACCTACTCTGCTTCGAAAGGCTACATACCAACTTTCGTTTCTTCCATTTTACAATAACTAATAAAAATATTTTGACCCAGCACAAAAAAAGACAATTTCGGCCCACGACGTGAACTAAATCAAATCACAACCGCATCGGCCATCTTAAAAGGGTAATAGATTTTGAAATCGTATAGGTTGTCAAGCCTTTCTGTTTTAACATTTTCAAAGCGATATTACTGAATGCTTCATATAAAAAAATATGCAATTTTCAAAATCATCTCAATTGTAAAGCCTATATACGTGCTTTTGTAAAATAAGTTTGAAAATAGTATAACTTTATTCGTTCTCATCTGTGTTGGATATATTATGTATTATATAATATGTACATAAATGTATCTGCTGTTATTTTTTTCTCCATAATAATAAAAATTCAAATATCTTTAAAATACATATATGTATGTATGTATATATACTTATTCCTCTTGAATAAGTAAAAAAAAACATAACAAATATTACATAATGTTATGTTATTTATCCTTTTACTAACTACGTACGCTAGTTCAAGATGCTATGTATATGGAATTTTAAAGAATATAACCTTAAAAAATATATTTTTATTTTACTTTACATACACAGAATAATGTAAAGTGGATAAGAAGTTTCGATAATATTACATTGTTGTTGTGCAATGTCAAAAATTTCCGTAAATTAATATTTTTATAAACGAAATACAATTTCGTTTCAATAAAAATACTTTAATTAAAATTAATTATTTTTTAACTTTCTTGCATTACCAGATAATATAAACGAAACCTATATGTACATATATAATACTCAGCTGCATGATCTGGATGGAATTATTATATGTACGTAGATTATAGAATTAAATAAGAAGACGGGTGTTGGGTGTGTTTCAATAGGGTAGTGGATTAATGGTCTATATTCAAACGTTGCAACTATTCGGAACTCACCAATTGTGCTCCACGTGGTAACATGCAGGCAACGATTTTAAATATCGGCTAAATACTAAGGCCAATGATGCATTGGTTGAACCTAACAATTTAAACAAGCAATTAAATGATACAATTGCTTGGATGCAGGAACACATAAGGATTCTTGGAAACGAAGTTAAAGCGCTTAAAGCAAAGGAAAACGTTGATTCTCCTCCTACCCGAAAAGTAACGATACAAGAATACCATTCGGATGAAGAAGAATTAGCTCACGAAACTGGGTGGATTAAACTCAATAGCCAGAGAAAAATAAGGAGAAGGAATGATACACCTACTCCTCCTCAACTATAAGAGATAATTCCTAAAATAATCCAAAACAATCCAAAAAAATGACCTCCACCACCTCCAATAATTATAGATGGAGTTAAAAACTATGATCTCCAGTAAGAGAAAATTAAAACGATATCTAAAACAGATAAGTTTAATACAAAATTTATGAGTGGAAACAACATCAAAATAAACTTAGAAGATGATGAAACCTACAGAGAAATGACAAAAAAGTTAAGCGAAGGGAGACATTCTCGGCATACGTTTGAAAACAAACAAATCAGACGAATTAGGGTAATGGCTAAAAATTTGCACTCTACATGTAAACCAGAAAAAATAATTGAGGACCTGAAAGGAAAAGGTTTTAATGCAACTGAAGCATCAATTAAGCTAAAACGGAGAAGTAAGGAGCCTCTGTACTTGTAAATGCTGAAATTCAGCGCAGATGATGATATTGAAAAAAACATCAAATCAAGTACACCTTGGGTGCAAAGTCAATATTCAGCCCCTAAGAAGATCTAGGCTTATACCACAATGTAAAAAATATCAATCATATGGACATACTCAAAGATACTGTAACCAAGAATCTAGGTGTGTCAATGTCCAGATAAACACCTTACTAGATATTGTGTCAAACCCACAGATGTACAGCCTAGATGCGTACATTGTAGACCTTCCAGCTAACTACAGAGGATGCAGTGTTGCTATTGAATCGCAAAATATCAAAAATAATAACATGAATGCTAAAAATACAAATGTAATAAAGAAGCAAACTGTTAGAATAAACATACCTGAATCACTTAAAGGAGAGTTAAGGCGTAAAGTAGCCTCTGAAGCAGAAGTGGGCAAAAAAACTTACGCTCAAGTAATGATGAATAACGAAAACAGACATAAAAACTCCTCAAAGACACGACATAAATCAAACGTTTAAGCTGATATTAAACAAACTTAATACTTTTGATCAGCGATTACAGAAACTAGAATACAGCACTAAGGGAGCCATCCCTAACCAAACCGTGTCTAACGACTTAAGAATTTTATGCTGGAATGCCAATAGACTCCCGCAACACCAACAGGACTTGCAAATGGTTCTGGACGCAGAGAAAATCGTTGTCTGCCTCATCTCTGAAACTCACTTCACTATAGACAATCAATTATCAAATTTAGAAATTATAAAACATATCACACTATATTCATCTGGGAAATACTGCCTGGCATTAAAATATGAAACAGAACAAATACAAGCAACAGCTGTTAATATCTAGACCAAAACTAACTCTATTAGCGTTATTAAAATTTACTCTCCGCCAAAATACTCTCTAAAAGAAAAAGATTATCTTGAATTTTTCAGTAAACTAGGGAAGAGATTTGTAATTGGAGGAGATTTTAATGGAAAAAATATCCACTGGGGTTCTAGACTAACAACAACTAAAGATAAAGAACTCCTCAATGCTATCAGAAAATACGGTTGCGAAGCCTTATCAAATGGTTAACCGACCTACTGGCCAACTGATCGAAATAAAATACCAGATTCACTAATTGATTTCCTTATAGTGAAGAATATATTTGTAAATTAAGTCTTGAAAGTTTTGACTTAAGCTCTGATCACTCCCCAATACTTCTGACATTAAGTGAAAGGATAATTAAAAAAGAAAGCTATCCTATTGTAGTTTAGTAAATAAGCAAACAAATTGGGAATGTTTTAGACTGTCTTTAAAAAGAAAAATTAACTTAATGGTTCCGCTAAGGAGTGAGGAGCAATTAGAAAAAAAATCACAAGTTCATATGTGACATATAGCAGTCAGCTTGGGAAACACCCCTGAAGTTAAAAAGAAAATTATGGGAAATAACTACCCTAGTGAAATTGGAGAGCTCTTGGCAGAAAAAAGAAGGGCAAGGAGAATATGGCAACAAAATCTAAAACACCTCAAGATAAAACTAAGCAAAACAATCTGACTCAGCTACTTAAAATGGAAATCAAATATCTGAAAGACGAATCTATCAGTAACTACCTCAGAAAATTATCTAATGATACTAGAACTGATTATTTTCTCTAGAGAGTAGCCAAAAGAATTAAAAGGTCAATAATGTAGATTCCTCCAATCAGAACACAAGATAAAAAATGGGCCAGAAATAACGAAAATAACGTACGAAGTTTCAACATTAGATCAAGTACACAGAATAACTAATATTATTGAGAGAGCATTAGAGGAGAAAAAAAATCTGCTCATCGATATTCTTAGACGTTGGAGAGGCTTTTGATAAAGTTTGGCACGAAGGACTTAACTATAAGTTAAGATCTGTACTGCCAATGCAATTGACTACAATATTAGAATCATACTTGAAAGATAGATTCTTTAAATAAAGTACCGCAGGGCAGTATATTAGGTCCAGTGCCTATACCTATTGTACACTAATGATCTCCCTGCATTAGAAAACAACACTGTCTCGACCTTGATAGCAACGAAGAATCATTTCAGATTTTACAGTTAGCTATTACTCAAATACACAACTGGACCAACAGATGGCGAATTGAACTTAACGAATTAACTCAGTTCATATCAATTTTACAAACAAACGACTTGAACATATAATCCAAAAAAATGCACTGAGACATAGGCAAAGGCTCTTAAAAGGCTGTTAAACATCACAGAAATTGTACGCAGGCTCAAACGAACTAAACCTTTTGAGCTGATGTAATTGCAGCGTGTAAACAAAGTGTAAACAGCGTAATCCTGATCTAAAATCCACAATAACTATGTGGTTTACTTCAATTTAGATTTAGCCACAGATTAATACAACATAGTAAGTTAGAATAAAAATCTCATCGGAATTTACGTGGTTCAATTTTATATCCGACCTCGTGAACCAAAATTATAAGTGACTACAAATTATGCGGCGAAATATTTTATGTTAGAGACGATACCCAATCCAGTACCGGTATTACTGGCGGAAGGTGGTGCATAAATGCTCAATAAATTAGATGCAACTATTAAGTATCCTTGATAGGAACCACTTAAGGTCAGAGAAGTCGTTCACAAACTCTGGTTCTTTCTGGTATAATACTCATAAAAATTAACCCTTACAACCTTAACATTAATTATGATTACGATTTTTCTCAGCTAATCACATTAATACCAAGAGAATAGATTTCTGCACAATAAACTCGATGAAATCGCGACATATGGAGTCTACTGAGACCGGGAATTTTTGTATTAAACAAAGGGGCTCGTAACAATTTTTTTCTTGAATTTGTTGTCTACTTGTTCTGTGGCTCATGGCTCATGTTGCTTCCTTGGCTTAATAAAATTTGTTGCTTCCTTGTCTTAATTAAAACGCTATTATCAGCCAAATCGATGGAGAATGATTGTGGGTTTGATTTAATTGGACCATCGTATAGCTTCATGCAAGTCTGTACCGACATGAACGACGTTCGGGCCATGAATGTCTCTATTTCGGTTCGAACCAGGTACCTCCAGATCCAAACATCACAGCTTTAAATACTATATGCTATTTGCTCGGTGTAACTCGTGTGATATGCCGAAATTCTAGATATTATTTTAATTTTCGATTTGAAAAATACTCCAAAATCGCTCTAGTTAACTTTCTCTAAATTTACGAAATTCGTATTTTTGGAAAAGTTGGAGAAATGCTCTAAAATTTAAAATAGATATTACCCAGTAAATTGGAGATTCTCGTGAATTTTATATTTTATCGTCAGAAACGTTTACGTAAAATTCGGTTACCAAATTTATCGAATTTTACAATTTAATCTCAAAAATTTTTAATTTATAAGAACCAAATTAAAATTTAGAATTGTGAACGTCTTTTACCAATCTACTTTTGAACTGTATTCAAACTGACACTCTTGTGTGTTGTAACCCCTATGATTAGCTCATTAAAGTATATTTTGAAAACATAACTCATTTATCACCTTTCCAATACGCGTGGTATATAGCTAGAATGTATCACATGTAGACTGTCTGTATAGGATGCGGCCCTGTCCTCAACTCATGTGATAAAACTGTAAAAGTCTTACATTTACTCAACACTTTTATTTCAAAAATACAATTGAAGCTTCGATTTTTATATATTAAGTTAAATTGTTCAAGTTCAATTTTACATCAAGATTCATAGCACCGGTAGGTAAGCGATCTTCATTGATTGGGTTACTTACATGTTTTTCTTAGCGGTTGTACATTGTGGTGTCAACTAAAATAATGTTATAACCGATAACTAAGAAATCCTTTTATTCATTTTATCCGTTCAAAGATTAACAAAAACTTAAAGGAATCTAAAAAAAATCAACATAGCAGTAATTTTATTTCTTTTCTAGGTTATTTACGTACATATGTTGAATATTTTTTATATTCTTTCTGGTTATATAAGATTACTACAAAAAAGACCAACAATTCTTGCATTCCTTAATCCAATCCGATTTGATGCAATATAAGAACAAAATTTATTTCAATTGTGGTTTTAAGATTATTTTTATTTTAACGATTACAATTTTCATACATCATATGATTATGCGACAAGTACATTTTTGGTTTTAAATTCAATAGTACCTAAAAGTAATTTAATAAGAAATATGTATGAATGTATATTTGTACAAAAACCCCAAAGTAAAATTAATGTGAAAATTATTATGACGCGGAAATGGAAATCTGTATAATAATTTTGTATTATTCTTGTTTCCCGTTTCTATTCCAATTTTCATCTTGATATTTCATTTATTTAATTAAAATAATACCAATGGTACAAAATAAATAATATTTACCATTGTTGTTTGGAACTAAACCGAATGAAAGCTAATCCAATAAAATATAAAGAAACTTAGAAAGAAGATCGTAACACTACATATATACAGAAAATAAGCGTTCCTTAAACAAAAAAAAACTTCAACAACTTTGAAATCTTGAAAAGTTTCCAAAATATTTTCAAATATACAGCGATTTAAATTAAATTTTTTTTTAAAAATAAATCAATGGTTTTAAAACAAAAACAGTGGAACTAAGAAAACATTAAAAAATTTACACTTGAAGTAACTCATTTAAAGAAACTAAATGGAAAGGTTACCCGTATAAAACCGTTTGATTGTCTATACGTTAACATTTTTTTTACAAATTTGCAAAAATATCGTTTACGAGTTGTTTACGTTTTAGATTACTCATTACTCGAGATTATTTAAAAATAAGTAATAAAACTTACAGCTGAATACATTAATTAACAGAGTTTTTTTAACAGAACATTCCAGGCCTCAATGCACTTCAAGCGAAACGCTGCAGAACAAGCAGTGCCACGAATAAAGGTGTGTAACTGGGGCAAGGAAAGAATGGACTCCATAGCAAGAAGTGGATTCGAGGACATAGCTCCAGTAACAGACCTACAAGCCGTGTTTTGAAGACTATTAAGTTCAGCAGTAGACGCCTTAAGATTAACAACCACACAACAGAAGCGTAAGATAATATCGGTAAGACCAGCCATTTATAAATAAAAAACCACATCCTGGGTGTTATACCCCAGGTTTTCCTAAAAGCCCTTCTACATTGACAAAATATGGCAGTAGCTTTTTGTAGTTTGGAATCAAGATGAGGTTTCCAGGAAAGTGTGCTATCTTAGAGAACACCAAGTTGCATGACTTGGTTACATCTGGTAATCGGTCTCCCAAAAGGAGAAGGAACGGATACATCCAGACCACTCCAACGCCTAGTAAAGACAATTAAATCTGTCTTAGACGAGTTGATGTGTAGACCCTTGTCAATGCACTATACCTCCATAATAAGGCCTGCTGCTTTAAGTCGGATAAGATATTTAGGTGTTTGCCTGAAACTGTTAAGACAAGATCATCAGCATAACTCTGTGCAAAGAAGCCAGATTGGTTCAGCTTAACTAGTAATCCGTCAATGACCAAATACCAACATTATTACAGGATTTAAGAACAGCGCAGAAAGCAATACACGAATGGAAAAGGTTTATCATCAGAATGATAGGAAAGTCGTGATGTAATTCAGCTGGAAAATACCATCAGGCCCACCAGCCTTAATTTCCTTGCAGAAGTTTAACCACGAAGCTCTGTGAGCGGATCTTACTCTTTGTTTATATTCTTTTTGTGCCACCAGAAAATTATCCCAATCAATCTGACGATTGAAGTTTTTTGTTTCGGTTTTTTTCACGGTTCGTGAATTAGACAAATATATCTATATGCATTACAGAAAGCAGCTGCAACGAAGCTGACTTATACTATGTTGCAAATTATAATCTGTTTCATTATGAGCATGGCCATCATTTGAAGTTCAGCATATATAAAAAAAAAAAAAATGAAACATTTACGGACAACATTTACAGATGATCCTAAAAGAGATCCTCTCTACCACGTATTGCAACGATAAACCGGAACCCGTAATTTTCTCAAAGGAATTCTGGTCAACCCGAAAGACAATCGATTGGCGATTCGCCTCACGCGTGCACCAGACAACCTTTCATCCCTCAATCGAAATGTTCGGATTCATCAGCTTAAGGTTGGTTGTTACGACTCGGGGATCCAAGTCAGTAAAAGAAGCGGAACCACTCCAATTTTTTTTTTCATTTTGGAGACTTGCTCTCCAAACCACTTGTTGGTCTCATCGTTACGGCACCTACAGATGAAGACACCATCCGAGAGGTATGGTTAGGAACAACTAAGAAACAATTAGATTACAGACCTTGTGGTGATTATAGAAGATTAAACACCGTCACCGCTCCTGATCGTTACCCTATACCGTACATACATTCTCTATGAACTTAATCGGTTGTACTATATTCTCTAAAATTGACCTAGTCAGGGCATATCATTTAATACCTGTTGCTAGAGAATATATTGCTAAAACAGCAATTATCATTCCTTTTGGCTTATTCGAATTCACGCGAATGCATTTTGATTTACGCAACGCTGCTTAGAGGCTCATGAACTAGGTAGTTATTTCAAAGGCTCATGAACAAGGTAGTTAGAGGACTGGATTTCGTGTTTGCAGACTTAGATAATATTCTTGTAGCTTCGAAATCAGAAGAAGAGCACAAATCGCATTTGCAACTACTGTTTAAAAGGTTTACTTATTTTGATATCAATATCAAAACTTCAAAATCAGTTTTTGGTGTTAATGCTCTTAACTTTCTAAGTCACACAATTACTCCTACGGGAATATTCCCATCCGAGGAAACATTTGTTTGAGCTGTATCGGAATTTCCAGTGCCTACATCCATAATAAACAAATTCAACAATTTATTGGCATGGTTAATTATTACCATCGCTTTAGACCATAACTAGCTGAATTGTTATCGCCGATTGATGTGCATCTTGTTTTATTACTCAGAAAGCCAAAAAATGCAAGAAATTTTGCTTGATCAGAAGAGTGTAATGAGGTACTCGCTTAGAATAAAAGTGCGCTTGCTCATGCAACACTTTTGGGTCAT
Source organism: Tipula unca (assembly GCA_951394425.1). Classification (NCBI taxonomy): domain Eukaryota; kingdom Metazoa; phylum Arthropoda; class Insecta; order Diptera; family Tipulidae; genus Tipula; species Tipula unca. Next base: position 56,496,812 of record OX596381.1, read on the forward strand.
CCGTTAAATGACGCAGTGTTCAGTATTACTACTGTTGCATTGAACACCGCAGTTGGATACGTTTTGCAGCAACTCAAAAATGGCTGTCGGGAACCTCTACCATATTTCTCGAAAAATCTACAACCTGCCGAAACGAAATATTCAGCTTTTGATAGAGAATTATACGCCATATACTTAGCGATTAACCATTTTTGATATTTTGTAGAAGGTTGAATTGAAGAATTAACGATTTACATCAAACCGTCATAAGCTCCAAAGCAAAACGAAGTTCACGACAACATCGCTATTTCGATTTTATTTCGCAGTTTACTACGGACATTCAATATATTATATATAGGCAAAGATAATGCTGTCGCAGACATCCTTTCACGCACAAGCGATAACGAAATTGTCTCTATCGAAAAAACACTAGATATCAAACATTTCTTTTTCAGAATTACAGAAGCGAGTAACTTCAGAAATAACTTTCTGGTTCCATTCGTTTAACAACTAGTAAATTAATAACGATCCATCGTTACTTTTGGCCTTACATGGCAGGCTTAAAAAGACGTTAACATCTGAGTTCAGTCCTGTCTTTCATGCCAAAAATCTAAAATTCAAACGTCGTTTTGAATACATTCATTTGGACATCGTTGGAACACTTCCTCTATCAAATGGAAATGTATATATTTTAACTATGCTGTAGAACGTGTCACTAGATGGCCAGAAGGTTACTTTATGAAGGATAGTACCACGGCAACTGTAGCAAAAACTTTTGTGGATAATGATATGTCAAGATTTTGGGTTACTTCAGATCACAGATTACTACAGAGCTAGGAAGCCCATTCCAATCTCAGCTGTACTCAGAATTAACCAAGCTTCTAGGCACACATCGAATTTGGATAACTACTTCATCCGCAATCTATAACGGAATGGTACTGATAATATTAAAAATTTCCCGGCAGAACTAGTTTATGGACAACCACTAAGATTTTAGAAAAACGATACATTTATTCCAAAAACGCTGGATGTGAGTTCGTTTTTGTCAGGGTAGATAAAATTCGTACTGGGTTGACATTGCCTTACGAAGGCGCACATAAGTTAATTTACCGATTTAGAAAATATTTTGTGGTGACTTCAATGGGTAAAACACATCCATATCTATCGATCGATTTAAACCAGCTTTTGGAGTCTCGATCAATAATATCGCAAAACCAAAATGTGTTCTGTTTTCAGTTTAGAAAAAAAAATTTTTTTTTCCATTATTTTTGTGGAGTCCATCTCCACAATGTTGCAACCCCTAACCGCGATGAATTATCCACGGGAAGAAATGAAAACAATTACATTAATCCAGTTAATAAAAATTCATCCGACTACAAAAATATATCGTAGGTTGTTGACATTGTTTTAATGGTTGACGTTGACAAAAAACCTTGCCAAATAATCTACGTAACGTTTTACGAGTCGACAAGCGCGTATATTACACGGTGTAATCTACCAAGTCCATCCTGCTACCATGTTCAACCAGCTACGATTTTTTAATTGTTATTTATAAATTAAAATAAATGGAATTTGATAAAATAGTGTTTGTGGAAGTGTCGTTTGAGTGAAGACCATTTTTGTGTGAATATGTGGAGGATTGATCATCTGATTCCAATATTCTTCAGGGTAGAAGGAACAAGTAGAATACTAGTCTAACAGTTACGATATATTAAGCCTAAGGTACAAGATATTTAGAGATTATTCATTCTAGTTCCATTTTATTTATTTAACTTGGGCAACACGGTTTATTGTTTTAAATAAAAGCACCATTTTAAATGAAGTCTCCGCAATGTCAATTGTCTGTTGTATTTAATGTAACGAAATGATTTTTAGTATAAGGGAAACATTTGTTGCAAGTCTTTTTCTCTTTATACATCGAATTCATCCGATTTACTCCTTGTACTTGGTGAATTCAATCTTCCAAATATCATCTGGATTTTTGACTTGGAATTTAATTGCAGAATCTCTATTCGTTGATGCCATGCTTGGATATAATTTAAACCAAATTAACACCATTGCTAATAATCTGGAGAGGTTTTTAGATCTTGTTTACACGAATGAAGTAGATGTGTTCAAATTAACTGAGTCACCCAACCCATTTGTTGTAAATGATGTCAACGACCAATCTTTGGATATTGAATTTGAGACTAGCGACTGTACGCCTAAACCAAAACACCTCCAACAAATCAAATACAACTTTAAGAAGACAAATCACACAGGTCTGCAAGATTATTTAGGAGCAGTGATTGGGATGAAATTCTAAATCCAAGGGATGTGAATAAAAATGTCGACAAATTTTATGAGATCATACATCAAAGCTTTGAACTCCATGTACCAATTTATAACAAAGCACCGAGTGTTCATCCTCCTTGGTTCAATAACCGGCTTATAAATCTAAAAAATCGTAAGTGTAAGGCATCTACTAAAATGATGAAATCAAGTTTGGAGGCAGACAAGCGGTCCTTTTTACAACAAAGCGAGGAATTTGATGTTTATTTCAAATTTAAGTAGAAGGCCTATTTGGATGGCGTCCAAATAATATTAGAATAAATCCAAAACAGTTCCAACCTGACTTATAATAATATCAGCACCTTGAACGCCAAGGAAATAGCGGACATGTTTGCGGTATTTTTTTCAATTTGTCTATCGACCAACGTCAATACATGGATACATCGATCAATCAAGCAGTAACAACAAATTAATCACTTCTCCAGCCATATCTGATGATTTGAAGTGCTTTGTATTTTGATAAATCCCTTGTGCAAATTGTTCAATCAGTCCTTAACCCCTGCTGTGTTTCGGGAAAAATGGAGTCTCTAAGATAACTGAATTGTACCTGTTGTATTTAATGTAACGAAATGATTTTTAGTATAAGGGAAACATTTGTTGCAAGTCTTTTTCTCTTTATACATCGAATTCATCCGATTTACTCCTTGTACTTGGTGAATTCAATCTTCCAAATATCATCTGGATTTTTGACTTGGAATTTAATTGCAGAATCTCTATTCGTTGATGCCATGCTTGGATATAATTTAAACCAAATTAACACCATTGCTAATAATCTGGAGAGGTTTTTAGATCTTGTTTACACGAATGAAGTAGATGTGTTCAAATTAACTGAGTCACCCAACCCATTTGTTGTAAATGATGTCAACGACCAATCTTTGGATATTGAATTTGAGACTAGCGACTGTACGCCTAAACCAAAACACCTCCAACAAATCAAATACAACTTTAAGAAGACAAATCACACAGGTCTGCAAGATTATTTAGGAGCAGTGATTGGGATGAAATTCTAAATCCAAGGGATGTGAATAAAAATGTCGACAAATTTTATGAGATCATACATCAAAGCTTTGAACTCCATGTACCAATTTATAACAAAGCACCGAGTGTTCATCCTCCTTGGTTCAATAACCGGCTTATAAATCTAAAAAATCGTAAGTGTAAGGCATCTACTAAAATGATGAAATCAAGTTTGGAGGCAGACAAGCGGTCCTTTTTACAACAAAGCGAGGAATTTGATGTTTATTTCAAATTTAAGTAGAAGGCCTATTTGGATGGCGTCCAAATAATATTAGAATAAATCCAAAACAGTTCCAACCTGACTTATAATAATATCAGCACCTTGAACGCCAAGGAAATAGCGGACATGTTTGCGGTATTTTTTTCAATTTGTCTATCGACCAACGTCAATACATGGATACATCGATCAATCAAGCAGTAACAACAAATTAATCACTTCTCCAGCCATATCTGATGATTTGAAGTGCTTTGTATTTTGATAAATCCCTTGTGCAAATTGTTCAATCAGTCCTTAACCCCTGCTGTGTTTCGGGAAAAATGGAGTCTCTAAGATAACACCTGTCTTTAAATCTGGAAAACGTGAGGACGTTACATGTTGCAGAGGAATATCCACATCATCATCCATACCGAAATTATTTGAACAAGTAGTTTGCAATGCTTTTAAACCCACACTAATATATATCTGTCAACCAGTACGGGTTTATGCCTGGCAAATCAACATCTACTAACTTGGTTGAATTCACCAAGAAAGTAATAAATGAGATTAAAAAACATGATGAAGTGGACGTGGCTTATACGGACTTTAGTAAGCCATTTGATTCTATATGTCATCATAAAGCACTCCAAAGTTTATATGCATTCGGATTTTCATTCGATTGACAAACCAGATCATAAAAACTCAAATGTTCTCATATTTGCTGATGACGTAAAAATTTATCATACGATTTAAGAAATGGGTGATGCTGACAAACTGCAAGATCTCCTTAATATGTACTCTTAAATATCAAGAAATGCAAAATTATGTCTTTTCATCGTAAAAAGAATCCAATAATTAAAGCTAATTATATTCATGAAAATGAAGTTCAAAGAGTACAAGAGATTACTGATTTGGGAATCACCTTCGACGAAAACGTTAGTTTCAACAGACACATCGATAATTGTATTGCTAAGGCGAACTCCATGTTTGGCTTTGTCAAGCGATGGACTGGGGACTTAAGAAACGTAAGATCTCAAGTGGAATATGCTGCAATCGTTTGGAATCCTAACTACGATGCATACATCAAAAGAATTGAAAGCGTTCAAAAAGAGTTTCTGATATTCCTCTTTAAAAAAATCGGGCTGGGAGTATGACCACAACATACCTTATTGAAACATTCACTCCGCCACATCGATTATGTATTGGAAAACATGTATCTCTATAAATGTTCCAGGCAGGACATTACGTAATCATCGATTTTTAGTGCTTGAACACCATTCCACCAACTACGGCAATAACAACCCAATCAATAGATTAGCAAAATCATTTAATACCGCAGATGACCAATTTAAAATGTAATCTAAATATTTATTTGTATGTACATTAATTTTAACTTAAAAATACGATTAATAAATAAAAATTAATAAAATTATCATATATGTAACTACTAAAGCTAGTTCCGCTAGACATTGTAAAAATAATATAAGTTCTTCAAAAGATTTTATTTCTACATATGGTCGCTAGTATTTCCAAATAGTAGAATATTGGCTTTTTAAAGATTAACATTGGTTAAGGTCAAACCGTCTTTTTCATAAGGCAAATTTTGTCATGTAGTAAAAATATGAATAAAAACTCAAATAGTTATCTAATCAGGCCAAGTATTGGTATAAAAAGGGTTAGGCTCCCCTAACAAAATTCAAAATATTGACATAAACCACGAACAAAATAATCGTCCAAGTAAGGCCAATTAACACGAACCTCAGAGCTTTCTACGTATCATCGATAGTATTTATGAATGGTGGACCCTTAGACCTTTACAAACCGCTATCAAATATTGATATAAAAAGTTCGGAACATTTTTCTAAAATAAATTTTGATGAATTTTAAAGAAGAAGTTTTGTCAAGTGAAAGTTTGGGTACTAGTTAGGAAATTTGTAAAATCTTCAAAATTTTGTTTTCAATTTTTATAATTCGAGTGATATTCATTCTTTTGTTCAAAAAATGACCCCCATAAATTGGAGATATTTGGAGAAAAACGCACGCACACATTTAGGTTCAAAATTTAACACTTATAATTGGTGCGCCACTGTATTCGCACATCATACTTACAAATAAAACAAAAACTACCGGACTATACTAAAGCAGTTAAAACTCTAATTTTGGATATTTTCTATTGTATGTTGTATTATTGAAATTGAATCAAGAGGATTTAAAAAATATCCAAAACTGGATACATTTTCAACCTTCAATTTGTCCACAGAAAGTGTGAAGGGAACAAGACTATGCATTTGTTTTTGTCAATATTTTAAATTTTATCAGAGGTGCCCAACCCTTTTTATATAAATACTTGATACCAATTTGTAAAGGTCTAGGGTCCACTATTCAGAAATACTAGCAATCGTGTTAATTGGCTTTACGTGAACGATTATTTTGTGCGTGGTTTTGTAAATATTTTGAATTTTGTTAGGGGAGCCTAACCCTTTTTATATCAATACTTGGGAACTATTCAGAAATACTAGCGACCAAAGTATACTTTTTAGTTAAAAATCAAGAAGTAATCATTGTTTCCTAATGGCCATTATTTTAAGAATCAAACATTTATACGTAACAATTCAAACGAAAACTTCTGTCAATTAGCTCTTCCAAATAAGCCAAAGAAAAATTCACAAAATAACGAAATATACGACTACAAGTTCTTATTTTCGTTTTATTTTGGTATCTGTGGTATGTAGTCCAGAAATAAATTCCTTTTCCCACTGTTAGTACATATTCTGTAGATGTAAACATTCATTTTCGAATTGTTCGTTTTCAAATCTGATAAAAGTATATTTTGTTTCAATTCAATGAGATATCTTACATAAATATTTTTGTGCAGAAATGAAAACTGAGAATATTTTATATGCTCGGATGCTACAATTTTGTGTTGCCTTTTATTTGGGAATAAAATTAGAAACTAAAAATGTAAAATAGTCATAGTTGAAGTAGTCATTTATGATATTCCCATCACTGGAATGATATTGGTTTGTTTTGCAACTGGGATATGTGACCCATTTTGTGTTCATTCGTACACATTGAGAGTTGGTTTGTTGCAACGTTAAATTTTTTTTTATACTATAAGTGCCAATTGATTTTTTTTTTTTAGGATTTTTTTTTATAAAATTACACATAAATGTAATGTACATCATTTGATAGTATTATTATTCTCAGAGTGTATTTGTGTTATTTTATTTATTTGTCTTAAATTTTTTGTTTTTTTGAGGACTGGGTATGATAAATTCTGATTTTTTTATCGATTGAAAGATGGTGGAATAATAATTTAAAATTTTAGCTTGTGTTTATTTTGAGTAAAGTATGGTTTTTCAAAAATATTATTGATACGGGAAAATTATAAACCAAAATATACAAATAGCATCCGGAATACAAGATTTGTGTTTGTGTTTACTGGTAAACTGTAAGTGATAAAAACATTTTGAAGTAATTTTTATAAATATCTAGAGAAGCGATTTTAACCCACTTGCTACAAGAATTTCATGAAAATTGTTTTGATGAGAACCAATTTGTGTACGACTGGGTAACATAAACTCAGTTCTAGAGATATCTCGAGTGGTACTTACATCAGGGTATTTCTCCTATTGATCGTGAGATCAACCAAATCCTAAAATGAATGAACTTAAATTTGTTGTATAGAATTTCAATGGGCAAACGTAACATAAACTAGAAGAGGAAAATCCGTTATTGCAATTTACAAATATGAGCTATCTCGAATTGATTTTTCCTTTACGACATTAATCATCCGGGCTAATTTCCCGCAGCCATTCCAAAACCTGGTCACGATGATATACAAGTTCACTCGTATCATTCAATCAGCTTCCTAATACTACCCTATTCTCTCAAAAATCTTTGTTGACAAAAAAAATTCATAGGGTCTTGTCGGAAATGTTTAGAACCAGGCACATACTGTTCAACACCAGTTTTAAACATCGCTCAGGCTTTGGATCAAGTTTGGCGTAAAGGACCTATAAAAAAAATCCAAACACGGCAAGCTTTTACGTAATCATCAACAATTTTCTGCTTAATCGAAAAATTTTGTTAAAATATAACAGTGCATCCAATATAACTAAATAATAATCTAGGCCTATATCTAAATAGAAGGTTTACACGGAATAAACACATTGAAACTAAACGGCATGGCTATACAAAGTAATACCTAATCCTACGTTATGTAATGCAACGGTTACATTCAAAAAATACAACGAAGAATGGTAAAGGCACCGTGGTAGCAGAACCAATATAGTTTGTAAGATTTGAATACATGTTAGTTCCCTATAGACAAGAAAACAAGAAAACAAAAAGTTTTAAACAATTTAATTCAATCTCGTTTTTCAATACATCTTAAATAGTTCTATAACATTGTTAACTAACTTTTTTAATTTTGTTGAAGTTTATACATACACATTATGTCTCTTTCGTATTATCGTTGATTCACTCGAATGACTGTCAATCATTTTAATTACAAAGTTAAAACTATTATAAATTTTTTTTATAAAATGATTTATTTTGCTATTTCCAATTATTTCTGTACAGACTGTGTAATTTACACGTCACTACACCCACTACCATGGTACGATTATGTAATTCATATATATTGATTATTTATAAAATAGTCACTCGTTATATGTTTTAATAGTTATTTCTGGGGAGGAAGTACAAACTAAAATTATTTATTATTTAACGGCGTTGTAATGAATAACATGACGTGGGCCAATTAAATATGTCCATACAAATTTGTAATTATTAATTATATTCACACTATAACTTGAATGTGTAAAGATAATTTCTGAATATTATTTTATGCCGTACACAGAAAAATACCACTGCCATCTGTCGTTGAATAGTAATACTAAAATAAAATAAAACATTTTGTAGATGGAAACATTTATGCTGTACTGAATTGAGCCAATAGCCAGATAATTTAGCCGATGGGTGACATTATTGTGCAACCGGATAGTAAAGAACTGTTACCTTAATAGAATAAATGGAATGAGTTTATTTTGAAGTATGTGTCCACATTACATACAAATTTATTTTATTATGTTTTGTGAAACTAGAATAACAAACTATCTACATATTATATAGTACATATACTCGTATATGTACCTACTTAATTTTATCTACTAAACATAAAATCAAACAGGTGGTTAATACAATTTAATATTTTACAAATTTTCGTCTACATACTATTTATATAATTTAGTTTTTAGTTATAAAATGTTGAGACTTAAAAACTATTATGCTCATCATACGTTTTATATAATAATTGAAATGTATAAACGTAAGTACTTAGATTAATTATTTTGTTATGGTAAATCTTGAAAGATTACTTTTATTATAAATGGGAATGCAGGGAATGACTTAAAGACGGAACTACTGGTCGCAGTACTCTGCGGTGTCGGCAGAGAGGCACTACTTTAGGGCAGTTTTAAGAAATATTGTTAAATAATTGAAAATTTCAGCCTTCTTATAACTTTGATTGAGATTTGAATAAAATTTAATGATTAATGATTTGAGATCAATTGCATTTAAATATAATTTTGATGAACATTTTCACAATTATGGTTACTAAAATTTGAATACATTCAAAATGAAATTGATAGAAAAATTCAATTTAGCCAAATTAGTAGATTGAGAATTAATTTTCCCTATAATTGTGAGAGACAAATGAGGCCAGTGAAATTTTTATAATAGAATTATAATGAATACTAATTTTGACGAAAACCAAAACCCTGAAGAAGTGATTCACGTGAATTTTGTACTAAATCTGTCTAAAAAAAAAAATATTTAGGATTTTTGTTTAGGACAAAATTCACAATTCTATATAGACGCGTGAATTTTGTCCTAAAATTGTACTAAAAAACAACAAAAACAATTTTCGCTATATGTATTAGTGTGCAATGCAGATTGTCTCGATATATACGAATTTTATCTATAGAAAAACAAAATATGCTGGGAAATATAAATGATTTCCTGACATTTCTTGGGATATTCCTAGGAACCGGACACCATAATGACGAATATACCAAGGTATTTTAAGGTCTAAGCTATCCAAAAAAACTCAATTTTGGAAAAAATAGGGGATTAGGTCGTTTCGGACAACCAAGCTTGGTATGACCTTTTGTATTCGATATACATAAGTATATGAGATTTTCTAATTTTTCTGGAAAAATCTGTAATACTCTCTTTTTTCCAAACTTTCAGATATTTTTAGGATAGCTTAGACCTTACGATATCTTAGTATATGCGTCATTATGGTGTCCGCTTCCTAGGATTTTTAATACCAAACTTGGTTGTCCTAAACCTCCCAATCGCCTACTTTTTCCAAAATTGAATTATTTTTCGGATAGCTTGGACCTTTAGATATCTTGGTATATGCGTCATTATTGTGTCCGCTTCCTAGGATTTTTAATACCAAACTTGGTTGTCTTAAACCTCCCAATCGCCTACTTTTTCCAAAATTGGGATATTTCTCGGATCGCTTAGACCTTAAAATATCTTGGTATATGCGTCATTATTGTGCCCGCTTCCAAGGATTTTCAAAGAAAATTAGGATAAATCATATAATGGAGATACATGAGGGCATACCAAACTTGGTGGTCGTAAAGTTTCCAATCCTCTACTTTTTCCAAATTTGGGATATTTCTTTGATAGCTAAAACCTTAAGATACCTTGGTATATGTGCATTATGGTGTCCGCTTCCTAGGATTTTCCCAAGAAAATTAGGAAAAATCATATAATCGAGATACTTGAGGTCATAAAAACTTGGTTGTCTAAACCCTTACTTTTTTCAAATTGAAATATTTTTCGGATAGCTTCTTAAACTTTAAGATATCTTGGTATATGCGTCAATACGGTGTCCGCTTCCTAGGTTTCTCTCAGGGAAATCGGGAAAACTCATATACCAAACTTGGTTGCCCTCAACTCTCTATTCCCCTAATTTTCCATCAACTGCGGAATATTTTTCGTATAGCTAGTACCCTAAGATATCTTGGTATTTGCGTCATTATGGTATCCGCTTCCTAGGATTTTCCCAGGAAAATTCGAATAGCTCATACATTCAATCGATATACATAAGGTCATACCAAACTTGGTTGTCCTAAACCTGAAGATATCTTGGTATATGCGTCATTATGGTGTCTGCTTCCTATGGTTTTCCCAAGAAAATTTTAAAAAATCATATTATCGAGATACTTGAGCTCATACCAAACTTGGTTGTCCTAAACCCCCTAATCCCCTACTTTTTTCAAAATTGAAATATTTTTCGGATAGCTTAAACCTTAAGATATCTTGCTATATTCGTCATTATGGTGTCCGCTTCCTAAAATTTTTCAAATAAAATTCAGAAAATAATGGGTTCGTCGTATCAAATATGATTGTCTTTATGATAAAATTCGTTATAACGAGACACTCTGCTTTGCACACTCACACATATAAGAGGAAATTGTTTTTTTAGGACAGATTTAGCACAAATTTCACATACGTAAGAAGTGCGATCGATAGAAAATAAAATTTAAATTCTTAAATTAACTAATTATTTCAATTTGACTAGGATTTAATATCACTGATTTTATCAAATTATAGTTTTTTCTACTATCGCCTTTTAAATATGGGCAAATCATTTCTAAAATTAGAATTATATGAAAGTGAGATTTCAAAGCCTATGATAATTATGTTGCCTTAAAATGTTTCGATAATTTATTTACCTACCTATGCATAAATAAAAATTAAAATTCTGAAATTATTTTTAAATTTAATCTAACTAAATTCCACTGAGTATATAGTTTTAAATAAATGAGATGTTGGCCTTACTATACAGTGTGATTCAATTTGAAATTTGATATCATCATTCATCCTCGACAACAGAAAAGTCACTTATTATTTCCTGAAACCAAGACAATAGAACCGTTTCGCAACATTAAGAACAGATTTAAAATGCTTAATATGTCGCAAACTGTCATATGTTTGCTATACCAAACAATAAAATTGGTTTGTTTTTATATTTATATTTCTTAGAACAAGTAAAATTGTAAAATTAAATTTATAAAACTTTTCCAACCAGTACCATAATGCAGTTAATTTTCTTTTATTTCTGCAAAATCTCGTAACCAAAAACTAATAAAATCGGGTGTGTGTTAATCCAAACCATAAGACAGATCTAGAAAAGCATCACATTTCTATTAAAAATGAAATATTATTTCTATATTACAAAGTTCTGAACCGGTTTATAAAGAAAAACATATAAGTGTTAACTAAGATCCATCTCTTATCCAATCATTAGATGGAGATATGAGATAAAAACAAACATCATTTATCATACTTTCCAATTCCAATACCCGTCTCTTCTAGTAGTTTTGTTTATTATTTTCCACAAATCTAAATTATCCTTTTATCGTTTTACAGTTGGTTGTTATTGTGTAGTGTATAGTTTTTCACTTTCCAAACATAAAATAAAAATAAGTAAATAAAAAAGAACTTTTTTAAGCACAAAAGAAACATAACTTTTAAAACAGGTTTTCATTTTTCATCCAAAGCGAAAAAAACAACAACAACAACAATTATTTTTTCTCGGTTTGTATTAGTTTTCTTGATTTTACAGACTACATTCTGTTTTTTTTGCCAATATTTTCTAGGTTATGGCAAGTTATGCATAAAATATATCAACAAAGTCCTTTTCGAGTGTTAAACATTAGTAAATTTGTTACAGAAATTATTATTGAAGTATTTATAAAAAATTATTTGAACTGGGATAATTGAGATGCTATCTCAAATAAATTAACACCATAAACGAGATTTATCGTTAATGAGACGTTTTATAAAATTATTTTTTCAACACATTAGTAATCAAGTTTAGCGGTAGCGTTATACAATATTATTTTGAAATAAATACACTTCAATCCAGTTAGGAAAAGCATAATAATGGTCCATATCTAATCTAGTCTATCTCGAATCCTATCTCGAAAACGCGAAGCGTATAGATTGACCTACGATCAAGACTACTGTAACGGTCGCCTGTCAACAACCGTTACCACCCTGTCCAATACAATCTAAACTGCAAACACAATTTTGAGGCCAATACCTCCACTTTTTTCAAAAATATTGTGTAAATAGAGCAAATTCATGGTATGTTATTCACCTGTGAAAATACTATAATCCATAGTGAGTTATTCACTCATGGAAATATGCATAAATATATACATACTTACTAACCACTGAGTGGGCAGACGTAGCGTCTACCATTCACACAAATCTGTTTTCTCTTCTTTTTTTTTTCTCCTCCATTACCCATCATGGTAATGGATTGGCACTAAGCCGCTATTGAACGACAATGGTCGATCACGCTATGGGCTCCACAAAGTATTTGTGGGTCCGAAATTTCCAAGAAACCTATCTCCCTTTGTATGCTTTGGCCATACACACGCGGTTAATCTAGGTCTTATACGTTGACATCAAAACCCACAACCAATATACCCCTACCGACTTGAGCTACAGGTTAATGCCACGGTGTTCAACGTCTAGGACAACTTCTATGTAGCTGGGGCCGGAGTAAAATCCAGCCCTAGTTACAAAGTGGCGCCCAAACTATCGGATTGGTGATGGTTCAGAACCATCCGAATAATAAGTTCTTTTTAAATACCTTTTTCCACTTTAAGCCGGTATTTAGCCGCTCCACGGGAAGGCGCGAGTTCTCTCGTGTTAGCCCGTGATTTCTCCATAATTTGTTTTGTAGGGGTACCGTTTTCACCCGGTACCGCCTCAAGCGTAGGGGTACCGTTTTCACCCGGTACCGCCTCAACTCAGTTTTCAAATTTAGGTGAGGGCGTATGTGATGGGGCGTAACCGAGCCAATGCCAGTAGCATTACCCGCGGGGTATTAATGACCTGGCATTGTAGTAAGGCGTCCGCAGCATTCACAGCCTGATAATAACAATACTGAGTTGCCATTAGTTTTTCCTCAGTCATAAGTCAATTTGGTGTTATATTTCTTAGCACAAATTGCCTATAATTGGTTAGAAAATACGAATTCCCAAAGTCACACAACATATAGTTAGGTTTCGCGTTTTATTTTCACTTCAGTTTTTATATCAAATTTGCATCCTTCGGGATGGGTCTCGCAAGTTCACCAAAAGTAGTTTTAGTTGCGTCCAGGTCATGGCCTACCGGGTTGTTACACTTAGGTTCCTCTAGTGGACGAGTGTTTGATTCCAAGTGGGAACATAAACTCGATAGGTGCATGAACGTGTGTTGTGGGAATTCCTAACGATAAACGACGGTTTATCGTTCCCAATGATTAAGGCACAGCATGTCATTGTCACTCTCACGGTTGAGAACCTCCATGATGGAGTTGATTGCTGACTGTGGCTAAGAGGACAAGCATGCAGGTCATGATCATTAGGTAAAATTATGAACTTGTACTAGTTGTTTACCATAGCAATGTAAATCGCTCAAGGGTAGCTTAGAACCATTGCGAGGTTGGTGGAATAACAACAAGTTCACTAAAATTAACAAACCATTTCAAACCTTTCCTTTCCCCCATTTGACCCAACAATTTTTGTTTTCATTCCATGGCGTGAGTTCAAGTTCATAGTCGTTCAAGTAATTTTCACAAACGGTCATAAAAAGCAAATATCAGCTTTCCGCGTTTTCCAGCTTACCATTGCAATGCCTATAGAGTATTGTGAACAGGTAATGTAATGGTAAGGTGAAGACTGGTCGTCTCTATCCCATCGGATATGGGGATAGAAACCCCAGTAACTAAGCCTTAAGTTAAGTTTAGTTTGAAATCTAGAATAAGTTTAGATCCTAGTAAACAAAAAAAAAAAAATTTGTTTCATCTACATAAATTAATTTCATTTACTCTTTGTAAATTATAAATTTTTTTTCCAAAATTTTACAAAATTATTAAATTATGAATTAAATATACCTACATTTAAATAGTGGAATGCATATATTATCTTAAACTTGTGTGCAGAGAAACATAATGTTAAATGAATCCATAAAATTTATTAAAAAAAAAAAAAAAAAAGGTTTTCTTAAACATACAATAATTATGAAACAATTAAAATACGTTCTCAAATCAAAATTTTAAAGGTAAAGTAAATTAATATCCCGAAATTGACATGAGATTAAAATTATAAAAAATAAATACTAAAGAAATGTATTTTTCTAAAATTAAATTTGAAAAAAAGGATTAATAAATTAAAAATATATATATCAGTAATCAGAACAAGAATTAATAAATGTTAGTTTATATAGGATAGTTAAATCCTAGTATACGGATCATGTGGGGAGCACTGTATAGTGGTCTTCATGTTTCATCATTAGGGATTATAAATAATTTAGATGACACGGATAAATGATGATGATGAAGATTAGATAGACGAGCATCAGATGAACATCAGATGAAGCTGATATGGAAGAAGAGGATAACAAAGAAGATGATGACATCGAGCGGTCGCTGAATTTGATGACGATTGGAGATAATGCTGAATCAGAAGAAATTCGAGATAATACTATATTAAATCCTAAGAATACAATCCATGAGCGTTTAATTTGAAGCTACCGCGTATTTTCTTTTTTGTTGCCACCTTTAAAAAGGCGCATATTAAAAGAGGCATATTAAAGGCGCATATTAAAAGGCGCATATTAAAACGCGCATATTAAAGGCGCATAGTTAACGAAGAAAATGTACGTAACGGAACCGGATGGAATGATTTCAACAATAGCAAAGCAGTTGACAACTCCAACAGTCCGATGCGTTAGCATCAGTAGTGTTAAATATAAAGAAAACAATGACGGTTACTGTAATGTATACAACCACTGTAACTCAAACTAACACATAAACAGCAGTTTCGCTGATCATATACTACAATTATGATATTTTATGGAATTGTGAATAGCATGTTCGAGACTGATCATTCGAGATTACGGAGCGTAATTGTTCACATCAACGATAATAAGTTAAAAATAAAGTGTATTTACACCAAATAAATATATATGTGTTATTACCAACGATAAACATAATATTTAGTTACGATAAAAAAGAAAATGTTGAAGGAAGCGAACTGATCGAAGATATATGATCATCTTCAAGATGAATCCAACGGTGAAAATGATAATGAGGAGAATGTAAAAATATAAATTTATCCAATGGTGATGTTGAAAGGATACAAGACAACCAGGCAGTTGACTTATCATACAAGCAGAAGCAGCCAGTCCAATTGAAAATTGTAGACAAGCACAATTTGTTAGCTCACATTGCACATCTTTGAATGGGAACATGACTGATGTTTCAACGAATTCAGCCGGTAACGTTACAAGGCATCGGAATTCTTACCATCACTCCAGAGTGCTCGTTAAGAGGGCGGTCAATTCTAATGACCAGTCGAGCTATATATGTGAAGTCAAAACCCCAAAACCAACAACAACCACTATTAAAATCATCGTCTTCATCCTCGGTTTCATCAGTCAGGTGATAAACGATCCCAATGAAAATAGCAGCAAAGCAGATATGATGAAACAAACAAAACTCAAACAAAATCTGGTAATGGAACATTGCAGCCAGGTGCCATAAAATGTTCAGCATCCACATATTTTGAAATTAATCAATCGTTAGATCATTCATGTACAAGTCAGCCCCAGTGTAATGTTAATATTAAGTTATATAAAATTAAGAAAATTTTAATTGAATATTATAAATAAGTAGTTCTTTTTCTGATAATCACCACATCATGTGATTAGGATAAGAGAAACAAAAGACGTTGAATTAGAAACGCCCACGAAATTTGTAAAGGAGATCAAGAGAATAACAAATAAAGATATGAAATGGAATGAATCGATCTTTTCTCTTGGCTTCCTCCCATCTATTTTCTTATAAAGATTTTTATGGTGAAAATGTTCATTATAGTTATTTCTGGTATTCATGTTCATTAATATTTTGTTTCTTACATCAATGATCATACACTTAGTTATTTTTAATATTCGTTCATGATAATATTGGAAAATTAGTATTGCTATATTTAAAAAAAACAAGAAAATAAGAATAAAAATTCTTGTCTTAGGTTAATTAATTATAACAGTTTAGATGTAAGAATGGCCCGGCTTTGAGACTATCTCAGGTCGTGGGGCGTCCGCCACGTTGGGCTATCCTGATACCGAATTAGTCATCTGTCCCCATATCCAACAGAGCACGAGATCTCTTTTCATCTCAGGGATTGGGTTTTCCCCACGCTGTAACGGTCGCCTGTCAACAACCGTTACCACCCTGTCCAATACAATCTAAACTGCAAACACAATTTTGAGGCCAATACCTCCACTTTTTTTTGTTGACAAAAATATTGTGTAAATAGAGCAAATTCATGGTATGTTATTCACCTGTGAAAATACTATAATCCATAGTGAGTTATTCACTCATGGAAATATGCATACCCATGTAAAATCGGTAACAATTACAAAATAACTTTACGTTATGAAATTGTTATTGTGACCAATATATTTCTTTTACAACGTTTTTGCAACGTTTGTAAAAAATTAATTTTTTTTTAAACACAAGTTAACGATGTCAAGTGGTTTTTGATAGAGTGCATTTTTATGCGTTTTCTTTTGTTTTTCCTCTCACTCTATCAACCCACCAAATTGGTATAAATACCAAAAATTTTATTACTTGAAGGGAGAGTTGAATTTTGTCCGTGCTACGGGTCAGAACCATCCGGTTTTGGCCGTGGTACGGAACAGATACAGATAGAGAGTTTTTTGATTCGACTTTTGGGGCTGTAATTAGGCGGAGGATTAAATTAAAAACTAAAAATAAATAATTGGAAAATAGTAAATTAAAAACGAAATATAAGTTTTTCTTTATTTTTTTTGAAGTGAGACAAGTAAAAGCAGAATTTCGGTAAGTATAGAATTCAACGCCATTTCATCTACTAACTTTAAACGGCACAATTGGTGACGGGTCTGCCAGTGGTCCCTAACAGGACGGAAGAAAGTATAGCGTACGCTTCGTCTTCCCTTCTGCTGGCAACGCGTACCCAATATATACATACTTACTAACCACTGAGTGGGCAGACGTAGCGTCTACCACTCACACAAATCTGTTTTCTCTTCTTTTTTTTTTCTCCTCCATTACCCATCATGGTAATGGATTGGCACTAAGCCGCTATTGAACGACAATGGTCGATCACGCTATGGGCTCCACAAAGTATTTGTGGGTCCGAAATTTCCAAGAAACCTATCTCCCTTTGTATGCTTTGGCCATACACACGCGGTTAATCTAGGTCTTATACGTTGACACCAAAACCCACAACCAATATACCCCTACCGACCTGAGCTACAGGTTAATGCCGCGGTGTTCAACGTCTAGGACAACTTCTATGTAGCTGGGCCGGAGTAAAATCCAGCCCTAGACACTACGGCCAGCTTCTCCATAAACCAGGACTATTTCAATTTTTTCTTGTACAGTTAAATACTCCATTTTGAATTGTAATAGCCTTACGCAAGCAGGTCTTATTGTTTTCGAAATAATCTTTGAACTGAATCGATATAATATTTTTAAAACAAAAAAAAAAATTTATTTGAAAGCAAATTTAGTCGCATGTTCTAATGCATAATCATCGCAGTATCGTCTGCATAATGTTCTCACTATAGGAGAAATCGAAAAAAATTCAATATCGTCTATTGAATCGAAAATAATGTTTCAAGGAAATCCTACGTACTTTTAGCCGTAGAATCCGAATCTGCAATAAAAAATAGGGGTTCCTAAAATATTTTAGTTTCCAAGTTGAAACGCCCCCCCCCCCGTAACCCCCTTTCTAGGAAGGACGGTGGTCCTAATTTTAGCACTAATGTATTTCCCTCCCGGAATGATTTAATTTTGATAATGGTCATTTTTATCGTAGAGGGCTTATTTTCCGAGATGTTTGAAAGTTTCAGCTTAAAAAAAACACCGGGTATATCAGAACTAGAAAACGAATTATCAATGTATCTTAAAAATTTAATTTAAATCTGCCAAAATGAACATAAATATATGATAATTAACCCTTCAATGGCTACAGGGCCGTTCTTATATAATTACCCGCCCTGGGATAAACTATTAGGTGCCATTGTAGGAAAAATAACAATGTTCCGTTTACAGAACCATAACATTATGATCCTGGCTATGTTCGACACCAAGAATTTCTTGAGTATAGCTACGAGACGTTAGCTTAAAATAGCATTTAAAAAGAGACTCAATCAATTCCAGAAATGAAAGATGAAATATTAATGGTTTTATAATCAAAAATAAGCTTCATTGGAATCTAGCTATGTTCATTTTTATTTAGCTAAATTATTTGGATATATTTTTTTAATAATATTTCCAGTAGCAGGGAAAAGTTATTTTCTTAGTTTAGCTTTTGTATTTATTGCGCTTAAACCAGAAAGCTTTTAGTAACTGAAAGGTGGTTCTAATCAACTGTATTCAATGATTAGAAGATTTCAGACTTAAGTCTTCGTAAATTACAATCATAGCTTATAAACTTTCCACCAGATTTACATCTATAGGTGTTTCTTAATGGCAACCACAACATAATAATACGATTTATCTGAAAGCTTTAAAATTTAAATTCCTAAAATTTTCAAAGTTTAAGAAACTTTATATTGCCTTAATGCTGATCATCGGCAATTATATGGCCCTGTACTAATAAAATAAAATATTCTAATGTCCCTGATTACTGGAAGCTTTTTATTTATTTCCACAAAACTTTTAATGCAAGTTTTTTAATTTCAGTAAAATTATATTTAACAAAAAATTTCAAACACTTCTAAATTTTATTTCATTAATTGAGGTTTTATATGTAATAGTTAGATTATCTATAAAAGCTCTATGTTGCACTATAATCGACGAAACTAGAGAAACAAACCCAAAATTATGGTGTTTTTTATAGTACAAGACAGACGCAGTCATCTTATAAATAAAATAAAAATAAAAATGACGAAAATACGTCATTATTTCGCTATAAAAATACAAATACGCACATTCAAAAGTAGTGTGATAATACCTACGTTCAAAGTTATTTAATGTTATAGTTCATTTTGACATTTTTTAGTTTGTTTTGATTTGAAAAATATGCTTTTGGTAGTTTTTTAAATACGTATTTAATTTTTTATTGCTTAGATCTTGTAAAAAAAAATTTCGTAAATTGCTACAAAGTATCTTTATCTTCATTTTAAAATCATGAACTTTTTCTAACCTGAAATTTTCTATACAATAGTGGAGACAATTATTGCTTGATTAAAATAATTTTTATTCATGCTATCTTGCTTCAAGATGACCTAATCATCAAAGTTACGTTGAATATAAATCAGCCATAAGGATACGAATTTTGAAGGAAATAACAAAACGTGTGGAGATTATGCAATTTTAAAATCAGAAGCTGGTTAACTGGATTAGACGTAAAATAATCTGAGTTGCATGGCTTACTGAGTTTATTTGTCTAGTTTCATAATAAACCGCATAAATTCAAATAAGTGTACATGTTATGTACAAAAATAAAAATTTTGATGCACAAAAATTCACCACGAAATATTCACTCGAAATATAATTTCATCAGTAAAGCCTTTGTTAATAACGAAAATATTATGACGTTTGAGTGAAAATTTTTGTTTAACTATACTATAATGAAAATTATTTGTTTATTTACAAATAAATGAGCAACAAAAGTTGCTATTTTTGGATGTCTTATAAAGGAACATTTTTTTAGGCAAAAGATGTTCCATATTGACGAAAAAATAGCAATACAAGTATAATTTTCAGTTTTGTTAATATGGCTATCCTGGTGAAATTGAGAATATTTCAATTCAGATAGCTAACTTCGTGGTGAATTTTCGTGCACCAGAATATTTTTTTTTGTATCATGTACGCGGCTTCATGGATGTACATTGCATTTTATATAAAGTAAAGTAAAAATTTTTAAGTAAATTGTATATTCATTTGTTTGCAACTGAATAAATATGACGGAATATAGACAGTCGACGCCGACTACGTTTGATAAAAATCGCGTATTTACTTATTTCCCGATATATGAATCGTTTAGTAGGCGTCATGTTTTGAATTTATTTTAATTTGGAATTAATTTTCCTTTTATGTTGTAAAGGTAAAGTAATATGGTGACTTCTGACTAAAAGTTGACAAGAATTAGACAAGTTTATTGTTTTTTAATTTAATTAATTTCTATGGAAAATCTATAACCTAAACTTAAAGCCGCGGATAATAAATCGCCCGTTAAATTAAGAAATTTATTATCTACGTTATTGCCGGTTTGTAAAAAAATAAATGATAAAATTACATTATAAACATTTATTAGGATCGTATTGTATAAACAGTAATGAACTTGAATAAGTAATTGCGCGCCATTTTGTGTTGAAGTTATAAAAATTTCATGATATGTTTCTACATTTGGTAGTTTTATAATTTTTTTTGAAATATCAACGAAATCATTAAGCATTTTATAAACAATAGTGCGCACAGAAAATCGAGGAATTTCGAATAAAACACCGGTAACACGATAACTTGCACCGCACACCAGCAAATATAGGAAAACACATAAAAGGAATTTTACGCAATATCCTTGCATCGTTTCTTCCAATAAAATCATTATTTCATGGAGAGACTTTGCACTTCCGCGAATATGTTGTTTGATAAACACGTTGTCATTTTCTAATATTTTCCTATATACATATATAGCCGATTGATAACATTTCCGGGTAGAACAAAAAATATACACAAAACAAATTTATCCATACGATTTTACGTTATGTTTCTTGCATATATTTACCTCACAGCGTGATTTTCGTTATGTTTTTCTTTGTTGCTTTAAATATCCATCATAATAAATAAGAACAATGAGGTAACTTTCGGATAAACTGGAATGTCACACTATATAAATTTTATACTGCTACCGCCTATGAATAATTAGCAGAACTTTATATCAATTTAGAAAAGCAAAATATTTAGCCAAAAAAATCGGCCGGAGGCACACAGCATTAGACTGTTTTCGGCTCAGTGAAGAATTAATTTTCAACATCTTGAAATAGCTTATAATGCAGTTTTGTCCAGTGGTGAGAATTTTAAATTGTTATGCTCGATAAGTTTCGATTGATATATGCCTTACTGACTATTTTTGAGACATTCACTGTTCGTTATAAATTTTTCTTCCAGATTTCAAGTGTGTCAAGTTATCCCAGGATTCCATCCCAGAAAAATTAATAATGTTCAACAGTCAATACTATTCTCATCCCATCCCAGGATTTTAAAAATCATCCTAAAATCAGTGCAAATCAAACGGGTGGATAACGTCAATAACATGGTCGAGGGTGACGACACCACAGCCAAACTACAACAAGCACCAATACCACCACTAGTAAACCAAAGAACAACAAGATGGATGAGTTACTTCAAAACCAAGAGGTAACAGGTGGAAAGATAGTTCAACTAGAGAAACACTATTGAAAAGACGGTGAAGATAGAAAGACGAAGGCTTACTTAGAAAGAAAGAGAATATAGAGTCTAAAAGCGCTATATAACGAATTCGTTGGAAACGATGACAGAATTCTAGGCATGGTCCCATCTCTGGGTCAGAATCACGCTTATCTCACCACACAAACAAACATGACAGATGTTATTACAATAAGCTGGTAAAAGATATCCGCCATCGCCTACATAACGGACCGCCTTTGAAACCAACAACGTCACAAGAAGCCCTACAACTTCCAAGCTCACGTCTCAAGGCAACATACAAACTAACGCCATCAATTCGGGTGGATGCCATACAAAGCTTATCAACCAATTAACAAAAAGGATGAAATCAACCAAGGTAACTCAACGGCAAATCAACAACAACAAACGATTATGAGTAGTTCGATTGAGGCCCTTCAAGCAGCAAAGATAGAAGGGAGCAACAACACAAAATTGTTCAAGAGACAAGACGTCCTCATGCATCAGAAATTGGCGTCAATAAATTATTCCTTGGAAACCAACAACATATCTAAGGAGTATGTTAATCTTATAATAATACAGTTAGAAAAGGACATGGAGGAAGTCGCAGCCCAACATACCGAATTATTAGTAGAGTTGGAAGAAGACGAACAAACCTCCAACTACTTTAGAGAAAATTATTATGGCAAGCTTCCAGAGAGAGTAGAAGATGCAATGATCAAACTACAACAGTTTCGGTCCCAGACAACAATCACAGCAGAATCAGCAGCACAAGTGAAATTGCCTAAGATAGAAATACCAATCTTTTATGGTGATTATGAGCGGTGGGAAACACTCTAAGATATATTCACTGAACATAATCCAAACAAGGCACAGCAACGTGAGGCTACTGGCAAACCATCAATTTAATGAACTATTGTCATTGGTGACAATCCAGATACCATCAGCCTATAAGCAGTGATAAACTTGCATGATACGTCACAAGAAATATTACACAATATAAAGCGGCTAAATATGGACCCAGAATCTATTAGGATATAAGAAACAACTATATAGAAAAGCCCAGAGAAATTCCACAACTGGAAGATTTCTTTCGATTCCTGGAGAGAAGGTTTCAATCTTTGGAAGCCATGGGCAATCATAGATCAACAACAACACGACCACACATGCAGTATATACCACCATTGAAACGAGTGAATACAGCCACGTTAACCAAAACGTGTTGGGTGGAAGGGTGTAAGGAGCATCATGGTTTAATTCAATGCCAGCAATTCAAAAAGATTTCAACATTAAATCGAGCAAGGCTTGTCAGTTCAGCCAACTTGTGCATACGGTGTTTAAGCCAGCATCAAGGAAGAAACTGTCAGACAGAAACATGTATCGTGTGTAAAGGGCGACACCACACACTTCTGCACTGCACTAATGCGCATCAAAACCGCCAAAACATTCGTGATCAGCCAGCAAGGAAAAGTTTTACTACCAACTGCATTAGTCAGAGCCGCAACTAGCACATGGGATTTTTTCGCACTAAGAACTCTGATTGATCCAGGATCATAGGCCACATTAATATCCTCTAATTTATTTAACTTTAAAAAAGAGAAAGTACACGTCACCATCTCAGGAGTAGGTGGAAAAAAGATAGGCACTTGTAGACATACCATCAATCTAAAAATATCGCCAAGATTTGATGAAGGCTTCCGAATGTCAAAGCCTATATATTCGACCAACTCGACCAACGATTACCCGAGGTGGACTTTGCCACAAGCAGCTGGACGCATCTCCACCAAATACAACTGGCTGATCCCAACTACAATCAGTCTCATCCAATTGATCTTATACTGGGTGCGGATTATTATCCATCAATACTAATCAACACTAAACCGATGGCACAACAAACGGAATTCGGTTAATATAGAAAAAGGCCCAAACGGCAAATACATAGTAAGAATTCCCTTTAAGGATGACCAAACCGAACGAGGGGAATCAATTAGAAAAACGATTCAAGAAAGATGCATCGTTCAAACAATTATATCATCAATTCATGAAAGAATATATAAATTATGAAGCACAATTTAAAGCCATAAATATCTATGAGCACCAATTAGAATCATTGATAAAGAGTCCTACCACCGTAATAGACAACACAATTAAGCTAGTAAAGCATAATTCAAATCTGACCTTGAAGTCATTAAACAACCTGATAGAGAAGGCTGAATGTTGAAATGGAATTATTAAATGAATACTCCATCAGAGAAGAACAAATTCGCTCGATACTAACCTCAACAATTGAAGACACCGAGCAAGCCTTATTTAATGTGGTCCAGCACGCACACAAGAATATATTGCATTCCTCATTACTTGATCCCGCTCAATTAGAACAAGAGCTCGAATTAATCAAACGGCACATACCAACAACCATAACCATACCTATAGGCATGGAAAAAAAAATTCAACGCGAAAACAAAGGAAACTTTTTCCGGCATCCATGGTTCTCGGGAACCATTAATTAAAATCTGCATTTTTTCACGGGTGGTGTTTATTAGTTAAACTCCTAGTTTTATGTATGGTGCCATATTCATATGAATTTCTGAGCCTACTGTGCCAATTACTTCTTACGATAAATTTTTAAAATGATGATATTACATTTTGGGATGATTTTTAAAATCTTGTATTGGCTGATGAACATTTTTAATTTTTCTTTGATGGAATCCTGAGATAACTTCGCAAATTGAAAACTAAATCCAATGTAACAAATGATAATTTAAAAATTAAATACCAAATTATTTGAAAAACAATATCTGGTTAGCCATTGGTTCATTTCCCAGCCAATTGCTTTAGTTTAGAAATAATAGATTTGCGAATACAAAATTAATGCTAAGGTATTATTGATAGCACGAATACATAATACGCACAACTCTATCTATTTCTATTCTAAAACCACCCATTTTATTTACTTTTAATTTTATAATATCGATATGTACTATATAATCATGTAAGTATATATGTACAAATGGTGTGAATATTCCAATAACCCTTATTATTATTATTGCATTCCCAGAAAGAATAACAATATGGATAGTCTTACGTACATAAATGAGTATCATTATAAAATAAAACTATAATTACGATAACGTATTACGACTTTAATATATACACAATTTTATATTATAATGAAATTCAATTTAATTTTCTAATCAATATTTTAAATAATCTTTTTAAATATACATATGTACGTACATACATATATCATTAGATTAATGACGCCAAATGACCATAGTATGTACGATACATATGTACAATGGTATATTAGAACATTCATGCAGGAACGAATTTTTAACTCGCTGAATTTTTACGACTAAAAATTTATGTTACACAATAATTTTGGTGTCTGGTAACTCATAAAACAATATAATTTTTTGTTTTTTTTGTTTATATTTATAAACAATTGCATATGAATAATTTATTATTGTAAATAATAACAACAACAAATTACAAAATTATTTTAGAATTTGAAAATATAAATCAAAATTGAAAACGGGCAGAGACGCCAGAATGTAATAAAAAATTCAACTCTCCATTTGTATGTAAAGCTACGAGAAAAAAATAAAGTTATATAGAGCTTTTTAAAAGTATTTTTTTTGTGCAGCTTTTATTAAGTTCACCATAATAAAATCCAAATAAAAAATCCGAAATTTAAATAATAATCATTAGAATTGGATTTTATGCTTTATTATGGAGTGTTTGATATTATGGTTTATTTATATAGTATAAAGCGTAAAAAGTACAAGAAGAAAACTTTGCATGTCGTTTTTAAATAAAAGATGTCCAACTTTAGCCTTTGTAAAATTGTAATAATATGTGCATACTTTTTTGTTTTTGATTTACTCGACATATTTTAGACAGGTCTATAATTACAAGTTAACATAATATGTATGTATATTATATATATATACATTGTGCTTGCTATTACATGTTAAGGAACATTTTACATTACATTTGGATAGACGTTGACAATGGACACGTGTAATTTATTTTAATACGTTACCGAAAATATATAATATTTTGTACCTATGTACATTATATTAGATATATAGTAACATAATATTTATAAAAAACAACATAATTTTTACGTTAGTGGACAATGATTACCCATCATTTTACAATTCAACATATACATAGGTTTAATAATAATTAGTATGTGCTCGTCATTTTAATTTGTATTTAAAATATTTACAATATTCATTAAATTTTTTTTCTTATACAAACAAGGAAATAACGATTGCGTTTGTTGCACCAATTAGTAAAAACTACACCTTAGCATAATGCACTTTGCTGAATTTCATAAAATTATGAATCGTATATATAGACCAAAATGTTGATTCTTAATTTTATATGCACGCAAATGTAAATCAAATATTAATAGTAAATATACAGGATCGGTCGGCTCATAAAATTATAAGTAACTTTAGTAGTATTTTTACAATAATAATTGTTTGTGGTTATACCTTTCCGATTCATCCTTTGCAGCCATGATCAAAACAAAAAACGACAGCACAACAACTTTTCGATTGGGCTACAAAAAATGAATCAAACATTACTTTTAGATTTTGTACAAAGGGTACAGAATGGTGGCAGATCACTAGCAAAAAAATTTGATTCAATAAAAGCCATCAGAGAAACTCACGATTATCAGTGCTTTGTTCCCAATGGTAACAACCACATCACAGCGCATCGATTTTCCAATTCTGATAATTTTTATAATTTTAAATTAAAATAATTTGTAAATAAATTAACTTTATTGAATAAAACTTGAACGCGTTGAGTCTCCATAGTGAAAGATGGCTTATTTGAAAGGTATTGTCAAGTGCTCTACGATAAAAAAATAAAAAAAAATAAAAAGGGTGAGCATTTCGATTTTTCAGCAAAATACTATTTAAAACTGAAATTTAAACGATATATTGTACATTAACACCAAAGTTTAAAACGCTTACTTAAAAGTATGTACAATTGTCTTTCCAATGAGCTATTACACGTGAAAATCGGACAAGGAATACTTAAGATACACGAATTTAAAGATGTAAACATTTGAGTTTCCGACAAAAACAAATTATAACGGAACTCCGCGTATTTTGACCCCACCGAGTTTTTACTCAAATTATTATTTTTTCTCTATATCTACCATCTCCCCGAATTTGAAAAAAATTGGACACCTTGCCCCCATAAATGTCTTTTTTTGTCTGATTTCGCGTGGAATGGCTGATTGTATGATCAAATTTTCTACTAATTTTTGTTGTTTTTTTTAAACTACCATTGGCTTTATTCTTAAATCTTTCTTTATACGAAACTATCAAGAAGTATATGCATAGCTTACAACCTAAACAATTTATTATCTAAGACTGTGGCCGAAACCTGTAATAAATATTTTTTAGTTCAGAATTTTGACATTTATATGGAAAAACCTCATACACCCAAATTATTATAGTCTATCGCTATCATAATTAGTGACAGTTCTGTGAAAATAAATTATACCATTGTGTTGTGGGCCGAGCAATAGAACAAAATGTATATACATATAAAATGCCGGATGGATCAGATTTTTATGATGTTTTTGGCGGGATGATACTATATATATACAAATTTATACATTTATATGAACACACATGAATGGCACACACGACACACACTGAATTAATGTAAAATGAAATGATTAAAAGATAAATACAAATAATTAAAAGTCCGAATTTAAACTTAAATTCAATTTTTTATTTCATTTTTCATTAACTATCCCATTCTCTGCCTAAAGGAACATGCATTTTCCTCAATAACTTAGTTTAGATGTTGATGAATTTCTGGTTCCGGTTCTTGAAGAGTTAACCAATATATGGTGATATTATAGTTTGCGGTAATACATATATTGTGGAACATAGCATGCAACCACGGTCTTTATGCAATTTTCAATTTGACGTTTCAAAAAAAAAACATAACGTGGGGAAAAGGAATTTGAGGTGGGGAGATTTATTATACACATTTCGGACGGCATAATAAAAAATTGTGAATGTAGGGGAATAATTCTCAAATAATGTCAAAACTCTGTACTAAAAAAATTTATTACAGGTTTCGGATACAGTCTAACTCCTTAACCTATGTTAAATACTTATTATTAGTATGCATAAATAATAATTAATAACGTGTGTTAGCTTGAATATGTTTAAGTTAAATTAAATTTATCCATACATTAGATCTAGTGGATCTACTCTGCGAAGCCGTTTATATTTCGGTTGCCTTAATAGTTGCCTTGCTAATTCATTGGGGTGAGTTTCCAGTTTCGAAATGTACTTTAAACTGTGTGATTGGATCATATCTTTGACCGATTTAATCCCAAGGTCTCTATGGATGTTGTAATTTCGGATATACCACGGAGCATTCGCTGTAAAAGATCTATATTTGATGCGCTTGTACAGCTCCACAGCTGAATTTCATATGTCCATATAGGAATTAGGATCATTTTGTATAGTAGAACCTTTGCATTCTAGGGAAAGTTTTGATTTTCTTCCAATCAGCTATAGTACATTTTTGAGAATTTTATTTTTATTTGGTTGCGCTTTGATTCAATGTGTTTTCTCCATGTCAATCTTCTATCAAAATGAAAACCCAAGAATTTGACATTTGTTTGTTGATGGATGTTAACAATGTTTAATTTAATCGCTGGACATGTAAGCTTATTCAACGTAAATGTTATGTGTGTCGATTTGTTTTCATTCGCTTTTATCCGCCACGTTCTTTGCCGATTTTTGTGTGGCAACATGATAGCAGTGTCATCTGCAAATGTTGATGTTACAACCTTATTAGTTGTTGGTAGATCGTCAGTATAGAGCAAATACAATACTGCCCCCAGGACGCTGCCTTGTGGAACTCCTGCGTTTATATCATTTAGTACAGTAATGGCTGAATTGTGTTTAACCTGGTATTTTCTTTAAAACAAGTAGCTTTCAAGGACTGCATGCAATTTTTTTGTCAGACGAGTTTTAATTTTATATATAAGGCCTTCATGCCATACTTTGTTGAAAGCTTGCGCAATGTCTAGGAAAATTGCCGAACAATATTTCTTTTCTTCTAATGCAAATTTAACTGTGTTAACAATTCTGTGCACCTGCTCTACAGTGCCATGTTGGTCTCGAAATCCAAATTGGTGGTCTGGTATAATCTGTCCTTCGAATAATATTGGTTTTAATTTTTGTAATACCATTTTTTCAAATAGTTTAGAAATCATCGGAAGTATACTTATTGGCCTGTACGATGCGACTTGTGTTTCGATTTTTCCAGGCTTTGAAATCATTTTAATTTGCGATATTTTCATAATCGCATTGAAGATATAAGTTATGAATTTTATTCATTTATCAGGTAATTCTCTGATCATTATTTTCCGGTAATAAAATCGTGTCCTGGAGCAATTTTTAATGGTATTTTTAAATTTTTTCCACTTAAATTTTAAAGGAATTGGTTTCGAAGGGTCCTCCGTAAACTTTGGTAGTTCACTGTTGCTAGTTTTTTCGTTTGGTGTGAATACTTTTTTCAAGTGGTTAGAGAAAGCAGTAGCCTTTTCTATCTGGTGGATTCGATAATGGTGGCCTCTTTAGATTTTTTGTTGCCTTCCATAATGAATAATTTGTCTTCTCGGTTCTGCATTCCTGAGTCTTCTTCTTCTCTCAATGCTCGTTTAAGGGCTTTAATAGTCCTATTCAATTTCTATTTTAGTAATGGAGATTTTTCCTGTTGCCATAGCCGGCGTATTATCCGTTTTTCTTGGATTAACTGCAGTATATTAGGTGAAGGCTTGTTAACTTTTTCAGAGTTGTTAATTTCAAGGGTGGCCTCTTTTGCTGCTACTTCCAATATATATGTTAAACCATTCGCCGCCGCATCAATATCTTCCGGGGTGCAAAGTTTGAAAATTCAATTGGCAATTGTGTTCGACTATATTTCTATATAGAGCCCAAACTTATTTGTTAGACGTTGTTCTGCCTTTAAAGCTCTGGTACTCAGAGTTATTATTATTGGTGAGTGATCGGATGATAAGTCATAGCAATTTTCTACCTGAGCATTGGTGCGTGCAATTCCTTTTGTTATACAGAAATCTATTAAATCAGGTATTTTATTTCTATCTGATGGCCAGTAAGTTGGGTGTCCAGAAGATAAATAATCTAGGTTTTTTTCGTTCATTGCTTCATATAGTTGCTTTCCTTTAGGTGTTGTTAATCTCGAACCCCATTGCAGATGTTTAGCATTGTAGTCGCCCCCTGCGATAAATTTAATGCCCAGCTGATTAAAATAGTCGATAAATTGCTGCTTTTTGATTGCGTGTTTCGGTGGACAGTAAACAGCCGATATTACACAATGTCCAGGCCATTCTTCTAGGTAGATATTTGCTTGGATGTGATCTTTATCATATTTGTTGAGTTTATAATGCTTTATTTTCGGTTGATCAAGACTGCAGTGCCGCCATTCCAAACAGCTATCTTTAAAGGAACGTCATTTTTGGCTTTTGACGATAATTTGCAGTAGTGTGTTCATATTTTGCATCATCATGCTAATTTCACTTTCCATCATCATCAAGAAACTCTGGATCGTTTCGGTCAGTTTGTGTACGGTTGCGTGAATATTTAATTCTTCTTCGTTGAAATGAACTTTCGATTTTGGGGCGGTATCTTTTAGGATGTTGGCATAGGAAACTCCTGGTTGTGCAAAACTGCTTGTAATCTTCTCCAAGTCATTTTGTGTGATTGAGTCTGCATTCGCTTGTTGGGCAATTGTACTTCTTGGAGTCATATCTCTTTGATTGTTACGTGACTTATACATTCGGTGCTCGGATCGCAACTTTCGATTGGACTTACGCTTTAAATCCAGATTTACTGGGCAACCTCTGTAGTTTGCTGTGTGATTTTCACCGCAATTACTACAGCGTGTTACTGATGGATCATTTCTCGTCTTATCGCAGTTTTTTGAATCATGAAATTCGCCACAGATAACGCTAACTTCACTCAACGTGCAATAAGCTTTTGTGTGCCCGTACTCTTGGCACTTGATGCATTGTGCTGGTCCGGTTCGCTTTTTGGATTTCTCTACAATGATTTTGCGATGCAGTAAACATCTCAAGTTATATATACTGTGGTTTCCTTTGTTTTTCTCATCTGGCTCTAATTCTATGCGAAACATCGGTCGAGGAACCTTCTCCCGATTTAAAATGTTTGCAATAGATTTGGCATGGAAACCTTGAGCGGTGAGAGCCGGATGAATGTCGGTCACCTCTACGCTGCTCTCCATTCCTTTTAAAATAACAGTCAACCCCTTTTAACTTTTCAGCTGGTAAGTGTAATATCGCTTTCCAGTTTGGTCGAAATGGTTTACAAGCGATCTGAAAGTCTGAAACAATCAATTCCCAAAGGTTGGATTTTCGTTTCTTTGATATTGCCTCTTTTAAACGAGGCATAATAAAATTTTGAATCCGTTAACTTGTCGATTATATTGACGAGTTCATTATTTGACGCCTCTCTTAAATAAATTGGTGGCGGCTTTCCTGTATTTTTGGCTGTTGTGTCATCGACACCATCCTCCTCCAAGCTAGAAAATCTATTGAAGATCATCGCCATGTTTTAATCTAGACGCTTTAGTCTTACTAATTGCGCTGATTTCGGACTTCTTTTTCTTTTGGTCTGAACATTTATATATCTGTCTGCACAAAATTTTCTTTATTTAAGTGATCTATCTCACAAATTAAATTAATGTCATTATTCATGTTCATTGTACTGGGTTTATTTGCTGTTGAAGCATTTATTTTTTCACTTGTATTTTTATTTATTTCATGTTCATTGGCTGTTGCAGCATTTATTTTTTTACTAGTATTTTCACTTGTGTTAAAAGGTGGTATCACCAAATTTACTAAATTTGATGTCGAAGCACTTTTTTCATTTAGCGTTATTATATTTTTTTGGGGATATGTTCCACTTTACCCATTGCATTCATTGCATTATTCTGATTTAATGCTGATATTGTTTTTTTGGGGGAAAATAAACCCATTATTATTTTAGCACTAATTATTATTTGCTATATCCCCCGTAATTAACTAAAATAAATACAAAGAACTAACACTGCACTTTTCATTTTAATTTAATTTCATTTTAATTATATTCCGCGCACATTGAGTTTACGTCCAAACTGCACGACGATAAAAAATCAACTAAATTTTCCACTAATAATTAAATTTAAATAGATAAGAAGTTCCAATACAAACTATTTCAACGAAAATTATTTTACAGGTACAACTTAATCATAATAAAGGGGGAAATTCATCACAATCGATGAAGCTTTGCAAGTTGGTGTTATTTGTGTTTTTAATTATATTTCCCGCCAACAAACGAAAAAATTGCCGAGATTTTCGAAAACCTCGTTCAAACCTTTATAGTTTACAACTATTAATTCAGGGAGGGGGTGCTGTATCCCGATAAAAATTGTAAGTTTCATCATAGAAAAATTGTAAGTTCCTCCAATCAAAGAGGATCATCCATACAGAGCAACGAGGAATACAATTACCGAAATAATTAAAGATCTACTTGCTGAGATGCTGCACCAATAGTACCATTAATACCATTGTCCAGTATAGACAAATAGAAGCACTTTGACTTTCCTAGAAAGGAAATGATGAACAAGGAGCAAGCGAGGTCAACACCATGACGATCTGAAGTGCCAGGAATTGTCAAACACCAACCAAAAACTGCTCAAGAGGCAAGATGTGCTGATGAGGAATTTGTACCGGAAAATAAACTCCATTGAGCAAACATTGGATATCAACAACAGTCCAATAAAATACTTAAAATTAAAGGTAGATCAATTATCTAAATAAATTGAGGTAATTGGTCAACAACACATAGAGATTCTAGTGGAAATGGATGAAGAAGACCAAACAAATAAATACCTGCAAACCAACTATTATGAAACTCTGAAGGAGAGAGTGGACACATTAATAATGTGTTCACAGCGCAATCAGCAGAAAGAAACAACGAGCCTTTCTGAAGAAGCCAGGGTACACTTACCCAAAATATAATTACCAACGTTTGATGGCGATTATGAGCAATGGAGCGCGTTCAACGACATATTCACCGATGTCATTCACAACAACAAGCAGCTATCGTACACTATAAAAATGACTTACCTGAAGTGAAATGTGCAAAAAGGAGCAGCACAGCTAATAAGTCATCTCGCAACAACGGGTCATAATTATAACAAGGTCTGGGAAATACTGCAAACAAGGTACAACAACGCCAGGTTGCAATACATCGGCAAGCTACAGATAAACTCTCCGTTTGAAGCACTGGTAATGTTCATTCTAGTCAAGAAACTAGACCCTGAATCAACTAGACTATACGAAACCACATTGGAAAATTCGAGGGAAATTAAACAGATCAGTGATTTTTCCAATCCAACTTTCTAGAAAGAAGATTTTAATCACTAGAGGCTATGGGGGCAACAACCAATAGCACCACTGAAACGAGTACATGCAGCAACGGTAAGCAGACAGTGTCAAGAAAAGAGATGCAAAGGAAGGCATCAATTGCAAGACTGCAATCAATTTAAACTAATGCCAACCGTAGACAGAAACAAACAGTCAGCGATACACTTGCGTACGTTGTTTAACGCAACATATTGCATGTCAAGGTCAACACCACACTCTTCTGAATGGCAATAACATGGCAACAACCACCAAGGGTACAGCGCAAACTTTCATAGTCAAACAACAAGGCTCCGTACTGCTACCTCTAAAACTTGCGAATCCACAATATAACCAACCTCAACCGATTCACCTGGTACTCGGGGCAGATTATTACCTGTCGATTGAAACCAGCAAAGGCGGATGCCAGGAGTCTATGGCACAAAACACGGAGTTTGGCTGGATAATAATTGGCAGTATGGGCAACACGGATAATAGTAATAGAACAGCCATGGTCACCACTAAAGCAATCGAAGAGCAATTGAAGTTGCTCGTGGAGAACGACAATATTCCTGGAAAACGAAGCCACTCCGAGGAAGAATTACAGCGTGCGGAAGCATTAATATTAAAGTCAAGCCAAAGGCAGGATTTCATCCAGGATATTGAATGCATAAAAAAATCCCAGGATTTGATGCAAAGGGCTGTGACACGCGATGGAGCCTTTACAAAATTCCATTTTGTCCATTGACAGCAAGCGACCTATAATTTCTAGTAAACCAAAAGACAACCAAAAGACATTGCACGGTGGCACACAATCAACTTTAGCTCTCCTGAGGAATAAGTATTGGATCATTGGCGGCAGACGCGCTGTGAGACAAATTATTAATAAATGTGTAACATGTTTCCGGCACAAACAAACCAATATGGAGCAATTGATGGGCAGATTATCACCATCAAGAGTAAGGCCGGGAAGACCGTTTGCAAAAACGGGAATTGACTATGTGGGTCCTATCCAACTAAGAACTACCCAGGGACGAGGAAACAAGTCATATAAGGGATACATCGCACTTTTTGTATATATGGTTACAAGTGCCATTCATATCGAGTCAGTGAGCAATTTAACAAAAGAAGGATTCATCGCTGCATGTAAACGTTTTATATCCAGACGGGGATTATGTATACGGATATATGTACATATATTCCGATTTTACCAAAGCTAACCCCAAAATCAAAAAACTCCATCAGACGGCAATGACATCATTACCAGGCGACATAGCAGCTATATTGGCCGAAGAGGGAACAACCTGGCATTTTATACCACCTCATACCCCACACCTTGGAGGGCTATGTGAGGCGGGAATAAAATCAATGAAAATTCACCTCAAAAGAGTTTCCGACATCGCGGAGAAAAGTCTACGAACAAGGTGGCATCTAGTAGAGAAAATGGTGCAAGATTTCTGGAAACGGAGGCCATCAGAATATCTACATTACCTGCATCAGAGGAACAAGTGGACAACCATTCAACCAAATTTAATGGTAAATGATCTATTGCAGTGGAAAAAGGAAATCGATATGGCATGCAACAGCAAGACAATAAATGGAACCAACCACTGGATCAAGCTTCATACTCCGAACCAGTGGATTTACGCCATACCCATTATGAAATGATAGTTGACGTTATATGTGAGTCTACTGTTCAACCGCATAAGTTTCAGGAATCTGGGCTGTTAGAGATAACCCCGGGATGTATGCTAAGGGACGCTGAGTCGTTAATCATAGAAATGCGTTTCATAATTCACCGGTTTCGTTACACGAGAGAAACCATCTAATATATTTTAATGTACGAGTCCAAAACAAAATGAGAGAGACCAGGAGATCAAATTGTTGACTGCGCCAATAACAACTGAATAAAAAATACTATACGAATAAAAATTAAACAAATCATACATACAATCTCTCACCTACAATAAAGATAGTGATTATTCATTGTGGAAAACAACCAAATATTTAAAGAAGCCAGTTATACACATACCACCAATAAGAACAAATAATGGTCGCCTGGCTAAACTCAAAGAAGAATAAGCAGAAAGTATCGCGGATCATCTCGAGCGTACCGTTCAGCCCAATTCAACAACACTTAATCAACGGGATATACTGATTGAAAACCAATACAACTATCCTGAGACAGGAAATCCCATTAACTAGAGGAGAAACACTTCACAATCGATCAAGTTCATAGAATAACAGAGTTTATAGAAAATTCTTTAGAGCAAAAAAGATTTGTTCAGCCATATTTCTGGACATCTACTGTCATTCTACACAATCGTACCAATTTTGTTTGCATATCACTTTCTCGATTCATCATGTCATAGGCCTGCCGGAACACCTAATGTGCGGAGGTGGCAGTCTCTTAATATTTAGATAGAATCATCCGCAGCGAAAAGATCTGATCAGTAGCTGATCGATTCGGACGAAATCTTCCTTCGTAGTCACCAACCAGGCCTTCCGCTAGAGGAGTGATTCTATCCAATATAATGTAGGACAGTAAATTGTATGCTGTGCAAAGGAGAGCTATACTGCGACAATTTCCATTCGTCAGGCAATCTTTCGGTTCGCCATACTAATTGAATACGGTCGACAAGGCAATTCACAAAGTATCCCCTCGGAATTTCAGAACTTTGACCTTCCACCATTCTCGCTTTTTGCGTCGACAAGTCCGCTTAGCTGCCCTCCTAGTAAGAGTAGCTTTGTTGAAGTTTTTAGTACCTCCCAGACAGAGTTTATTGAGAAAACAATGCTGTCGCTAACAAGATTCTGAAATCGTTTCTTTTGATTTTCATTTATCAGACCTTCACAATCAATACGTTCCATGCGTTTCGCTGTGTTCCCGAACCTGTACGGAAACGTCCATCGTAGCTTTGCAGCGACCTTTGGTTGCTGACCGATAAATTCTCACACCCTCACAACCCAATTTGGCTGTGGGAAATTTTGCGAGGATGTGTCCATGTTTCCAAATGTATCTATTTGTAAGGGAAACATGCGTTTGCTACTCTAAGATCGTGAGCAATTGCAAAGTACATCATTCTCTCACCATTATCGGTCTGCCAGCTCTAACATTAAAGGCCCCAATTACCACTCTAACATTGTATTCAGGTGTAGAATGAGTCTTTATCTAGGGGCTGGCTTATTTCTGTGGGCACATGTATACAAATTATCGACAAGTTGGCTAACTTCATGCGCAAGCGAAGCTTACACAATTGGTCATTGACTGCTTGGAAATCCAAAACATCCTTCTTTACCTGCGGCCCAAGAAGAAATCCAGCTCCAAGAATTCAGATGTCATCTCCACTGTATAACAACATATAGCCCTGGGACACATGGTTTCCACTTATAGGCTGGCGTGCTTTTTGAAGAGCAACGAGTTCCAGCCTATACTCCTTCATGCATGTGATTAGGCCCTCTAACGCTCCTGTGGTATCTTAAATGCCGATCCTAAATCTCGTGTCCGGGTAATCGAGCAGGGGCCCGGTGTTATTTTGGCGGAATTTTGAACAGATTATTTACGGATAGCCAAGCGACCCAACCATTAAGTGGCTCATACGACAAGCAAAAGATACTGTGGTGACATTCTTGGAAACCATATTCGTCAGACTATGAACGTTGGTTCACATATTAGGTACTAGATATTGAAATATTGAATTTTGATAGACATATCACCTTTACATGGAAGTCAACCGTGAACCGGGTGATCAATTTAGTTTTCACGAATATTTATGTGGAGCCTTTTCCCCAGTGGATCAACCAGTATAGGACAACGTTATGACAAGTATGGACTGCTTCCTTGGAAGACTTAAGAGTATACTTAACAGTCGGAAATGGACCAACAGAACTTTTTTGCAATTTATGGATATTGCGATGGCAAATTCGTCAATATTAAATAAACGAGTGAATCATAATCATTCTGATTTCGTTTCTCTCCCTTAAAATGTGTCTTGAGAATGGGTGTTGCGGAGACAGCTTTACATATTACAAATCGTTTTATTAAATTATTTCTACAAAAATTCATTGGAAATATATTATGTTAATGTTGTAAAATATAATGCAACCAATTTATATTAAAAATCAAAATTTGCATGGAAGTAATACTTCCGTTGGTAATATTATAATAAAGCTCTGCGGCCTCTGCCTAACTCATTTACATATATACGAGTATATATGTATTAGAATTATACAAAAACTAATTTTAAATATAACTTTGTTAAAAAAATATACATACATATACCAATATATTGTTATAATTAAAACACAAGTTATCTTATTAATTTTAAATAAATTTAAAATTGTTTCACTATGTTTTGTTTGCTTTTAAATAATTTTTTTTTAACTTTTTAAAATAACCAACCACATTTTGCGGTATTCAATATTTTCATGTAAAAAAAAAATTCTAAATAAAACTATACTGTCACAAATAATATTTTACATTTTTTGTATTATATTGTTATGATCCAATTAGTTATTTGGTTTTCATATTTTTAGTTTTCGGAAATATAAAATAACTGTAGAAATTTAATAATAGAAAAAAAAAAAAAATAAACTAAATAGTTATACCTACATACGTACACTATATATACGAAATTAATAAAACAGGACACGTTCAAAACTAAACAAATCGAAAACTATATAAAAGGGAAATAAAATCTGCAAATACCATCTATACAGTGATTACCACGTTTATTTTAACAATTAAATTGTTTTTGTTTATTTTTTTAAATCCAGAAGATAAATAAATCGAGAAATTCATTCTTGTCATTGATTATTATATTGGATTTAAAGTTTAAACTATCATTACGGTTTTATTATATTTATTTTATATTTCGTAATGCGTCATTATTAGATTTTCAACACTGCATACGTTTAGTGGGAAAATTTAAAAGAAAATTGATTATATTTAGTCGCTGGTTAACGCACCATATCTAATATCTAAATATTTTCAGGCACTCCAAAATGGGTAAAGCTCATACAGATTAACCAACATTAACATCTTATATTAAATTGTTATTACATGTAATCAACTTTTCAACCTCCCGAATTACTGTCATCCATTACTCTAATGCTTATTTAACACTTCTTTAAATACCAATATTACAATTTATTACGTTTTCTGTGTTAGAGAAGAAGCTTAAGTTTGAAGATATATAGTATTTCGAAGAACAATTGTTTCTCCTCGCAGCTTTATAGAACTCGTTACAAATTAAATTGGCAAATTTTCAAAAAAAAATTACAACATACCAGACATGTTGACTTCACTTGCTGCTATAGTTTTCTTAAATTCGTAAATGTAAAAATTTAAATGTTTTTTATTGTTATAATATTTAAGTTTTAGTCATAACATGAAATCGATATCATAAGCATATATAATATGTAAATTATGTTACTTGTGTTGTAAATTTTATAATTTAAATATGAGCTTTGCATGTAATAATGAGCTTTGAATTTACAATAAAGTTCCTTTGCATCATAATTGTATAAATTGTAAAATGCGCAGGCATAAAATGAAAATTAAATACGGTTGCATTGCTGAAAAAGGGAACTGTGATAACTGCAAATTTTTTTACTTATTTTATGTAAACACTATACAATTATTATCTAAGTCAGATTTTCTAATTTTTAAACTTTGTGTGAGAATATTATTGAAGCGCATATTTTTTATGCACTGTGTTGCTAGCGATTGAGGGATGCTTAAACTGGATTTTATAAAAAAATATAAAATCTTAATTCATATAGCCTCGATCGTTTTGGTTTTCTTCTAACGGCATTAGGCCCCTTCAGGTCGTTATATTTAAATTCAACAATATTTTTTGGATAATAATATATTTATATGATACAAAAAATTGCATGCAAGAAGTAAATAAAATCGAAATCGCTCGGTATGTACCATCTATTTTTATATATTTAATACTTTAAGATCGAGCGTTGCAGTCTTAAAATATTATGATTTTTTAATATTTCCAATTAAAATTTAAAACATCATTGGAGTGAAATTCAATTAAATTATAATATTTTTGTTAACGGATTAGCTTAGTTTACATCGCATGCACGCTTTGATGCGTCATACTACTTTTTTGCAATCATAAATTAATTTATTCTATAACTTTCATTACAATTTATGGTCATTTATATAATATTATCGTCGATTGCTTAATTTATGATGTAAAAAAATATTTAGAGGGTGATCATACGGTTAATATCGGAGGACAAGCCGTTTCCACTATTACCGAAGATGTAGGCTCCAATCAGAGCCACCTATATATGCAGAGCCATCAGGATCAGCCATGTTTTTGCATTATTCCATAGGTTAGGTTAGGTAAGGATGGCCGTCCTAAAGGACTAGCATAGACACAAAATTGGTCCGTAGCTGTACCACATTCGAGTTTCCTCCTCTTCACTCGCTAAACCATCCTGCCAAGAAGCGTTTAAAGCCCCGGATCTCGATCTTACTAAGTTTCGTGAGGTCGTTCAAAGGGGAAGTTCTCATACATTTTGTTCTGCTGTACGCTAGACTAGGACAGGTGCAGAGCAGATGGAGCACATTTTCCTCCTCTTCCTCCTCATCACCCAGTCTGCTCGCATGTATCCCATTGAAACAATGTCCCGTTATAGCTCCCACGAGACCATACCAATATGGTGCCGTCGAAGCGACATCAGTTGGCCTGATCTGGACCGGTCAAGTCCATGCCAGATCTGCCTGGTTATGTCACACGAACTGGCGTTAGACCATCTGTCGTTCGTTTCTTTTGTGGCTTCTACCTGAAGCAGCAGTTTACATGAAGCAAGCGGTATCTTTATATCCCGCCTGCCTTTGGTTATTGCCTTTACATTATCCCATAAGAATTAATGTAAAAATTACCATTTTCAAATTAATTTTTATCAATGAAAAATTAAATCTTTCATTTCGATAATCACTTTATGGAATTTAAAGTCAGAATCTTAAATCTTATATTAATTTAATAAAAATTAAATATGAATTCATATCACATTCGTAGGTAAAATAAATAAATAACACACATATTGTCATCCTTTCGATCAATGTTTATGTCTCTTTTTTCCAGAATTAAATCTCACACTTTTTCGTTCTTTAATTTCGCTTTTTCTATTGGGATCGCAACATGCTCGAGTGAAGTATTATTTTATTTCCTTTTATACATTTGAAAACTATCACCACATATTTCTGTTTTGTTACTTTGGCTCTGTGAGAAACGATTAAAAGTTGTTAAAAAGTGATAAAAAGTATAATTTTGACAACAAAATTAAATTTATTCACAAAAAAATATAAAAAGAATGTATCACGGTCGGAACCGTATACAAATTTTGACAAATGTGTTAAAAAATCGTACCCTACTATTTTTCTTGTAAGGCCGTATATTTTCAACAGTAATGGAGAATATATGAATTTTACTAGGACATACATAGAAAGCGGTATCATAGTTGACGATTTATTTCCTAAGAGTGTACCGACACCACCACTCGCCAGCCTACGGCCTTCGACGTCTAATTATAACCCAACGGCGGCTATGTCAGGTTATTCTTCAACGCCATCTATACGTCTAGGTCGAGCTGTGCTCTAGATAATAAGATCAGAATGAGTCCACATGACAAATGTGTGGAAAAACGCGAGAGACGAGACAAACGACTTGATAAATAAATAGATATTGTAATGGGAGTATGGTGAAAACCGATTACCCCAATATTAATGTTAGTGGTTTGCTCATACCGTCGGGTTCAGACGATTCTGATTAAGCGTTGCGCGAATAATTAAATAAATCAGATAGTAATGTGATTAACTAATTTTTTTTTTTATTGAATTTATCTTAAATTTTTTAGTTATAAAAATATAATATACTCGTATATTGAAATATTGAAATATGTGTCAATTAAATGAAAGTAAAGCAAAATATTTTTTTACTACGCGATTCATTTTAATTTTTGACTGTCTAAATTTTAACTGATTCACACAGCAAAATTGTTCACTACGTTAAAAATATTTCACCACAAAAATTTTCTATTTCACCAAATTTATAATTAATTTTTTTTAACATATTCACACAGAGCCGTTGTAGCGAAATCGGGAAAGAGGGATAGAGTATAAAATTATTCTAGTAGGCTGAGTTCGCAATAGAAAAAACTCAAAATTGAATAGATGAAATAGCGTAAAATTTAAAAAGAGAACATAAATATCGTTCGAAAGAAAACAATTGTGATATTGACAACTTACAACATGTCACCCATAGGAAGTTCAAATAACAACTGCACACTTTGTTTCCAACCATAATTATGCACAAATGTGTAGCAAAACTTTACCAAAATAAAATAGAATCGTGCCAGAAGAACTGTGATAGTCATGGTGTTCCATTTATAATCTAAGATCCAAAGTTTACGTTGAAATTGAAATGAAAGTAATTTGTGATTTATTCAAACAAAATCATGCAGCTTTTATTGAAATACCCTTTATGTATTTTATTTTATTCACAAAAATATAATTCAAAGGAAACTAAACCACATTTTCACTGTTTTCTCTTTTCATCTTGCAGTTTAAGTTTATTGCATTGGTATTTGTGTGTATTTATATCAGTTTAATGGAGAAATGCTTTTTTTTCTATAAATTTTATTAATAAATATAACAAAAATTAAACAACTTTTTTGATCAGGTTTTAAATCAATTATAAAATGATAATTGTAGATTCTATTTCAATGTTAAAATACTTAATCCATCGACATTTTCATTGAAAAATATTGCGCCAAAAAAAATTTAATTTTTCATGTTTACAATTTTTTTTTGTCAATTTTAGTTCCTCTAGAAAAAGCTCAATTTTTCACCTAAGGGCTCTGTATATATAGGTGGCTCTGCTCCAATGCGTTTTGGTATAGGTATATTTAAAAATTTTACAATTCTGATGATAAAACTTTATCATAATTTCTCTGAAAAGAGTTTTTGGAAATTTTAATTTCGAAGCTTATTGGGGAAAAGGAAAAGTAACCGGCCCCAAACAAATCATCGATTTAGAATTAAACCCAATTAGAACTTATTCTGTGGCACTATTTTAAATAAAATCAGGTTTCAAATCTAGTCTCATAGAATCAAAGTAGAATGGAAGATTTCCTACGGATTTAATTAGAAAAATTTCAAATCAAATTTTTTACGTGAAATGCGGCATCCTGCATCACATTTTCAAGAAGATGATTTTTAGTTTCGATTTAAATAAGTTTTTTTTTAAATTTAAACCAATAACGTCATGACATCATCAGCAACTCGTCATTTTATCAACAAGTTCGCTATGTACTTTAAAACCACAACAACAATTTATTCTAAATGGCGACACAGTGCAAACACATGTAAATTAAATTACCCAAACTTTAAAATTTAATATAACATTAAACATCTATCTAACCGACAACTTTCTAACGTATTAACAAAATTAAAATCGGAGAAAACTCAAATAAAACAAAAAGTTGAATGCTTCCTAGAACTTTTTGGATTTTGTTTTTGGTTTATGTTGGAAAAAATGTATATGTTCTGTAATCTTTCATAACAAAGAAAAAACAAAAATGAGATGATTTCTCCAGTTTAAGCTTTAGTTAAATATTGAATTGTTAAATAACATTATATTCTATAGTTAGTTGGTTTTTATTTTTATTAAAGAACTATGATTTGACTTGCTGTTTTAAACTAATGCACGGGCGACATATACATAAAATGTATATATATATATATATATATATATATATATATATATATATATATATGTATATATATATATATATATATATATATATATATATATATATATATATATATATATATATATATATGTATATATATATATATATATATATATATATATATATATATATATATATATATATATACATATATATATATATATATATATATATATATATATATATATATATATATATATATAAATATATATATATATATATATATATATATATATATATATATATATATATATATAATATGAAAATATCAGATTTTTGTAATAGCATTTGAAACATACATATAGAGCAAATACATTCTCTTTAAACTGTGCTAGTTAGCAGACAAATAATGTAAAAAAAACGTTCTTCGTAAAAATCAATTAGTAAAAAATATTTTTTGTTTCGGTGGCTGTGAAATTGACACCATGGAAGTCGTACGTGAACGTAACATATTGTAACAGAATTGATTTATAGACATGTGCAAATTTTTTATATTTTTGTTGGTTTAACGAATTTAGAACAAAAATGCATATTAATAACATTGATGTTATTGATGAAGCAGTAAACGTTAATGTATGCAACGGATACAGATGGCAACACAAACATTTTTAGCAAAATTTGTTCTATTTTTTAATCGATTTTAAGTCTAGGTATCATTTCTAGATTATGCAAAATTAATTAAGCATTTCTTCTGATTAAAATGAATGATTTTATCAAAAGCTTTCCACAACAAAAATTACTGATTTTTCATTTCTACTAATACACTATATAATCTCTCTAATTGGAGAGACTTTATACAGAATATGGCATTAAATATTTTTGAGGAAATTTTTTGTCA
The DNA here is from genome assembly GCA_951394425.1 of Tipula unca. Classification (NCBI taxonomy): domain Eukaryota; kingdom Metazoa; phylum Arthropoda; class Insecta; order Diptera; family Tipulidae; genus Tipula; species Tipula unca. Next base: position 56,540,955 of record OX596381.1, read on the forward strand.
AATCAAACATTAGTTAAAAATTTGGTTTAACTAAATCCGTCTTACACTGGATAAACGGTATAGTGAAGTGCAATACAAATGCGACAATTTTGATAAGGAATTAAAAATTGAAAGTGAATCTATGCAAGTTACAACTATCAAAACTCGCACAAAGTACAAATAAATAAATATATCAGCAATATATACTGTCCACCACGACAAAATTTGAAAAGAGACTATTATGAAGAACTTTTTAACACCATGGTAGGTTGTTTTATCATTGCGAAAAATAAATACTGGGGCTCCGAGTTACTACACCAAAAGGGAGAGAGTTGTTTGAAGCAGGAAAAAAATTAAAATGTGTCTTTCAATCTGGTGGCTCACCAACTTACTGGCCAACAGTTTTAAACAAAACACCGGATCGTTTAGATTTTTATGTGACAAAAGGAATATCAGATAACTATATTCGTTTGAAAAATAATGAAGAGCTTACATCGGACCACTCTCCAGTTATTATGACGGTCAGTGAAACAATAATTGAAAAAGAAATCACAGCGAGACTGTCCAATAAGAATACCAATTAGAACAATTTTCGAGATTTATTAGAACAAAACATCAATCTTCAAGCACCAATAAGGAACATTATACAAGTCGAAGAGGAAGTAGAAAGGCTAATAGAAAACATACAACAAGCTGCGTGGCAAAGTACATCTTTCAAATATGCAAATAACAACAACTGTAAAACCTATCCACTTGAAGTAAAGGTACTTGTGGCAAAGAAACGTAAAGCTGGAAAGTCTTGGCAAATAAATCGGACCAATGAAAATAAAACCGTCCTTAATAACCTATGTAACAAATTGAAATCTCTGATCAGAACAGTTTAGAATGAATCAATAAGTACATATTTGTCGTCACTTACTAGCCAAAAAGATACCGAATATCCCTTCTGGAAAGCAACGAAAGTACTTAAGAGTCCAATTAGAAGTGAGGTTAGAAGCTGGGCTCGAAGCGCTAAACAAAAAGGTAACTTGTTTGCAAGACACCTAGAAGAAACGTTTCAACCATTACCCAGGCAAACTGCGGATGAATGAAAATGTTAACCTACTGAAACGATCTGATGAGCTTGAAATACAAAGTGTATCTGTACAAGAGCTAGAAGAGGAAATTCAAAGTTTAAACATGAACAAATCTCCTGGGTACGACCTCATAACCGGACAAATCATTAAAGAATTACCAAATAAAGCGATACGTAAACTTCTTCATATAATCAACGCTGTGTTTAAACTACGATACGTTCCAAGGCAATGGAAGGTGGCGGAAGTAATCATGATCTTAAAACCTAAAAAACAATGTAACGATAAAAAGTCCTTCAGGCGGATCCATACTACCAACCATAGCCAAGTTTTTTGAAAAATTACTCCTGAAGAGAAAGAAACCCATAATGGTTGACAGAAATCTCATTCCTGACAACCAGTTTGGATTCAGAGAAAACCACTCGACTATATCGTAGAACAAGTCGATGGAATCACAGATATAATAGAGCGAACACTAGAAACTAAAAAAATATGTTCAAGCGTTTTCCTGGATGTAGCGCAAGCATTTCACCGAGTTTGGCACAGAGGATTGGAGTTCAAGTTCAAGCGAGACCTTCCCAAACAATACTATGAAACTCTGAAATCATACATAACTGATAGACACTTTCATGTAAAATGGAGTACCACAAGGTAGCGTTTTGGACCCTGCCTTGTACCTCCTGTATACTCGGGATATACCACCAATGGAAGAAGCAACTATAGTAACATATGCTGATGATTTGACAGTTGGGAAGAATGTAGAAGAAGCTACTAACAAATTGCAAAAATCGACAAATTCAGTCAACAATTGATTGAAAAAATGGAGGATAAAACTGAATGAAACTAAATCTGTGCATGTGAACTTGCAAATAAAAATATTTCTAACTGAATCCCAATCATAATCAACTCTAAACAAGTTGCCTATATGCAGATACGGCAAAATATCCAGGTATGACGCTGGATGCCAAGTTGAGGTGGAAAGAACATGTCAAAAAGAAAAAGGAAGAGCTGAACATGATGTATAGGAAGATGTATTGGCTCTTAGGTAGACATTCTGAACTATCTATACACAATAAATTTCTTTTATACCGGCAAATACTGAAACCGGTATGGACCTTTGGTATACAGCTTTGGGGCTGTACCAAGAAAACCAACATCAAGATGATACAGACGTTCCAAAACAAAGTACTTCGGAATATTGTAAATGCTCCATGGTACATTAGAAATGAAGACCTCCATCGAGATTTAAAGATGGAATACATCGATGAAGCATGACAATCTCAAGCATCATTCATGCCTCCGACACCACGAAAACATCGAGATATGCAATATGCGGGACAGACCGTTGGCAGTAAGGACCAAACCAATTGATCTATTGAATGGAACATAAAATTACTATTATAGGAAATATTTATATAAATAAATAATTTTAATTTCTTTCTTTTTAAATAAAAAAAAGGAAGAAAAAAGTTTTTATAAGGGAGAGTGACAAAATCCTGAAAACCGAAGGAAATTCCAAAATTTGTTAACTATTTTGGTTAGAATAATATAATAAAACTAATACCAATTAGCTATTATATATTCCCGACATGTTTTCCAAATGCGTTACTCCTCCCACGCCCCAAGATTTGTTTTCTTCTATAGAGAGCTAATTTTAATTAGGTTATGGATTTCCTCAAGATTACGGGATTTTGTACCCTTGGGATTGTTTCGCGAGCTTCTGTCTCTAGGAATTATGACACCAACCTATTTAAAAATCGATTATATAAAACTAGATATGAGTTTGAATTTTTATATTTTCTATGATGACCTTCATACTACAAAAGGAAAACGTATTTTAGGTAATCGGAAACTGAAAGAAGGAATTCTAAAATGTAAATTTGAATTAGTAGTGTACATACTTGTAATTACTAAAATTAATTTATTCAACACATTTTATTGGAAAACGAAGAGATATTATGTGGTTTGATGTTATGATTATGTTGTTTAGATGTTACACTTACAATACTTCAATGCCGTTGTTGTTTTGTTTTTTCCATATTAACTTGCCAATATGATTTTTCTTTTGCAACGTCTATGTACATGGACAATTTTTGAGTTTATCGTTTAATAGTTCCTATATAGTTATATATACAAAATATAAAAAAATCGATATTATTTAACGTTCATATAAAATTACACGGAAATCCGAAATTATTCTATTTCCCCTAAAAATTATGTGTATCGTATGTATTTAAATTAAAGCCATTTCTCTTATATATAAATGATACAGCGAATTTAGAGATACATTTTATAAAGGGTCGATAGGTAGAGAATAATTATTGTGTTAAAAATATTTGATGTGCCGTCTAGAAACTAGACATGCAACTAAATTTTCAAAATCAATTTTTTCAATTCTTTGAGTTATACATATAATAAAACACATTTTTCCAATTTTAAAAATAGTTTAAAATTTGTTGATAGAAACTAAAAAATTATTTAAGCTTGCCAAATTCATAAACTTATAAAACATCTCAAATTTAAAATTTCGTATTAATAAAATTCCAATTAGAAAAATAAGCAAATTTAACAGTGCAATATTTGTTATTTATTTTAAATATTAATTTAACTGTCATTTTGTTATGCTTTACTATACCAACGACCAAAAAAACAAAATTATTTCAATCTAGTTTTTGCTACTTAAAAAAAATTAAATTCAATTTTTCCAATATCGCATATTTGACATTTTCGTAAAATTCAAATCGCAGTTCACTTCATTTAGAACAATTCTTCAGTTGGATTATAATATGAAATAATTTTTTTTGCCACTATTTTCCGATCGATCCAGAACGAATTGTGCAGCGATCTCTGAAAGGTGAGCCACCATATGGTAGGCGCAGAGGTCGTTGCAGGCGACAATGGCTCCACGATGTAGATAACGACTTGGCCTCTTCAGATTGTCTTAGACAGTATGAATACCGGGCTCAGGATCGAAACCGTTGGAGCCAAATAGTTGACTCAGTAAGGGGCCAGTAATGGCCTTTAAAAACTGATTATTATTTTTTTTTACCGATCGAACTTATGTAATTATATCTCCTAAAGGAATTTGAACTAATTGATTTTTTTTTATTAAAAACACAATAAAATGGTTGGTTAAACGCTTGTATGTACATAGGTAGTTTTGAAAAAAAACATTATTACCAGGTAATATATTCTACTTCAAAAATGTAAATACCCAAAGACCCAAAGAGCGACAACAATTTGTCAAGATTATTCCTGAAATTTCTATACATTACTTTACTATAGTATTTTGTATTTTAATGTTTACATTGGGTCAGTTTATCGTAAACAATTTAACGTAAACAATTTATCGTATAAGAATTTCGTACTACAATTTATCGTAGACACAATTTATTTTATGGACAATTTTAATTTATCGTATAATAGATTAGCTTTAAATGTTTCAGATTTAATAACGAAAATCGCTTTGTTTGTTGGAAATTAGTTTCTAAAATAATTTTTTGTAGAAGTTCCGGTACCAACAGAAACGATGTTGGATAGAAATGAAATTATAGAATAGTTTTTTGGGTTAAGTTCTGCCATATTACCTATATAGCCAACAGGAACGGAACTAGAACGTTGCTTGACCTATTATAATGAAACTCAGGATGGACTTTGGAATGATGTTTTGAAATTGCCCAAATGGAGCGGAACTAAGCCATTCCTTGACCGATCATGATAAAATTCTACAAGTTTAATAGGAACAAATACGATTCTAAAATTGTTTGATGATGATGTTTTGGAATATGGCAAACTGCTCCAGAAATAGGCTGCTGCTTGACCGATTTTAAATAAAACTAATTTCTTTAGTAGAATTTTCCTTCACTTAATATAATAAAATACGTGCTGCAGTAAAATAACGGATTTGTCTTCAAGTAAATCAATATTTAAATACTGGAGGTACATATTAGAAACAATTGATTGCTTTAAATGTAAGTGGGATTGGGATGCTATGATATTTTTATGATTGTTTTTAGAATAATTTAAAGGTACATATTTGGCCGTTTCACGCGAACATCATAGTCATAAATGCATAACAAGTGTGAATCCTGATGAAAAGAATCAGGCCGGAGCTATAAACATTAAAGTTTTAATAGTATTAAGAGCGTTTCGCTTGAAATTAAATTTCATAATAATGGTAACCAAAGTAATTTTGTTACTTTGGTTTTCCCGAAAGGCAATTTTTCATATCCTCAGAATTATATGGTGGTGAAAAACTTTCTTTGACTTTAAAGAAGCAGATCTCAAACAGATGAAGAAACGATGTAACCGCTTAGATCTTAAATAAACCTAAATCAACTGCCAGTCAAATAAGTCTAAGTAGGTTGCTTCCCGTTAATTATTTTGGAAGCTATAACTTATTACTTGAGTACGTTTCTTATCTGAACAAAATTTTTTCAATACCCTGTAATATCGGGGAAATATGAAAAATTTACACCCTTACGATTTTTTTTCGCAGAATCAACTAAAATTTAATATATTTGAAGTTTAATGGATGAGTTTAATTCCATTTCCTTCAAACCAATTAAATTTTGTAAATAATGTGGCTTCCGGGAGACTAACTAAATTATCGTAAAACTAAACTGTTATACGACAAATTATCCATACGGCAAATTATTTGTCAGTAAATTGTTATACGAAAAATTGCCATACGATTAACTGTCCATACGATCAATTGTGTGTAGGATAAATTGTGTCTACTCTAATGTTTTATATTATAGGTTACTGAGGCATTTGCGATCGTTCCTCCGACGCGTAGTAGGCTTGTTTCATCAAGAAACGGTTTCAGGTATTTAAGTTTGCTAGAGGCTGGTAACTCTTTGTTTGCTGCTATCAGATTAATTTCCTACTCGAAATGTCTTGCCTGTTTATGTTTGAATAGCAAGTGTTGTGCTTTTTGTATTTCTTGAGTGTGTAGATTAGTGGACTGCTCAGTTTGAGTAAACGCTTTGTAGTGGACTATTGAAGCCAGAATACGAATGATTTCACCTGATTGGATTTTGGCTGTATAGCATCGATATTCTTTGCCGCCTGTGGCTTGACGACGGAATCTGAACACTTTTGGAATTATTGCGGATGGTTTTGTTTCTGGTAGAATCACTGGTTCGGGATTCGTTTCTGGTACAACCACTGGTGGCGGGAATTCGGTAGTTGTTGTGGTAGTGGTTGGTTTGGTGTCTGGTACTATAACCCGTGGCGGGAATTCGGTAGTTGTTGTGGTTCTTTCAAAATTATTTTCACATAACTTTTCTTCTTGTGATACTTGGTGAGTTAGATTTGCTGTATTCTCAACCCCCCAGAATCTTATTCGTCTAAGGTGTCTTCTGGATGGCATAAGGTAGTTGTACTTGTTTGACTCATTTTTGGTACATTAGATTTGCCCGCTATATAATCCATTCCAGAGTAGTTTTTTGCATAGTGAGGTGATTTCGTACTGTAATTTTACCTTCAGCTAGTAACTCAAAAAAGATGTCTGCTCCAATGATGATGTCGATTTCTTTAAACTTTACCTAGGATAAATGCTTTAATTTCTATGGTTGGGTCGTTTTTATTCCACGGTGTCATCTTTAGAGTTAATGATCCTTTTTTAGATCCACCTGAAGTGGCTCTAATGCCCATAATGGCTAGTTTGGCTTGTTTTCTCGGTACTCGTAGTCTCTGTACACAATTTTCAGTAATTAGGGATACTGGCGATCCAGAACCTAGAGCTCTACATAAATATTTTCTATTAGCTACTGACATTTCTTTAAACTTTTCGCATTCAAATAGTTTATGCTCTTGGTTACATGCTGAACATATTTGATTATGATTTTCTTGATTTGTGATGGCTTCTAATATTTTGTTTCAAGTGAGTATTTTATTGATTCTAAAGCACCGATTCTTCTAGCGAGAAAGTCAAAAAATTGTTTTAAGGCTGGTAGGTCATATTCTGCGGATATTTGTGCCCATAAGCCATTGGTCTCATTGTCTAACTTGCTCACTAGAATATGGATTAGCCAATGGTCTCTAGTTTCCGCTTCTTCACCTTTAGTCCTCGGACGATTTCGTCTGACGTATCTAGTAGTACTCGGACGTTTGTGCTGTTAGGTGTGGTGAACACTGGCTGATACATGAAACCTTTTATGAATGGGTAGATGGTATGCTTTTTACGGTCGTATCTCTTTCTCAACTTTCCCAGAGCTTCGATATAATTTTCATCCGTGATGTTAAAATGTTTTAATAATCCTGCTGCTTCCCCTTTAGTCCTTTGTACCTTTTGTGATGGTGTTAAAATTGTTGAGCTATATAAGTCGTGAAAAAGCTGCCATTCAGTGTAATCGCCGGTGAATATCGGTATTGATGTTTTGGGTGGTTTAACGTTCACGTAGTTTCCCGTCATAGAAGCATCTATAAACGTGTCGTTGTGCGAGCCTATGCACGGATCTTTTTTAAGGATATGATTTCCGCTATTTTAAGTATCACTATATATCGCAAGATTCAATTTTTATTTTCACTAATTCGGAATTCACTGATTCAGAAATTAAATGTTCGCAAAATTGAAAGTGAATATATTTCTATAATTTGGAGCAGAGCAAATATGTATCTTTGTAAAATAGACGCCTCTTCGTACCAGCTATATTTTCCATGCGGTTTTCCATGTGATAATAGAAATTGTATTTTCTCCAATTTGATGTGCTGGATTCGGTCGAACTGTGTGCGGCTGGATTATATTATATTGCTGTTTGTTTGTAAATGCTATATATCGCTTTATACTATTGTATACGGCTATGTTGGATGAGATTGGTTTAAACTCATCCGGCTCGAAGGACAACATAGCATTTTCTATACAAAATTTATAATTTATTTTTCATCATTATTAAAGTATAATTTACCTTAAAATTCGTATTTCTATCACGAATCAAACTCAATTCGATTCACACAAATTATATTGAAATAAGTTGTTATTTTGCAAAATATTTGACCCGATTTTTGTTAATTCTGCGCGTATGATAGACACAACAACAAATTTTTTCAATGATTGAGATTTATTTAACAATGTCAAATCACATTGAATATATCGTTTTTTACCATTAATTTTCATTTGGTTGTAATGCATTTCAAAATACAAATATTTGAAGGATGAGACCTACCTACCAGTGTGTCATCTATTAGTTTTATTCGACTCTAAAATAATGTTATTATTTTACCATAATATAAGTTACTACTACTAAAATACGCCGTTATTTATAAAATCTGTAACAACACTTTAGTAATGTTATATTGCCACTTTAATTTACTTTGAAAACAATTTTTAAATATGAAAATGCATTATTCGTTCACAAACAGTTTTGTTGTAATATGAAATATTAAACATTTTTACACTATTCTGCGATTATCGAAAAAATAGTGTTTGATGCTGAAAAATGTATACCAAACTTTATAAATTTGTATTATTTTTCAGATGGTTATGTTTTACTCGTATATGCTTGATTTGATACTATAGTAGATATGTATACATCTAAAAAATACTTACATATAGATATAAATTAGAATAGTTTAAATCAGCAATTCAGCATACATATGTGTGTAAATTATGTACATATATGATCAGGCATATATCACATGTATAAACTTTTCAACGAATTATCAATTAAATTCTATTTTAAAAATATCATTTGGTAACATCCATCACGCTCAATTTTCAATTTTGTGCTATTTCGCTAAAACCGCAGTTTTTTGTTTCGTCTCAACGGTTTTAATTTTTAATTTTTCCTATTTCCCGATTTTCCTAAACATTTTTAATGGTTGATGGAAATTTTAGTATACAAGGAGAATGCAAATAAACTCACGTATATAAAAATCAGCCAAACATTAAAACTATTTTGGTATTGCAAAATTATCTCAAATGTGTGTATATATAGGATATAATTGCATCGGATTTTTATTCCTAGACATAATCGGGTTGCTATAAAATACACATCGTTGGGGATTGTAAATAATTCAGCACCGACCATTTAACGATGTTTATTAACACAATGGAACAAAAATTAAGCAAATTTTGGTCATAAGTTTTACGTTATAAATGTCGCTCGATTTCCTTTCACCTCAAATAGATTTGCGACTGTGAGTTGTTTATTTTTTATATCACTTTCCAAACAAATTCGTTTTCCAAACAGGATGATCGGGCATTTTGTATGACGTATAGGTACTTATGAAGGAGTGCTTGCAGAATTTATATTGAAAGTTATTTCATTAGGATTTTCGGAATTTCTGATTTTCGTAAATTAATTTTTTTTAATTGAAATATAATTCCAAAAGTACCAAAGAGTACAAATAACAAACAGAATGTTCCATTTAAAACGAAACTGCGATTTTCTGGGTCAATCGGTTACTGAGATATAAAACTGTGAAACTGAAATAATGAAAACTACATTATTAAATGTTCGAACGGCCAATAGTTCAACTTCCTTACAGTAAAACAAACGTTGTTCGAGGTCACATCAAACTACATATATTCAAATGTTGAATTAAATGAGATTTTCTCATTTTAATTGAATTGGTTTATCTCGTAGCCGGTTGGCCCATTTTCGTATCGTTGCTCGCCGAATTGAAATATCTTTCAAATGATATATCACACGGAGCAAATCTATGCCTATATGATTTTAATTTAAAAAATGTCCTGCACGAGTTTTACTAGTAAGCCATATTAGAAAAAGGTGATCAAAGTGCGATTTCACAATGATTTGTTTATTTTTATTCTAAAAATTAATCATAAACATCAAACGACATGTATACTCGCTTCAAAATTTATCCATCACGTGGAGTTTGATATCCTCCAATCAGCTTGATCATCGTTTGCTCTAGTTTGGGAATATTTCAATTTGATTTGTTTGAATCCATTTGTTTTGTTATAATTACATTATAAATACATGACTGAGTGCCGATAGATGTTACGATACACGACTGAGTGCCGATATACGTTGTTAATATATAAGTATTTTTGGTAATTTTGAACAACTTTTGGTTATGCGTTAGGAGAAATGTTTTAAAATAATTTAGAGTTTGAAAAAGGAAATGTTATTTAAATAAACAAAGAGTACATCCAGCACATTGAGGTCTGCTTTTCTGCTGTACTAAACATATTTTCCATAACTACATTTTTAGCATGTTGAGTTAGTTATTGATGCTAATCGAAAGCAATTAATTCTTTATGCTCTAAACTTATAAGTTTAATTAAAACGATATTAATAATTTATTCATTTCTACCTTGCTGCAAAATATTCACCGACCATATATTAGCCAATCAAAACTAGCCATTTCGTAAACAAGCTCCCCTTCCGTATTAAAATAATTTCTTATCGATGCAAAATGTGCAAGCAGGGAAATTTGCAAATGCTACAAATTAATAATCTGCTCAAATTTTCAATCATTATGCCAGTTTTAGCTCTTTTTCTATTTATTTTTTATTTTTTTTGCTATATTGTAACGACTAGCTTCGCGCTGCGTTCCAAGCTAAGTGAGTTTAACACCTCTGCGCTGCATCTCAATTTTTTTTGTATGTATCAATATTTTATGTACTTGTATTATGTACATATTATTTATTAAAAGCGCGGGAAAAATCCGGTATGATAGGGGAACCAAAAATTTTTGGTGGGAACTTTTATTGTTTGCCATGGATATAAAAACCAACCAATTTGTTTTGTCGGGACAGTTAATATATAAAAATTCAGATGAGCTGTTGCTCAAATGCCAAAGAAAATAAAAAAAAAAATAAAAATATTTGTGTGTGCAGTGATTGTGCACTAGATAAAATAAAAAGGAAAAAAACCAAACATTTTTTTTTGAGAACATAGTTTTTTTATATAATTATAATTTATAAAAATTAAGTTTAATTTTTTTTGTACTCTTAGTTTTTTTTTATCATACATTTAAAAATATCACACATTTAAAAATATTGTGTACTTTATAGTTTTTATTTAAAAGAAAAAAAAAAAAAAATAAATAGTGAAAATTTAAGTGCTAAAAACAGTAAAAAAAAAAATAAACTGTACCTAAATCATACTAAACTGTATATAATTCATATACATATGTATAGTGGAAAGTAAACTAAAAATTTGGCGTTTGGGAACTTAAAATTAATACATCAAGCTGCGCCTACAAACAAGCACAAACGGTAGTGCCTAAACAGTGTGTAATAAAATAAATGAAAAATAATACTTATTAGTGACCGTTTAATTTATTGACCTCTTATATACTCGTATATACGAGTTAATTATGTATGCACAATTACAGTGCTCGCAATATTTATAATAAATATTCAATTGCGAGAACATAAGAGAAACATAATTTGTTTTATAAACTAAAAGTTATAAACAAAAACTAAAAATAAAAATAAAAAAAATAAAAAAATTTTCTTAAAATTATAAGTGCTAAAAACTAAAAAGTGCTAATTGTACAGATTATCCTATAAATTAAATATCTGTAAAATAAAGTGAAATATATATGTATATTCAAATTACCAATATATACAAATACATATATATATATATGTATATACAATATACATAGTTATGTACGAATGATGTCTTCTATCAACTCGTCAACATTCAACATTATTCTGATGAAATTTTGATTAAGATAAGATTTTTTTTAATATTATTTAATTATTCTAAACATATATATATATTATTAAATCTTAAATTTTAGAGTTATTTCTAATATCAAATTATTTAAAAAAAAAAAAAAAAAAAACAAATATTTCTTGGATATGGCAATTTTTATTAAGAATAATTTGATATACTTATAGTTAAATTTTTTTTATATCTATTTATAATATTTTTTTTTGGTGGTGGGTACATTTAAATTTATTTTGTTTTTTTTTTCCTTTTTCTTTTTCTTCATTTTTTTTTTTCTCTAGTTCGTTACTGTTAAGAACTTTTCTTATATTTTTTTTTGAATTTATTTTCTCTAATAAAGTTACTGTATTTCTGTAAGTACTCGAACTTAATTGTTTCTCTTTATTTAATTTATGGATTTTCACTTCAGTGTCTCTTTTCGCTATATTTCGCTTTTCAGGATGAGATAATTACGCTTAACGAATGATAAGGTTGGTATAGTTCGCGGCTCTTGAAATAACTAGGTGAGTAGATTCTGCCTTGTTCCACTCCTGTTTGTGCAAAACTCCGTTAAATTCTTCCTATTTCCTTCGCGGTCTAGCAAGATTCATTTACACTTTGGAAAACCCCACCCCAATCCCTGAGCTTTAGCCGGCTAAAATATGACCGCTCCAAAGTCCCTGAATGAAGATTATCTGTTAACAGTCCGGGTTCTTCAGTGATTGAATGCATTTCATTCATGAGCCATTCACACCCTAAAGGACTTTCGTTACAGTGGCGCCCAAGTGCAGCAATTTTTTTTTTATTATTATTACGCCATGTTACTGTGGCAAACCCAATCCTTTCGACTAAATTTTTCCATAATAGTTTTTTTTATTCAAATCTTTATAATCATTTTTTTTTAATAAATTCCATAGTTTAAATTCTCTAATTTTTTTTTTCAGTTGTATATTCCAAATTTTCATTTCCATTATTTCCGAATACGCAGCTGCATCCAGACTTTGATCTGTAGACTCAGTTGTTAGAACCACTAATTTAAAATAGCTTTCTACCTCATTCAATTTCCATTTTTTTTGTTTCCCCTCGTCGTTAGGTTTTGGTTATCCAATGAAATCACAATCGCATAACTTCTATTCGTAAGAATGTTGATTTTAGTGTTTGGTTTGTGATTTTATCGATTATCTTAAACTATAATTCCATACATATTTTCGCAACGGTTTCCACTTAATGTGTTGATTTCCGTGTTAGATGAAATATGTATAACAAATAGAATGTCTTGAGCCGCAAATGCATCCGAAATATTTTCGTAGACTCATTGGCCAGTACACTCAAGATATTCTGGTTTTAATTTTATTATTAATCTGGCGCAGTTGCTTCCAATATCTGTATTGTAGATATTGTCGATTCATCTGTTTGCTTCCAGATTCACCCTTTTTGTTAATCCTTTTTTCCCCAAGGCAAGAATCTACTCAAAATAGAAACAAGTTGCTACAGGAGCTGTGATAGGATTTTACTAGCCTTATCATCGTTTATATAATTCATTACATTTTCTTTGAATTTTTTTTATTTTTTTATCATAATCCTGAACAGTGAAAAGTGAAGTAATTATCGCTGAATTTTTTTTGCACGTATTCGTATCTATAATTAAATATTACATAATTATTTTGTTTTCACAAAATTCGAATATTCATTTTATTATTGAATTATTTTTAAGTTTTATTAACCATGGCAACATTCTGTATACGTTCCCAGGATTTGTCTCCTGATGAATTAAAAATTGAGCTCGAAATCCGTAATATTGATGCTCCCAAAGAAATTCAAACGCAGAGTTTAGATGAAGTGTTAGAAAAAGAAGAAACTTTACCAACGCTTAAACCAACTCAACCTCATAGAAATGCTTTAATACACCCTCACAATGAGGTCACAACTTGCGCAATTAAACTGCAACATCTGCAAATTAAACTATTAAATTGTATCCAAAACCCCAATTTTAATAATCAGGAATTTACCGTTTTGATTTCGAAATTATGTCATTTGAAAGCACGCAGCGAACGAATTCTGATACTTGATGTAGTGAAAAAAACAGCTAGTAAGTTAGCGCAAGTATGTAATTCCCTATTAGCGACATGCCGTCGATTTACATTGAAAGAACAGACATTACAGGATGCTGTCTTTGACGTGAGTGCCACACAAATAGATCAAGATGACCTCTTAGATCTAATGTTAGCTGCTCCACAGCCTGCACAGCTTGAGGAATCTGGATCAGAATCGGGCAATATTACAGGATTTATTGAAGATAATGGTAACCACATTCTCCCCAATGTGAAATCTTCGATCATAAACCCCAATACAGTGATACAATCCAATCATGAAGGTGGAGAAACTAACCAATCAAATAATGCGAGGCATCCAACATTGCAACATTCCTCTCCATCCCACCCAAATATTCCTTCAATGTTCCAGAATCCATACCAGAATCATCAACCTCCATTATTGCCATTCCCCTATAATTATCCCTACTTTGCGCAACCCCCTTTCACTCTACCTCAACCTAACACCAACAACGTTGCCCTACCATACGCTATTCCATTTCAGCCACAATTAGCCTCCGGTGTATCATACAATCAACCAGCACCGATCATTACGAATTCGTTTATTCCAAACCAACAGGCAAATATTGAGCCTCAATTACCACAAAACAAGTCCAATCACCACAGCACTCCAACAACATTAGATCAAGGGGTAGTTCACGAACATGGCTCAGCGCAATCTAGTAGATCCCAAGAGAATACTTCCCGTGCAACACCTGTACATAAATGGGGCATTTCTTTCGATGGATCTGCATCCGGATTGGCGGTGGAAAAATTTTTATATCGCGTCGAACATATGGCCATAACCAATAATATACCATTGAATAACCTCATCAATGATATTCCTTCTTTGTTGAAGGGTTCGGCAGGCGAACATTATTGGCTAGTTTTGGAACGACATCCGAGATGTGATTGGAATCAATTTAAAACTGCATTCACACATCGGTTCCAAGATCGACGAACGGATGTTGATATTGTACGGCTTATTGATGCTCGAAAGCAACGACCAAGAGAATCGTTTACCGAGTTTTACTATGATATTTTAAATTTAACTCTGCCTTTGAAGGTACCATTTTCAGAACATCAGATCCTGGAGATTCTGAAGAAAAATATGCGAGCTGGATTGCAAGTTCATCTCGCCGGTAGAGAAATATCATCGGTTTCGGATCTCGTCAGTATCGGTATATCCACTGAAGATATTTGGAGAACTGTCGGACTGGTTCCAGAACAACTGGTGCAAAGAACCATTCAGTCGGCCCGAGTTCATGAAATGGAGATAGTTGATACCGAGGATGTTAGCGTGTATTCACAGCCTTCGGCCCAGTCGTCAAACATTGAGCCGTCCTCTCCACTTACCACCCAACAACATCACAATCCAAAATTAATTCAGAATCCCATAGAGAATTCTTATAATGTAGAGGCTTTCCAACCAACTCCGCATAATCGAACGCAAGTTTCATTGAAAAAACCTCCGGTTCCCGTGTGCTGGAACTGTCAACGGATTGGACATCTCTACATTGATTGTGACCTGATTCGTCAACACATATTTTGTTATGGATGTGGTGTTGCAAACATATTGAAGCCGCATTGCACTTTTTGCAATCAAAAAGCATCTTCTTTAAACCCGATCAAGGAGACGACCACAGGTGGGTCGAGTCGTTCTCCAATTCAAATTCTTCAGCGACCCCCACCTCCGAATTCACAAACACCATTTATCCGTCACCCGAAGCAATAATCAGACCAACACCACATATAAATACAACTTCCAAATCTTATATTAAAAACCGAACAGGCCGCTCCATTAAATATTTTAAAAACCGAAATTATATTTATCGAAACATTGCCAAAACAAAATTTTGTAGTTCTATAGACTATCTAGAAGACAATCGTCCTTATGCAACTGTTACCATAAACGGCGAAGAAGTTCAAGGTTTACTTGATAGCGGGGCCAATATATCTGCTTTAGGCAAAAATGCATTATGTTTTATCAAAAATCATAACTTACATATTCATTCTATCCCTGCAATGGTCCAAATTGCAAACGGTTCTCCCCTTAAAATTCATGGCTTTGTAAATACCGAAATTTCGTATAACAACAGAACCCTGGATATGAGGCTATTTATTGTACCAGATTTACAACAAAATCTCTATCTGGGATGCGATTTTTGGCAAAAATTTGGAATAGAACCCTCCATAATTTCATCTTTGCAAACTATACCTTCATCAGTACCAGATTCCCAGAGTCATAAAACAACTTCTGCAGACAACAACCAGCATGAGCTTTCCGCTGATCAGCGGCACAGATTGCAAGCCGTGGTGGAACTGTTGCCTAGTTCTGAGTGTTTGGGGCTGGGTCGAACTCATATTTTGAATCACTCGATCGACGTTGGGGATGCTCCACCCATTAAACAGCGACATTATGCCGTATCCCCAGCAAAACAGCAACAAATCTATGAAGAAATAGATCGGATGATTGCGCTGGATGTCATCGAGGAGAGTCACAGTGCTTGGAGCTCCCCATTGGCGGTCGTGCCGAGGAAAAGTGGTGGTGTTCGACTTTGCCTTGACGCGCGAAAACTAAACAGCGTAACTAAAAAGGATGCATTCCCTTTGCCGCTGATTGACGGTTTGCTCAGCCGGTTGGATCGTACCCGTTATATTTCGAGTCTGGATTTAAAGGATGCTTTTTGGCAGGTACCTTTGGATCCAGCCTCGAAAGAAAAGACAGCGTTTACCATTCCGGGACGACCATTGTATCATTTTAAGGTCATGCCTTTCGGTCTTTGTAATGCGCCTCAGACCTTGTGTCGATTAATGTCCAACGTGATTCCTCATCAATTGCATGACCGGGTATTCGTTTATCTGGACGATCTTTTGATAACCACTGCTGACTTTGACGAGCATTTGTCGTTACTCCAGGATGTCGCTGAGAAATTAGCTGCTGCTGGGTTGACGATAAACGTTCGAAAAAGCAAGTTTCTTCTAAAAGAGATCGGATACCTGGGTTATGTAGTTGGTGAGCGAGGATTGAGACCTAATCCAGACAAGGTCGAGGCCATTCTCAAATTCCCAAGGCCGAAAAACATTCGGCAAATGAGAAGGTTCCTTGGCGTCACGGGATGGTACCGCCGTTTTATAAACGGGTATTCCACGTTGTCCGCTCCTCTTTCCGCTCTTCTTAAAAAGAATAGTAAATTCGTGTGGTCTGATGAAGCTGAATATGCATTTTCTACACTAAAGCAAGCTCTCTCTACGGCTCCTGTTTTAGTAACGCCGAATTTTAATTCCCGATTTTACATTCAGTGTGACGCAAGCTCAACTGGTATAGGAGCGGTACTATTCCAAAGAGATGAGGAAGGAAATGACAGACCCATAGCCTACATGTCCAAAAAGCTTAATTCGGCCCAACGGAATTATTCAGTGACGGAACAAGAATGTTTAGCCGCACTAGAAGCAATAAAAAAATTCCGGCTGTATGTAGAGGGTCTGCCTTTTACGGTAATAACGGATCATGCTAGTCTTAAGTGGCTGATGTCTCTTAAGGACATATCCGGAAGACTCGCACGTTGGAGCTTAAAGCTCCAGGGTTTCGATTTTGACATCGAATTCCGAAAAGGATCCCAAAATGCAGTCCCGGATGCCTTATCCCGAATAGAAATTGAATCTCTCGATGTCGTTCAACACCCATCAACGGATTCTCCCTTACATGTGGACCAATCGTCTCCGGCTTTTCATGATCCGGCGTATCAACAATTAGCTTGTACCCTCCAACAGTCTAAACGAAAAATAAATCTATTTACAGTACATCAGCTGATATACATTAAGCCGTACTCAAACAAAGCCAGTTTACCGGATATTCCGTCGTATAAACTACTCATTCCCGAATCCTTGCGAATTTCTGTAATTACAGCTGCGCATTGCCCTCCAACTGCGGCACATTTGGGTATCAGCAAAACTACAGAAATTATTCAACGCTATTATTATTGGCCCACTCTTCAATCCGATGTCATCAAGTTTGTTAACACTTGTGAAGATTGTAAAGCTAATAAGGCTACAAACCAAACAAGCAAACCCCCACTTGGGGTCTTACCAATGACATTCAGACCCTTTCAAAGAGTATATCTTGATTTTTTGGGACCATACCCCCGAACTAAAAAGGGCAACACCGGAATACTTATTGCGGTGGATCATTTTTCAAAATTTGTCATCACCCGACCAGTTAGACATGCAACTGCTAATGAAGTATGTGGGTTCTTGGAAGACGAAATATTTCTTATGTTTGGAGTCCCAGAAGTCATTCTTACCGATAATGGTAGACAATTCGAATCCCTACTTGTACAAAATTTGTGCAAAAAGTATGGTGTACGACACGTATTCACCGCTAAATATTCACCCCAGGGTAATGCGTCAGAGCGCGTTAACCGAACTCTGTTGGCTTCTTTAAGGGCTTATATTAAGGCAGACCAACGGGTATGGGATGTCAATCTAACAGCGATCACTCATGCTTTCCGTAATGTAGTTCATGATTCGTCAAAATATTCCCCACATTTTCTTGTATTTGGTCAGCATGCGGTTTTACATGGCTCATTGTACGAGCTTTTGCGACAAGCTTCTCCACTTGGTGGAAATCATCTTCATGGAGAGGATAAGCCAGAATACCTATATAAAATTTATGAAAATGTACAAAGTAATCTAATCAAGTGTGCCGAGAAAGCTAAAATTAGATACGATTTGCGAACCCGATATCCCAAAATTAATGTTGGTCAAACTATTTTTATCAAAAACTTTAGACAAAGCAAAGCATCCGATCAATACGCTGCCAAGCTCGCATCGAAATTTGTCAAATGTGTGGTTACTCAACTGATAGGAAACGTTGCATGTGAAGTTGCCGACGAAAATGGTAAAATCTTGGGAGTATACCATTTTAAAGATGTCAAAATATAATTTTACTTATTCAATAATTGTTACAGTATTTGCCCGGCTTTGAGACATCTCCTGGGTGTGAGTCGTCCCCACGTTTTGTAACGACTAGCTTCGCGCTGCGTTCCAAGCTAAGTGAGTTTAACACCTCTGCGCTGCATCTCAATTTTTTTTGTATGTATCAATATTTTATGTACTTGTATTATGTACATATTATTTATTAAAAGCGCGGGAAAAATCCGGTATGATAGGGGAACCAAAAATTTTTGGTGGGAACTTTTATTGTTTGCCATGGATATAAAAACCAACCAATTTGTTTTGTCGGGACAGTTAATATATAAAAATTCAGATGAGCTGTTGCTCAAATGCCAAAGAAAATAAAAAAAAAAATAAAAATATTTGTGTGTGCAGTGATTGTGCACTAGATAAAATAAAAAGGAAAAAAACCAAACATTTTTTTTTGAGAACATAGTTTTTTTATATAATTATAATTTATAAAAATTAAGTTTAATTTTTTTTGTACTCTTAGTTTTTTTTTATCATACATTTAAAAATATCACACATTTAAAAATATTGTGTACTTTATAGTTTTTATTTAAAAGAAAAAAAAAAAAAAAATAAATAGTGAAAATTTAAGTGCTAAAAACAGTAAAAAAAAAAATAAACTGTACCTAAATCATACTAAACTGTATATAATTCATATACATATGTATAGTGGAAAGTAAACTAAAAATTTGGCGTTTGGGAACTTAAAATTAATACATCAAGCTGCGCCTACAAACAAGCACAAACGGTAGTGCCTAAACAGTGTGTAATAAAATAAATGAAAAATAATACTTATTAGTGACCGTTTAATTTATTGACCTCTTATATACTCGTATATACGAGTTAATTATGTATGCACAATTACAGTGCTCGCAATATTTATAATAAATATTCAATTGCGAGAACATAAGAGAAACATAATTTGTTTTATAAACTAAAAGTTATAAACAAAAACTAAAAATAAAAATAAAAAAAATAAAAAAATTTTCTTAAAATTATAAGTGCTAAAAACTAAAAAGTGCTAATTGTACAGATTATCCTATAAATTAAATATCTGTAAAATAAAGTGAAATATATATGTATATTCAAATTACCAATATATACAAATACATATATATATATATGTATATACAATATACATAGTTATGTACGAATGATGTCTTCTATCAACTCGTCAACATTCAACATTATTCTGATGAAATTTTGATTAAGATAAGATTTTTTTTAATATTATTTAATTATTCTAAACATATATATATATTATTAAATCTTAAATTTTAGAGTTATTTCTAATATCAAATTATTTAAAAAAAAAAAAAAAAAAAACAAATATTTCTTGGATATGGCAATTTTTATTAAGAATAATTTGATATACTTATAGTTAAATTTTTTTTATATCTATTTATAATATTTTTTTTTGGTGGTGGGTACATTTAAATTTATTTTGTTTTTTTTTTCCTTTTTCTTTTTCTTCATTTTTTTTTTTCTCTAGTTCGTTACTGTTAAGAACTTTTCTTATATTTTTTTTTGAATTTATTTTCTCTAATAAAGTTACTGTATTTCTGTAAGTACTCGAACTTAATTGTTTCTCTTTATTTAATTTATGGATTTTCACTTCAGTGTCTCTTTTCGCTATATTTCGCTTTTCAGGATGAGATAATTACGCTTAACGAATGATAAGGTTGGTATAGTTCGCGGCTCTTGAAATAACTAGGTGAGTAGATTCTGCCTTGTTCCACTCCTGTTTGTGCAAAACTCCGTTAAATTCTTCCTATTTCCTTCGCGGTCTAGCAAGATTCATTTACACTTTGGAAAACCCCACCCCAATCCCTGAGCTTTAGCCGGCTAAAATATGACCGCTCCAAAGTCCCTGAATGAAGATTATCTGTTAACAGTCCGGGTTCTTCAGTGATTGAATGCATTTCATTCATGAGCCATTCACACCCTAAAGGACTTTCGTTACAATATCTTGGTGAAACCGATGAACGATCATATTCGAAAATACCACACTGGTGAACGGCCGTATCAGTGTCTAGTATGTGAAAAACTTATTGTCACCGGATCAGTATCGACCACCATACGCGATGGTAACCCGAGTGAATAGTTGATTTTACACGTACGGACGTGCCGCGACAACCGCCGATGACACCAGCTGAAGCGTTGCATATTGAAGGTAGGTTTAATTAGTTTTTTAATTGTTTCAATATGATTTAATGCTTCAAACAAAAATGTATAATTCACACAGGACGTCGTAAGATTATTGTCTCTGATTATTGTCAAGACGATTTGGCCGATGATGATGGTATGATATCTAGATAACGGGGAACAAGTGTTCCTTTGTCTTGGACCACGCTGTCGTGAAATTAAAAAAAATCGGCCCAATATACAGCACATGAAGAATAAACAATCGGCTCGTTCTCGGAAATTTACAAAATGTTTTCACGGATGGACCACGTACAAAAAACCACCAATCGATCTTACACGCTACTATAATTTATTATTACAAATTAATTAAAATTTTATTTAAATGTACTTTTATACTTTTATTTCGATATGTTCTGAGATTGTTTGGTTTTCTGATAGTCTTAATTCGTGATTATTATAACCTTCTTCTGGTGCATCCTTACAAGGTACGCACATACATACAATGATTCAGTATTTATAGTGGGTTTAGTTGTGAAACTACAGAGTGTACAATTGTTCTGGAAAATATAAACATGGTGGAACATGGTTTCCAGTATTAAAAGCACCTTACGAGTTTGATTTCCCTCGAAAGTTTTCAAGAATCTCAAAATACAAATAAATTACCAACAGTAGTATTTTATGTGTTATATTTTCATCATACTTGCTTTGTAAATAACGTCAATAAATTATGTCAAAAGTATCTCAAAATTATGTCATACTTACCTAATTTTTGACAACAATAAATCGAGCAAAAAACCATGTACCAACATACTATAGAATATAAATTTCTTTAAAAGCGGATAACTTCACCCTGTTTTGCAGATAATTTTGCAGCAAGATAGAAATACATAAACTCGCCTTCTTACTTTTGTTGTTGTTGATTTTCGATTGCACTCTACTAATTTCTTAGATCGAGTCGAGTTAACTACAAGATGACTCGATTCCGTTTTTAGTGAGCTAAAGGTTGAACGCTAACATAAGCGTACAAAGTGTATACGCTTATGTACAGATGACAACACAAGTGACTTATCGCATTGTACATATTTTTTAATGAATCCTTTTTTTTTATTCATCGAAAAAAAGAAGAAAATAAACCGAATAAAAGTAATTCATAAAAAACAAAAACAAAATAACAACTCGGTTGAAATGTGAAGTGAAGTAAAAATTTGTTTATATTATTTGTTTACCCTCAAATAAAAAAACCATTTAACAAACCTAAACATCAAAGTGCATTTATATATTTCATTTTATATATGTAGTTTCCCAATATACCTGGCATGCGGATTTCCGTTTACTTTCCTGTGCGAAAAATATGATGTTTCCATGGAAAGAAACATAAAAATATAAAAATATTAGCCCCCACCTCTGTAGCTGAAGAAGGCAAACCTACATCTTAAGCTTGATTTACATTCAACGATTAAGCAGATCTGCAAGAAACGTCAAAAATAACTAATATTAACTCATAATAACTATAATAACTAAAATAACTATAATATTTTAAATTATTTTCAATGTGTGTACAAAATTTAGTATATTATACATTTTAAGTACATGAATTGACGTCTGTTTATAGTAGCAGATGAAGCTCGACATCTTTTTTTCGTTTGCATCTGCTTTTTTTTGGTTTACTGGGATCGTTTTGGTATGATTTTTTTTTGCAGACGATATATTTTTCTCGTTCTCGCTTTAATAAATTTTAATCATTGTATCTCAGGTTTTTTGTAGACGTCGAAAGTCGTCAAGTGTAAATCAAGCTTAACTCTACGATTTTAAGGTTAAAAAATGTCCTTCACCAAAATTAATTTTCTGGGCTTTTATGCAAAATTAAATACTTTTATATGTTATTCAGGGTTTTTCATTTTAAATGGAACCCTCTTTATATACTGAATTACTGACCTATATTAAGTCGAAGTTTGATTTTCGAGTTATATATCAAACATTAGCTGATATCGGTCGTATAAGATGATTTGAAATTAATTCAGCGAATCACCATAGGTTAGATAGTTTCATGTCAATATAACAATAGAAAAGAAAGAAAAAGAAGAAACATTAAAGTTCCGTGTGAATCCAAATAAATTTATTATTAATTAAGATTAGAATAGTTCGCGGGCAGAAAACGTTGGAGAAATCCTGTTAGGGTGCCGTACATAAAATGTAAAACGAAACCGTTTCGTGTCACTTCGTTGCCCGTCTGTCTAGTGGCTCGTAACTTTTCAGCTATAATTCGTTATGACACGTTAAGTAATTTAATCCACAGATTATTCAACTATCGTTTTAAGAAACAAAAATTAATTAATTAATAATTAAGTGTATATGTACCAAAAATATATGTACATATATGGCATTTGATAGAGCCTGTGAAGTTTCTAACAAAAAATAACTCGTATACATATATGATTCCTAGTTAGAAAAAAATTACAGAATGAAAATCCCATTAGAATCCAATTGAAGTGAATATGTATTGGTAAATTCCGCAATGTTTAAATGAGAATTTCAAGAATGTAGTGTTTTACTTCATTAAGTGATTTTTTAAATAATTATGGCAATATAATAATTATAAACAAAACGAAAATTATAATAAATAACATTAAATGAAAAACAAATCTTAAGAAATAACTCAAAATATAAGTGATAACTCATCTGAAATCCTCCGTTTGGAAAAATCTTCTTCTATGAAATGTTTCTTAACGAAAGGCCTATTAGATCTATATAGCGGAATCTTGCCCAAATCTCCGAGAGTGCCATGTTAATTAGTAAATATGTCATTTGAAGGAGCTCAGTTTAAAATATTTTTAAATAATTTTTTTGATGTAAATGTGTATTCCATTGTTAATGTTTAGTATTTAAAATGCATATGAGTTCACACTTCACAGTTATGGCAGTGTTTATAGATTCCCAGCTTGATAACACCATTTCTGTTTGGCAAAATGCACTGGTTTAGGAAAAGTCTCTCAACGTTGTTCCCAAGCATCGATTTCTTATAATTTAGCAGGCATTGGTCGTTTCTGAAGAATTAATTTTTATCCGAACACGCATATCAAAAAAGATTTTATTATGGCGAATACTGTTGGATGGAACCTTTAAAATTAGCTTAGAGATATTTTCACAACAATGGATTATCCATGGGTTTTACAAAAATCGTGTGAAGTCTTTAATATATTGCCTTTTAATTTATTATAGCCAACAATATTATACGCGTGAGTTTAACTTCTTATTTGAATGATTTACTGACGATGATACACGGCCACGATGATAGACGGGTTAAAGCAGTGTGGTTGGTGTTAAAATAAAGGTGTCGTGTCAGAATTTTAAATGTTAAATAAGAAATTTAATTATATGGGTGAAATGGCACGGAAATAAGTGAAATATAAGTGGAAAAATAACAACAACAAAATATGCATGCAGAATGCATACACAATTCCGTATATCAGCAGAGATGCAAACCATCATATCCACCACCATATTTTATTGAACGAAAAATATATGGACTGCAATACCAACCCAATGGAAAGAAATGGTAAAGAAGACGAATCGGGATACGTCAAACGTAATGGAGTTATGCCACGTTAGTGGATAATTTATATTACTAAGTCAAGTAACTTATAATACTATGGGTGAGATTACCGCATGTTTCCATAGTAAACTCGCGTTACTTCAATTTATCGACAAAAATTAATAAAGCTATTTCCTGCAGATGGCGCACCAAACGTTGTTTAACAAGAATTTTTACGTTATCTGTTATTTCGAAGTTATTTCAGCCGGGTGTTGTCAATTTGGTTTTGTTTATTTAATTTTTTTTTCTAGATTTATTTACATTGTTTTTGAAAATTTCGTTCAAAAAAATGGTAACATTTCGTTTATTTGTCAGTGGTGCCATCTAGTTAAAATAACCTAACTGCGATAAACTGCTATATCTTGATACGCAAATCTGTAGCAGTTTCCTTTACCCAAGTGGTAGACTCCAATGCGTTTTTGGTATAGGGGGATCCCTAATTAAATCCGCCTTTTGTAAAATAAATCTATGGCTAGTCGTGAGATGTTTATCGTGTCTCAAGTGAGACCCTTCGGGCCACCCATTGTAACTTGCTGCACCAACCCTTTTATTGTTTGGAGTGGTATTTTGTGTGGATGTGGTGGAAGTTGTATTGGTTGGTGTAGCCGTCTGAATGGGCATAAATCCGGCAACGGCCAAGGTCACGGTAACCAATGGCGAGCAAGGTATGTAAAGGGGGCGGGAGAACGGCTCATGAATTAGGTTGAATTGGCACTGGGGTGGTTGCCCTCGGAGGGTTTGGGATTAGCGCTATTTGTCAAGCATTTGGAAGGCTGGGATATTCTACTAAGTTCAGCCCTTCCACGGTTTCTTCACCAAGTGACTCACTAGAGTCCGATTCATCAAGTGAATAGATTTCAATGGCCGCTTGCCTTAATTCAGTACGTAGCAGGAGCAATGTCTCCCACTCTATATGAGGTCTACTAAAGTAACTTAAATCCTGCCTTAGTGAGTTATTCCATGGCCATGTAGGAGGACGCTGCTCTAAGAAGGTGGGTGGGATTCCTACGATGGATGTGTCCCCAATAATTAATTCGGTATTCCTGGATTCTTTTGGTAATAGTCTTACCATGTAAGATGTCCTTGATTTTACGTGAGCGAGGATGGTAAGGACAGAACTCGAGTAGTTTCTTTAGAAAAAAAAATCGTATCTCTTTAGCCGGCGTCGATTTGCAAAGGTTAGAGCAGCTGTCTGTAAACCATATCTCAACACAGGAGAAATATCGGAGGGGTACATAGAGATAATTGTTTCATAGCGTACTTGATTTTTATGAATGAACTTCTGTATATTATGAGTTATTCCGAGGGCCTGATGACACCGAGTACGAATGGTGAGAGACCGACTTAACTTGGAGGTTAAATAAGGACCCAAACATAGCATCGTATCAACACGGTTGAAAGTGACAACAAACAACACTATGCTGGGGTGTGGTACGAATGATGCTGAGGGATCTCGAATCAGAGCGGTGCATTTATGGGGGTTTAATTCTAAGCCCGCTAATTTTAAGGCACCTAGTAATTCATCCAGAATGGGTTCTAATGCTCTGATGTCTCGTGCGATGGGTATAATGTCATCTGCATAGGCGAGTATGAGAGGAAGTTGCAACTCAATACGCTGATCTAGTTTCAACTCAGGGAATTGGTCTGCCACAGTTAGTAAAACCTCATTCAGGATGAAATTAAATAAACGGGGAGATATGGCGCATCCCTGGTTAACTCCTTTGCTTTTCTTGACTTTTTCTGTACAAATATTGAGACATTTAACAGATAAACTAATTATCATTCATTACTGTGTTTATCACAGCTCAAATATATGAAATCAATAATAATAAATTGATTTAAATTACAGGATCTCTTCCAGTTAAACTTAAATGTAAATTAATTAATTAAAGGTTGGAATGCAGAATAAAATAAATCGGAACTAATTTGAGTTGCTGAACAAAATTATAAAAGTAGATTAGAACTGTATCGTTCTGTGTTACTATTGGCTATAACCGAGTCAATTTCTATCATACTAACTGAACCTATCCAAATCCTCCTTATGTTATGTGTTCAGTGAGGCCCGAACATCTCCGGGAGATCCTGCTCAATGCTTGGTCGAAAATTCCAATCAAATCAAATCAAAATACTGTGAAGATCGACATTTTAATTATAAGATCCTTTAATACCAATATAATAATAATGAAATGTGAAGACACATACAAATTATTACTATGTAAATTTATTAATTCACTGTTTTTTGAAAATAACTATTAAATTATAAATATTTATTTATGGATGACCCTATACAGAAACGATAAAATTTCTAGCCTTTATATACTAAATACTGACATAATTGCTGCAAATCATTTATATGTTACATCGAAACCTCATCATCTGGTTTTGACACCCAAAATAACCAATATGAATGAAAATATGAAATTATTCATAAATTTTCACGTTTATTTACCACACTTTACAATTATAAAATTATTATATTACAATTTAAATTAATTCACTATTTTTAAATAAAATATTTTACTCTGCAAGTAGGAGGAGAAAACCAAAAACGGATTCAATTTGTTTTTAATGAACTCATTTTATTTATGGGTGTCAAAACTAATATGAGTATGAAGAGTACCTATAGTTTTTAGAGGTGTTGAAATATTAAAATAAAAATTATTTTATTAAGTTGCAAATATGTAGGTAGATATGTAAAATTTTAAAACAAAACTATAATTATTTTATAAATTTTTTTATATGTACAGTAATTATATGTATGTACAGTTTTCTGTAACAATATAAATTTAAATTAATTTAAACGCAATATCCAACAATAACAATAATTATTATTTTTATGTTTTAGTTTTGGTTGTAAAAACAATTATTTCGTGTAAATTTTTATAAATCATGTACATACACATAATTAAATTTGATTGAATTTTTGTGTAACAATGAAAATATTGTTGAAGGACAAAAAAAATATTCTGACAACATCGTGAAGGAAAAACAAACTTAAAATTGTAAATAACAAATTCTTAACACTATTAGTAGATGAGTTGCCATTAAGACGTTTTTATCGTCCTATTACCTATTGACGTTTTTTTATTCGTAATACGATTGGACGTTTTATTTTATTTTCCGTAGAATAAAATTGACGATTCCATGAAATCTGAAGAAAAAATTCTATAAATTTTTATTTTCGGTCAGAAAAACAGAAAAATGCAACTATTTCGGAGTACGCTGGTTATAGGGCAATGTAACCTATATGCCCTACTCGAAAATATGACTACTCGATTAATTCCATCATGCAAGTCGTAAGTCGTTTATTTTTTCATAAAATAATTGTTTATTTGCGACGCGATCGAGGATATGCCCAAAACACTCCAAATTTAGTTAGGGAAGAAAATCTTCAACATTTCTGTTCAGAATTTCGTGAAACTCGAAATGTATTTAAACTATTTTTAACCAGTGTTTAGGACAACCTTTTGCTTTTTCGCTAATGGCAAAACTTTTTTTCGACTTATGAAGTTTACCTAAAACGTAGCGCCCATAGGAACACGAAAAACATTAGTTACCATTTGTTCGTTTTGCCCTGACCCATTAACCAAACCGGAAAACTTATGAAATTATAAGTAAATAACCAAATATAACAGAAAAATAGCAGGAAAAATATTTTCGTGCACTTTCGCGAACGAAAAATTGCAACGATTTTTTAAACCAAAAATGTTTTGTGTGCACGAATAAATGTTATAGCAAAAATCATATACTACATGAGGTTCAAGGCGCTTCGGAGTCTCCCGCAGTTTGCTTCGATTACATATCCAATTTATTGGGATTCTAACCCTAAACCCCCTGTGGTATTTGCTCGGTATAATTCGAGTGATGTTGAAAATGAAAAATTCCTCTAGTTAACTTTCTGTAAATTTGTGAATATCGAATATTAGAAAACTCAAAAGTGATTGTGTTCTGTAAATTTTTAATTTATTTAATTCAATTAATTTTTAATTTATAATCTGCAGAATAAATTCGCTTAAATTGAAATAAAATTTTGAGAAATTTGAAAAAATTTCTAATATGAAAATGAAAATTCTACAATGTTTAAATTTTGATAACATTTTTCAAAATCCATTGAAACTTGATTCATCGGTGTTTTTTGGACGTGAAAGTTTGGGTATTCGTTCGGAAATTTCAGAAATTAAAATTCAAGTGATATTTCAGAAATTTAAATTTGAAAAATATCGCAAAATTTGAATTAGTTTTTCTAAATTTATGGATAAAAAAATTCGATAAATTGGAACGTTTATTATTCAAATTTTCAAAATTCTATAATTTGAATTTAAAATTTCATCTCCGCACTTTTTAAAATTGTATAATACGTGAAACTAGGTTTCGAGAATTGAAAAAAGAGTTAACACTCTAATTTCGAGTTACAATTCCGAATTATAAACGTCACGTTACCATATCGTACAATTTTCACAACGCATCAAAATTTTCCAAAGCAATATTTTTTAAACTTGTCTAGCCACGAGCTCAATCACGTCGGAATCATTAAACCGTTTTTATCTTAATGATAACTTGCATAAGTAGATGACGTGAATACTCGTTTCGTATACAAATATTTAAAAGTATTTAAAACTGGATTGGATTTTGAATAGGTAGATTGATTTTTGTTCCAGAAGAAAACAAAATATGGAATCGGTTAAGTGTCTGGTTAAGCTAATGGTTAAAATATGTATAAATATTATTACAACTCGGGTTTCTACTTCATTTTTTTCTGCTGCTAGGGGTTTTTAATGAAAAATGATTTTGACGCTTGCTTGAAAAATTAAGATTTCAATTAATTTTTCCTGACAACACTGATTAGTAGTGTATTTAGGGTTTGGATGTCGGATGCGCAGTGCAACGTTGGCATAACTAGGTAATGTACTCTTTATGTATTCTCTAAAAATAGGAAGAATCAGTTTAAGAAAAAAAGTAAAAAAAAAACGCAACGCTAACGTGACACTTTACCAACACAAACCTTATAAATTATATTATGATCCACACACAACAACAAAATATCGCTAAACTTTTGTTTTAAACTTATTTATGAATTATGATTTTGTTTATGAATGTCAGGTTAGTTTTGGAATGCGAGCAGAATGGTCGACACATACTATTAAAAGGTCGTTATAATTTTTATTGTTGTCATTTTATTTTGTCCTAAGTATTGTATAACTTTAGTAACGTCGGTTTTAAGATTTTAGTGTTGCTGGTTTGTAATTTAGTAAATGCTGGAGTTTGTTTGTTAAAAATAATGGAATATAAAACAGTTGATTTGAAGACGGAGCTTATTATGAAAAGAACATATCGGATTATCTTCAACAATAGAAAATTAGACGCCGAATTTTGATTGCGTAATTTAATGTAAAACTAAATAAATATTTGTTTGAATTATAAGTTAATTTTGATTTTTTTTTCAGGTGAGATATCCCACTTCGGAAACTACATCAGAAATGCTTGAATTTACTTGACAAAATACAGAAAAATATCGTGTTCCAGTTCAATTAAATAACGCACTTGAATCAACAAAAGCATTGCGTTTTATTGGGCGTGACGTAATAAATTCCTTTAATATTAATAGGGTAAAGAAAATAGTACATTATGTCATTAGGATTAAAAGTGATCAGCTTTGTTGGTAAACATTTCCAACTCTAAAACGAACAAATCGCGGATCTTTACGGTTTTGGGAGAAAATTATTTGGGGATCTGTAGAAAATAATTTGCTCTTGCTGTTAAGAATATTACGACCCTATGAACTTAGTATACCAGCTGCCGCCCTCGTTAGCACAATAAGTAGCGGGCTTTGTTATTCGAGGGTCTCGGGCTCGATTCCCAGTGGTGACCAAAAATCACGATTGGGTGTTTGTCCGGGTATTGCACCGTGGACCCGTTAGTGGCATTGAGTGCTGGAGTAATCCGACCATTTTTAAGTTGTTTTTAGCACGAGCTACAGTACTAGTACCAGCTACTGTACTAATCATTAAAATACAACCACTCATGATACTTTAGAAAATGAGGAAACCATTGCTGCAGAAATATTACGCCCTGAAGATCCCAGTACCTGTTTAATAGTTACCAATATTGTTGGTAATATGGTTACAAACGATAATAATGTTGACAAATCCGGTTTGCTTAATTTTTAGCAAAGTTGTTCAAACTGTACTTTTAACATTCATATCCAGAACAAATAATTTCTTTAAATGAGTAAATATTGAGTTTTTTGTGTTAATGAATAAAAAAAGTTTTTCCGAATAAAAAAAATACTTTTTTCATATATGTACATTAAACATATTATTGGACCCTCACTATAATATTTGTCTTCTAGCAAACCAAGGATTAAAAGTGTAGCTTAGCAAAATACACATTTTTTAGGCCAACTTTAATACCCAAAAACAATATTAAAACAAGAAGCTTTTAAGACGTTGGGAGAAAAAAGTATTTACGTTACAGAAAATTTTCGAAGAAATGAAAATTGAAATAAGCTTTATTTAGGGTGTTTTTTTAAGCCTGATAGAACTTGAAATTGTACAAGATAAAAGGAAAAATTTAATTTTTATGAAAAATATACTCTAGCAGATCTCAGTATACTCTGGCAAATCATCATGAATAGTCTCACGCAAAATTAGTCGTCGATTCGCGCAACTTATAGACGACTTCGTGATTTTTATGGCGCACATAATCGTCCATCTGAGCAAGCCATCCGTCGAACTGTGGATAGATTTCGTACCACATACACTCTAGAGGATGCAATAACATCAACACGGCGAAGGAATGTGCGTATGACATTGAAGAAGAAATCAGCCGAATTTACGACGCTTCTAACGTATATGGGATGGTAGGGATCATTTAAGTACGGAATTAAGAGCAGTAAGATCGGCATACTAAAGCATTTTACAGATTATATGATACCATGATTTATGAATGGTAGACTCAAGTTCCGTTTTTGAAATATTTTAAAGATTTTAACGTTATACATATATAGCAAGGTTTTAACTTCCACATGACTTTAAGTGATTGAAATAATTTTATTAACTGAAGCTGGATGTACACGGGTATGCACCTCCAAATGGCAGATGAGAAAATAGGGCTTACCTGGCCAAGTTTACCGATAATAGAGACAAAAACTAAATAGAACGGTTCTTAAATAATGACAATGTCACCAAAATAAAAATTTAGTTAAAGCATTCTCGAATCATTTGTGGACAAGTATGTTTGGATTTGTTAGAGAGCGAAGACCAGGTAACCATTAAATTATCTTTCGATCATCATCAAAAATTTGCATTGAACCTTATAAAAGGTATAACTCGCAAACGAAAACATTTTTAAGCTCGTTAAAATTAATGTTTAAAGGATCGTTAAAGGATAAAAATAGTTACAGTATGCCAAACACTAGAACAATGTTAATCATTTTCTTAAATTTTGTAAATATTAAAATTTGATGTTTGCAACTTCAATTCGCTTTCATATTGTAAAAACATTAGATTTTGATGTGGCAAAATTATTTAAACGTGGCGCTGTACAAACGTTTGGTTTTGCAAGACAAAATCTCGTTTTTAATTAAAAGTCATCGAGTAAACGCTTAATGGATAATGGGCCGATAATGCGTTTTGTGAATTGATGCAGTTTTGGTTTTATATTTTAGAGGAGAGATATCCTCGATCGAATCACATTCATAATTTTTTTATTATATGTAATATGTCCATATATACATATATACGTGCATGCCATTGTGTTACAGTGAAAACTTTTGTACTATGTATAATTAAAACGACTATGTTGTACATATAACTACGTAATTCCTAACTAATTACTTAATTTGGTTGATTTATCATGTCCCATGTATAACGAATAAATTATATTCATATCGTTTTTTGATGACGATGCCAAATGGTCTAAACCAAATCGTGGGTTATAGACAGGTAACAATAATTGTAAATGGTGTAACACAATCGTGTGGATGGCATTGATGGTAGATTATATAAAGGATTGAAATTAACGTTAAATATTGTATAAATGAGTGAAAATTAAAGTTAATTCGTGAATTGATCAATAATTTAATTGTAATGGTAGGAACGTGTAAATAACATTTTAGCATAGAGAATGGATTTATAAATGAATTTTATCATGCAATTGCGATACCATCTGATAATAGGTGCAGGGTGTAAATGATTGTTGGTTTGTTCCATGCAATTTTAGTTATTTCAGTCAATATTTCGTGACAATATTTCTATTCTAACCACAAGCAAACACATTGTGTCCATTTAATTAGTTTTATTTTTTGTTGAAATATTCAATATAAAATTGAAATATCTGTCAACGGCGAGAATCAAACCGTAATAAGCAATACTCTATTTACCATAACTCTATTATCGTTGATCACGTAATTAATTAAACATAAAATATTATTTACTGTATCAATATATGTACGTATATTGTACGTATGATCCAAATGCAACATTAAATCGAAAATACACATAAATAAAAGTTACGGAATATCCACCACAGATAAAATTAATTTCCAATTAATTCGATGAATGGTTTTCTGTTAGTTTAATGCCACGTTTCCATATAAATAAATAAAAAATCATTTTATTATTTAACACATTTTCATGAAAAGTGCATAATTATGTAAACAGCAAAACTTAATATTTTTATTTTATATATTAATAAACGAATATTCATCGTTAATTTTAACAATAAATAATAAAAAATATTACACAATAAAAGAATTAAATAAAAATTAATTTCTTCAATATAAAAGTAATTTATATACAAAACGTCGAGTATATACAATATTATACATACTCGTACTCGTAAATTATTATATTATTTCAATTTATAATTTTTTTACACATTTTATTTGATAAATTTTTAATGTTTTGATTGTACAAATATTGAATTTAATAACAGAATAAAATAAATAGTATGAATACAAAAAAAACGATTATTTCATTGCACGTAAAACAAAATTACAACAAAAAAAATGTTAAATTATTTTAAATAAAACCTTGCTTGAATGGATAATTTTTTGTATTTTATTTAAAAAAAATCACTTCAATGGTGAAGATAAACGGTTCGGGGAAGCTGTATTTTAGATGGGATGGCGCAAAGTAATGACACAACAGAGATTTCGTGTATACATTTTTTTTGCAAGCTGCTGTACAATATAAATGTTTGCATAAATAAAATCGTGTAACTATTAATAACTAATATAGGTATTTTCAGATATTTACAAAAAAAACTATAAATTGGTTTGTTTGCAGAACTAATTAGCTTTAATGTTATATTTGTTTATCTTATATTTGCCATCATGACCAAAAGTGAAAAGGTATTTTAAAATAAAATAATAAGTTAAAAAAAAATGTTTAAAACAAAACTGGCGGAAAATATGCAAAATATATATTTCCCCCAGTGCGAACAATATCGTCACTACATTTTATTTAAAAACAAAAATGTTTACTTACCATAACTACATGTCATTTTTTAGTTTTGTTTTATTAAGTAGGCTTTCCATAATTATAGAAATGAAAAACTTTGTTTTTCTCTTTTTCCCGTTTCTTAGGTACATATTTTCAATTCAGTCGCAATAAACAATTTTTATATTTTTAACTTTAATATTAATTGTCTTGACTCCCTAGGTTTTATTTGCAAATCAAAAATTTTGGTAGCAAGTTTTAGTTTGATTGTTTCCTAAACTACTCCAAAAGTAGAATTAAAATACGAAAAAAAATTATGTTGGTGGAATTAATCGAGTAGTCATAGTTTAGTAACCCAATAAACTTTATTTCCAACTCGGCATTAGTACTGTGGTTTTACACCGATACATTCAATAAATTACTTTTATATACATATTTCCGCCATTACTACATGATATGTAATAATTGCAGCCATTAACAGTCCATAAGTGTCATCGTTATTTAACACAAAAAAAAAATAGAAGTGTGGATTAATAATTAAGAATTTGTTTATAAACCAACAGCAATAACTTTATAATAAAATAACAATTAAAACAAAATAATAACATAACAATTTTTTATAATAAAATAATAAAGAATTTTTTAGTGTAGTAATAGTGTGAACAAATTACATTTTAAATATATTTTCTAAATACAACAGGGACGCCACGCCATTTGTGTTTTGTACAATTTATAATTTTTTAATTTTATTATTTATTAATCAAAACAATTTGTGCAATAATATAGTTTATAGTTAAATAATAATGTCTTACTCGTATAATGTCTAAAAGGACGTATTTTAGACAACTAAAAAACAAAGTTAATGATTTCTGTAAGTTTTCTGTATGGTTGAAGTAAATAAAACTGAAAGTTATAAACATCATGAAAATCTACTAGCTTTGGACAGTTGTGTGGAAGTCGAATATAATGATTATGATACGTTTAGTTCTAGTGTTTTAGTATGTACTAATTTGTATTCTACGGCAACTGATATACTAATTAACTGGGGTGATGATGAAGATAAGAAAAATAATTGTTTTGATTTGGAAATTGAGTTAGCGGAATGGGGATTAAAACATAATACCACTAATGAGGCAATGAATTCTCTACTAAGAATATTTTGAAAATATCATCCAGAGCTGCTAAAAGATTGTAGAACTGGGAAAAAAACTCCCAAAAAAATAGAATTAACATCAATGGTGCTGGGTCATATTTACACTTTGGACTTGAACACAAATTAAAACTATTATTAGCCAAACACAAAAAAATGAATAGACACCAAATTGATATTGGCATTGACGGACTACATTTGCTGTCGATGTTATGCATTGTGTCCTTCTCGGTGTTACGCGGCAAACATAAGATATTGGATATCGGTTAGAAAAAAACAGTTTTCTTTGTCGATTTCAAATATTGAAGAAATTAACGAAAAATTGCGAGTTTTGAAATTATCTATACCCAAAGAATTTTCCAGAAAACCACGATTATTATAAGAACTAGATAGGTGGAAAGCAACGGAGCTACGGCAGTTTGAATTCTCTACTAAGCTACACTGGAATTCATGCTTTGAACGGGGTATTAGCTCAAACGTATTACAATCACTTTTTATTATTATTTTGCCCAATGCGAATATTGTGTGATAAAAGGCTATGATAAAGGAATACGCAAAAATAATGTTCATAACTTAATTTACATTCCTGCCGACCATCAAAAGTATGACAATGTAGACAGCTACAGTGCTTTCAGATTTGAAAACTACATGCAGGAATTGAAACGCACCATTAAAAAGAAAGCACTGCCCTTGAAGCAACTTAGAAATAGACAATTAGAAGCAGAACAACATATCGAAAATATAGATTGTGTAATACCATTGCTACAGTTTAATATCAGCTGGATGATTTATCTTACCGAGAATTATTATTTGAAAGCCATATGATTTCCGTTATTTTCCCGAACAATTATTGCTCTATTGATAGTCGAGTATTCAAAATTCAACGTATTCAAAAAGAAGATTGTGATATATCAGTTGTGGGATACTTTATTTCAAATTTAAAAATAATTTTTCATTCGCCGATAGAATCTGGAGACCTTCAAATTTATTATACATATCCTACAAATAACGATCATATTTCATCCAAACAATTCAATAAATTGAATAATTTAATAAAAAAAGGAGGTTGAATAAAATTAAAAAATTCACTTTTTCCAAAGTAACCTTAACAATTTTAATTTCAGATAGAGGAACCGATCATATTTCTCTCAACGTAATAGTTACTGGGGAATCCTTTTGTTATTCGGATGATGAGCTGGGGTATCAAAATTTTTTAAAAATCAATAAATATATTCCTAATACATCAACTGAAAATACTGAACTTAATTTCTTGAAAAAGCGGAATCATATAGAGGGATTCCGATTCTTCGGATGAGGAAATGGATGAAACAATTATAAAAGGTAGTCAAATTATAGACAATAGGAAGAATTAAATCTCTGGAAAATAAATATTATAAAAACAATAAACGTATTTTTGTAATTTTAAAAAAAATTATAGAAAAAGAGCCAGAGCCACTTATAAAAATTTAATACTATAAAATGGACCAATTACAGAAAACCTGTGATACAATAGTATCGAATCAAAGGACTATAATAAGAGAGCTGGTTCTATTAAGACATGCACAGCAATCAAAACAGGCTTTTTCAAATTCAGATGAAAAGTTAGATTTACATCTCCCAACCAAAACATCACAAGATTTAATTGATCTTGAAGAAAAAATAAGAAAAGATCCAAACAGCGAGAAATATTTGGTATTTTTTATTATTGTTTAAATTAAATTCGTTGTATTCTCATCTCTTATTGATATTTTTATAGAAAACCGTATTTGAAGGATATTTGTTAATATCAAAGACTTGACAAAATACATAAAATGTAATTTAAAAAAAGTTATGATAGATGAAGTTTCTGCAAATTTTTCGTGGTTCGGTCATCAAAAAAATATACCAATAAAATATTATCTAGTAATTAAATTATTAAAAGGTACTACTGTATTTTAAAAATTATAGCTTCTATTTTTTTTTCAAATTTAAATATTCTTTATAGATGCAGCTTTGCGACATTTTCCTAATTCTAATGATGAAGAAGTCACCTTAATCATTAAGAGATGGTTTCAATTGGCGAAAGACAATGAAGCGTCAAAGGATAATGAAGCGTCCAAAACACGTCCAACATTAAAATTTTGTGTACGTTTATGTGATTATACATACTATATGAATTTATATTTGATAAATAAAAATAAATTAGGAAATATTTTGCAATATGTTTTTATTTATAATGCAGAAAATGAGAATATATTACGTAAGGAAATCAATTCTATAATTATGAAAATCCGTTTTATATTAACATGGAAATCTGTGTTAAATTTACCGTGAATTAAATGTGATTTTCACACGGAAATTAGTACAATTTATATTCGGAAATCCACAAGTTATTCGTAAATCCGCAGTTACCAACACATTCACATATTTGGAATTATTGTGCCACTTTTCTTGAGTTAACAACACGGAAATCTGTGTTACAATATTACTGGAATGCACGTTCCGAATGGATCTATCGTACAGATTTTTTTACGGAATTCCGTGCGAAATATTTATTGGGAAATGAAAAAAAATCAACTCAAATTTTAAATCCTATAATTTGAAAATCAAATGATGTACATATAACAATTAATACAGACATACCTCGATTAACGCTACCTCTTTTAGCGCTGTTTCGTTATAGCGCTCTTTTGATTTTATCAAAAAAAAATTATTTTAACTTTAACATTTTTTTTTAAAGGTGTTCTTTGTTTAATTTCATATGAAAAATGTTAATATGTACATATTTAGAAAAGCAAAAAGGAAATGTTTTTTATGATGCCTACATGTGAACCAATTGCTTCATATAGCAACAGAATTTATTATAAGTTGCATCGTACAAATAAATCCAATGTAACAGAACTATATGTGAGTAACTCATGCACCAGTAGTCAACGTGTTAAAAGTAAATTTATAATTCGGGGACTCCCTGATTTGAAAAGAAAAAAAATATCAAAAATAATTATAATTCGGGGAATCCCCAAATGAATTTTTATATTAAATTGTTCATTCGAAATAGTGATATGGTTTGATATAGACCTCAGTAATTTTGATTAAATAAATAAAATCCTTTAAATAAATACAAATCAATTGATTATAAAAATATGGCCGAGAAAAGAACGGGTGAACCACAGCCACATGTTACTAAACAATCTATAGAAAAAGCTTAACGTTGGAGATGAAAATGAATGTTATTAGGCGAATTGTGAATGGTGAACGACAATCCGAAGTGTCTTCCAGCCTAGGATTGGCTGGATCAATCATTAGAACCATTCTTAAAAATTCCGATAACATTAAGAAATCCATTTGTATACCACAACTCCATTATCTGCCAAGAAAGTAACACGCACAAGAAATACTCAAGTAGAAGAAATAGAGAAATTATTTCTGGATTGATGATCAAATACAGAGAAACATGCCGCTCAGCCAGGGCATCATAATGGGAAAAGCCAAGATATTATATTTAGAGCTTGTAAATCGAACTGGAGAAAACTCCACAACCGAGAGTTTTAATGCAAGCCAAGGCTGGTTTGAAAAGTTTAAACTACGTGCAAATTTACACAGCATTGGTCTTTCTGGAGAATCTGCCAGTGCTGATAAAGAATCTGCAGAGGTATCTAAAAATAATTTGGATGATATTATAAAACAAAAGAACTATCCTCCGCAGTTTATTTTTCATTTTGATGAGAGATTTCTAAACAATCAATGCCTGTGATTTGAATGGCAAACCGAAAAGCATGGATGACTGCAATTTTATTTAAAAAATGGGATCAAGAGCATCTCTGTCCTGCTGTAAATTCGTATTGCGAAAGAAATGAATTAGAAGAAAAAGCATTGCTTATTCTCGAAAACGCTCCTGGAGCCCCTCAAAATTTATCAGAATTTCAAACTTGTTCGCCTGCAGAAATTATTTTTAAACCTCCAAATACCACATCAATTTTGGAACCGATGGACCAAGGAGTGATTTCAACTCTCAAGGCTTATTATATTCGAAAAACTTTTAAGCAACTAGTTGAAGCAGTTGACAGCAATCAATGTTCCTTCAAAGAATTTTTGAAGAAATTTAATATCATGAATGCCATAGATCGGTTCATCATGGAATGAAGATCAACAAAGTGGTCTCAAAGGATGTTGAAACTGGTTGCTTATTAAAACGGTTGAAGATGAAATAATTAATGATTTACCACAAGTTGTTACTGATATAACGGAAATAGCAATTGACAGTGGATTTGAGGAAGTTGATGAGGGACCAAGAAATAAGTGAAAGTCATGACCATGATATCTCCAATGAGGATTTTATTGTTAGTTAATCACAAGTTCAGCCAGAAATTGTGGAGCCTACGCTAGATACAGAAGAAATAACAGAAAATATTTTAACGGAAAAATGTTTGGATAATCCAAAATGCCTTAGAAGATTGACGGCTTTGGGATGCACTTACCTGAATCACACGTTATAATAAATAAATTCATTTTACTAAACCCATACAGGCTATAATTTCTCTCACCGGCATTATCACGTAAAATACGTTCCTTCGCATGTGTATAGACAATACAACCCACCCCCGATTTTGATTTATTTAGTTGAAGGGATCGTTCTCAGGTAGTGCATTCAAACAAATATTTCAGACATTTTTGCGGAATTTTTCTTCGGTCTCCGAAACTTTCGAATTTTAATAGAATGTGTTATGATCTTGGTTTTAAAAAAAATGAACTGAAAGCTTCAAGCTACTAGTCCCATAGTTGATAGAAAAATATACAATCCCTTGTCTGTGTAAATAATATTATTTTATGACTTTTCCCGTGTTGCATGAATGTACGTAACGTAATCTAAAATTTTAATTAAATGTGTATACATCGGAACAAAAAAATTATACAAATTTTCAATGCGTGTGAAGTGTAAACTATCTTTTACTATAAATATTTATTTATGCATAGTAAACAGTTAGCCTACACATATGCGTGTGAAGTTTTTACTAAATTCATACTAACTATTTAAAAAGCATGTATGTATTAGTAAGTAAAACGGTTTTATGGTAAGCATTTAGTCACTTTAACGTTAGTCTAGATTAAGCATAAACTAATGAAATTAAAATAAATTTCAATTACATATGTACATACATAAATTTAGTAAAATTACTTATAAATTATTTCATTAAACTGTAGTAAACTAATGAATTTACAAATTTATTGAAAACTATTGACGATTGTAAAAGTAGGGTAAACTCCTCTCTCGCGGAAAAAATTATTATTTAAAAGAACGATCCATTTGAAGTTTGTATTGTTGTTTTTGTATTCGAAATTAGGTGGCTGTGTGTTTTTAAACGTCAATGGATAGATAGTTTTATTTTAGAAAAATTCCGCTATACGTGGAATCGGTGATGCTCCAATCGTCAATAGGATATTTAAAACCGTATACATGGCGAATATAGTGAGGCAGAATCGAATCCAGTTGGCCGTAGCACCCAGCTTATTGTTACCTTATTATTAGGAGTGGCAAATATAAAGTTTCCGGATTTTTCTTTTAGTTTTAGGCCACACATCCGATGCGCATATGTGTAAATAGATTTTTTTTGATTTTCTGTCAGGTTTAGAATACTACTACTCTTGAAATCATTAGATTACTACAGTTTATTGTTTAACAGTTTTAGAATTGGAATAAAGGCTTTTTCATCCATGAGCTCGATCAGGGTGATGTTGATTATATCTATAATGAAACGATCCATCGGTTCGTTTGCATCTGTACTAGGTCAGCATGTATGAAGATAGCCAAATAAAAATGAACCTATATTCACCCGTCCTTGAGTTGGCTATATAAGGACGCTAAAAGGATAAAATTCAATTTAAAAAACAATCTAAAAATTAAATTATATTTAGAACATTCCCGGATCTCGTGGCCCAACCACTTTAAAGTTTGAATACAATGTGTAAATAGTGCATATATTTTCATCTGACAATTGAATATTAAAAATGAAATATTGGCATTGCATTGATCATTAAAAATTCAACTAAGAGCGTGTCCGAATTCCATAAGAATACCATAAGTGAAACAATTTGCACTTCCACTTTTTTGCGAAAAGTACATCGAAAAGTTCGAAATGTATACAATTTTACGTTGTTTACATGACAAAAATGGAAATAAAAATTGGCTCGAATGCATGAAAAAAAGAAGAAAAATATTCTTATGTATAGCGCAAAACATACTCTACCAGTCGTCAATATCCATTTTTGAGTTTTTATAATGAGAAGAATCCAGAATCAGAATTTCAAATTAAAAGAAAATTATTT
This sequence comes from Tipula unca, assembly GCA_951394425.1. Taxonomy (NCBI): domain Eukaryota; kingdom Metazoa; phylum Arthropoda; class Insecta; order Diptera; family Tipulidae; genus Tipula; species Tipula unca. The sequence continues at coordinate 56,582,326 of OX596381.1, forward strand.
CGAAAGTGTCAAAATTATTACACATATAGCTGCTGTAATAGTTTGGTTGCATACTGAATTCTGTCACAATTGAAGTAAAAAGTATTTTATTTAAATGACCGCAAAAAACAATGTCTTGATGCAATGAATTAGCTATTTGAGCGACGTGAAGTTAGTTGAACTAAAATCAATCTGAATTGATTCTATATCAATCTCAGGTATGATGTTTATTACTGACGAAACAATGTTAGGGCCGCACATGTTGCACGTACCATTTTGAAAATCTAGAAAAAGTGTTAGTTAACCTGCCGTTCTAATTAAGTTTTGTGTGCGGCTTTAGAATTGTTCAGCTCCTTTGTTCATTATATACTCGTATAAAAATTCCTAGAATTGACTGATATGTTAAGGTAATTATTTTTGGCGTAGACGTGTGATATCGCTTTACTTTATGTAGGCATTTATAAAAATAAATTTAAAATTCGTAAACCAATCTGTGGTTAATGTATATTTATTATTTACCATTTTTATTTTTTCGTCGTACATACTTATGTAATATACATATGTACATATGATTAATTGTTTGTTTCATTATTATATCAATTATTGGTTTGGCTTGAACTGTTATGAAACAATGTAAGTGACGCTTGTTAAATTCTACGTAATTTTGTAATGAAATTTGAATTTGAATAAAAATAATTAAAGATGTCGCACATTCTGCAACATCCCTTCTCTTACCTTATGTTAGTAAGTAATGTAAGTAATACATTTTTTACAACGTATTTGACAACGTAATTTTTTTGTATTTTTTTTTGGGTGGAACCAATTAAGATTACGCACTCAATGCCACAAAAGGCTCATGGTGCAAATCTTGAAGAATTCATTTGCGTGATTTGATAGAAAATCATGCACACGCATTCTGCATCCTTAGCAAATTGGAGAAGTTTGAACGCAGGTAGAGAGGATAGTTTGATGCACAGGAATTGTCCTGGAATTCAACACATGAGACCTAATACAATCGAAACCAGGATAGCTGCCGATGAAGTGTATGCTATCATCATCATCTTCAAGGCATTTATCGCATACGGCATTGCTGGCTAGTCCTTTGCGATGGAGATGACCCTTAAAACGGCCATGGACAGTAAGAATCGATACTATGTAGTATTCTTAAGTTATCCTTTTTTATTGAAAGAGCGTAATTAGTCAGCTTCGATTGGGCCCACTAATAAAGTATTTCGCCTTACGGCAGGTAGGGTAGATGACCACGCTTGTTTTAAGTGAAGTAGAACAGCATTTTTCATTATTTGTTTACCAATGTAAAGAGGCAACGGGCAGATACCGAGCAGCACCCTGTTCAGAAGCAGGTAGAGAGGATAGTTTGATAGAATTCAATTCGCTATGAATATTTAATCACTAATTAAAAAATGGAACACGGTTTTGCTTAACTTTAGGTGAATGGACTTCATCAAGAAACCGATGCTATTTGAATGTTCTAGAACTTAGGACTAGTTCGCGTTGAATGACGTATCCCTGCAGAGAAATGCGTTGCGGCCCTGGAAACCTCATTGCAAAACAACAAACTAAATTTCGGTAAAGATATTACGTCCATATAACAACTGATGGAGCAGCAGTTATGTAAAAAGTAGGACGCCTTTTACCATGTAGTCAGCCGTTGTGATTCGCAGACACGATTCACTTAGCTGTAAGTAATATTCTCTATAATTAATCAAATACCATGATTGAATTGGAGCATATAAATACAGAAATTGTTAGTGTACAAGAACCAGGAAGTGACAACTAGGAATCAGAGGATGAGGAATACGTAGATGATGATGGCGTTGGTTTGATTGAACAAATTGATAATGAAGCTGAATTAGAGCATGTTGTGGAGACTGAAGAATTTGAATTTAGTTTGCACATCAGAAAAGTTCGTTTGATTGTAAAGAAATTCCGTTTTTCGAGAAAATCGAATGATATTCTTCAAATGTATGCGAAACCAGAATTTGGAAAAGAAATGTAACTTATTATGGACACTAGAACTAGATGGAATAGCCTAGTCCAAATGCTTGAAAGATTTAACAAACTAAAAAACTGTGTTAGAAAAGCTTCGATTGACATCGCATCTGATATTTTTATTACAGATATTGAAATATGTAATATCCTCTGTCGAGAGGATGCAAATCTTCTTTCTGCTGATGCGGCACTGTCTTTTATGCTTGAGAACTTCGGATCTGATGGACTCTCACTAAAATTGAAACACGCTTTAGAAGAACGAATAAGCCAAAGACGCACAAATGTATCTGGTACTCTTCAGTATTTACACAATGGTGGAATAAGTGAAATTCATGTATCTTTCACCAGACCATTGCAAAATATAATAGCTAAAGTTATTGAAAGTTTTGCACAAAGATGGATATTCAACACAAATATGGAAAATTCGTCAGAATCTGAGAACAAAATTCATTCGAATTTGTCGTCGAACACATCCTCCTCCGGCTCAACCCACAACTCAACAAGCGGAGCTTAATTTTAACAATTAAATCCGAAATTAAATTCTTTGAAGCGAACGAGCGTAGAGTCCTAGGGAGCGTTCTCAGTTGCTGGTAACTTTTGTATAAAAGTTCGATCGAGACTAGGTGACATAGCTTTAAGTGATCTCTGTTTCCTCAAAGCATATTTTAATTGTTTGCCTAACAATAATTTAATATTTTTTTATAGGCCATTTTAAAACTTTGATTGTCTGTACTAAGTACTAACTGAATTTTTGTGCAATCAGTATGTTTCTTTTTATTTTAAAATAACTATCAATTGCAATTTAATATTTTAACTAAGTTTACTTAATATTTAATTTTTATATTTTTGTTGTCTATGATATTGAATTTTTGTATAATTTTATATATTATCTTAAATAAGTTTTTTTTTGGTATTGGTATTCAGAAAAATCAGAAAAAAATTTAAAAATATTTCGAAATTCGACCGAATTCCGAAAATGCTTAAATGCAAATTTCGAATTACGGTTTTTTTATTTTCGTCATAATTTGCAATCCCTATTCACGACCAATTGTTTTTGTGCTGTGGTCGCCAGACACGTGGTTGAATCTGACCCTCCCAAACCGACTAGCGCTACCCAATCTAGAAGTATGCTACCACGTGCTGACGAAATACTCAAGCCACAGATTACAACACTTAATGCAATTTTATTATCCAGACATAAAGTAATTAATATCTTTTATGAATTAACAAAATAATAATACAAATAATTTTCCATTTCAATGCGAGAAGCCAATAAATAATTTCATGTTAATTTACTTTATTCCATTATATACTTTCAAAAGCCCTATATTTATAGCTACCACAGACGATAGTAGCCTTACATATTACCGAATAATTTCTTTGGTTCAAACAATTATTTGCTTACGTAGAATTTCTTAACAGGATTGAAGTTAGTGCTATAGATGATGGCATGCCGATTTCTCAAAAATATTTTAAGTATATACGGATAATAAATAAATAATATTTTAAACTATTTATTCAAAATAACTGATTGTGTTTCAGTTTGACTAATATTTTTCAAAAAATATGCATATTTTATTAGTTAAATTATTATTATTGTTCTGTCACCATCTATTTCTAAATCTAACATATAAACAACATACATGTATACATACATAGTTATGTTTATTGTGAAAAAAATAATCGAGATATGTATATAAACAATATATATGTACCTACATAAGTATTGTATATGTGAAAATATGTAAATGCAAAATGTCATGGAATTTTCCGGTTGAATAAATAATTAAATTGATAATTAAAATTGATATTAAGTTTTGATTGTGTATTTGTATGTAAAATAATAATGATAATAATAGTGATAGTGTGATAATGATAAAAATAACTCTATCATGCAAGGTATTTGTATTTTTTAGTTATTCTATTGTAGTAAAGGTCATTTTTATAGTCAGCCGATTATAAGTTATCGAGCACGTGCGTAAAATCGGCGTGTCATAATCTAATTTGTAGTTTAATTTGATCGGTGGAATTAAAACTGAGTGAAAATTAAAAAATAATTGATATCAGTGAACAAGTTTTCTTGTAGGTGGTAACCTGGATTTGGATTTTGGTTTTGTTGTGTCATTCTTTACTATGAAAGTGTCGTCCACGTTCAATTGATCTTCATAAAGTTTTAATGAAAATAAGGAAGTGGGTAGGTTTAAAGAGGTAGGCTTAAACGATATCGGGGCATATTTTAATTTTACACGAATGTGTCCAGAAACTGCCTTTTAGCAAAACAAAATATATTAAAATGATAGATTCCTTGTTCGATAAAATTAGCTTTAACGGCTCTACTTTACTCAATTTACGAAAACATTTGTATCGTACGAATTGTTTTATGGGTCACATAAATTGGTATTGACTTAATTTTTTGTTATAGCAAAGTTAAATATATTTGCAAGCGAGCAATACACGTTTTTTTAAAAACTCTCTATAGTTTTCTCGTAATTACGTCTCAAAGTTATGAATTTTTGACAAAACCAATTCACTCACAAACCAAATTTATCAATATTTTTCCACCAATCTGTAAAAGTTTTATATCTGGGTACGTTCAGGAAGCGATTAATACACGTTTTTATAAAAATTCGTTCTAATAAGCGAGAAAATTGAAAATTTAATTGAAAACTATTTTATATCGGTAAGTTGACAAATCAATTTATTGAAAAAAATGTGTCTTCGATGTAGAAATGGTTTAGGCTTCAACTAAATATCGTGTATTTTTTAGTTCACCGTTTTTTAATTAGATGTCGTAAGTGGCAAAAAAACAATTTTTTCATGGAATTTTTTGTAATTTTCGATATCGGAGATTTACACTATTTGAAAATTAATTTTAGACGCATTTTTTGGCATTTAAATACAGACATCAATTTTGATTTTTGTTCTAGGTAAAGTAGAGCCTTAAGGTAAATATAAAATTTTTATTAATAATTCTGTAGTTGTGTTCGGATTAGGTAACTCAAGAACGTGTATCGCGATACATTGAAAGCAATCCATCTTTTTTATTAAAACGGTTAGAATTTACTGAGGGTTCGCACTCAATGCCATAATGGGTCCAAGGCCCGAAAGACTCGTCTGAAAAAATAAAACATTGCAAGCGCCAACTAGAAAAAGTTGGCTAGAAATAGCTGAATGATTCAACGCCCGGTGGAACTTCCTCAACTAGATAATATCTTACTGAAAACTTATCCGAATCGTTGTGAGTATTAATTATAATATAATGATAATCTAATAAATACCTTTATATAATTTTGTTTTTTTAACTATAAAAATTATTTCTAGGTTCGTGGTAATTGACGTGGGGACACAGGAAGGGCAAAGTGGTGGAGTTAAATTTTAATAAATTTTGTATAATTTTTGAATGTATCATTAAAAATATTTGTGTACATTTATAGGTCCTTAACACTTGACTAATGATTGAAAATTTGAAATCAACAGATAATTTAGGTTAAGCTAAATCAGTCCTCGTAAACCAACCTCAACCCTGGTAATAATTAAGTATAAGCATTACATCTAATCTATAAATACATGATTGCATGGGACGGTACATAATCTCAAAGCGAAATTCAAAATATTATCAAATTGAGGTTAACAAGCGGCTTACGGGTTTACATGTGAACCCCTCTCAAACTGACTTAGTTGTATTCACTAGACGTAGGAATACTAATGCATTTTCTGTGCCATCTCTTTTTGAGTGTAAGATTAATAGCTCAGCCTACGTCAAACACCTTGGTATTATTTTAGATAATAAACTCTCTTGGAAGTATCATCTGGATTACAAGCTACAAAAATCCACAGCAATTTTTTGGCAATGCAGAAGAGCTTTTGGTATCTCTTGGGGCTTGTCACTCAAAATCCTTTTTTATATGCAAATCACTGGTTCTACCAATGCTAATATATGCATCTGTAGTTTGGTGGCCAGTGGTCAACTTTAAATGAGCACTTTTCAAACTCAACAGTTTGCAAAATATCGTATGTAGGGCTGTTACTGGAGGCATGTTTTCGGCTCAGCTTCTAGCTACGAAGTCTATTTTATCTCTGTCCCAGCTACATTCATTCTTAGCACAGCTTGCTCAGCGGCGTTTCGCTTGAAATGTGTTGGTGCGTGGAATGCATTCGGTCCTATATCGGGACATAGATTAATTCTTAGTGTTTTTAAACCAGCTATGCCGGAAATTGACTTGTTTAATGACAGGCTGCTGCTTGTATTCAATCATTCGAGGTGTTTACCCATAGAGAGATACGTGGTTCTCACCAAACTTTCTCAATCGAATATCTGGATAGCTAGCATTTTTCAGATGGCTCGCTTTCTGTATAGGGTGCTGGATTCGTTATCTGCTGTCCATCGTTGGGTCTGAGAACTTCTGGCAGTTTGGGTACTTACTGTACTATTTCTCAATCGGAATTAATCGCGGTTACTCGCTGTGCCATTACAGCAATTAATTTCGCGGTTAATGGTGAAGATATTATTTTCTTTACTGACAGTAAATCTGTCCTCAACTCCTTAAATAATCCTTTGACCAACTCAAAACTGGTGAAGAATTGTAAGAATTTTTTGAATGTTCTCTGCCGTAATAACAAAGTTACCAACAAAATGAAATTGCAGACAATTTGTGGCAATTGGCTCACGTTCATGTTTCGTTGCCTCTTCACATTGGTAAAAAAATAATGTAAAATGCTGTTCTACTTCACTTAAAGCAAGCGTGGTCATCTACCCCACCTGCCGTAAGACGAAATACTTTATTAGTGAGCCCAATCGAAGCTGACTAATTACGCTCTTTCAATAAAAAAGGATAACTTAAGAATACTAGTATCGATTCTTACCGGCCATGGCCGTTTTAAGAGTCATCTCCATCGCATAGGATTAGCTAGCAATGCCGTATGCAATGAATGCCTTGAAGATGATGATGACAGTATACACTTCATCGGTAGCTGCCCTGCTTTCGATTGTATTAGGTCTCATGTGTTTAATTCCAGGACAATTCATGTCTTACTTTAATGGGTTCCAGCCAAATTTAAAAAAAAAAAAAATACGTGTGGTGGCGCGAACATCCGATTCTAGCGATTTACTATTCATAATTAATTTGTTGTTGTTGTTTTCACATCAATATATTATAAGAGTGTACACATTTAGAAGACATTTTACCTGAAAATATTAGTTCAATTAAAAAAATTTAAAACAAAAATAGTACACACTATTTGTAATAGATGACATCATATAGTTTACCTTGGAATTGGATAGTACCCTATGTCAGAAAACCTTTAATGTACAAAGTTTTATTGAAGCCGACTACCGGACACTAATAAACGATACTTTAACCGCGATCTCATCGCTAATTCTAAATTTCTGCATATTGAACAAGGGCACTTTCAAATTAAACTGCGTCTCCAACATATTAACGAGTTTGAGAGTCACATGCTAGGATCTGAGATCCTGCCTTCAGTTGCCAGGAAAACATAATTGAAATTTTAATTTTTCAAGCAGAAAAAATTAAGTAGAAACCCGAGTTTTATTAATATATATGTACGTATTTTAACCATTAACTTAACCAGACACAACCGATTTCAGATTTTGTTTTCTTCTCGAAAAATAATCAATCTACCTATTCAAAATCCAATCCAGTTTTAAATACTTTTAAATATTTGTATACGAAACGAGTATTCACGTCATCTATTTATGTAAGTAATCATTAAGATGAAACCGGTCTAATGATTCGGACGTGATTGATAATTCAACAAGTTTCGGACAAGTTTAAAATATATTGCTTTGGCAAATTTTGATGCGTTGTGGAAATTGAGCGGTATGGTAACGTGACGTTTATAATTCGGAATTGTAACTCGAATTTAAATTCTCGAAACCTAGTTTCACCATATTATACAATTTCCATAAGTGGAGATGAAATTATATATTCAAATTGTAGAATTTTGAAAATTTGAATAATTAACGTTCCAATTTATCGAATTTTTTTATCCAAAAAATTTAGATAAATTAATTCAAAAAATAAAAAATTAAACAATAAATTTTAATAAACTTCCGAACGAATACAAAAACGTTCACGTCCAAAAAACATCGATGAATCCAGTCTCAACGGATTTTAAAAAATGTTATCAAAATTTAAACATTTTAATGACTTTAAAAAAATTTATAGAATTTTCATTTCCAATATTAGAAATCTTTTCAAATTCCTCAAAATACTTAATGTATAGCGAACTTATTCTGCAGATTATAAATTTTGTAAAGTGTATTAAATCATAGAATATTTCTCAGAATACAATGACTATATCGAGCCGAAGCAAAATATCAAATTTTTGGTGGACATTGTTTTTCGAGTTTTCTAATATTGAAAATTAACAATAGTTTATTTTGTTATAATTTTATATATTTTCCAGTTTGGTTAATGGGTCAGGGCAAAACGGAAAAATTGTAAATAATGTTTTTCATTTCCTATGGGCGCTACCGTTTAGGTAAACTTCATAAGTCGGAAAAACATTTTGCCATTACCGAAAAAGCAAAACTTTGTCCTAAACACTTGTTAAAAATAGTTTAAATTACATTTCGATGTTCACGAAATCCTGAACAGAAATTTTGAAGATTTTCTTCCCTTAACTAAATTTGGGGTGTTTTGGGCATATCCTCGATCGCGTCGCAAATAAACAATTTTTATATGAAAAAATAAACGACATTCGACTAAATTTTTACTTTTGCGACTCTAAAATCGTGATGGCCGTCTTTCAAATAATTTTAATTTCAAATTTGCATGAAAGAATTAACCTAGTAGTCATATTTTCGAGTATAGCATAGGTCACATTGCCCTATAACCAGCGTACTCCGAAATAGTTGCATTTTTCTGTTTTTCTGTCCGGAATAAAAATTTAGAGAATTTTTTCTTCAGATTTCATGGAATCGTCATTTTTATTCTACGGAAAATAAAATAAAACGACTTATCGTATTACGAAGAAAAACACGTGAATAAGGCGATAAAAGCGTCTTAATGGCAACGCTGGGCGACACAGTCCACTCCCGAATTTTCCATCAGCTAAATTAACTTATAGTGCGCACATTATGAATAACCGGAAACTTTTTGAAAAAAGAAATCAAATAAAAATAAATCGAATTATTTTTATTACAGGCCGAATGAGGTTTTCAAAGTTGCTCTCGCATGTATTTTGCTTATGTATGTATGAATATGCTTGTAGAAATATTTGAAAAATGACTACAGTAAAATTTAAATTAATTCACACGAACGTATCTGTTATTTTAATATTTGTAAAAACCATACATTTATTGGTAGAAATGGATTTCATATCAGTCGATTTCGTTATAACTTATAAATCATTTAAATAGCCTTGGCTGCAATTTGTATAAAAATTTATTAAATTAGTTATGTACTTATACCAGTTCCCATAAATATATAATACATTTGTTTACCACAAATCGGCCAATTACTGTTATATATATTAAAACATTTATTTTAAAAAATAATAACAACTAAAAAATTAACTTTCTTAATTATTTTGTCCACTCGAAAGTTCGATGTAACTTTTTAAAGGATGCCAACAATTCTTAAGGCGCCTCCAATAAATTTTAAGTTAAGTTATGATATCTGTATTACATAAATATGAAATTTAAAAAGTTTTTATACAACTATAATTTAATTACACTTAAAATAAAATATTTAGTTGTTATATTTATTTTTTAGTTTTTAATCAAATCTGAACTTGAAACTTTTTTTCTGTTTATACATTTTTAGTTTTATGCACATCTAAGAAAAACATTAAAAAAAAATAATTGTTGTGTTTTTTCACAATTCTTTGTGTACGACACAACAGTACACTATATACAGCTTTGAAAATATAGTTTTTTTTTATTTTCCACTAACAATTTATTAAGTCGTTTACAATAAAACTACAAAACAAACAGAACAATCAACCATTTAGTTTTGGTAGATTTAAAACAAAACCCGTAAAAGCAAGGTATTAAGTTTTGTAAAGTTAAGAAAAATTGTTTTCCTCCGCAGTCAATCTTAAATCGCAATTATTAGCAACGTTGCTATTTATATAAGCTAACTAATAAAGTTGGTGCACATTTCCAAAACAAATTTAAAGGAATTATACCAAATCTAATATAATCTGGTTCTTTCGGCACAGTAGTGATTGTCTTACCCACTTTTAAATAAAGATCAGTAGATTTGTTCTAGTAAAGCAAACTTAAGTTTAGATAAGTAATTTTAAGTAAAATATTTAAGTAAGAAACAAGGATACGTAAAACTATATTAAACATAATGTATTTATTAATTTACAAAAAGCTTCCAAATGTCTGCTATTTCTGAATCTGATAACTTAACAACATTCGATACTACATTTATCAATTTGATGTATCATCGGTGGAAAAGTAATTCCAAATAGTGTAAGTGATACCACGCTTACGTGTCTTCAAGTGATATTTTATTACGATCATTATGGCTCATAAGTTAACGTTATGAAATATGTAATATTATTAATTTTCTTAATTATCACGGGGACGCTCTGAGTTAGCCAAACGGAAATGATGAAGTATAGAAGCTATCCACTGGAAGTCATAAAATTAGTCAAAAAAAACAACGGTGGATTAACTAAATCATCTATGGCATAAAGTAAAATTTTTAATCAAGGAAGTTAAAAGCAAATTAATTAACAATTATCTAAGATACCCTGCTGGCCAAAAAAACGCCGATTACTCACTTTGGTTAACGACAAAAAAAAATAACGTTCTAAAATGCTAATACCTCCAATCAAAAATGACGATGAAAAAAATTAATGCTCGAGACTGAAACCAATAATAGAAAAATAATCTAATTCCTCTTGAAAATCTAGAATCTTCTTGGGTAGCTCAAGCAATTGACAAGATATGTCACCAAGGATTGGAATATAAACTACAACGAGATCTGCCGATGTAGTTTTGCCAGATTTTAAAATCTTACATTTCTGATATTTACATTTCGTGACACTTTTTGGTAAAATATGTAGAAGATACCAGCAGGAATACCACAAATAAGCGTTCTGGGACCAATTCTATATCTTCTATCCACAACAGACCTTTCAACTACAGATGAAACAAGTATCGTAAACTTTGCGTATGATATTGCAATTTAGCAATTGGTAGCAACATAAATAAAGCAACAGCCAAACTGCAGAGAGCCACTAACACAGTGAGTAACTGAACGAAACGATGACCAATTAAGCTCAATCAACGAAATCAATACATGAAAATTTTACCAATCGGAATACGGCCAAATATCTAGGACCGACTCTAGGCGCTAAGCTCAAGTGGAGGGTATATGGAAAATAAAAAAGAAGAATTAAAAGAAGAATGTTCTGGCTGGAAGGAATTAATACTACATAATAAAGCTCTTATATCGGCAAATACTAAAACCAATATGGACCAACAGCTTTCTAGTTGTGCTAAGAAGACAAATGTAAAAATAATACAAGTAATCCACAATAACGTACTAGGCGGCATAGTAATTGCCCCAAGGTACATAAGAAATAGAAATGAGAACCTTCACAGAAGCCATAAATGAACCTTTGGCATTTAGTAGGGAGTTCTTTACATTTAATGTTAAATTATTTTGGATTGCAGTTGATGTAATCTTCCCGTTGCCCTAGGCAAATGTTTCTTCGTAAAATAAGTTCTAACAAACAACCAATAGCAGCTGAATTAAGAAATTCTATATAATAATCTACTCTATAAATACATGATATAACATTGCTTAATCTCTGCCACGAATACTATATTCTTATTGTGCCAGCCGATTTAATTTCATTTGAGGAGCTTCATTTTTAGATTTTATCATATCCCAGTTATCTGTAATTTTTCATAAATTCCCGGTATTACCTTTCGATTTCTTAATTTAGTTCAAGTTTAATTTCTAAGAAATAAATATGCTGTTAGGAAAGTTAAAATATGGTATTTCTACTGATTCATCATATGCTTTCATAAAATAAATTTCTATGTACGTATAAACATTGGATTGATAAATTGTCTGTACCTTATCAATGTCGTATATCTAAAGTACTTTAATAATTTTTTACGAAATGGATTGGCTCGTCCTAAATTATTAATTAAATTATTTAATTGAAAATCCGCATTACAATGTTGTTATTGCTTCTTTTATTTATGAATTCAATGAAAGTCAAGAATATAATAAATAATTACACTTATAGTGAATCAAATATGAATGATTTAGATCAATTTATAGTAATCGATCAACCCCAATACGCAGAATAAAAATAGGAACGAAAAGCAAAACAAAGCTGAATTAGAGATTTATTCTGAATAAGGGTCAGGGCTAAAAAAATTAAGCTAAAAAATAATCTTACACCACATAATACAAATACAAATAAAGCAACAGAAAACTAAGAATAACTAAAAATTAGAAAATAATCTGCAAACGGATAAATTCCTACGAAGGGCGGATACAAATGTAGACAAGTAAATGGGAATTTCTTTGTGTCGCACACAAATGAAATAAACAACAACACCCATTAAAGTATTGGTCAAAAATCTGCTTCTTTCTTTCAAGCCAGAAAGTGTTACGAACTACTTAAAACAAAGACGGTTCAAAACCACTGGAGCAGTTAATAAACTGAACTGGAAACGAAAATATTAGTTAATATGTTTATAATAACATTTGAGACAGATGAAGATACTAACAAAATCTTTAAAAAAACTTAGATATATAAAATTTATTGGAATGCACGAATGTTTGAAAACAAAATGAAGCACGTAAAAGTGTACACTGCGGAGAAGCTCAAGTTGCAGGGGTTGAAGCGTGAGCAAAACAAAAATTATAAATCGACGAGAAATCAACAATATTAATAGTAAGGACATTCACACAAGTGGTAAATTCACAAAATCATTATATAGTAATTCAACCATACAGGTGTATATTGACAGAAATTATAAATTTAAAAGAATTTTTAATGTCCATTAGCAAAACAGTTGACACATTACATTATTAATGTGCATTAACTAAACAGTTGACAAATTTTGGTCCTCCTGTCCAAAAATCAAAGTTAAATATCTTGGCCTACTGATCTTAAGAAGATCCTAAATTTGATTTACAGTTTCATAATTAAAAAGATATCGTTCGACTTTCTTCAGATTGAAGACATCTTTGATATGAACTCAGATCACTCTCCGATCATGGAAAGGCATTCCTGAAATCAAAACCAACTTAAAGTGGCATTAAACTAGTGCTCGACGAGGCAAAATCAGTCCAAACACTCTCACAAGACATTTAAAAGATGAAATCAAATAAATGAAGTATGAATCTGTCCTTCATACCTGAAGGAGCTAACAAATGTCAGTGACACAGAATATTCTCTCTGGAAGGTAACTAAAAAGGCCGATAATGCAGACTCCACCTATATAAGAAATGCGGATGGGAGTTGGACCAGAAATTTAGAAAACATATTTCAAACAGAACTCGAAACATGATGAAGAAGCTTACAACGGTCAACCCGTTAAATTTCATGAATAAATTATCTTAACCTGGTCAGCTGAAGTAAGAAAAGAAATATGGAAAAATATCAATCTAAAAAAAACTCCTGGATATGGACAGAACAAACTTTGAAAGAAGAGCTTTGATAAAAATGACTAATTTGATTAACGCTGCATATCGGTTCAAGCATGTTCCGCAACTGTGGAAAGTTGCTAGAGGGAAAAAAAATTAGTGTTTTTAAATATGGATAGATCGTTTGAAAAAATAGGGTTGGGCTCAAACGGCAACCTTTCTAATAAACTTATTTTTTAGGCTTTCTGAAATACAACAATTATTAATTTTTAATCTGTTGCTTTCATGAGTAACTAAACTTTTTCTAAAGTTAGAATAATTTTATTGTCACTTTTGCTTTCACTTTTTTAGTGCAGTAACTACACTTTTTGTAAACGTTATAAACTTTACTCCGGTCCGATAACATTATTACCGATAATGTCAGAACTGCGGTCGAGTAACTGTTATTTAAAAGGTTAAAACCTATAATCGAATTAAGTAATCTTATTCCAAATCATCAATTTGGATTCTGCAGTAAACATTCTACAAACGACCAAGTACATCGAATCACAAATACCATTGAAAAGGTACTGGAAAAGAAAAAAGTCTGCTAAAGGATTTTCTCAGATGTGGCACAGGCCTTTGATAAAGTATGGCATGATGGATTGATACATAAACTTAAAATGCTCCTACCCATATATAATATACATAAATACTAAATTCACACATATCAGATAGATAGTTCAGAGTCAAACAGGGTGAGGCCTATTCTAAACTGTAGAAAATTAAAGCCGGAGTTCCTCAGGGATATGTATTTGGACCCATTCCTTTACCTATATTGTATACATTTGTGATCTACCTATGATAGAAATAGTACTGTCGCTACATTTATGAATGACGCTGCAATAATAGCTGTTGGAACTAAGAAATAACCAAATTACAAACACATAGCTGTACAGTAAGAGGAACAGATTTACTATTTATCACCATCGCTTTTCGACGCTGGCGCCACTTTGTATACGGTGGATTTTTTGGTGGTTGGTGTCTTAGATAAACGCTGAATATAATAATTGGTGTGTTACCCAAATACAATAATGGTTGGAGTCTTGGGTAAAAACAAAATTGTTATGAAATCTTGATAGTTTCATCAGACAACTCCCAAATGTGAGATTGAAATATTTGATTTTTATTTATAATTTAATTCGTTGTATGTAAATTTATTTGAATTTAAAATGAATTTAATTCATCTTAGATATGAATTTAATTCGTTGTAGTTTCTTAACTCAAATTTTCTTTCTATTGTTATCTATTTTTATAAAAATATTTGTGTTGTGACATTTAGTGGGTAAACAAATAAACAAATCAAACCTACCGTGATTTATATTTAAATATTTAAATTTTCGGTTAATATTCAAATATTATTACATTACCCTTTAAACGAATACTCAAATTTTGAACCCCTCAAAGCCGCTTAGCATTGGACCCTTCTGCATAAAATCTGTATATGAATATCAACATTTTCGGTTTATTTTAAATATGTCGGGACCTATAGGAGCCAATATTTACTGTCGGGTCCCTGCACTCCCGTCGCTACGCGACCTTATGAAAAAAAAAGTTCCAAGGGGCGTAGGGGCGGGGATCAGCAAACATGTCGGGGCTATAGGAGTCAGTATTTATTGTCGGGTCACGGCACTCCCGTCGCTACGCTTCCTAATGAAAAAAACGGTTTCGGAGGGTGGAAGCGAGGTACGTAGGAGCGGGAATATGCGTTAATTAGAAGTATTTTATACCTAAAATGATGACCTAATTTGCAAATTTACGTTGATTGTAATCAGCCAAAACGCATTATCAACTTAAGATAATTAAACTAATTATTTTAAATATTTTACAAAGTTCCTTTTAATTTTAAGGCAGTAATTTATTTGTTTTAGATACTAATTATTAAAAAAACGTTTCTCAAATTTAAAAGCCATTTTTGTTGTTGATAATTCAATGCGTTTATTTAAAATTTTGTACAGAAAACAACAATTGTAAAAAATTAAAACCAAATTTCTATGGAATAGTACATTGTGTCATTAGGATTAAAAGTGATAATTTGTTTGACGAGCAATTATAATTGCATGTGAGGCGAAGCACAGCGTAGCCGAGCAAAGGCAAAGATTTCGAGTCAAACAAAATCTCTTTTAATCCGAATAACACATACTATCTTCACCGAAGAAAAGCTCATTGTAAACTAATTATACGAGTAAGTACAAATTATGTAATTAAAGCTTCAAAATTGAATCAAATTTTGATGAAATATTTTGTAAAATTTAGGAGAAGACTTTTGTTTGGTTTGACTATTGTACGCGTCAAACTGGAAAGCTATAATTACAATATTTTCTTTCTTGGGAACAAAATGTTTGACTCAGAAGATTTATCAAATTTACCTTCGGATGTGGTTGCCAGCAAAATTACGTAAGATTTATGAGTCCGGATAAAGCGGTTTTTGCAGTGGTGTATACTGAAAAACATGTACAATCTGGATTCTATTTAGAAAGTGTTCTCTTGGCATACTGTGCCAATTTGTCGACGAAGATGAAAAGATCGACTATTTCAATGGTTAAGGCCACACTGAATTATAAAAATGGCGTAGATATCGAAAAATACCCCAAATTGCGAGCATTTTTAAAAAAACAGAACATTGGTTACACAGCAAAAAAATCCAGGGTTCTCGATAAAGGACAAATCGACTTGTTTTTAAATTTTGCTCCCGATAAGACATATTTAATGATGAAGGTAAGCTTTAAAACTTAAAGATAATATATATACTTATTTTTTGGTATTTTTCTTGCAGGTTGTTTTAATACTGGGAATAGCGGGTGCATGTCGTTGCGACGAACTAGTCCATTTAATGATAGATGACATTGAAGAAGTTCAATCAGCTTTATTGGTAACAATTTTCAACTTAAAAACAAACAAATCGCGATTCTTCACGGTTTTAGGAGAAAATTATTTGGGGATTTGCAGAAAATACTTTGCTCTTCGCCCAGAAAATTTGGAGTATGTCATCGGGTAGTAGTTGGAATTCACAAAATTAGTAGCGTTGCAAAAGGAGTGGCATTGCATTTAAATGTCAAAAATACAAGTAAATATACCGGCCATTGCTTGCGTTGGACTTCAGCTACACTCCTTGTAGATTCTGGCGGTGACCTCACTTGCCTTAAAAGGCATGGTGGTTGGAAATCTAATGGATACTTAGAAGATTCCACAACAAATAAAACAAAAATTGCTATAAGAATATTACGACCGGATGAACTTAGTACCAGCTACAGTACTAATCAAAAAAATAAAACCGCTCATGATACTTTAGGAAATGAGGAAATCATTGCTGCAGAAATATTATGCCCCGAAGATTCCAATACTTGTCCAATAGTTACCAATATTGTTGGCAATATGGTTACGAACGATAATAATGTTGACAAATCCGGTTTGCTTAATTTTTAGCAAAGTTGTTCAAACTGTACTCTTAACATTAATATCCAGAACAAATAATTTCTTTAAATGAGTATGTAAATATTGATTTTTTTGTGTTAACCCATTAACGCTTGTCGTACCCAAGCGAGTACACCTCTTTTTATCACTAGTACTTCTTTCTCAATACATACATTTTTTATTTTTGACAAGCAATTTGCATTTTGGGTAAAGAATTTATTAGGGGAAAGCCTGTACGGCCTCTCAGGTGGCTTCTGACATCAAAATGCCGCAATTGGTGTTTACGCTATATGTGACAAGGTCATATCTACAAGTAGGACTTTCAGACCAACCGCTGATACCAATCAGCGTAGTTAAAGACGGCTATGGTTACTACCTAAAAAAACTTGAAAAGCAACTAAGATGTGCAATTTGTCATGCCAGAACTAATTCTGGCATCTAACACCATCTAAATGGTGTTGCAAAAAATGCGGCACAACTCTTTGTATCGAACGAGATTGTTTCGAGTTATACCATACCCGAGGATGCTCATATCTGCCCATTGTACTCGCTTGATGCTCTATTTCCTTCGAAACATAAAAAACGAAAGACTGAAGTATACTTTTAGTTATTTTCATTGTATTTGTACTGAACTCGAATAAAAATAATCATCTGTCCGTTTTACTTTTCATTTGGGCGTTAATGGGTTAATGAATAAAATAAGTTTTTCCGAAAAAAAAAATACTTATTCCATATACATTATACATATTATTGGGTCTTCACTATAATATTTTTCTCCTAGGATTAGTAGGACCTACTTTTGTACCTGCGAAAAGTGAATCGTTTATCCTGACTCTGGACCGCAATTGCTATGTAGACAAATTAAAGTTGGCTTTGGATCATTTACACATTGCGTTACCGGTGAATACTCCAAATTTTTGAAGTCTACTCGCATCTCCTTTATTTTATGCTGATACATCTGCCGATTCCTACTATAAGAACTCATTAATTAAGAGCCACCTACAAAACTACTACTATACAAATACATTCACATGATGCCCTTCGCAGCTTCGTGTTTACCATCGGCACACATTTCCATATATGACAATCTGAACAATAAATACCTTGAGGAGCCTACTATTAATCATCAGGTTGGATTTGATGGCGTAAACCTAGTCAAATTTTGTGAGACTACCAATTCTTTTTCGACAACACGTAAATATATTTTTTGCTCGGCGGGAAATGAATTTATTCTCGATAACGTACAACCATTTAAACACCGTTTTTTCGAAGGACAACATCAAGGTGTTCCAAGCTGCGGAAAATCTACGTGGATAATAAACACTCATAAACTAGGCAGTGATCTCGTTTTATGTGCCACAAAAGAAGGACTAGCTGACCTCAAATCTAAAATTACTGCTAGTTGCGTTAAGGAGAATACTAATTTCAACAAATACGTATTAAACTATACTATAGTCCTGTTGATGTTACGTTGGCACTAAAAGAATATTATTCAGATATCAGCACTAAATTCTATATCTGTATCAATGAAATTTTTCAAATTACCATTAAATATTGCAACACTACCAATTCTAGATAACACATATTATCTAACTTTCACCAAAGAAGATAAGCGTTGATTAATCGCCCAAGCTTACCTTACCACCAACTAGTAAAGCCCTAACGGTTCACGAGGCACAAGGCCTAACATCACCAAATCTGATATGTGTAAGAACCAAAGCTCATCCGATTGAACTATTTAGTAGTTTACCACACTCAAAGTTGATGAATTTTTGACAAAAACCATTTACTCATAAACCAAATTTATCAATATTTTCCCACTAATCTGTAAAAGTCTTATATCTGGGTACGTTCAGGAAGCGATTAATATACGTTTTTATAAAAATTCGTTCCAATAAGCGAGAAAATTGAAAATTTAATTGAAAATAATTTTATATCAATAAGTTGACAAATCAATTTATTGAAAAAAATGTGTCTTCGATGTAAAAATGGTTTAGGATTCAACTAAATATCGTGTATTTTTTAGTTCACCGCTTTTAAATTAGATGTCATAAGTGGCAAAAAAAACAATTTTTTCATGGAATATTTTGTAATTTTCGAAATCGGAGATTTACACTATTTGAAATTTAATTTTAGACGCATTTTTTTGGCATTAAATATCGACATCAATTTTGGTTTTTGTTCTAGGTAAAGTAGAGCCTTAAATAAAAAAATAAAAGAATAAATAGCAAACTAAAAAATACTGGAACGTTAGCACTAAACAGTGGAGTCTAAAAAATAAGAACTGTAATATGGCCAAAAATCAATTTAATATTTGCACAAACACAAATAATTACACATATTATTTAAAATTAAAATATTAACATTTTTTGTAAACAATACAATTATTTTTTTTGGTCGTTTTAAATAAAAAGTTAATTTTAAAATAATCCACATATAAAATAGCAACAACAATATCGTACATAAAATCAGTTTGCTGTTACAAAAATTAATGTTTTTTTTTTATAGTAAATTATGTTAATTTCATAAACTTTAAATTAACTACAACGCAGATTAACAATAATTATCAACCGATTTTTAAATGTTTAATTATGTAATTTTGATAACACACAATTATTGTATATGTATGCGAGAGGGTAAAAAAAATAAAAGCTTTTATTACTAATCTAATCAGACTCATAGATTCGATTATCGTAAATTTATAAAATATCGCACGAACGTTTTTAGTGTTTTTGTTGTTGTTGTGATAATATTAAATTCTGTTGAATTTTAATTTATTTAATTTAATAGAATAAATATGTATTATGAAATAATAAAAATTATTATTGTTATTTTTTTAAATTATTTATTATTGTTTTTCGGTTCTGTTGTTTAACTACGAGAATAGTCAAAAAACAATTGGAATATGAGGGAAGGCATTCAGATGAATTTCAATAAGATTTATTTGCTGTGCTTTTTCGATTCTGAGATTTTTGTTTTTGGTTGGCTTTTCATTTTATTGTTCTGGGCCCAAATACATTTTGTTATTGGTTTGGTTTTTCTATTTTGTGCAACTATTTTACTCTACTGAGTAAATATAATTCAGATTGATTGATTGATTTAAAATATCTCGTTTAATTTAGCTTATTTTATATTTGAAATTTTTTTCATGTGAGTTTCTATTATTTTACTTTTAAATAATTATACGGACGAATTTATCAAGATTACAAAAAATTTGTAATCCTAATTTTATCACCACAAATGTCTGAAGATAAAAAATAGAATCATGGCTCTAAATTAAATTCTTCTTTTGTCTATGTTATAATTAAATATTACTTAGTTTTTTATTTCCAGTTCGTTTACGTTTCTTGTTGGCTAAATGAGGAATTACCCAAAAAAAAAAATAAAATTACAAGAACAGAGCCAAAACAAAAACTTAAAATATTATTAAATGAAAAGTACTCGGTATGTGCTGTAATCTTGAAAAAAATAAATTAAACAAGCTTTACAAGTAAAAGGCTTTCATCGTTGGACAGCAAAGAGAGAAATACTACAAATTTATATTTTTAAATTTCATCTGTAATAAAGTAATTATAGTTTGGATTTTTAAATATTTAAAATAATAATTAAATGTCACATGAGAAATATTTTTAGTTTATTCTTGTTTTATAGTTTTTGGTCAATTATTAATATTTTTATTATTTAGTTTTGTTATTGTACAAAAAACCACTGTATGAAAATATATTTTTTGTATGTACATACATAGGTACATCTACACTATATTATATGCTTTCATTGTAATTAATTATTTTTGCTATATAGTTGGAATTTATAGCGTGTTGTAATTGCATGCATTTTATAAATGTAAAATATCATAAATATAATATGTAAAGTTGTTAGTAATATAGTTCGACGTTTGGTCAAATGAAGCATATTTTATAATCTATTGTTTTAATACCATACAGTATTATTATGATATGTATATTTTATATGTCTATATCAATTTACCGTAACAGCTGGAAGAATTACAATTAAACATTTCATCGCTACTGCTTATTGCAAAGTAGATTTATTATTCCATACTATTATTTATTAATCGTTCCGCCTGTTAGCTTTGATCTAACTAGTTAAACTTAATTATACGAAAATAAAAATTATCGTGAATATAATATGTGGGAGAGGTCGTGTGCAAATAATAATTTTAAATTTCTGCAAGTTGAATTAAACGAGAGATAATTAAGTTAGATATTTCGTTTTTTGCATATATTCATAATTCTGACATTTAAAAAAATGTCAAAATCGTGTAAATTTGTACACAACGGGGCTTGGGAGTTTTTTCAGGATTTTGGATTTTCACATAACTATTATACGAATTCTCGGCTGCGGACATAATATGTAGAAATCTGCATAACACTAGTATATCAATTTATTTACATTGAAGAGGTCAATTCGAATGCTCTGAACCACTGCAATCAGAGATTGAGCTACTGGAGTTCGATTGCTTCGAATTGATCATCTAATAAGAATCAATTGCACGAATAAAATTGTCATTCAGATAATTCAGTATCGCCCAATATTTTAGGTGAAGTGAAGAACATCAATCGAACTTTACGGCAAGATAATTCAATTAATCCTCCTGAATCAAATGAACTTTAGTTCTTCTTATAAAAATGAAGAACTTAACAACCCAAATTGTCATTTGGTGTCAGTGACACCAAATGACAATTTGGATTCTTGGTAGATCCTCAGGGCCAGGACGTCGAGTGATTTTTTTTTTTTTAATAAAATGTTCGCAATTACAATTCTAACTCGCAGTTATTAATGGAAATGCTTTATTTCAATTTTATTTCATACAAAGAAACAACTTATGTACAGTAACACAGTAAACACCACAAATACACTCCACGATATTCAATTAGAGCCACGCATAATTTTGAATGTACATTTTTAAACAACAAATTATTTTTTACCTGTAAGAGTCGCCAAACGTAAACAAATAAATCAAATATCTAAAAATATAGCAATCGAATTGCATATCGGTTGAACTGGAAAAAACAAAAGAACTCCCATCGCATCATCAAAAAATGAGGAAATCAATTAAAAAGCCACTTATTAGTGACATATTCATTTCAAATGGACAAAGGAAAAATACTGACAATCGAAGTAAATCGTTACGCAATTAGGCAGATCACGAACTATTATGAACTGTTTTGTGAATTAAATCGAAAATTATGGAAATAATCGGTAAAATATTTAGAAGCTTTTATCGCGCCAGACAACGAATATCGTATAAAACTACCCTTAACCTTAACGGAAGAACAAAAAAATAAAATATTGAGCTTCACTAAAAAATATATAGCAATTTCGGACCAAAACTAAAAGATCTTTTAGAGCGAGAAGCCATTAAATTTAGGTGAAACTGATATGCAGATATTCATCGAATCGAATAAAGCGTAGTTAGTTGATAAACGTTTAGTTGTCTGTTAACTTCATTAAGCCATAGAGAAATCGTTGAACTAACAAGACTGAACCAATGCGAACATTTACATTCTAGACAACACAGCAAATTTAATTTCGCATTACTAAGTACAGTGTTTTAGCGCTTCTTGGGCCTATTTATTAGAAAAATACCTGCTTCTGATTTAAATTTACCGAAAATCCACGTGACCAACATAAATGGGAGAGTTACATTCAATGGGACATCGGGTCATCGAAATTGTCAGCAACGCCACATGGTCATGCCAACGAAAAATCTGTAACTACAAAGATAAATAGAAATGTGTCAGCCAAACATCGAGCCCATCTACTACTAGAGCATGAAGGACAAACCACAGAAAACAGTAAAAGTATGGACAAATCTATCAACCCAGCATCAATGTTATGGAAACGTCAATATTAAATTTATTAGCTTCTAAGAAAAGCAGGCTGTGGAAAGCGATTCGTTTATTTTGATATTTCCCCACAGTCGATCATTTTCGCTCTGTTAAGTTATTTGTCACTTCTATCTTATTAATTATTTTAAAAAAATTAATTATATTTGGAATTAATTACATCCCAACCTTAAAATAAAATATTGCCTGAAATCGGTCGGTGAACAAGAAATTGTGTGATTGTCAATCGAATTCTGATGCACAATTTCACACAACCTCGAAATAAATGAAATATGTAATTATTTGAAAATACAGGTGAATTTGAAAAAGTAGTAACACCTGTTTAGTTTGATTAGTATGTTTCAATTGAACTTAATGGTGCTAAAGATGCCTTCCTTCGATCTTGGAAATTTACAAAGTGGGTATTGGGTACGCGGTACTGTTACTAATGGATATACCGCGCATTTTCCAAAACAATATATACATTTTTTTTTTAATTATCTGATTTCTCAATCTTAGAAATCTCCTTGTATTCTTCTTGCAAATTTATTTTCATTAGTAAACTTTTTTTCTCATCTATAATTAAAGCCAACCCAATCCTCGGTAATATTAATTGTTTATGCCATAAAAATTAATTTTCACACTTAAAAAATCTTTTTTAAAATAAATCTTCGAAAAATTCCACAGGAACTCATGATATGAATTAGTTTTCCACTGGAATTTAAGATCCAGTGGAATCGGGTGGATATTGGAAGTTATGATAGGGGTGCAATTCAGAATACTAACATTAATTCTAGTTCTACATCCAAAATCTCCATTACAAATAAGTTTCGCACTATCAATCGGAGATCTACTAAAGCTTTACGAACAATAAAACTAATTTTAAACTTTAGATCAAACTCCGTCGTCTAGCTTGATAAATTGCAAGCAGCTCAACCAAATATTCTGAATGCAAATTCTCGAACAAATTCACAATCGAACTTGATGCAATCTCATGAAATATTTGATCAACTATTATAAACTTCTGTTTAATGGACACAGGTTCTGATATTTCTATAAGTGAGCGTGAATGCATTCATGATGAGATAACGTTCTTGGAATCAAAAATATTACATAAAATTAATACCTCCGGAACACATTTTAATTTTAGCATTATGCTATCCAGTAATTAATTTTCCAAGTAAAGAATCAATTTTACAAGTCTTTCTAACTGATTTTCCGTCCGAATTACCTAGAAATTAATAAATGTAAAATTGAATACGCTAAAAAGACAGTTCAAATTTTATCTGTAAATAATTCCTTTTTTCCAATTCGAGTTTGCTTTATTTATCAATTATATTTCAAAAACCATTTCTGCTAAAGCAGAAACTATTATATCTCTACTACAAAAGAAATTTCGACTAGCGTTGTCATGACAAGTGCTATATGAAATCCTTAGCATTTATTCCATTAACTATTTTGAACACAAATTACAATACTAGATAAATCGATTCAATTTGTACCTGATCCGTATAATTAATAACCTAATCCTGTTTTTACACGCACGTTTTTATTCAAACGGACAAAAAAATTCGAATTTTGCTGTCCCTTTTTTTTCTTTCTCTTCTGCATTTTTCCGTTGGAAAATCGTTGAATTTAAACGAACCGACAATTCGGACAATTAAAAAAAATGAAATAAAATATAGTTTTGGAAAAATGGAAAAGGTTCTGTCGACATGGATAGATGATTACACCCAAAAATGTATACCACTTGATACCAATACTGTTAAGCAGAAGGCTTTAAAACTTATGAATAAATAAAAAAATGTAACCCAAGGACGACAACAAAAATATATTTGCTGCTAGTAATGGAAGGTTGCAACGATTTCTAGAAAGGCATTCAATTCATAATATCAAGATCAAAAGGTGTCAAAAGTTAAAATTACGTTTTTGTTCTGCAGTAATGCATCAGGGGACCACATACTACAACCTCTGTTGATCAATAAATCTCTCCGACCACGAGCATTGAAAGGTGTCGATATTAAAAGTATACCAGTCCATTGGATGGCATATAAAAAGGCGTTTGTTACTTCATCAGTTTTTAGTGAATGATTTCACAATTGTTTTGTTCCAGAAGTAAAACGTTATATGGATGATAAAGGTATGCCATTTAAAATTCTATTGTTGATAGTTAATGCTCCTGGTCTCTCAACTTTGGAGTACTGCCCTAATTCAACCATTAGACCAGGATATTATCGCAACCTTCAAAACATGTTATAGATAAAGTGGTCATTTCAATACATTTTGAATAAAATGGAACGCTTGGATTGCATAAAACATGCTGCTTTAGTCGTTTTACAAATAAGACCAGCGACCTTAAATGCCTGTTGGAGGGCCATATGGCCAGAATGCATTAAAAGCGAAAATTCTGCTGTGACGTGAAATATGGTCGATGAACTTTGTATACAGAAATAATCACTTTGGCACAAGAAAAGGTAGAATTTGATACTTTTACCGCTGATGATATAAACGAAATAATTGTAGACAGATTTCTTAGATGTTGCACTAGAAGACATTGACGCAAATAATAGCACCGATGAGGCCGAAATTCCGCCTTCAATAACCACCAGCTCAATTCTTGATGGCCTTCAAATGGCAAATTGACAGATCATTTTGTGACAAACGATTACTTAAACGAAAGAGCTGTAAAATTACAATCAGTTGAAGATGTAGGTACAACTAAGCATTTCTAATGACGAAATGATTTTTTTTACACAAATTTTTTTTTACACGATATTCTCTGGAACGTATGTACAGTGTAAAAACAGGATTAGGTTACAAATTCATTTCAAAATTCAAATCGTTTATAATTACTAGAGTACGAAGTTGATATGTGAAAGGAATTTGTTGTAAACATTGAATTTGAATTCCACGATTTCATCTTCATGGCGATAAATTAATGGCAAGAAACGCATCGTTTCATGAAATTACTTTGAGACTTAATATACGTTCAGTACATAGAAAAAAACGACAAAACCGTCAAATTAAAAAAACAATTAAATAAACGCTTATAAATCTTCTTTTCTAATCGTTTCAAAAAAATCTCACAACAATGAAATCTATTGATTTTAAAAAACTTATTCAAATAACTATTTCACTACAATAGATGTTTAGCAAATGGATAACCTATTTACCAATACATTTTTTCAAACAATTGTCCGAACTGAGAAGTAGTCATGAAAATTCCTGCCAAGTGACAATTGTAAAAATTATTATTTCCTATTATGCTAAGTTTTGTTTTTCAACAACGTACAATTTAGCGATGATAAAGTTCCGCTGATAAATGAAGTGAAGTAAACAAATTAATTAGGTCCTCCATGGTTTGGATCATACACATACGCGCTTATTAAAATTATTTCTCCAAAATATATACAAATTAAAATTTAGAAATCAAGTCAAGGACAAGAAATACTGGCATAAAGTTTAAATTTATGACCAAAAAAGTAAAGTACAAAATAAACCTGAACTGAAGTTGGTTTACTCTTTTTACGCAAACACGAATTTTTTAACTTCCGATTTTTGAAAATTTCAATTAGTGAAGAATACTTAAATATAAACTATTGAAAATTGGTTAAAATTTATCTAGTATAACAATTAATTTTTATGTTGAACTGTTAATGCATAAATTAAAATCGGGACAATATTTAATTAATAATTGCACTTAATTAACAATAATTGTCTATTGACAAATACTGGTTATGCAACTCATACGTAAAAAATGTATATGTTGCATTAAATGCATTTATTTTTTTTCCACTACTCAATTATAATGTCATAACAAAAATTAATTGAGATATAAATAACGACAAAACTTCAAAAAGCTCAATTTTAAAGCTCATTTATTATTTTCCTCCTCTCTTTGAAACTTTAAAATTATCTCTCCTGATTTTCATATGTAACAAAAATATAAACACAGAGAAAAATTGTACATAAATATTATTATGTACTCGACTCGTTGTTTTCGAAATATAATGTGGTTTTGGAAAATTCCAAGTACAAAAAAAAAAAAAGAAAAGAGACGTAACTTTAATTGTTATTATTAAAGTTGTGATTTTGTTAGTTACATTATGTATGCATGTATGTACAGCAAAACCATATAATGAATTCATATACTTATGTAACAAATATTTAAAAAATATATAGGACATACCAAATTAAATTTAAATTGTTGTTGTTGTAACGGGCTATATTTTCTTTAAATTACACTTTAACTTTTTTTTTTTTTTTAATTAACTTAATTAACACTTAAATGAGACAAACACTAATTTTTTTAAATTTAATTAATTAAAATCACACATTAAAACTGGTAAATTATTTATTAACTTTAATTCTATATGCCGCAATATTTTTTTCTTTTTTAAATCACTAAACTTTTTTTTTGTATAAGCTTTTATCGGATTTCAAACATTAAAATACAA
Organism: Tipula unca; assembly: GCA_951394425.1. Classification (NCBI taxonomy): domain Eukaryota; kingdom Metazoa; phylum Arthropoda; class Insecta; order Diptera; family Tipulidae; genus Tipula; species Tipula unca. Next base: position 56,609,668 of record OX596381.1, read on the forward strand.
AGAGAAAATTTTACACAAAAAGCCTATAGCCACAGTATTTTGAAGAAAAAACCGAATATAATATTATTTACTCGAAACAAATTTTATAGTTTATCGTAAAATAATTACTTTTCGAATGGAATATTTTAATAATTACTTTTGTAAAATTAATAATTTTGTATGTCCTTATTGATGAAGGAATCACGATGTACTGAATCAGCATAACAAACTTTATGAATAATAAAATAACATTTCACTTTTTTTTTCTTCTGTATGGTAGAGGTATATAGGACTGAAAAATTGGAAAAATAATAATATTAATAGAAACTGCATAATGTGTATGTGTTTAAAATTATTTTCCTTTTTTTTATTAATTTTCCACTCTTGGTGTGTATAGACAAACACTAGTATATCCAATAAAATGCATGCAATATTCTCGAATGGATTTCGTTTCTCTTTTTTATTCCTGTATCCTATTTTGCCACAAGGATTTTTTTGTTAGTCTATTTTATTTATAAATAACACTATAGCTGACCGGGATAAATGATGAACATGTATGTATATGAAATTGCATATGTATGCATGGCTAAGGAATTTTTTCTTAATTACATTGGAGGAGGAATGGTGTGACGTTATAAATGATTACTTTCCTTGAAATAGGTATTCAGTTTAATTGGTAAAATCGTACAAGTGAATTAAATTGAGTTTTAATAAAAATAAATTTTTTTACTCAAGGAATTGATATAATTATTACTTTTGTAAAATGAAAATATATTCATTTTGTTGACCATTATTTTATAAAAAAAACGAATTGTTACGGTGTAATAAATATATCACTTTTTCAGTTTTTGCATAGCATCGATTCATAATTTGAAGCATTACTTTAATCAATTTCTCAAAACTAGTTATCTTTAATTTAGAAATAATCAATTATCTTCAGATGTACTGTACATGTTTAAAGATCAAATCGAAAAAAACTTGGAACAAATGTAACGCATCCAAACAAGTAATAAATAAAATATCGAATAAACCGACTTCTTGCATTATTGAGTTTTATCGAAACGGATAATTCATTTTTTAACCAGATATACAGTTTTAAAAAAAAATATGAATAACTAACTCATTTTTCGCAATTAATTTTGATATTCCGAAATAGATTATGTACATTGTACATACATAAATATTATTAGATTAGATAGCAGTGATTATAACCTTACACTTTCGTTACGTTATTCGAAATATTATTACGAAATCGATCTGAAACATTATAACGTTATAACCTTCAACTATTTATTTTAGCGTTAAGTTATATAACGGAATTTGTTAAGCTAGTTATGGTGTCGCCTAAAAGTTCAACTTCCATTACTTCTTCTTCAACGAGTTCTTGTTCATCTTTTGATTCCTCGCTGTACTCTAGATTAGCATCGCATTTATTATGCAAACTTTTAATTGCTTTAAGCATGTTAGCTCCGTTGTCACTTGTGATCGTGTAAACGTTTTTTAATTCGACCCCATACATGTTTAACAGATTTTGTACTTCATTTGAGCTATAGTCACCTGTATATTTCTCTTTCAATTCTAACTTGGCTAACGTCCTAATAATAATAACGCCTTGTTCTAAAAATTCAACATTAATTCTCAAAATGTTACGCATGAGTCGCATCGTAGAATCAAGCTTAGCTGATAAATGTCGAGAATAGGATTTAGGATTTTTCAAAATCCTGAATCTTTAAGAATTGAAAGCGGTCTTCCACTTTTGGTCACCATTCCTAAACATGCACTTTTAATTTCATTAAAGTTCAATTTTGGTATTGGTATGTAATGACGCTCTGTGACACCAATTATTGTTAAGTTATATCGAAACGTAATTAATTTTGTTATGTTATTGAGGAAACCATTGCAATTTTAGCGTTATTGTTACGTTATTTCGTTAATGTTACGTTATCACTCCCTGTTAGATAGTGTTTAATTTGACTGTGGATCTTTATTCCCAGTACCTTAGACTTTCAGGATGAATATAAATCGCAATCGCACAAGCTATGATTTATTCGATTTGCTAAAGTTCATATCCGAGGACCTGCATTGCTTTTATAAAAATCTACCAGTAATCGATAATGTCAAAGACACAGTTTAGTAAGTAAAATATTTAGTTAAAAGAAATCAATTAAGAATAATAATTAATTTTTAATTAGTTAACTATAGAAATAGCTCTTTGTCTTATTTTAAAGTTAGTTATTTATATAATTCCAATTTGAATAACAATTGTGAATTTAGGTGATATTTAAAAAACTGTAAATTTATTTTGAAATATTCACATTATATTAAAACATAAAACATAATTTTTTTGTTTTAAAAAGCACGTTGGACTTGTAATACTACTTTGAGCAAAAAATACTAGGAATTTGTTTATAAATCAAAAAATCTTTATTTATTCTTAAATTCATTACATCCCCCTCAAGGTAGTCCCCCCCGAACGCAATACACTTGTGCCAGAAGTCACATGGTGCTAAGTCAGGCGATTACGGTGGTTGCGGAACGATATGGGTCGAGTTTCTGGCGAAATTATTACGAATTACAAGTGCAGTGTGAGATGGTGCATTATCATGATGCAAAAACCAAGAAAAAAAGAAAGAAAAAAAGCAAAGATCCTTCCGATATTTCAACAAGGTCAGTAAGCACCAATTCATTGATTTTGTTGACGTTAGCTCATCAGTTGATGTTGATGGTCGTCCCTGTCCGTGCCTCGTGTCCTCGCTTTCTCGACCCTCTTTGAACTTTTGTTTTCGATAAAGCTTGCTCACCAAAGCCCTTCTGCAACATTTTCAACGTTTCGGTAGCAGACATTTCATTCCGCACACAAAATTTAATGGAACTGCGTTGTTGAATAGTTTCAGACATTATAGAAAACGAAAAATTCACTTTTAGCTGATTACAAAAGGACCGGTATCTCAAATACTAATAAATATTTTGTCGTGTAATTTAACACAGATGACAGTACTACCAACTTAAAAATAAAAACATTTGTCCCTATCGGAATACCAAAAAAAATTAAATTCAAATTTCCCGGTATTTTTTTCCCAGAGTATTATATAACAGCTAGCTCAGGCACTATCTACAGAGAGTTACTCAAAGAAGACTTTCGGAAGAAATCTTTCTTTTGATAGTTGTCAAATTGTGTTTGTTATAAAGGGTATCCCACAATTAACGCAAGATTTGAATTAAATAGTAAACACAGTTTTCAGTCTCCAGATTGTGATTTTTTATTGAATCATAAAATACATTATAGGATGGGGTTATTTATGGAATATCACAACGGGCAAATGGCCTCCACAGCTTTGCTGGCACATACGCTTTTCTCTTGTATCAAATTCTCCATGACCTTTTTGCATAAATGTGGCTGAATTTCGTTGATGCAGCGTTTAATTTCCTCCTGTAATGCACGGATGGTTGTGGGCTTGTTGACATAGACCCTAGATTTCAAATAACCCCATAAAAGGAAATCTAATTCTGGTAAATCAAAAGATCTATAGGACCAATTCTGATCACCGAAACGAGAGAGTACACGACTAGGAATAGTCTCTTGCAGTAATTGAATTGTTTCACGGCCTGTATGGCATGTGGCACCATCTTGTTGAAATCACATGTCGTCTATGTCAATATCATCCAACTGAGGCAAAAAGAAGTGTGTTATCATGCCGCGATATCGAGCACCAGTAACAGTTACTGCTTAACCAATTTTCACCAACACTCTCACGCACTGCTTCAATATTGACATTTGAACGGCGTGTTTTTGGACGACCAGTGTGTTTAGGGTGGTCTCCAACTGATCCAGTCTCCTTGAATTTTTCAATTAATCTCTTAATATTTGACGAAGTTAAAACAATATTCCGACCATATTTTGTATGAAACTTTCGAACTGCGGCTGCCAAACTTTCATTATTTTTAAGATACTGTTCAATAATGAAAATACGTTGTTCTATCGTGTAATGCCACAATTTTACTAATCCTAACCCCTCTTTACCACTTTACTGCACATATGGCGGCAAATTCAAATCTTGCGTTAATTTTGGGACACCCTTTATTATCTATTGGAAATATTTTTTTCTGTTAATTTCGTTAAATTTTATGTAAAGTTATCTAATCAAAATAGCAAATAATTGTACAGATTATAAATAGACCGCCCAAATTTTCTATGGACATAGCAAATTTACATTCAATTATTTGCAGTTTTCATACTTTATACGTCAAAATAGGACCACACACCAATCAATCGTAACACTAGCCCAAGTTTTGCAACATATTCGAAGGTTTCTAAATTATTCTTAATTGTTATGGTTTTGTGAAAATAATTATGACATTTTTTAAAAATATTTATGACATTTGACGGAATTGAATGCTTTCAAGAAATGTACACACATAAAGTACCGCTATAAAGTCAAGTACTGCTTCCAATATTTACATCCTGTTAAATTAGTTTACATAGTTTTTTGATTTTTACCGAGCAAATAAAAATATAAAGCTGTGACGTTTGGATCGGGAGATACCGGGCTCGAATCCCAATAGAGGCAGGATGCAAAAAAACCCGGACCAGTAGCCGTTAAAAGTTAATCTCTAAATTCTCAAGTCGTATATGTAGAATAATCTCAATAAAAAATAAAATAAAGGTTTTAACGGTATCATGATTGAACAAATGAAAAATGTACGGAGTGGTGCAATAGTGTCTGGTAACATTTTTACCTGTACAAATTTGAGTGACTAAATGATTTATATAATTTTTTTTTAATTTTTAATTTAAGCTCTCTATCTATAGTATACATATATGATATACCAAATTCAACTGTAAACGAGAGGCGTGAAAATCATTTATTCCTGTGACCTTAGAGCGCCAGCCTTGAAGTGGATGCCCTCGCAAAACCACAGAAAGAGAAGATTCCATCATTGTAAGTCACTGGCAAATCCGAAACTGTCCGCTCTAGCCAAAATGTCTAACGCTGGACTTGATGGAAGGCATCCAAGCAAGAAACATGAAGATTTATAAAAAGCATTTGAATTGGAGATCCGAACAGTGGTTTAAAAGTTTATGGAGTACAAGAGTTCTGTTCTGATGAAAATCAGTATTTTCGTCATCCAGTCAATAAAAGAAATGGAGGAAGTATGGGAATGCTTCTGCGAAAATGCTGCTGAACCACTGCACCGAATTAATGGAATGATGGATCGATATATGTTTCAACAAGTCAAATATCCCAAACACGCGTCCAATGATTATTTCCAGAATGCTTTCGGAAGAAAAAATTCAGGGGCCCTCCTATGACTCCTATGACGACTACGATTTTCGATGACTATCGTTTTCCTATAGTAAGCATAGGAAGAAAAAAAAACAATATTATAAATTTTCTATTGTTTACCTTTTTCTTGCATTGCCTACTATAGGAAAACGACAGCAGTCGAAAATAGTAGTCGAAAGTCATAGTAGGGCCCCTGGTTTCGAATTGGCCAAGCCAGAGTCCCAATCAGAATCAGATCGATACTTAAACATCTTCAACTTTAAATAAATTACGGTACAAGAATCAAATAACTTAATTATTTTCAAGGCCACACAATAATATAAGCAAGCCCATCCTTCATCGTGTTAATAAAATAATAATATGTACATATTGTAATAAAATCCTATTTGGTAACTACACACAATAATATTGTAAGTGTAACCAAATATTATAATATGTTTAATTCCCCATGCAAGCAAAAACTATTGCATTTTTCCACAACTACAACTGTGCATGCGAGGCAAAGGAAAACAAATGAGTAGACTACACATTGATGTATGCATATACGTACATAACAAAACTATGTACAAGTATTGAGAAATAAAAGAGTAAAATACTCGCAACACATTTTAAAGCGAAGGGAAATGCAATATAGGAATATAATTCCAAAATTTTTCACTAAACCCGAATTAAACCGATTCGTTTTCAGATTTTCATTCGCAAATTAAATAAAATGTACAAAAGGAAAAAACCTTCCCACTGTCTTTTATTTTTGTGCTATTTATATTTGGCGTCGAGACGGATAAAATTGCATTTGTTGTTGTTGTTGTTGGTGGTGGTTAGGATAATAACTAACTAAATAAACAAAAATATTCCGAAAAGGAAATAATGAAATGAGCAACAAAAGAGGAGGAGAACATTTTAATGTTGAACTTTTTTTAAAATAAAATTCTGCTCTCCCACTCTCTCTCTCTCTGTTTAACGCTTTACAGATTTTTTTTTATATGTACTCACACACTGTGCTTTTGATAATTTGTTTTTAAAATGTAATTGTTGGCAAGAGAGTTTATTGGTAGCAGAATTTAAGGTGGTTAGTTACTATATTTATGTTAATAGGAATGGTAATAAAATATTATTGTCGTGGTTTTTATTTTTTTTACATAACCTAGGGTCAATTATTGAATTTTGCGTGGCAATTGGCAAGGTAATTTCAGAGATTTTATGTATTTATATATCTTTTTTATAAATTGAACAGTGTATACATAATTGAATAATTATTTAATTTATTCAATATCATTCAATTGTCCTACATAGATACCCTATAAATGGTTCGCACCCGTGTTATTGTGATATAAATGTATTTGAAGGTGGATAAATATTTTCTTTAATTTGCGTTTTTCTTAGAAATAGAAAGCGATGAAAACAAAGCTTTTCGTTTTCATAACATTTTATTTTGTGTTGTAGACTAAATATTATGTATTATGCTATAAGGAGAGAGACTGAAACATCATGCATTAGAAAAATAATTGTTAAGTGGGATTTCGAAGTATTATGTAAGTTATTTATATATTACCATATGATAACATCTTTTGAATTTTCGATTTTATCAATCATTCTCTAAACGATTATCGTTATTTTGTTGAGGCATTGTACAACCATATGCACAATTTATATTGGATTGTATCTATAAACTTTAAATTATAAAACAGTATATATATATTTAAACATATAACAATACTACTTATTTGATTACCCTATTTACACGATTGCAACCACATATTTTTCGGCACGACATCAAATTGAATTACCAATTTTTACCTTGTATACAATTTTCGTTTGATTATACATTTTTTAGAAGCTCATTTGGAACTTAAATAAAATATATAGTTTATTCTGCCAATGAGTGAATAATTTATATAAAATATTTACTATTTTACACTGAAAGGAAGTAGAAGAAATCTTAAATAATAAGTGGATTGTATAGGCAAGTGAAAAAACATTTACCTGTATATATATATATATATATATATATATATATATATATATATATATATATGTATATATATATATATATATATATATATATATATATATATATATATATATATATATATATATATATATATATATATATATATATATATATATATATATATATATATATATAATGAGTCATATAAAAAGTCTCCGCGATTTGCCAGTCACAGAAAAAGTCGATGAAATTTTGCAACTGGTGCAGCAAGACCGACACGCAAGATGTTGGGAAATAGCGGAGGCATTAAACATCAACCAGACAGTTTGGAATCATTTGAAAAGAGCAGGCTACAAAAAGAAGCTCGGAATTTGGGTGCCACATGTAATTCACGCAAAGAAATTTGATGAACCGAATTGACATCGCAGTGAACTGCTGCTGAAACGCATCGAAATCGAAACATTTTTAAAGCGAATCATTACAGGTGATGAAAAATGGGTGAAATAATGGGTTAAATAATGGGTTTGAACGAAGCAATTCAGAAAGAGCGACCAGAATTGGCCAACAGAAAGGGAGTCATCTTTGATGACTCGGAACAAATTGGCGGAACTTGGTTTGGAAGTTTTGATGCATCCACCGTACAGCCGGACCTTGCACCGTCTGTCTACCATTTGTTTCGGTCTCTGCAGAACTCTCTTGATGGTAAAAAATTGGCAGACCGAAGTACCGCTGAAAACCACTTGGCCACCGATTAAATTATGAAGCTACTCGTAAAATGGCAAACGGTCATAGATAACAGGTAATGATCAATATGTACTTGATTAAAATTTATTTTCAATAGTGAAATATTTGTTCAAAAATGTTCCAAAAAACCGCGGAGACTTTTTATATGACCTTATATATAGCCTGAAGTCCGTTTATATTTTGTTGTTCTATTATAGGTTAATATATAGTTTGAAATACCAATGTCAAATATCGGAATATAGGTTAGAACATAAAAAATATAATTTTCCTTAGTTCTCGTATTTTATAACAAATGACGTATTACAACTTATTATGTACGTAGGAGATAAATAATAATCCTTTTGTTAAACTCATACTTAATAACAATTGATTAACTGAGGATAACTTGCGCGTAATCGAACTGATGCCTGCGAGGTTAATTTTTTTCGGGGCTGTAAATTTGTCGAATATTTACATATATCCTTATTCCTTAAACGAACGCTATTGACTCTATTTTATGTTCTCGACTTGCCAAATTATTTTGATGAGCATCCTGGAAAATAGATATCTGAGAAAAAAGAATCCTGTAACTGGGGGCCTATTATGGTATTTTCGATAGCGTTTTTTACTCGATATTATCGAAAATGAGCTATTATGGAAATATTCGACTTTATCGATACTATCGAAAATGAGCTATTATGGAATTTTTCGAATTCGTGTTTTTTCTATACGGATGGAGCGGTTGAAAGATGTAGGCCTCCCAGAGAAAACCGTAGAAGTTTGGAAAAAAATGAAGATATATTACGAAATAAAATTTTAACAACACCGTTGAGAAACGACGAGGATATTATAAGGGAGAATTGGAAGGCGTGAATGCAAGGAAATTTAGATGTGGTTTAGAAAATTCCACATCAATTTGAGAACTGGATGCTCAGAAATAAAATAACTTATTAATTTTTCTAATTTTAATTGAATAAATGAAATCATCATTTTATTTGAAAAATGTTATTTGAATAAATGGAATCATAAAAGATAAATACTTTTTGTCTTAAATAAATTTATTTACGATATCTATGTTATTCATAAATTGTCTCATGTGATCTTTTATTCTTTTGGTTTCTTGTGCGATATTTTCGTTATCTTCATTATCTTCGATGGAATTTTGAATATCCTCAATCGCATCTCGCACCACATCATTTTCTAGGATTGGATCGTGGTATCTCGTACATAGCTTATGGAGTGCGCAGCACACAATTATAATTTGTGCAACCTTTTCAGGTTTATAGTGCAGTTCCCTCGCAAGTAGCAAACATCTCCACTTTCCCTTTACTACACCAACTATACGCACTCAATAATTGAACGAGCTTTGGCCATGAGCTGTATTCTATCGAGATTCCACCGACCCTTCAATTGTTTTTCTATAAGGAGTCAACATTCATGGCTGCAAAGTGTAACCGGAACCGCCTATTTAATTTAGTAGTGATAGTAAATTCTACAATTGAGATTGTCTCCAATTCTGCTCCATAATTCTTTGATGCGCACTCATACTCCAAATTACGATTTCGGAAATTTCATAATAGCTATTTTCGACGTTATCGAAATGTTCGATATTATCGAAAACAAACACTATCGAAAATACCATAATAGGCCCCCTGTTTTGAGGAGAATGTTTTGTTAAACACCCATATTTATGTTCTATCCGTTAAAATGATTTTCGGTGTTCATATTTGTGCTAATTATGTTATGAGTTATATAATATACTCAATTAAGAGTTTTATCGAAATGCCTACCGAAACTTATCATCAAATTTACTATAATCTACTTCATTTTGATTTTGATTTACGGAACAATAAAAGCAGCTATGTATATTGGTTTTCTCATATGACTATCGTTTGATATAATGGATGAGCTTCCGGAAGTTATTTTGAAATAAATCGCATTAAAATCAATTTAATAATCAAAACTTGCATTTGTGACGTAACTTCGGTTTATAACATTTAATGTTTGAAAATAATTTCTTTTAAATGTTGTCAACGACCGGCTCTTAGATGATCCAATTTATGGGTCCAATTTTCGAGCACTCTTTCGAGCATTTCGGCCGATCTTCCGTTAATTACGCTGGTTATGTTCGCTTCTAATGCAGCAATCGATTGTGGTTTATAGATATAAACAAGTGATTTTAAATACTCCCATAAAAAGTATAATCTAACGGTGTCAGATCACAAGATCTTGGAGGCTAATTCACAGGTCTCTTTCTTGACAGGTTTGGCCTGCTGTGTTGCACGTGGCAGCATCCTGTTGAAATCACAAGCCGGTTAAACCAATATCTTGAATTTTTGGCAAGAAAAATACGCCACGATGTACCATATGAGAGACCCAGAGCTTGAGAAAGGCGACGAATTGATTGATTGCGGTCTTCGCTTACACTTTCAGCTACAGCAGCAATATTCACATTATAGATCGACTTGTATGCACTCTATAGTCTGGTTAGTCGGGTGATGAATATCTAATAATGAAAAAGTGATTCGTAATTTATTGATTGTTTCGCGTTCGCAGTGCGTTCAATAGTGCGTTTAGTTGGACGGTTATGAACACCATAAAATGGTCGAAGAGCACGAAAACAATTTTTCCCTGAACACTGATTTTTGAAATAAATTTCCACAATTTGTAAACGTTGTTCTCGCGTAAGTCTATTCATGGTGAAATGTCAATGAATACTGAACACAAATGTCATATGAACATGATAGTTGTCACGCATGAATCCCAATGAGAATCCCAATTGGAAAAAGAACCGCCTATTGGATCACTCTTTACAATCTGGAATCTTTGAATGTGTATGGCTTTGACCGCATACTATTTGCATCCGAAGTTTAACAAGAATAAATTTAAGAACTAAGGAGTTTTCGAGATGCGCTTTAATAGATATAAATAGACCTTATCGTACGATGATTTTTGAGTTCCATTTTCATCACGATAAATTGTCTTTAAAATATTTTTAGAAATTTAATTCATAATGACATATAAAAGTTGATTATATAATCGAAGCTAACGCCAATATATGTAGTATACATAAATTAAAAATTAGCAAGTTTAGAAGAAACCCAACTATGAATATGATAGATTTTTTGTAACTTTGTAATCGATGTTATTTTTGATTTTATGCTATTATAACGAATAGCTATCACAAAGTATTAATAGCAGTTGATTAGAGCAGAACACACAACTGTGAAAAATTCTGTTTTACTTTTAATACATTGCACCGTAATACATAAACTACATTTTACTTCCCAGCTATTTTTAACCTAATCCATATATGACATCACACTACATGGTACATATTCAATAATAATTTTATTTTATAATCCAATTTAATTTCTAATTTAATCTGTAAAATATAATTTATCACACACACACACACACATACACACAATTGTAATAAAGATAAAAAATATATATAATAATTACTATACGTTGCACAATAACTATAGCAAACAGGGACTATTGGAAAAATAAATAATTGATTGAAAATGTTAATCTAAATTTTGATAGAGAGATGGAAATAATTTAACTTTATTATGTTGTCTTCGTCACGAGTTCGGATCGGAAAAAACCTAGGATCATTCGTATGAGAGCGGCTTCAATCGAGCAACGAGCCTTTGTTGTAAGAAAGTACTTCCTAAACAAAAATTTCACCATCAATCTTTGAATCAGCTATTCTGAGGGTGGTAAGGAAATAATTAAGAAGCGTATACAATCAAGATGAGTAAGTGCCAACATCATCATTGAAAATCCACGCATGTCAATTCGACGATTTGCAAGTAATAATAAATGATGTGCAAATCTCAACATTGAGCTTTACAAAAGTGGTGGAAACGTGTTAGATTAGTATCCATATAAACCTCAAAAAAAAATTAGACGGTATATGACAGTTACATTACCGGCATCTGAACAATTTCTGGTAAAATAAACGCAAAGGTGTTGTTCTCTTGATTTGATTATTTTTAATTGGCTCTTTATATGCTGTATGTAAAATTGATTGGTTAAATTTATATGTTCGTTACTGTTTTATTAGCGCATGCAACGTCAGCATAGCATAGTACTTACATAATAAAAAGCCCAAACGCGGCAATGCACTAAAAATCATTTTGTTCTAGGTTAAATAATAAAATCTATTTTTGTTCCAATTACACCACCACCAATATTGTTCATTACAAAAATTTTTGTTGTTGTGGTGTCAAATTAATTATTAAAAATAAAACTCAATGAACAACATTTTGATCTTTTGTGTTAACCATACGGGCATATCATAATAATATATGTTTTTGTCTTGTACTTTTGAAAAATATTTAAGTTTTGTAATAATGGTTGAGAATAAAAAAAACATTGGACAATACCGCGATATGGGTACCAATTTACCTTTTCTGAAGAAATACTCTTCATGTTTCATGAAAAGTTGAAAACTAATTTACGAGTAATACCGCAGAGTCATCCACGGCATTCTCTAAATTTTTCGCCACACTTGGATAAATCGTCTAAATATATGATCTTAACCCACGAAAATTTGAAAAACAATTTTTTTAATTATTATCAATAATAAAAATTGTGTTCGTTGGAACGTAAATACTATTACAAAACATGGCAATGTTTAGACTCGTTCTTATAAGTATTGTAGCTTGAATTGAATTCGGTGTTAGGTGGTCCTTAAATATTTACGGGTTTTTCAATAGCAACAATTACAACAATAGCAAATGAGAAGCTCGTTTTTGGTTGAATGGCTACGCCAACAAGCAAACTTGCCACATTTGGAGTGAAGAAAATCCAAAACACACTATTGACGGCCGTCATACTGTTTGGTGTGCTTTAGCCCATCATTTGCACTTATTTCTTCAAAAATTATGCCGACCAAAACGCTACAATTAGTGGAGATCGCTATAGAGCCATGATTTCTGACCTTCTGTTTTTTAACTAAGTGTTCAATTCAATAGTAAAGGTCCATGGGATCGGAAGTCTTTATAATTATTTTTTTTAATTTTTATCAGTACTTATTTTATGAATTTCATAGAAACTTTTTAATTTATTCAAAAATTTTGATAAAATTAATTAAACAAAATTAATTATCTGCAGATATCAACTTTAAGTGAATCACATTCTGATACACCAAGAGAGGTTATCTGACATACTTTCAAATTACGCAGCTACTACTTTTATGTTAGATGTTAATTGAGAATACGAAAAAATCGTTAAACGTTTCCAAATTGTTTGAATTACAGTCGTTTTTGTTTTAAATTCGATTTTCAAAAAATTATGATTTTGCAGTTAACATTTCTTTAAAAAAACACAGATATGTAAAAGGTTTTCCAATAAGAGGTTTCCTTTTGATATTTAAAAAAAACGAGTATTTTTTAAGAGAAATCAATGAATGTTTATGTCATTGCAAAGAGGAAGGTATGCTTTAACATTTGAAAACGATATCAGCCAAATGGCCGCCATGACTACGCTTGCAGCACCATTTCATGAAATTTTCCATGACCAATTCGCACATTTGCGGCTGTATGTCCTCGATAACTTCACGAATTCCATCTTTTAGGTTTTGAATCGATTGAGGATCATTGGCATATACCTTATCTTTCACATGGCTCGTCGTCCACATCAATATCATCCAAATCCGGCCATAAAAAATCATTAATCTTACCTCGGTAGCGCAATCCATTCACCGTTACAGTTGCTCCAGCCTCATTTTCGAAAAAGTAAGGTCCAATCACACCGCCAGCCCAAAAACCAAACCGTGACACGTTGAGGATTGAGAGGCTTTTCAACAATCATTCTTTGATTTTCTGAGCCCCAAATGCAACAATTCTGCTTATTAACGAAGCCTCCGAGGGGAAAATAGGCCACATCACTCAAGATGATTTTTCGTTGAAAATCTGGTTCATTTTGATGCATTTGAAGGACCCAATCAGCGAAGATACAACGTTTATGGTGATCGACCGACTTGAGTTCTTGTGTTAACTGAACTTTAAAAGCCTTAAGACCTATGTATAAGTCTTTATGCAAAATACGGTGTAATGTCGTTTGTGGAATGTCTAATTCCAAAGATCGACGTGGAATCGACAGTTGTTTTTGAGCGACGGACACGGTTTCAATTTTTCACATCACTAACTTGTCTTTTTTAAAAACTCAAATATGTTATTTTAATTAATACCCTGAATTCCATCCACTCCATACAAATTGTATGAAAAGAGTTTTTTTGTCTTTTGAGTACTTCAGTTTAAACTCGTTTTGAACTTGAAGGCTTTATTGATTAAGATGACTTTGAATATATATACTTTTAATATAAAAATAAATTGTTTAATCTCCATAAACTAGTTTTTTTTATATAAATTGCTCGCGGGATATAACAGGCAAGAGGAAGTGATTATTACAAATTCTATTTAGTGTCAGCAACAATTTCAAAATAGTCTATATAGTGAAAGTAACGAATTGCAGTTCCGTTTAATGTAAAACCACGGACCCCAACACCAATTTTAATAGACTCGTCAAATTCTTCAATTAATTGTATACGATATTATAGATAAATCCAGTATCTTCAGAAGCGATCAATTCCTCTAGTTTTTCATCCAAGATGTATTAGAGCATGATTAAAATGTGTAATCCCATTACACAAATTTATTCTAGCTGAGATTGGTTCTCCACACCGTGTTGATTTTTTATGTATTTTCTATTCAAGCATGCTATACGAATATTTTCAAAATTAGCTAATGCCATTCTTGGAATATTTTTGTATGCTCGTCTATTCTTCGTTACATTTTCTCACCCATTTTTTAGTAAGGTTTCCCGAAAGTAGCCGTCATTTTATAAATAGGTTTTATTTTAAATTTCAATATTTACCAGTGACAGTTTATAAACTAGAAAGTTTGTTGTGAATTGAGGAAGAATGGTGCACAAAATTCTGGAACACCTTCGCTGAAAAGACAACATCGCTGAAAACAATGACCTTCCTGTTTATACAGCACAAATTAATATAAGTCGATAATAAGGGTAGTATAACATGATTGATGAGTGGTAGATAATGAGGATTAAGAAAATTTGCAAATGAAAACAACAACCATATTAAAATGACGTCAAACCTTAGCTTTGAAATAAAATGGTGTCTTTTTACTAGGACAGGTAGAGGAAGCAAAAGAAACACACCAATAGTATATAAGTAAATGCATTACGTTAAACAAATTTTCAAGAAACCAAACCTTTATATTATTCATAAGTATATTTAAATTTTTAAAGCATTTCAAAATGAATACCATTGATAGAATACGATTAGTGCAATGAAATACAGTTATAATATCTAAAACAAGTAAACCTTAAAGGTATATAAACAGAACCAAAGATACAACGACAAGTGACGACGCCTGTCAAACAATACACAGAAAGTTTGCGATGCTCGCACAACCTATGTAGGTTTGACAGCGACGTTATCGTCGAACTTTGTTTATTAACTATTTCTAATTATGTCAACCGTTTTGCAGTGGTATCAATTGTTATCTGACTCGATATGCGGTGGTATCATATTTATGGCTATCATTTTCTGTGTAAATAATATGTTCTGTTTACTTAAGTGACATCGCCGGCAGACAAATGTATTTTGTCGTTATATCTTTGGTGTCGTTTGTACCATAAAATAGCTCTAAAACAAAGAGGTCCCTTGTTGGAAATATGTTAATCGATTTCTCTTAATCATTAAGCGAAGTTAAAGTATTTCAATTTTATCACACAAACATTTTACTTCCATAGTAATAGATTTCAATTAATTGTTATTATATTATTGAAATAAAAAATTAATTTATCAATAATTAATAACAAATTTCAGAAATAGTTTAACACATGCTATAGTGAAACTATACCACATTAAATTACATTTTATTACGAATAAAATTTTATAATTAACTTAAAACGATTGAATCTGAAAATCATTAAAAACATCTATTTATTAATTAATTGTGTTAATAGTCATAACCGTATGGTATATAGAATGAAAATGTAGTACATTGATATTATTTGTAATACTAATACATAGCTAATACCGAATTATTTATCGAAAAATGCTTTATAAAAATGAGAGTGCCTATTAATTAAAGCGTCTGACATCTTAAAGATGAATGACTCATTGACCTCGCAAGTCTCGCAATGCTTATTATATATATATATATTTTTTTTTATCATGTATATTGGGTGTTATATACGAGTATTATATTGGGAATATTATCTGGAGGAAGTAAGTGTACAACAAAAAATTAAAACTTCATTATTGCAGTTCAGTAATTTCGATAGAGACGTTGTGTATCTATCTCCATCCCAAATTTTTACATCAACTGTTTGGAAAGCGCACAAAATTAAAACGAATTTATTTTATTTTAATTTTTAGGCTGGCACTTAAAAATAAAAACGAAATATATTGGTATAGGGGATGTAAAATAATTAATCGCTCATCAAAAGATAATTTTGCTCACCAAATTTTATCACGTATATGTATGTGACGTATATAAACCGAAAAACAGAAAAATTGGTTTTCTTCATCAAAAATATTTTATTTTCATTCAAATGGCTTTAATAAAATGTCAAATTTTCATTAATTCTTTAAGGTACTACTTTTAACAAAGCGGTATCAACTTTATGTGAATTAAATTCTGATATAACAAAACAGGATATCCGACATATTTATTTTCTAATCACAGCATAATGAAATTTTTTTTATGTAATTTCTTTAAGGTGTTTTCTGCTACCATCTTCTTAAAGATAATAATCTTCTTCTGATAATACGAATAAAATCAATAAATGTATCTCAATTTTTTGAATTACAGTCATTTTCAATTTAAATGCGATTTCTCAAAAATGCCGTGTTTGTATTAACTAGTTGCTATAAAGTATAAACTATCCTACGAGGACGGGGTGAGAAGTCTGGTAAAAATGAAACAATGAATAATATTTTCGGCCATAAAAAAAATTACTTTTCAACGTAGTCGCCTTTTACCTCGATACACTTAGTCCAACGTTTTTCCAATTTTACGATCCCTACCGAATAATACAATTTCTCCAACCCTTCAAAATAGTCGTTTCTTGCATCGATGATCTCCTCATTAGAGCCGAATCTCTTTCCGCCGAGCCATTTCTTCAAGTTCGGAAACAGTAAACAGTCACAGGAGGCTAACTCTGGAGAATAGGGCGGGTGTGGAAGCAATTCGAAGCATAATTCATGGATTTTGGTCATGGCAACGACACAAGTGTGCACCCGTGCATTGTCTTGATGGAAGAGAACTTTTTTCTTAGCCAAATGTGGTCGTTTTCATATTCAAATGCTCGTGTAATATATTGCGCATCGTTCATCTGAGGTACCTACTATCTCAGCTATAGCTATGGATTTTGTCAACCAATTTTGGTTTGGTGACTTCATTTGGGCGTCCTGAACGTTCGGCACCAGTTGTGCTTGTACGACCACAACAGAAATCAGTAAACCACTTGTGAATCATTTTAATCGATGGTGAAGAGCCCCCATAATATTTATCAAGCTTTGTTTTGGTTTTCGTAATGGTTTTTCCACGCAAAAAATAATTTTTAATTAACGCACGAAATTCACTTTTTTCCCTGTTTGCAAAAAAACAATGGGTTGTCTGTTTTCTATGGCCGGCAAAACTGAACTAAATGACAGTTCTGTCTGAAAATTTAAATTTGGTCTAATGCCAGATGGTACTGATACATGATATCTGAGATTTCCGCTATTGCAATTTTACCAGACTTCTCACTTCGCCCTCGTATATATAAAGTATTGTTTACAACCATTAATTCGGTACAATAAGGTGCTGTTTACCGATAATAATTAAAAAATTCACCACGACTCTAGCGTACACTTTCAAAGAAAATAAAGGTGTAAATTTTGTTAAGCTAGAGACTCCAAATGAGCGCGGTCCATAAAATTTCTTTAGAAGTAGTCCGCTGCGCTCTTAAATCTCGGCTGGAATAATTCATTTGCCTCTGTGCCTTATTACTTGTCATGTTAAGAACAAATTCTATACCTAACTGAAGCCTGACGAAAATAAAAGGGAATTGTTGTCGCAATAAGGAATATTAACTCGATTTATGATCTCAAAATACTTCGGTTGTCTTTCTTCAAAATGAATTAAATGAAACAAAAAAGCGATTGTCTGCGTCCGTATTTCCCTCGGTTGGCATATCGCACTCCTAAATTGTTTATGTACTTTTAGGGACATTTTTCATCCAACGTATCGATGTACTATGTACTATTTTTATACTTTATAGTAAAACTTTTTCCAGTTAAAGTTAAAGTAGTGTATGTACGTATTTCTAGTTTTTGCAATTTCGAATTAACTGTTTTCCATTAAAACCGAGAAAAAACTATATTTTTAATACAAGCTGTAACTGCAAGTAACTCAACAAGCAGGAAGAACTTCCTAGCGACATCAGGTAAACTCAACCAATGTGTGTCTTTCATCTGAGGGGAGTTTTGGCGGAACTATATATTTAAGGGCGGATTTTTCCTAAAGAGAATAAAAAATTTTTGTTATTAAAATGAATATTATTATTCTTAAGGGTTCTAATTTACTTAAACTTTTGGGAAATTTTACGAATGCCTAATCCTATTAAATATATATATATTTTACCTAAATCCTCGGAGGCGGCCAGGCTACGCAAGGTACTTTGTTCTAGTCCTTCCATCCCGAGTTATCTACAACGACCGGATGGTTCATGGACTACATGTAGTGAGGAATCCCTGGAGTTATTACTAGAAACGCACTTCCCGGAGTGCTCGGTACTAGCTCCGGAGGGACCCATGATAAATAGGGGTGTAAACTCCGTAAGCCATATAGTAAGCAGGCGGAATATCCTATGGGCAATAAACAGCTTTAAGCCATACAAGTCGGCAGGGCCTGATGGCATTATCCCTGCGGATATCCAGCGAACTATTGACTTAACCCTGCCCTGGCTGGAAGTTATCTTCAAAGGCAGCCTGGAACTCTGTCACATTCCTAGGAAGTGGACTGAAATAAAAGTAATATTTATACCTAAGGCGGGAAAAAGCTCTCACTGCTATCCCAAAGACTTTAGGCCTATAAGCTTATCTTCTTTTCTGTTGAAAACTCTGGAAAGACTAATAGAGGCTCACATTAGAGGCTCAATCAAGCCGGGCGAGCTGTCGGAATCTCAACACGCATACCGTAAGGGACGATCGGTGGAAACAGCTCTCCACTCCCTTATTGGCCCGATTGAGAAATCACTTGAATATAAAGAATATTCAATGGTCACCTTCTTGGATATAGAGGGGGCCTTTAGCAACGTCAGACCGGGGGCAATCACTGGGACCCTTGCGTGTCTGGGGGTAGACGGGTCACTCAGAGGCTGGATAGATCATATGCTTAGAGGCAGGATCGTGACAGCTTATCTGGGTGGGACGTCTGCCGCCAGATACGTGAGCAGAGGGACACCTCAAGGTGGGGTTTTATCCCCCCTTCTTTGGAACTTGGTCATAAATGACCTGTTACTAAACCTGGAAGGGCAAGGCTTCAAGGTGGTTGCTTACGCGGATGACGTTGCTATTGCGGTCTTCGGTAAATATCCTAGTACGCTGAGTGAGCGCATGCAGTGCGCGCTTGGCTACCTTTCTGAGTGGGCACGCGGCTGCGGACTGAACGCAAACCCACAGAAAACAGAGCTGGTCCTCTTTACCAGGAAGCACAAGCTTCCTCAGTGTGACCCGCCAACATTAAATGGTACTCGCTTGATCTTTACGGATAGAGCAAAATACCTCGGACTTCTTTTGGATAGCAAGCTAAGCTGGAAACCAAACATCGTAGAGAGAGTAAAGAAAGCTACTATAGCGCTCTACTCCTGCAAAAATGCCATTGGAAAGAGATGGGGTATGGAGCCCCACATAGTACACTGGCTCTACGTTTCAGTGGTCAAACCTATACTGCTGTATGGGGTTGTCGTCTGGTGGTCAGCGTTAAAAATTATGGCCAACCTTAAATTATTGATGAAAGTCCAAAGAACGGCTGCTTGTGTATAAGTGGGGCTCTCAGGAGCACACCTAGTCAAGCTCTGGAGATTCTCTTTCATCTTACTCCATTGGATATTGCGGCCGAGCAGCTTGCATCTTGCACAGCCATTCGGCTCAAATCCATATCTATGTGGACCTGTAACAATGCAGGGCACTCGTCTATCCTATGCAACAGGGGTATTCCGGTAGCTACCGACTACGCTATTCCCTTGCCATCTGCTGAGGTGAGATTCCAAACTGAGTTTCCCACCAGAGAGGACTGGGTGAACGAAACGGTTATGGACAATGAGGCGCTAAGCTTCTTCACGGATGGCTCAAAAAGGGATAAAGGGGTTGGCTGCGGGGTATTCTGTGAGGCACTAGGGGTTAACCTCTCTTTTCGTCTTCCCGACTTTTGCAGCGTTTTTCAAGCTGAACTGATCGCGATAATGGAAGTCATGGACTGGTTGAAGTATAATGTAATATCTACGAGGGATATTCGTATTTTTACGGACAGCATGGCTGCTATTAAAACGCTACAATCATACTCCCTGACGTCGAAAGTAGCCCAGAACTGTCTGGCATCTTTAAATGAGATGGCTGATCAGTTCAACATCCGCTTGACGTGGGTGCCAGGGCATTTCAATATCGCAGGGAATGTAAAGGCAGATGAGTTGGCCCGCAAGGGTACAGCACGCCTAATAACCCAAAGCAGGCGGGATATAAAGATACCGCTTGCTTCATGTAAACTGTTGCTTCTGGAAGAAGCTATAAAAGAAACGAACGTCAGATGGTCTAACGCCAGTTCGTGTGTAATAACCAGGCAGATCTGGCCTGGTCTTGACCGGTCTAGATCAGACCAACTGATATCGCTTCGACGACACCATATTGGTATGGTCGTGGGAGCTATAACGGGACATTGTCTCATTGGGATACATGCGCGCAGACTGGGTGTCCCAGTGTCCCAGTGATGAGGGGGAGGAGGAAAATGTGCTCCATCTGCTCTGCACCTGTCCTGGTCTAGCGTACAGCAGAATAAAATTTATGGGGACTTCCCCTTTGAACGACCTCACGGATCTTAGTAAGATCGGGATCCGGGACTTTAAACGCTTCTTGGTAAGCTCACGATGGTTCAGCGAGTGAAGAGGAGAAAACTCGAATGTGGTACAGCTACGGACCAATTTTGTGTCTATGCTAGTCCTTTAGGACGGCCACCATAACCTAACCTAACCTAACCTACCTAAATGTTGCTGTTATGTGTCAGCAAATTGATTGTATTCCGGAATATTTCTAGTTGAAGTAGCCGAATAAGCGGATATTTTAGCTAGATTTTTAAATTCCAAAGTAGCCAAAATTGAGCGGCTCAAAAAAATACACACTAACTTTTTTTGTAGATGCAGAAGCTTTTAACATTCATAAAACAAAATACATATGGCATTAGAAGCATTTTATTGCCAAAAAAAGGCAAGACGGCAAATGCCGTCTTGTCCCTGCAAAATTGTTTTTTGATGAATCAACGACGTGAAATGCCGTCAAGTGAAAATCAATGTACATATTATACAGCAAAGCTTATTTATTAAATTCATAAATTAAATTAAATTTTTTTTAAATTCATGTATCTGAAAATTTAATTATTTAAACTATAGAATGCCTCCAGTTAGAGAATTCGAATATACAGATAATTTAACTAGATTTTTTAGTTCTTGCAACTGTAAGCGCAGTGTTTTATTAATTATAAAATCATGAAATATTCTCGTTCTGCGCAGGTAACACGGAAACAATAATTTTGTTTTATTTCATCAGTAGTTGTGCTAAAATGCTAATTTTCAGATTTTCCAAATGAGAATTGTTTGGTTATTTCTTCCCTGGGACCAAAAACTAAATTTCAAATTCAAATGCACAACTGATTGCAGTACGCATGACAACAAATTCATATATACACGAAAAAGAGAAAAATTGAAAGAGAAAAATTGTAGCAACCTTTGCTGTTTCAAAAATAGATTTCTTAGAAATTCTGACGTTTCGGCAGAAACGCAAGAATTTATAAAATAAATCGTAGCAACATTTACTTTTTTTCATATGACAAAGGGATAAGAACGATAAAAACAATTGAAAGATCTCAGTTTGATCAAGGGAATGAAGTTAGTTTACTTTGCTAAATATGTATATGTTTTAGTACTAATGTTGGGTGCATCAAATGACGATTGAAAATAGCAAAATTGCGCCTCTGGTAATCAATAGCAGCATATGTTTAAATGGACACAATTTTACAGCCCGCTTTTCATCATGTATTTCAAATTGAATTGTGATTCTGTGATAAAAGTAAGTTAACTTCTTAAGTAATTTCTTAAGTTTAAAGTTTAAAAGTTTAAATTAAATAATGTCGAAAATAAATAATTCAGTTTGGTGGAAAAAGTTTAAATTTATATGGAAATAAACGACATTATGAGAATTCGTCATCATAAATATGAAAATAATAAATAACTAGTGCATTTTGTACAAAATAAGAAATTATTTTGATTAATTTTGTTTAATCTAAACTTAATTTTATTTACTATGTCTACAATTTCTACAACCGAAAATGATAATGTTTTTAATTTACAAGATTACGTGCATTTAAAGTTTAAACATATAATATATACACTATGGAAGATGGCCAAGTTTCCAGGTACCCCAATAAAATTAACAATACCGTTTCGCACGATTTGATCGAGTATCTGATTATATCGCCCTATTTATATGAATCTTTTTCCAACACAAAAAGCCCAATACGTGAGGGTACAGAACTTCTCAATGCTGGTTGGGTAGCTGAAATAGGAGGTGCCCCACTTCCAGTTGACAACCGTACAATCGGACTGATTGTGCAGAAATTTTCCATTTCTGCCTGACTCCACGAAGTAAAATTAGATTTCCTGAAAAAAGCTTTCGATTTTGGAAATGTATATATGTTCGTGCAAAGCTGGGATAGGGGAAAAATGCAAGCAGATTGCGGTTTGTCTTCTCAACATAAATCGGTACGTACAGAGTTTCATAATACGGTAACTAATTTATAGTTTTGTGGGTATCCACTGTTGCCAAAAATTTTAGGTCAGTATGTACCATCGAAATGTGTCATGTTCGCAAAGAAGTATATATGCTTGATAACAGATGATGTTTGGATTGGTGAGAGCTATCGAGAGTTCTATCGGCTTATGATAGACCACCAATATCTAAAAGAATTTATTCCGGAACTCCAAAAATGTGTTACAAGAGAGTTGGGAGATTTTCGGAAAATTATGAAGACCGTGGAGGAATCTGCACGCATTTGTGAAGCCACCATATGTCAAACAAATGAGCAATTAATTAAAAATTAACTACCATTTACGAAAACAATTTTAAGGGGAATGATGCACCGAGATACGAATTGTTGGCTAAGAAAAGTGCTAAACAAATTTACAGCCGGCACTGTTTATTTTTTGAATGTGCGCTAATGATTTTACCTGATCTTCACTTTATTGCTGTAAGTCCAAAAGACACTCATATTATGGTCAAGTCATATTAAGTCATATTATGATCAAGTTATGGTGCTGTTGTAGCATTAACAATAAAATTGTAATAAACAACAATGTATCCTCTTCTCTAATAGAGTTTTAGATTACTTTTCTCCTTTCGTTTATCCAGTAAAAAATACTGCCAGCAAATTTTTCATATGGAGCCTTATTATGCAATTCGCCTACTATTTTCGACGGCCATTGTGTTATAATAGTAATCAGAGGGAAAAAAAGCAAAAAATTATTGCAAAACGATAGCTGTCGGAATTAGTAGGCGAATTGCATATAGTAAGGCTCCAGGCTCTAAAGTGCACAAATATTAAATTCAATAGAATATAAACAATTCTTGTGTAGTTTCTCACAAATTCCCGGATTTTATATATGTTTTAGTATCACACTGTTAAGTTGAATTTCAATAAGAAAGAAATATGATTCCTATTGAAATGTAATATAAGACGAACTTAGACAAACCAAATGAATTTAAAAGATTTTTTTCGGGCAAAAGATATCTAATGAGCCTGTTAGAAAAGGAATCAAATAAACTGTTTCATGTACTACTAGAACTAGAGTAAACAAAACTCGACAGGTGTATTACTGGCCATTTACCTCAAGCAAACCGAAAACATACAGAAAAAAATTCTTCATAAATTTATTTTTCAGGATAATTGATTTTTTAATGTCTCGTAGGGCGTAGAATTTAATGAGCTATTTCATGTACTATCGGAACTTGAGTCCAAATCTCTGGCAAAGGGTGTTAATGGCCATTTATAATATACGGCCAAACTCTAACTTTTCAGAAATAAAAACTTTTCGTGGCCAATTTATTTCTCTGGTTAATAGATTTTTTCAAAACGTGTTGGATGAGGAATTTAATGAGCTAGTATTATCGGAACCTGAGTCCAATTTTAATAAATTATTTTAAAAAGCCTTACTTCAGATAAAAAATTCGTGACCAAAATTTGTTTCTCGAAATAGTGGATTACGTTTTACATGTACTATCAGGACCTGAGTCCAAATCTCTGGTAAGGAGTGTTAATGCGGCTATTTTTCATTTTTGGTGAAACTTCTTTTTCTTAAAATAAAATTCAATGCCAATTTATTTCTCTGGATAATGGATCCGTTTTTAGTTAGACGAGGAATTTAATGAGCTATTTTATGTACTATCGGAACATGAGTCCAAATCTCTGGCAAAGGGTGTTAATGGTCATTTATCATTTTCGGTCAAGCTTGATCATTTCAGAAAACATTTCGTGGCCAATTTATTTCTATGGATAATAGATTTTTTAAAACCTGTTGGACGAAGAATTTAATGAGCTATTTCATGTACTATCGGAGCCTGAAATCTCTGGTAAAGAGTGTTAATGGCCATTTATTATTTTCGGTTAAACTCGTACTTCCAGAAAAAAATTCGGGGCCAATTTTTCTCGCGATAATAGATTTCTCGCGATAATAGATTTCTTTAAGTCTTGTTGGATGAGGAATTTAATGAGCTATTTCATGAATTATCGGAACCTGAGTGCAAATTTCTGGCAAAGGGTGTTAATGGCCAATTTTTATTAAATTATTTTAAAAAGCCTTACTTCAGATAAAAAATTCGTGGCCAATTTGTTTCTCGGGATACTGGATTACGTTTGAACTTGTTGGACGAGAAATCTTATGTGTTATTATATGTACTACCAGGACCTGAATCCAAATCTCTGGTAAGGGGTGTTAATGGCTATTTTTCATTTTTGGTCAAACTCTTTCTTCTTAAAATAAAATTCAAGGCAAATTTATTACTCTGGATATTGGATCCGTTTGTAGTTAGACGAGGAATTTAATGAGCAATTTCATGTACTATCGGAACTTGAGGCCAAATCTCTGGCCAATAGTGTTACTGGCCATTTATCATTTTCGGCCAAACTCGATCTTTTCAAAAAAAAATTCGTGGCCAATTTATTTGTCTGGATAATGGATTTTTTGTAAAGCTTGTTGAACGAGGAACTTAATTAGCTATTTCATGTACTATCGGAACCTGAAATCTATGCCAAAGGGTCTTAATGGCTTTTTATTATTTTCGGTCCAATTCGATCTTTCCAGAAAAAAATTCGTGGCCAATTTATTTCTCGCGATAATGGATTTTTTTAAGTCTTGTTGGCAAAGGCCAAGAATAAAATTGAAGGCCAATTTCTTTCTCTGGATAATGGATAATTGGCTTTGAATTTTATTTTAAGAAAAAGAAGAATGACCAAAAATGAAAAATAGCCATTAACACCCCTTACCAGAGATTTGGACTCAGGTCCTGATAGTACATGTAAAAGGTCATAAGATTTCTCGTCCAACATGTTCAAACGTAATCCATTATCCCGAGAAACAAATTGGCCATGAATTTGTTGTCTAAAGTAAGGCTTTTTAAAATAATTTAATAAAAATTGGACATTAACACTCTTTGCCAGAGATTTAGACTCAGGTTGCGATAATACATGAAAGCTCATTGAATTCTTCGTCCATAATGATTTAAAGGAGTCCATTATTAGAAATAAATTGGCCACGAATTTTTATTTGGAAAGATCGAGTTTGGCCGAAAATGATAAAATGATAAATGGCCATTAACACCCTTTGCCAGAGATTTGGACTCAGGTTCCGATAGTACATGAAATAACTCATTAAATTCCGCGTCCAACACGATTTTAAAGAATCCATTATCCCGAGAAATACATTGGCCACGAATTTTTTTCTGAAAAGATCGTGTTTGGCCGAAAATGAAAAATAGCCATTAACACCCCTTACCAGAGATTTGAACTCAGGTCCTGATATTACATAAAATAGCTCATTAAATTCCTCGTCAAAATAGCGCATTAGATATTTCATATCCCCAGAATAATTAAGCGAACGTATTTTTTGGCTTTTTAATGTAATTCGTTGTTGCAACTAAAATGTGTTGATGTTTTTGCTTAGGTGGTTTGAACATGGGAGTTTAGAACTATAGTTTTTGGTTGTGATGTGTCATTTGTTTCCATAAAAAAATATAATTTCGTAAATTGATTTAGTTTAGTTAACTATTTACAAAAATGTTAATTCCATTAGGGTTATTGTCTGTTATTATTTGCACTGAAATGATTAATTATTTCATGCGAGTCCTTGCTACCTAAAAAATTTGAATGCATTAGTTTAAATAACAATATTTATCGATTACATTTCATTCACAAATAATGTTTTGATTTTTGACAGTGTACGCTACGCACTAACACCAACGAAATCAATTAGATTTTTAATATTCCAATAGGATTTGCATACGTATATATGTGAAAAAGTGTGAAAAACTTCACAGGCATATATAAACAAGCTTTTTCGAGGCATTGTACAAATTATTATATCAACATTTTTTAAGATAGTGTAATAAACATAATTAATAAATAATTATTTTAATGTATTTTTTATTTCTACTTTACTAATAGAATTGTCATCCAAATATTTTACTACCAGAAATACTACATTAAAAGAAAACTATAAGAACGACTATGCTATAGTACATTAATTACCAAGCAAATAAACAAAACTCCAAAAATTATCTCTTCTTACGATGTAAAAGTTAAGATTTTTTAATCAACTAATTTGTGGAATACACAAATGTTGTAGAGTATACCAAATGTCCTCTACACACATAATATTATCCTGCTCGTGCATTTTATTTTAAGATTGGAAAGTTCCAATTCCATATAACGCTACATCCTTACCACTTTCGACATCATCATAATATTACTTCTGCATTATACACGACACAAAAAATGTTCATTTTTTTTTTAGATTCACATTTCTGTGGTGTGGTTTTTTACTATACTATAGGAAATTGAAAATGTAAAATGGACAAAAAACGCTTTTTTTTTATACGTAATTGAATTTATTGATTGCTCAGAAAGATGATAATTTTTTGTTTTGTTTTTGGTATCTGTGACTAAAAAAATTAATTTGCAAATGAAAATCAGTGATCTGATATATTTTTTGGTACATATAGGCAATTGCGATTTGTCCTATCCAAACAGTATAGTGGCAATATAAAAATTACAACAAGTTTTGTTAATTTTATTGTGTGTCAAAATAAAAATATCATGTAATTGAACGAATGAAATACTTGTTAGTATGCAATATGCTCGAATGTGATTTATTATTTCAATGAGATGATCTACTTCGAATATAGATTTTATTTTCGATACAATTATTGCGATATTTCTTGATCGCGGACAAGTAGCCAAAATTGAGCGGCTCAAAAAAATACACACTAACTTTTTTTGTAGATGCAGAAGCTTTTAACATTCATAAAACAAAATACCTTATGGCATTAGAAGCATTTTGTAAAAATTTGCAAAAATGTTTTTTGATGAATCAGGACAACGACGTGAAATGCCGTCAAGTGAAAATCAATGTATTATGCAGCAAAACTTATTTATTAAATTCATAAATATGTATATAAAAAAAAAATAAAATAAATTACTAAAAATCCAAACAATTTATAAGTACACATCAATAAAAATTACTAAATAATAAAACTATTTTTTGTGGTATGTATAGTTTTCAAAGAATGGCTCGATGCATAGTAGTGGTGTGTGACATGATTTACACAAATATTTTGTTTCTTTGCGTCTACCAGAAATCGTGCATTCCTTGCATCTCAAAAACTAGCTCTTCTCGGCATCTTTGGGTAAGGGAAGTGCATATTTTGGTTTTGTTGAACATTTTTATCTGCATCTGTATTAGCTGAATTCTTAATCGGTTGCCCCCATGCATTGGTCCTGATTTCACTCATTTTCTGCCATCGTTCATGCTGTTGGGAATGCCGAGAAATTCTCTGACCAATTCTTCACGAAACTCTAGCAAAGTCGGCTTACTGCTGAATTTTCTATTTATACATAAAAAGCATTCCATATCGCTATATCTAGCAGGTGGAACATGACTTTTTTGTACCATCTGACGGTTTTTCGAGATGAAGAATAGTAACTGACCTTCTCAACATTTCGGTCGACTCCTGACATACTATTATTGTATTTTGAGACTTCTTCCGGTTTAATATTTTCCTATCCGAATCTGCTTTTTGCTGGAATAAATTTGGGATGATATTTTGTTGTAATGCAGAGAACTTCCTGCCTGTCCTTCCATTTCGGCACATAAACTTTTCCACATCTCTGCCGTAGTTTTAGCGTTGACAATGCACTTGGCTTGTTTCGCCTGTTTGAACGCAAGGTCCTGATAGAGTGCGTTTTTCTGGTTAAAAGTCTATTAGACAGTCCCATGCTATTGTAAAAATTATCCATAAACACGTGGTGACCGCGATCCAAATATGGCTCCATTAGAGACAATACTAATGTTTCTAGTTTCGAAAGTCCCGCAGCTTCTTCACTGCGCCCCGAATAAATTTGAAGATAAGAAAAAGCATAAGTGATTCGTCCAACCATAAGTCTTCCGAAGGGTATAAAACAAGTCTGAAATTAATGAATGGCCTATTCAACAGAGGAGACATTTTGCAGATTTTATCCCTACTGAAACAACTGAAACATCTTACTGCAACTGTCTGAATCGCCTTCCAGACATAGTATAATGGAATGCAGGGCAATAATAAAGCGTATCCATGCTGAACATTTTTCTTATAGAGGGAAATTTCAATTGCCCCTGAAAAATACAAAGTGCTAGAAATTGTTTCAACTCAGTAATATTTGTTGGTTTGATTGAAGAAAGTCGGCTGTGGTTGGTGTGAGGCCGGCCTGTGTTTTGCAAAATATTCGCGTATGTATTCAAAGATGTTATTATCAAATCCATTATTTTATTATTTGAAAGTTGGTCGAAACATTGTACAGCATTTGGAGTGTGTTCAAAGTGAACCTGGATACCGGATTGAGCGACATCAAATCCAAAGTCCGGAGTTTCCTCTGTATCGTCTTCCGATTCATTGTCAATTAAAACCTCAGGAATAACAGTATCATTAGCAATTACAAACTCGTTTACAATTCTTGTGTCGTTGCCGAACTCATCTTCATATGTGGGGTCGAAATTTTTTAAGTTTATTAACTCTTAGTTTAACCATTAAAATATAGGTTTCTAATAAAATAGAGGACTTGAGGCATGGTATTTTGAAATGAGATATTTTCTGTGAGGTTAGTTAAAAATTGTATCGCATAGGATGAGAGCAAGGAAATCCAAATACACATTCAAATATGGCAGGGCATTACATTTCACCCTTCTAGAGTAACTTAATATTAAATAAAATATATGGATTTAAACAACAAAAAGAAAGTTGTGTCGACTGTATTCATTTGGTGTTGAAAAAGAAAATGTTATGCGCGCGTAAAAGGTGAATAAGGAAGTAAACTGAAATCCTGTAAATGTTCTTTCCATATTTACGTTTCTTTTATCGTTGTAAAATTAGAAAGCATGTAAAATGCAAGAAATTTATTCATTACCATTTTCATGACCTATATTTTTGCAAAAGCAAAAAAAAAAACAATAACAGTAAATTTACATTAAACCAAACAGAAGAGAAACTATTTATTGATTTTATATTCTATGTAAATGCAATTTATCAAAGAATTTTCTACATCAGACATGCGGATTTCGCTTTACAGAATATTCATATATATATGTACATATTACAAAATATGTCAACTATTTATAAATATATATACATATATACATAACATACGTATATCTATACGTACTTGTACATACTAAACAACAATAAAATTGTTGTACATAATTTTATTTTACAAGCAAAACGATTTTTTAGTTCGGTAATTTGGGAATGTTAAATAACCCTTTAATACCGACTGTTCTTCATTTCAAAAGGAATGGCTATGCTACTAAACCGCAAACACAACAATTTTATTTAAATATATTTTAAATACGAAGTACTATAATATCTAGGTTAGGTATATGCGAAATGTATTTAATTTATACACATCGCATTTAGTGGCATACTTGTTCACAATTCTAATTTGACAGATAAACCAAATGTTTGACAAGCAACCAGGACAACGAAGACCTGTGGTTCCATGGAAAACTATTCAGCCCATAACTCAAGTGGGATAAATGAAATAAATATATGGAATAAAAATAAATTTGAATACTGTGCATCATATGATTTTTTATCATACAGATATTTGTGTATATCGGAATATACATAGGAGATAAATGTTTTTTGCAAAAATCTTAGCGTTGTTAAAATTAAAAATTGGCAACATTTTTCTTGTTATAATTTCTATAAGTTGTGTTCAAACAAAACTGAATGCAAGTACATCAATAAAATGTTGTAATACTTGACCTACATTATATTTTAAAATTTTGATCCATCAGCCATCCGTGCTTCAGATGATTTACAAAGGATATTATTCGTGTTCATATATAAATACCTAAGCCTGGAAAACCAGTATTTTGGTAGTAGATGATACCATAGAAGGAGCTACCAATAAGCTTCAAAGTGTGATGAACAAAATTTATCGATGGACGAAGCAATGGCGTGTCAGGTTAAATGAAACAAAATCCATACGTGTTGACTACACCAACAGAATAATAAATCATTTGCCTGTGGTATTAAATAATGTCCCATTACCACATGCTAACTCAGCAAAATATCTAGGGATGAATCTAGATACCAAACTTAGATGGAAGGTCCATGTCAAGAAAAAAAGTGAAGAACTCAGACTCAAATATAGAAAGATGTATTGGCTGATGGGAAGAAACTCCCATCTATCAATAAACAATAAATTGATGCTATATAAGCAGATATTAAAGCCCATTTGGATGTATGGAATTCAGCTGTGGGGTTGTACTAAACCAGCGAACATGGATATCGTTCAAAGATTCCAAAACAGAGTGCTAAAGGATATTGTAAATGCCCCCTGGTACATACGTAATAGCGACCTCCACAGGGACCTTACAGTGGAAACTGTCACCAGAGAAGCAAACAATGCTGCACGGAAGCATGAAGTGCGGCTCCAGAATCACCCGAACGTTGAGGCCAACCAACTACTCGACCACTGGGAAGCAGTGAGAAGACTGAAAAGAGTAAAACCTTTTGAGTTAGCACTATAGTCAGCGTAAGGCAGTAACACCAGTAAATAGAACATAAGGAAAACCAATGGGGATACCTTAATTAAACACAATTTAGCAATAGACTATAGACTAGGTACATTGTAAAATTTTATGTGAATAAATAAGATTGTCAAAAAAAAAAAATATATTTATAAATACATAAATGAAAAATATTTTAGGTATGAATTTTGAGTTTTCGTTGACGTAATATTTAACACATACAACACCGACATTTTTCAAAAAATTAATCAATTGGGTTCACGGTGCGATTCCGGTTCGATGATATGATACTGAAAAAAAAGATATCATCGAACGTTTCATTGGCTTTTATCATTCTATTTTATCATCAACAAATAAAATGCGATTTCGATTTACCCAATGATAAAAACAAACTAGTTCGAGTAATTGACGTATGATATCAGGGCAAGCTGTTTATGATTTTCAGTTCAGTGGATTATGTTAGAATAAAACCAATGTCAAAAATTGTATTTTTGTTTATTGCTAACTTGTGTTTTGAATATTAATAATTTTTGATATATTTTTTTTAATCTCTTGTTAAAATAAAACTAAAGGGATATACGAGGGCGGAGTGAGAAGTCTGGTAAAATTGCAACAGAGGGTGCCACAATCGCAAATCCCAGATGTCATGTGTCAATACCATCTGTCACTATACCAAATTAAAATTTGTTATTAGTTCTGTTTTGACAGCCATTGAAAACCGACAACCCATTTTTTTTTTGCAAACATGGAAAAAAGTGAATTTCGTGCGTTAATTAAACCGTTTCGTGCAAACCAAAACAATGCTTGAAAAATATTATGAGGATTCTTCACCATCGATTAAAATGATTCACAAGTGGTTTACTGATTTTCGTTGTGGTCGTACAAGCACAACTGGTCAACTGATGACGAACGTTCAGGACGCCTATAGTGACCGCATTTGGCAAAGAAAAAAGTTCTCTTCCATCAAGACAATGCACGGGTGCACACGTGTCCAAAATCCATGAATTACGGAATTGCTTTCACATCTGCTATATTCTCCAGACTTAGCACCCTGCGACTATTTTTCCTGTTTCCTAGCTTGAAGAAATAGCTCGGCGGAAACAGATTCGGCTCTAATGAGGACCGAGGATCATCGATGCAACAAACACCTATTTTGAAGGGTTGGAGAAATCTGATTATTCGAAATGGATCGAAAAATTGGAAAAACGTTGGACTAAGCTAAAAGGCGACTATTAAATTATTAGTTGTTTCATTTTTCCTAGACTTCTCACTCCACCCTCGTAGGTTAAACTTTTTCGTATGATTACTTTATTTTACAACTAATCACTAATTTACAGTACATATTGTTTTTCTCCATCATCCGCGTTTCTTATTTCCTCTCAAATCGAGAGTGGAACTAGTGGATAATTCACCAAATATTTTGAGTAAAAAAACTGTGAGGTTCGTTCGGTATAGGTGGAGGTATAGGATCAATGCTGGCTTGTTGTCTTAACAACAGCCATATCGGTCGATACACAATCCTCGCACCCATACGATGATATGATTATTATTTCGTTTTCCTCTTATAATAAGATGGATTAAAATTCAGTAAATATACGAGTATGTATGTATGTATATATATATATATATATATATATATATATATATATATATATATATATATATATATATATATATATATATATATATAGCACTATAGATTACTCTAAATATGATATGTCCAACTCGTGAGACCCCTCAATTAAAAAAGAACATTATTTGATGTCAACAATTCAAAACTAGGTTTCTCCTATTTATCCCCTGCACCAAATTGATCATCTGAAGATCGATTACACCAATCGCGTAATCATTGCAGTTATTTAGATTTGTAGAAAGAAACAAACTTGAACAATACAAAGGTAAAATTTAAGGTCGTTCATCGAAAACGTAAATTTGAAATACATTTCAAAATTTCGTTTTGTACATCGTTATGCTGATATGTATATTAAATTAAAATAATTCGAACGTAAAAAATATTTGTGTTTAAAATTTCAGTTATAAACCGGAACGCAAACACAGTAAAACATGAATAGGCAATAGAAATTTAATATTATCATCGGTCGAAAATAATTTTCAGCCACAAAAAGTAAATGATAACATATTAATTTTTTTCACCAATTTTTGGCGTAAGTTTATCGGTTTATATATCACTAAACCGGAATCGCCTTTTATATTGTCTCAATGATAATTTTATCGTTTTTCATTATCATCGAACGAGAATTGCACCCCAGGAAACATTAAAGCACGTGAAACAAATAATGCCTGAACAACAATTTTTTTTTCGAATACGTTAAAGTAATTGTGCATGACTTTCTGATCTCTAGACCTTCTGTTTACTTTTGGTGAGATTTATAAAATAAAATCTTCCCAGCTAGATAGATTATTGAACAGCGTAACTATTTTTTTTGGCTTCTTACGATATTAGTAAGGATTGAAATTATTAAAACGTTTTTGGAATACAAAACAATAAATAATGGAGAGATTCTAAAATTAATTTAACCTTGAAAACAAAAGAAGAATTATATTTACATAAAATAGTGTAAATGTATATCGTTCATGTTATTCATGTAAGAATCGATAAATTACATTTAGGACAGATGGATTATGCCAGATTTACATTGTTTATACATATAAAAAAAATCCAATTTTGAATAAGAAAAGAAATCGTAGACATGGGCATTGGTATAGAGAAATATTAAAATATGAAACAAATAGAACATGTCTAACTTTTTGACAGTGGTGCTGTCACTGGAAAACATTATCTATGTCTATGGGGCTCGGTCCGTTATATTAACATATTGTTTGACTTAGAGTTACTTCTGATGTTTTTGAGGGTGACAGTCTACGTTATTGTGTTCCAATTCATCCTCGAAGTAAGAAACATCTAATTCACAATAATTTGTTTCATCGTCGATCCCGCCTCCATTTTTATTATAAAGGTAATATTATTTAAAATATGAAATTGAACATTAAATTACCAGTGTTGTTTACGTCTAAAGGTATATTTTTTAAAGAAATTTTATCTGCTTTTTGGTCTACTGAATTATTGTTGTGTTTACTGCTCGCTAAGTCTTAAAAATTTGTAAAAATTTAATTTTTTTACCAATTTTAACAAAATTAAATTAAATCTATAATCTATATAATCGCACGTCGATTATAGAATCGATTATAAAAAATGTAAACCATTGCTAAACATCAAAGTAGCCATGGAAAATTAGGATGATTTTCGTACAATTTATCCATAGAAAGTAGTCTTGCTATAAAAGTATAAAAAAATAAATGTATGAATGCCATACTAATTTTCCATGGCTACTTTGATGTTTAGCAATTGTTTCCATTTTTTTTATTTGAAGTTTTTGATTCACTTTCGATCTGCTCCCGCGGATATATTTTATATTATAGAATCGACGAGAATGTGTTATTATTGGTTTGCCAATTGCCATACTTGAAATGTTTTCCATGTTCCATGTTTATAAGCACACGTGCATCGGACTGATCGTAAGATGAAGCATCCCTGGCATCATGTGGTAAAAACACATTTCTTTTAAATTTTTATGTAAACGAAGTGCTGATGGGTTTCTTTCATAAGATCCTCTATTAGTACTGATAACAGAAATAGTGTTTCTCAACCGTTCCATTCAATTTCTTCCATGTAGCTATCTATACTGAACAGATTCTTTTAAATTTTCTAAAATTTCCTCAGATTCTTCTGACAAGGCGATTATTATAATGAATATTTAAATATTTTACTTTACTTGTTAAATTATCAAATAATTTATTTAATCGGAAAAAAAATTGGCAGTGGTAAAAGCAATCGATTTTTCAATTTCGGTAAACAAATCCGTGTGTGCTACAGCGTATATAGCTGTCGAAAAACGATGACTGAAAACTTGACTGAAATTTTTTGAAATTAATCTGGCTTAATATGGGCTTCTGTCAGTTTGCGCATTGACCTTATTACGCTATTTTCACTATTAAATAGTTTAACTAAAATACTCCATGACACTTCTTTCTCACCAATCAAAAAATTGAATTTTAAAAGAAACTGTTTCGGAAACCTTTAAAAAGATGGACAACATCATATAAACAGAATATTTTTTTGTTCAGTATTGTCACATAAGGTTGAGAAACACCTAGTTGTTTGTATGCAGTCCTATTTGGCGATCCTTGATCGCAAATTACAGCGTGTACGTCTATTTGATTTGTAATCAAAATATTTAGGGTCACACTATCCACAATAATATCCAATTACCTAATTGCAAGAAAAAAAAAATATTTGAAACATGCTCCAATATTCTAAATTGTGCATCGAATACCTGTTTCCAAGGTTTATTGAGTCCTCTCAACATAAATAAAAGAGCATATTCCGAAAATGGTCTTTCGCGACCTAGCTCACCAAGGTCACTAAAACCATATACACAATCCTCTTTAGTGTTATATTCTAACTCTGTTTTAATGCTCATTTCATCGAACACTAAAACGCAGCGTTTCTCCAGTTCAGGTGTATCTTTAAATTTAACATTTGTAAAATTGTTATTGAAATTCCGGTTGAAAATTCAATGGTATTATACCATCTTACTATGGTACTTGGGCTTGGAAGTGTAAATCCTTCCTTTAATAAAAATTTATAAAAGCTTGGTGAGCTGTAGTGAAATTTTATAAATAGATCCTTTTCTTCGGAAGTCCATTTTGAGTTTACCGTATGCACCGTTTCAGCCTTTACAAATGAAAGTTGGTAGAAGAAGTAGATATATCTATAGTATTTCTGGTACAGGAAACTAAGATTCATTATTGTCTTTACAAAATTGGTTTTGGTATAATAATGAATGTTAGTGTAATATTGGTATATGGCAATAAAACTAAGTCTAGTTTTAAATTCACTTTTATTTATAAATTTTGGTGGCACAAATAAACTTTTTTTTCCGAACATTCATATAGGGGCTTATTACCAGAATTTATTATCCATATACCACGTCTATCATCTTGAGGAATCAAAAACCTTGGAATCACATAGGGTTTATTGTTTAAACTATTCAAATATGAACAATATGCCATTGCCATAATGAAAATAAAATAACGATTAACTTTTAAATTTAGCGTCTGAGCACAAAAAAATGTATGCCTACTTCCGATAAATGAACAATTTAATTCAAATTTTTGTAAAATTGTTTCAAATTTTATTCAAAATATAATTCAAATTGTTGACTAGTTAGTTCTAATTAAATTAGAATATCAATACGTATCTCTCTCAATTTTCATTAATTCTGCATATTTGAAAAGTTTATATTCCAACTAAACTAGTTTAATTATTACGTGAAATTCCAAACTGAGTTTCCCACCAGAGAGGACTGGGTGAACGAAACGGTTATGGACAATGAGGCGCTAAGCTTCTTCAGGGATGGCTCAAAAAGGGATAGAGGGGTTGGCTGCGGGGTATTCTATGATGCACTAAGGGTTAGCCTCTCTTTTCGTCTTCCCGACTTTTGCAGCGATTTTCAAGATGAACTGATTCTTGATAATGGAAGTCATGAACTGGTTTAAGTATAATGTAATATCTACGAGGGATATTCGCATTTTTACGGACAGCCTGGCTGCTATTAAAACGCTACAATCATACTCCCTGACGTCGAAGGTAATCCAGAACTGTCTGGCATCTTTAAATGAGATGGCTGATCAGTTCAACATCCGCTTGACGTGGGTGCCAGGGCATTTCAATATCCCGCAAAGTTGGCCCGCAAGGCTACAGCACGCCTAATAACTCAAAGCAGATGGTCTAATGCCAGTTCGTGTGTAATAACCAGGCAGATCTGGCCTGGACTTGACCGGTCCAGATCAGGCCAACTGATATCGCTTCGACGCCGCCATATTGGCATGGTCGTAGCAGCTATAGCGAGACCATTATTTCATTGTGATACATGCGAGTAGACTGGGTGTCCCAGCCCACGATTTCTGCCGCAGCTGTGGAGATGAGGAGGAGGAGGAAAATGTACTCCATCTGCTCTGCAACTGTCCCAGTCTAGCGTACAGCAGAACAAAATTTATGGTAACTTCCCCTTTGAACGACCTCACGGATCTTAGTAAGATTGAGATCCGGGACTTTAAACGCTTCTTGGTAAGCTCAGGATGGTTTAGCGAGTGAAGAGGGGGAAACTCGAATGTGGTACAGCTATGGACCAATTTTGTGTCTATGCTAGTCCTTTAGGACGGCCACCCTTACTTAACCTCTAACCTACGTCAAATTCTAAATTAATTATAATAATTGTAGTAAAACTTTAGTAAAACTACCATTTGAAAGAAAAATTAAAAACTGACACACATTTAAAATTGATTAATTTTGACAGAAGTTTTTAGAAGTTTAGAAAAAATATTTTCTCGTAAAAATCAATTTACAAAATTTTGTAACACTTGTGTCAGCAACCCAACGTCTAAACATTGCCTAACCTGCTGTAAAACTTTTTGTAAAAATTTGCAAATTGCCAACTAAGTACATAAATAAAAATTAGAAACACATCGAATTCCCAATGCAAATTTATTTAAATTATATTTTTAGCTAAAATGATGTAGTTATGTACTCGTATATAGCGAGGGGAATTCTAAAATGCTCGTACATATAAAATAGTTGACAATAGTTTTGAAAATGATATAGACATGTATTTTTTATTAATTAAATGTATATAGACCAATTTCCAATAAAATAAAAATATCTCAGAACGGTTAAGAAGAATCTTATACATATACTATAAGAAGAATCTTATACATATATTAGATCGTTAAATTTATTAACATACAAGTCGTAAAATTGATGTTAAGTTTTTTTCTGTTTTCTTCACAAAACACTTAAGTTTCTTGAACGGAGTAATAGACTGGATATAAATTGTTAAAATCTAGACATATTTAATTGATTTCAATTTTATCGATTACGAGCTTATTTTTAAATAATTGGAAAAGTGGTGAAAATGACGGTTGTAAATATAAAATTTGTATATGTTATACAACTTGACTATCAATATGATAGAATCTTCTATATATACATCCTCGTCGCCTACATCATTGAATGTCGTCCAATAGTATGTTATGCGAATTTGAATATGCTGGTACATACATAATGATAGAATAATATTTGTCCTTTCGGAAATCTAATGGACCTATGGAATTGAATAGCCCCACCACCATATTTATTAATAAATCAATTTGAATTTAATAAAATTAATTTAAATTTAGCTAAAGTAATATTTCTTCTTCGTTATTTGTTTTTAAAAAAATTTTAATATTCAATTGGCCTCTGTGGTCGGGGGGCACACATGTCCCGTAAACCTAAATTACACGTAGGACGCGACTAAATGGTTGGATCTCTGGGCTGACGACCCGCATCCGTAAAAAATTAAGTTGTTTATAAAGTCAACAAATCGAAAAATGAATACGGCCAAAACAACACCGGACCCCCGCTCAAGTACCGGACACGAGATTTAGGATCGGCACGTGGAACGTACAGTCACTTAAGAAACCAGGAGCGATAGAGGGCCTCATCACATGCATGATTGAAGGAGTATCGGCTGGAGCTCGTTGCTCTTCAAGAATCTCGCTGACCTAAAAGTGGATACCAACCTAGAGTTGAAGTACATTTTCTCTTTCTATCATACTACGGAAATTACCGATAATTTCCAGCCGATATACGTATGTCGATAAAGAAGATCATCAATTCTAGAATAAGAGAGATACGATCTATTTCGATACATTTGTGATATATTTTTTATTAATACTGTAGGGAAAGTTTCATGTGGGTAATTTTTCCTGATAGATTTTCCAAAATCATATGTAAATTATTGAAAATGTATAAAAATTCAGCCTCTCGAGTGCTATGTCTGGAGACAACTTAATTTGATGTGTTTTACCAATATGTATGACTAGAAAATTATTTTGGTCCTAGTTTCATGTGGGGATAATGGGAAATGTAGATTTTCGAAAATCATATACATATATATGACAAATAAGTTTATTTATTCTCCGCCACCGACTATTATTGCCTAGGTAGTTCATTTTTGGGAAATTTTGTGAATTCATGGAAATAAAATTTGAGCTTTAGAATGATATTCAACTTTTTTATTTCCTAATACCTACATACCATTCCAAAATCATATATAAATAATTGAAAATTTATAAAAATTCAGCCTCTAGAGTGTTATGTCTGGAGATGGCTTGATTTGAAATGCTTTTCGAATAGCTATGAGTAGAAAATTGTTTTTGTTCAAGCGTGGGGATCCTGGGAAATTTATATTTTCCAAAATCATATATAAATAATTGAAAATTTATGGAAATGGCTTGATTTGAAGTGTTTTTCCAATAGCTATAACTAGAAAATTGTTTTGGTCCAAGTTTCATGTGGAGATTCTGGGAAATTTAGATTTTCCAAAATCATATGTAAATAATTGAAAATTTATAAAACTTCAGCCCCAAGAGTGTTATGTCTGGAGATGGCTTGATTTGAAGAGTTTTTCCAATAGCTATGATTAGAAAATTATTTTGGTTCAAGTTTCATGTGGAGATTCTGGGAAATTTAGATTTTCCAAAACTCAGCCTCTAGAGTGTTATGTCTGGAGATTGATTGATTTGAAGTGTTTCTCCAATAGCTGTGACTAGAAAATTGTTTTAGTTCAAGATTCATGTGGGGATCCTGGGAAATTTAGATTTTCCAAAATCATATATAAATAATTGAAAATTTATAAAAATTCAGCCTCTAGACTGGAAATGGCTTGATTTGAAGTGTTTTTCCAATAGCTATGACTAGAAAATTATTTTGGTTCAAGTTTCATGTGGAGATGCTGGGAAATGTAGATTTTCCAAAATCATATGTAAATAATTGAAAATTTATAAAAATTCAGCCTCTAGAGTGTTTTGTCTGGAGATTGATTGATTTGAAGTGTTTCTCCAATAGCTATGAGTAGAAAATTGTTTTGGTCCAAGTTTCATGTGGGGATCTTGTGGGAAATCTTGCTGAATTTTTATAAATTTTCAATTATTTACATATGATTTTCACCACATGAAACTTGAATTAAAACAATTTTCTAGTCATAGCTATTGGAGAACCACTTCAAATCAAGCCATCTCTAGACATAACACTCTAGAGGCTGGTTGATTTTGGAAATTATAAATTTCCCAGGATCCCCACATGGAGCTTTTCCTTAGAGTATTATTATAAATCGTCTTACAATTGTATCAAAACCCAATTTGTCGTATAATTTTTATCCAAGAATTAAAAATCTTCTTTATCGACATATATCGGCTGAAAACTATCGGCTGGAAACCTTCGGCTGAAATTCGTGTACATTTTTTATCGGCTGTCACATTAATATTATAATCTGCATTATCAATTTTTATTACTTTCGGCTGGAAATTATCGGCTGACTTTAACAGTATACTGCTCTATGCAATTATTATATTTTGATGAATAGAGTTTTAAAACTCAGTGATGAAATAAATAAATACAATATTTTTAAAGAACCTGTATCTTTTAAAATACAATGACTAACACCTGTGTGGCTAAGCACTCAATGTATATAATTATATGTATTAACAATTATGATGCCGCAGATTCAACCAATAAAATTTTAAAATTTCTCGTCAAATAATAGCATTCCAACAAAACAAAACTAAAACCAAAACCAACAAACTAACAAAA
Source organism: Tipula unca (assembly GCA_951394425.1). NCBI lineage: Eukaryota > Metazoa > Arthropoda > Insecta > Diptera > Tipulidae > Tipula > Tipula unca. Next base: position 56,650,952 of record OX596381.1, read on the forward strand.
TAGAATTAAAACTATTTATTTTACGTGATTATTAAAAAGAAATTTTGTTTATTATTTATTATTTTCAACAATTTGGAATTCGGTAATATAAACAGATAAAAGGTTATCATAAAAAATATAGGAAAAAAGATTAGTTTAAAAAAAAAATAAAAAACATTGAACGTTGATACACATATTTATTAACAGCTATGATAAATCTTTGTCTATTTACGCATATCAAAATGTACGTAATAATGGTAATTCAAATATGCAAATATTTTATTTATTCATTTGAAACTACATCCACCATATGTATATAGTATATGGACATATTATACAGGTATATCGTATACACACACACATACTATATACGATATGAAGTTTTTATCGTATATGTAATTGAAATTATTATTTATTGTCACTATAATTTTAAAATATTTTATACATTATGCTAATAATAATAATTAAATAAATTTTTAGTTTAATGTATGTACATATGTCTATATAACATATATATACATATACATATATATACGTATAAGAATACATTTATATATTTATTTATTTATATGAGGTGTAAAATCGTGAATATTTTAAATTTTTAAAATTTATTGATATAAAATAATGAATTGTTATTTATATTCACATACATATTTCAATTTTTTTTGTTTTATTATAAATTTAAAGTAAACAATTATAATTAATGTTAAAACAAAAATTATTTTATAATATATTTATTCAGAATTTTATTGTTTATTTATTAATTTTAGAAAATAATTATTATATTTATGTTTATATACAATTTTATTTTTATCGAAGTTATTTGATTTTTGATTAAAATATATTTTAATTATTTAACCAATTAGGAGATTAGTAATTTTTTAGTATTCATAATTATATAAATATAGAATTATTTATTAAATGGAATAATAATTATATATATATATATATATACATTTGTATTATATTATTTGAAAGATAAATAAAATTTAATTCGTATATATTTAAAATCCTATATATTCACTCTTAATTACTATTATTGTTATAATGGCTGATGAGGGATGATAAAAAGGATAAAATCGTATTATAATTAATATTCGTGTGGAGAGTTAAATTCTAAAAAAAAATTGTTACAAGAAACTATAAGTTCGTTACCGAGCCGCTATTACGGATTAAATCTAAAATTGTATATTGAAACCTGGTGACCTACAAGATATTTGGGAGCGGCAAATAAGTTTATTTATTCGCCGTCACCGACTGTTATTGCCTAGTTCTTTTTTGGCAAATATTGTGAATTCATGGGAATAAAATTTTAGCTTTAGAATGATATTCAACTTATTTACATTTCCTAATATAAATTCAGAACTTTGAAAAATACACAAAATAAAAAATTGGCTTAGAATCATCAGTTTTTGCTCAATCATTGAGTAGCATGCTCGAAATAGAGTTATGTGAAATACGCGGTTGTATTTATTTATTTTTCGTTCCTCTAATAGATTACAGGAGCATGCAAATATAGGAACCAGCGTTTTAAATATCATTACTTCCTGCTTGTAATTTTTTTAAACAAACTTTGAATTTTATTTAAATTTGTTAAAAACTTTGTAACTTTTTTTAAAATAATATTTTGCTTCATTACTAACATACACAAAATAAAAAAATTGCTCAAAATTATCAGTTTTTAACATCATGATGGGTTTTTGGTATTCAAAGTTATAATATGAACATTTTATTGCCTGTTCTGCCACCGGATTTTGAAATCCGATAGAAACTGGATTGAAGGCAAAAGTATGATCACCACCAAAAAATGACGTAATAACGAGGTGATCCATAACCGTCATACCAGTTTCGAAGAAACTAGAAATTAGTTAAGGCTTTGGACTGCCGGTGCAATATGGTACTTTAAGAACAGCTTGTACAACTAAATATGATTGATTTTAAGCCGCTTTCGGATATTACGTATTTCACTGTGGTTGTAAATGTTTATTTTGGTAGTACCATCTGTGTATGTTAGTAATTTATACCACAATTTGACTGAGTTTTGAGTCTTTCCTAATTAACAAATTTGTGTGCATTTATTCGTTGTGCTGATAAATAAATAGAGTAACTGGAAAAATAATTTTAATATTATATGTTTATTTTTGATAATAATCTATGTACATTTAAATTCAAAAAAATGTATGTTTTCAAACTTATTAAATTAAACAAAATGTAACGAAGTAAAAATTAAACAAACATTTTCGGCTGACCAGGACGCTCTTTGTCTTTCATGTCAAAATCACCACTTTTGAAGTGACTAAACCACTCAAAGCACTGTATTTTTGCAAGAGCATGCTCACCATATACAAATCCACGAGCAAACGATGACTTTCAGCTGCTGTTTTGTTTGCGAAAAAGTGACTCAACAAATTTGATAAATTTTCCATCGTTGAAATCGGTTGGGTGTGCACAATCAAAACAAAAATGTTTAGCTGATTTTGGTATTGAATAGAGCTTTCAAATGACATAGGTGTCATTGATGTACTATTACGCATAAACAAGTAATGACATCTAGTATCAAAGTCCGGTTTTTAATGCATATATACCCAATATATTAGTTTTAGAAATGTTTAGCGAAATTAGATTAGATCTAAGATAGATGTATGTATGTATATATCAATAATATTTTTTAACATTTACGAACATATTTGTCGTACGGTCGGTGGTTTATTTTTGCTAATATTTGAGTGAAATGAATTTAAAATTAGATATAATCAATTTATTAAAATTAATTAAATATGTAAATATTAATAGAAATCAGTAGGTGTAGCAGAGATCACACACAAATATAAGTTTTAAGTTACCATATACTTGTATCACAAAATAATGTATTAGTTAAGTTAACTTACAATTTTCATTGCACTATAATGAACAATTGCGAAAGGATTTGATTTATCCCTCGGTAATTTTAGAAGCGTGGTTTTAGACTTACTTCACTTTTTGTAAATTGAAAATGATTCCTATGCTGGGATGTTCTACCATCACATTTTCGATAATCGATAGACGCTTGTGTCTCTTTTATCACGAACAAAATTACGTTTTTTTCTATTGCGATCTCAACCTGTTACAATAAATTTGCAAATTATTTCGTTTTCCTCTTTTCACTTGACATCGAAAATAAAAATATTGATGATATTTTATCGAATGAATTTATAGAAATAGAATCGAGTAGGCTTTGATCACAATATAAATTGCGGAATTGATTACGAAATAGAATACAATTTTGTTCGTGAAAAAAGAGACACAAATGTCTATCGATTATTCGATTATCGAAAATGTGATGGTAGAACATTCCAGCACTTGTTAAAATGTTAAATCGAAACAAACTTTATTATGAATAGTTAAATCACTATTCATATTTTTCAGTATTCAGAAAACATCATAGTAGCCGTTTAGTATGTTACAGAAACAAACTGTGCAGAAACAATTAATAGACTTGCTAAAGTTACAGAAAAACATTTTTCAAAATTTCATAGATCGACAAATCAGAGTAGCCTCCGAAATGAAAAATATACCATGAGACAGGGTTAATTAATTTTAGGCGTGTTGCATGTAGTAATAGCGTAATAGCATAAACAAAACAGTATATAGATTTCTCATATTTTTATTTGCACTGCGTATGAGCGAGAAAAAATATTTTCAATATCATCGTTGTGTTGTTGATATTCGATAGTATATACAGTGTAAACAATAGAATGCACCAACACAACGATGACATACAAAAATTCAGAAGATTGCTGAACTCCTCTGTTTTTGTACAAATGAGAAATCTAGTATGATTGTCTATGGTAATAGCATTCAATAAATTACAATTTTATAAATTACAAATTAGACAATATAATTTTTTAAATTTAAAAATCATCATACATTTATTATAATGTTAATTCATAAAGGTTAAAAATTCGGTAACCCAAAAATTGCTAGAAAATTAATTCATCGAATAAACAATTGAAAGAACAACAATTCACAGAACTACTTTTCTTAGAAACACAATTTCACGAATACACAATTCCTCAATTTTACAATGGGGCATACATATAGTAAAAATACTAGCCGCTAGAATAGAATAAAATGCCATTTTTGTTTTCCATCAAAATCTAAAGGAAAAATAAATAACACGAAACGATTTTTATATATTAAAAATATTGCTAAGTAGTGTCAATAAAAAGAATAATTTTAAATAAGTGAAAGGTGATATGGTTAACTATTTTAAACAGAAAAACTATTCGGGTTTTTATTAAATTAAATACTAATACTTTAATTAAATATTATTAAAAAGTATTATTTACTCCGTTTCTATCGCACGACTTATAAATATTTTAAAAAATTTTCATGTTGGGTTTTTGGTTACATATTAATTGCTTACTTAGTTTCTTTATACATGTAGTTTAGTGTTGTTCATCATTTAAAATAGTTTCAGAATATTTGAGGAAGTATAAAAGTGAAAATGGCAAATGTTGTTGAATTAAAAAAAAAAAATCTTTTAGGAACGAAAACCTGATCTGATATGACTTAATCATAAATTAAATTATAACCAAATACAAGGTCTATGCGGCAAGGTCTTGACCTAAGTAGGAGCCGATGTCCAGTAAAAGTTGTGTATGTTTACCAGTACTTTCAAATTTCCTTAGCAGGATATTTTTTGAAGGTATTATAAACCAGGTTTAAGAACTTTATTAACGCCTACAAATAAATCAAATATTTCCGTTGCAAAAACTATCATTAATATGTGAAATATGTCTTGCCTTGATGAAACATACCAAAATTACTTATCGTGTATACTCATTTTCATCAAAATGAGCACTACAAACTAAGAAGCATTTTAACCGAATATTTTCCTAGCCGTAATTTTATAATCCACTTTTGTTTTAAAATATGTTAGTACAGAAACCGATGAAATTTAATGTCACAATTTTTTGAAAATTTGTTGTTGTATTTCGGCACACAACAGGTTTGCAATCATTTAAAGCTAACCTTTAAAATGACTTGCTCCAACCTGGTGTCTGGTAAAAGCAATAATATGATTTTGCATGGCCCATTCATCGAAATGCCGTTACTGGGGAAAAGTTCTGGCAAAGAAGAATATAAAAATTGAATGATCAGGTTGATCGTGTTAATCAACATTCAATTTCAATTTTCTTCTATATAATTGTACAAGATTAAGTAAGGTATATGACGTAGCCAGTTCAGAAAATTATTACGTTTGCAATATTTGTTTATAACAATATCGAATTATTTATCAAGTTTACTTAGTAAAATTTTATAAATAAATTAATTTTATTCAAAAATTTATAAATTAATTATAGAATTTATATTTCAAGTGTATTTGTTAATAAAAAATACATTTATTTATCAAACATTAATTTATTTATAACAATTTTTTTTATTTATAACTATGTATGAAGTGATTAATAATTATTATTTCAATCCATTATTGTTGACAATTTATTTATTTGTTTATATTGTAAATAAATAAATTGTTTATAACAAATTCTAATTGTTTATACGTTTTTTGTACGATTACAAATATAGTGTTTTACTTAAAATTATTTTCAAATATTTATAAGAAAAATAATTAAAAATTGCCTATTATTTACTCTATTGTTACTAACAAATAGACTTGTAATATAAATTCTATAATTAATTTATAAATTTTGGAATAAAATTCATTTATTTATAAAATTTTACTAAGTAAACTCTTCGCTAAATAGTTCGATTTGAGAAATCTCGATAGGAAACAAATATACGAGCAAACGAATTTCTTCAAACTGGTTACGTCATATACCCAACTTAATCTTGTGCAATTATATAGAAGAAAATAAAAATTGAAAGTTGATCAACCTGATCATTCAATTTTTTTATTCTTCTTTTAACGGCATTTCGATGAATTATAAAATCAAGGAATTGTTAATGCGAAGAATTGTGTTTCTGTGGATTGTGATTCTATGAATTGTTTTTAGATCAATTGTTTTTCTAGAAATTCTTAAACGACCAATTTTCGGGGAATCCTTTTTGCATGAAGAAATTAATTTGTTGTTGATAGAGCTTTAATCCATATAGTTTTGTGCAAATGGTTATTTAACAATTCCACAATAGTCGTTCTTGCTAATTTTTTGTGTGCGTCCGTAACTGTTGTGGTTTAATGTTCTCCACAGTATTTCCATAATATGTTTGTATTATGTAGTCGGTTCAAGAAGCTTTAAAGTGAAAATATATACAACAAAATTGAATTTCAAATAAAGTTTATTGGAAGCTCTGTAGATGCGTCAATTCGGTTGAAAAATTAAACAACGATCTCTGTTCATGTGCATACATTTCAATTTACATAATAAAAAATAATGTATTCGATTTGCGGAATTCTAAAAATCAATTTAATTTGATTTACACTAAAAAATTCAACTCAAAACTTGATTCAAGCATTTTAACAACAACAACCAAAAATAATTAACGAACGTCGCTGGATATTTATTTGATTTTTCTTTCAGTGAATAGGTTACGAGTTTTCCTATTAATTATTTTAAATTTTACTTGTACTTTGCTGTGTAAATTAATTTTTTTTTGTTCGCAGCTCAAGTGGCAACGTATATACATTATTGATATGCTGTCCAGCCTATTGTGCTTTCCTCGTTTTCCGAGTTGATGTGGCTTAAGTATTAATAATTATTTTGAATCTCATCTACTAAGCAATATGCTGAGAAGAGCTACTGTCTTTCCTCATGGCTGAATTAAGCGGAATACTACAATTTACACTTCAGTTCGCTCGGATCTTTCATTTACCTCGACATTCGGATTTTTCTAATTTTAGTATGAGTTTCATATGCGTCTCCATTATTTTTCAATTAGTTTGTATGGTTCCTATTCCACTTTTCCTTTTCCGTGTAGCATTTTTCTGAGAGGAATCCCCAAAATGTACATTTAATGTAGGTACCCGTAAATTTTGTTTATTTAATTTGTATTAAAACGCCATTTTAATACATATTCACTAAAAAATACAAACTAATTTAATTAAGTTAAAAGTAAAATAAATAATCGATATTTTCTCCTAACCCTTATATACTTTCGCTTACAATTGGACTAATAAACATTCAAAATATAATTGGGTTAAAAAGTCATTTATGATATACACTCCACGAAATAACTATAAGGGACAACTTAAAATTAACTAAAAATCAATAACAGAAATAGAAATTTTTGAAAATAGTTTTTATTAAATATGAGCTTGGTGACATAAACAGAAAATATAAACCAAATTTCATTTTTTTAAATTAATTTCATTTTAAAATTATAATATAAAAAGAATTCATACGAAATTACTATAAGGGACAAACTTAAAATTGACCGTTAGTTATATTTATTTAAAGTATAATAAACTATTAATAATTAATATGATCACCCTTAAGTCAGATTACTTCACTTAACCTATAAAGCATGGAATTTGTTAAGTTGCATAAAGTTGCTGAATCAATGTTATTCCACTCTGTTTGAATAGCAACTTTGAGCTCTAAAATACTATCGAATTGTCGCCCAGCTGCATACACTTTTTGAGAGAGTATGCTCCATAGATTTTCTATAGGGTTTAAGTCGGGGCTAATTGCAGGCCATTCGATAATTGGTATATTACTTGATGAAAAGAAGTTTTTAGTATGCTTAGCATTGTGTATAGGCGCATTGTCTTGTTGGAATTTCCATTCATTTCCATATAACTCGTCTCCAAAATTGTCAAGAACATTGTCGAGCAGTTCGACATAGTCATTAGATGAAATTTTATTAGAAATGAAACATATTGGAGACCTGCCACGATGACCAAATGCAGCCCATACCATAAGTGAACCACCCTGAAAATTTCTACATTTCTAATTTTCCTATATTCACGATCTTGACGAGTATCTCTCCAGTAATTTTGGCATCCATCCGGCCCATCAAAATTAAACTTTTTTTCATCACTAAACAACACAAATTGCCATTCTGAATCCCAAAACTTGTATTTTTCAGCAAATTTGAGTCTCCCAATTTTGGTCCTTTGTAATAGCTTAGGTTTCGCTAGCCGTTTATCATATTTAATGTTTTCACTTTCCTTTAAAATTTGTTGCACCCTTCTTGTAGATTCAGGAAGATTTAATTTATGCCGAATTTGAGCTGGAGAAGTCTTTTTAATAACGGCTAAGAGTTTTATTTCCCTTTTATCACTTTTGCTCAATAAGGGTTTACGACCTAATCTTTTTATAGTAACATAATCTGACGGATTTGTTACAAATTTTTGAATTACATTTTTTCCACGGTTTAATCTAGCACCTATTTGCCGTATTGTCCATCCGGATTATCGAAAACTTAATACTTGTATTTGTTCTTCTTCGCTTAATTTGGTTCCTCTTGGCATTTTACTTTTTTACCTAATAACATGTTCCATTTTCGTAAAAAAAATATTTTAAAATTCTTAAATATATTTAATACTTACGTAAAAAATAAAAAAAATAAGTTTTGAACTATTAAATTTTATTTAACTAATTTTTTATCACTTGTCCCTTATACCTATTTCGCTTTACGAATAGCACAAATTAGACACAATTCGACATATTTAAAAAACAAAAGGTAGTAGGAAATAATTGCATGGCTTAAATTTAACTACATAAATATGAATTATAAATACGCATTTGTACATCAAGAAAAAAATGCGTTTCATTAAATAATTTGAAATTTCATTTTATCCCTTATAGTTATTTCGTGGAGTGTATTGCAGTTTTTAAAATAGGGTCTTTTCAAAAACGACTTCAACAGAATAATATTCTTCAAAGTGTCGTTAAAAAATTTTAATTATTCAATAAACGATACAAAGTAAACCAGTATTTTGGTTTTTAGTTTTCACCACAGTGATTTACTGGCAAATGATTTCAATAAACATAATATAAATATAAATAAAAGATATATCTATGGTTTTAAAGTTACAACAAAGTAGAAAATGTATTCGATTTTAAAAAAACGAAAATTTATTTACTATCTACATAGTTGTAAATTTTATTTTATTTGCGTAATTTATTGGTGAAAAATAGTTTTTTGATACTGTTGCATGCAAAAAAAAAAACATTTGGATGACCATATTTTACAATAATAATATATAAAAAAAAATTTGAATATGGAGTATTATGTACAAAACAGGTATTGCCATCAAGGAACCATGTTGGGTCAAAATAGTTTAATGGTTGACCTTATATCATCATAAAGATGTTTCTATTTTCATTGTTTCAAATTTAATCGCGGAAATGATATCGACTTACAAATTACAGATCATTTAAATATTAGTTAGTATTAGAGCTGAGTAGTCTATTTTAAAAACTTTATTCTGTTAATGTGTAGGAACCTCACTACTATTAAAAATTGATAAAACTGGTGCACAATTATAGTAAACATTTTAAATGCTAAAACTCTAACATAATTAATATATATTGGTTTGCGTGCCATTCTAATCAACAACAATACCTCATCAATCTAATTCAATTAACGTTTAGTCACTGCTCAGTAGTCCACAGAGTAAATATACAAAACTAACATAAAATACTTATTTTAAATAAAAAACTTTTATTTTTGATTTTATAGTTAATTCTTCCTTATTGTGACAATTTTTATTTTTGATTTTTTTTTTTTTTTTTTTCGGTAAATCGATTTCGACTTGCGTCTTCCTCAGTACCTTGTTAACTATTCGAATAGAATAGTTAACAAGGTACTGAGGAAGACGCAAGTCGAAATCGATTTACCGAAAAAAAAAAAAAATCAAAAATAAAAATTGTCACAATAAGGAAGAATTAAACTATAAAATCAAAAATAAAAGTTTTTTATTTAAAATAAGTTATATAGTGACAAAAGATTACACAAAAACATAAAATGAACAACATTCATTTAAACTCAATTAACATAAAATAGTTTAATTTGTGAAAAGCTGGATACCGCAGCAATTTGATGTATCTTTCAAGAGGAATACATGTCTAAAACCACGCCTGGAAATCAACTTAAAAAGTATCAAACAATAATTTGATGGAAATAATAAATTCATTAAATGGTGGAATCTTTAATAATTTTTCAACGTAAAAGAAAAAAATAAATTAAACAAAAATACTAATTTGACAGCTTCATAGCCTTTAATATAATATTTTACTGGAGTTAATAAACGATACTATTCAATTTAACAGAAAAGTCAGAATGAAGTGACTGCAATATTGTAGTAGCTACCATAGATATAAACTATATATAAATACTGTCCGGTATTCTTAATATTCCAAATAGATAGCAAAAATCATTCAGAGAATATTCCGACAGAACAACCAAATGAGGAAAAAGTGACACAAAAGCACAATTTAATATCATCTGAAATATAAATCAGAATTAGAGAGAAGTCAGTGCATCAAAATGACAAAAATACACCATATTCCAGAACAAAAAAAAACGATTTTCGAACCAAACTTGAGCTTGTCGATTTACATGTTCTGATACGTTTGACGCAATGTAGAGAGTAGCCAAATTGGAAATTTTAAAAGTGTTTAAAAATGGTTTTTAATTTTTATTTACTTATTAATATTATTGTGTACTTTAAATGAGGTCCTTGGCTCTAACAACTGACTAACCGACTTTCTCTAATTTCACGAGCCATATACCAATTTTACGACTTTTGGACTTTTTATGTTTGCGAATTTAAATTTGAAGTCTAAAGAAATTTAAAAATGAGTTCATTGAACTATTTTGCGGAATAGTTATACTTACTATATAATTTTGTAAATTTGTAAAATTCATATCTTGAAAGTTATAAATTATTACGAGAATAGTAGAATTAATTATTTTTACAATTTAAGCTATTCATGATGTTTGGTATCATAATCCTTCGACCGACAATTTTAGAATATTACAAATTTGTGTGAATTGTAATCAAATTTTTCCTAAATCTCCCATTCTTGTTTTAGCGCTCAGCTCAGAAATATTCGCAAAATATTAAAATATGTTGTTTCTTAATCAAAAATTCGCAACATCTATAACTTCAACATTTTTTCTCACTCTTCCAATCATTTTTTGTGAAATCATAATTTTGAATTATAAATTTCTATTTTGAATTGTTAACACAAAGTTCAGAATTATCGAATTCCACAAATTAATTTATTCCCAGCAAACCAATAAACCAAAAAAAGAAAACATCATAGTATTTTTTAAATATGGAACAAACTTACTGATCATAAAACAACTCAAAAAACGAGAAAAAATATATGAACACAATTTTTTATTTCATAGCAACAACAAAAAGTTATCGCATGAAAAGAATATTGAGAGCGTGGTCAAATTTTCCCTCTCCTAATCCTAATTGACATATTGTATCAGAGCCACCTATATATACAGAGCCGTAAGGATCAGCCATGTTTTTTGTTCAGCTTTTTCTAGAGGAACTACTTTTTGCATTATCCCATAAGAATCAATGAAAAAATGACCATCTTTGAATTACTTTTCATCAATGAAAAGTTAAATCTTTCTTTTCGATAAACACTTTGTGGAATTTATTCTATATTGAAGCGTCACATATCTGAAAGTCAAAACCTTAAATCTTTTATTAATTTAATAAACATTAAATCAAAATTAAATATGAATTTATCATATTTATGTAAACATGAATTTATTTGAATGTGTAGGTAAAATAAATAAATAAAATATATATTGTCATTCTTTCGATCGATGGTTTTGTCTCTTTTTCAAAAATTAAATCTCACACTTTATCTTTTTTTAATTTCGCTTTTTCTATTGCGATCGCGGCATGCTTGAATAAAGCATTATTCTATTTTCTTTTATACATTTGAAAATGTATCACCACATATTTATATTTCGTTACCTTGTAGCGAAATCGGGAAAAGGGATAGAGTACCAAATTATTCTAATAGGTTGAGATCGCAATAGAAAAAAAATCAAAATTGTATTCACGAAATAGCGTAAAATTTAAAAAGAGAACATAAACATCGATCAATAGAAAAAAAATTGTGATGTTGACAACTTACAACATGTCGTAGGGAGTTCCAATAACAGATACACAATTTGTTTAGAACCATAATTATGCACAAATGCAAAAAAAAAAAACTTTACCAAAATAAAATAGGACCGCGCCAGAAGAACTGTGATAGTCATGGTGTTCCATTTATAATCTAAAATCTTTACGTTGAAATTGAAGTGAAATTAGTTTGAGATTTATTCAAACAAAATCATGCAGCTTTTATTGAAATACCCTTTAAGTATTTTATTTTGTTCACAAAAATATAATTCAAAAGGAAACACAACCACACTTTTACTGTTTTCTCTTTTCGTCTTGCAGTTAAATTTTATTGCGTTGGTATTTTTGTGTATTTATATCAATTTAATGGAGAAATGCTTTTTTTCTATAAATTTCATTAATAAATATAACAAAAATTAAACAACTTCATTGATCAGGTTTTTAATCAATTATAAAATGATAATTGTAGATTCTATTTCAATGTTAAAATACTTAATCCATCGACATTTTCATTGAAAAATATCGCACCAAAAAAAATGTAATTTCTCATATGTTTTGTATGGAAAAAATGTTTTTTTCGTCAATTTCAGTTCCTCTAGAAAAAGCTCATTTTTTAACCTTAGGGCTCTTCATTATTCCATTATACCATTTCCTTGAACATATTGAAAATAATCCCCATTCTCTGCGTAAAATTGGTCTAGTAATCACCTTTTAAAGGATTATAGCATTCATATATCAACACCCTGTATAATAAATTAAATAATACATTGTTAATATTTTTCCAAAACAGTTTATTTCAATTAGGTTAAATAAACACAATATTATGAAAAATAAAGTATTCATCAATATTTTTTTATAATAATGATTACATTTACAATGACCAACAAAACAAAAAAACTCACAAATCTAATTATTTTCCAGTAATTTGGTTTTAACAAACAAAAAGTCAATTAATGCAATTGAAGAACAAACAGTTTATTTTTTGCATGCTCGCCAAATTTTTTTGTAAATTGTCAAATCCCGAACATTTTATATTCAACCCATTGATTACACAAACAAAGATTGAAAAATAATAATAAAATTAACTAAAATTCAATTAGTAGTAACTCGTTTGGAAAATATATTTAATTTATGTCGTGTTATTGTTGTGTTTAATAAATAAATAATAAACAATTAAAATGATTTTAAATAATTACATTTTTCAGTTAATTATACACTATCCCACTTAATTTTTCTCATGTTTGTGTGTGTTTTTTATTAATTATATTCCTGAAAATTATTGAAAAATATTATTGGATGGAAGCTTTACTTCGTTGTGGGTATACACAAAAAGCTAATTTTAAGCAAATAGTTTTTTTTCTTTCTACGAACTATATAAGTACATTTTTGCAATACATTCATAGGTATATATACATAAACAGTTATTTTTAACCGCTTATTAAAATTGTTTTTGTACACAGTACATTTTCCGAAGATTTTCTTTCTGTTTGGTTTATCAAACGAAAATACAAGAAAATTGAGTTTTGAAAAAATCAGTTGGCAGCTTTTTTCATGTCTCATATTAAAAATAATAAAATAAAACTGAAAATTGAAAATAATAAAGTTAAAATATATAAATAAAAAAATAAAAAAGCTTAAAGGAAAATCTTATTTAAAAAAAAAAAAAAATTTCATTCTATTCATTTCAATTGGAAAATATAAAAACAAAAATAAAATAAACAAAAATTCATTTACAAACAAGTAGTTATTTTTTAAATGAAAATATAAACTGGGATTTAACTGAAAATACAACAGCAGAAACAAACAAAAAAAATACAGAACAAAATTGTGGTGAAAGGAAGTACCTACCTAGTTTAGATCGAATGGTTTTTTCTCATCTTCAAAGTATTAATTTTTTTTTTTGTACATATTTTATTCTGTTCGTTTAATGTATCTGATCATTTCCAGGTACAGATGTGTCTTATTTCAAATGAAAATGATTAAAAAGCGTATACATACTACAACAAAAATATTATAGTTCGTATTTTTGGTATGTACATACATATAATTTATCGCATAAAGCTTTCGTGCACAAAATATCAAAAATTGCTATTCGTAACACAAACAATAATACTGTATAAATAGCTCTGGAAAGCCTCGTGTCGCACAATATAGGATATAGTTTTGGATTTATATATAGTGAAGTGTGATTGCGAATTAAAATTACAAAGCACACAACGGCTAATATTTTATAGACATTTTTTCTTTCAACAATTTCATAACTTGCTTAACTAAGAGCTTTGTTAATATTAGAAGCAATTCGGCACGCTAAAATTGTCACACGAAAAATTTAATTTCTAAGAACCGCCAGTAGTTTTATGGTATTATATAGGTAGAGATGTCAAAACTGGCCGTAAACACATTTTCTGTTAGTCTCCTCTTTTTTCTCGTACTCTCGCATACATTTACTGCTTAAATTTCGGATGGATCAAGGACACTTTGGTTTATGTCTTAGATTTATTGCCAAAATCGACAACAACCCTAAGTTTTTGAAATAATAAATTTTGTGAAAAATAGATAAAATAATAGTGAAGACACAAACCAAACAATATTTTTCCAAAATAATACAAAATTAGATAAAAAAAATTCTTGAGTCTCGGCTAAACAATGTGAGCCTACATTTTTTAGTGGGATAGTTTGCATCCAGCACCAGGAGATATGTGAGGTTTACGATACAATTTTCGTAATTTCCAGAGCCGTCTAATAGAGGTCCCTGTTGCAAAATAAAACTTTCGTAAATGTAAAATGCATTAAGGTTTGATATAAACTAATGAATTTTCAAAACTTTGCATTTGCTTGACGATAAAATAGTAACCGAAACAGAAAACCAAATCATGGAATTTGTTTTTTTAAATAATTAAAAATTTGATAATGATTTTTCATGTATAATGAATAAACATGAACATGAATATTACCCTAATACCCTCGCTATCGCGATCATAATCGAGAATGGATAAGCGCACAAAATCGAGCGGGTCTGCAAAATTCTTTAGTCCGAGACGAAATAAATGCACACAATCTGCACGCAATAAATCTGCGGTAAGTGGCTGCGGTTATTTTATTAACCCCGAATCTTATTGCCTTGGAGATTTATGTAATACGTGCCTCTATTGTGACGCAGTTTTTTTTAAATCTGAAAATAAAAGTAGTTGTTGTCATGAAGGTTAAATTGTCAAATTTACCGATAAGCACTAACTTCCAAAATGAAATTAAGCAACTCTTTATTGGTATTGACAATAAAAGCAAAAATGTTAAGCAGTATATTCGACAATTTGGTTCATCAAAAAGCATTTATTACCAAAAATTGGGTAATTTTTGAGCCAACTAAGCGCTTTTCAAATACCGGCATTAAGCTTAGTATTTTATTTTATTTTTATTTTTTTGTGGATAAGCTATACATTTGCTAAAATTAGATCTAAGTTACTAGGCATTATTAAATCCAAAATTTACTAGGCGCCTATATAGATAATTTAAAGGCAGGCTTTCACTTTACATCAGCGATAGTAACATTCTCAACGTATGTTTTATCACTTTCCGGGTGTGCCTTTCATTTATCAGCTGGTTACGAGTCTGTAGAAAAACTTTAAATTATGTTTTTTGTGATCATATGTGATCATATTTTGATTTGTGATGATTTTAATTAAAACAAAACTTACCTAGATTTATAATGATTTTTTGTTCATATATACATCTGGAAAATGTGTTGTGTAGACTGATGCATCGAGATTGGAATAAATGATATGATAAAGTTAGTTATTTGAACTGCAACAATAAAAAAATGTAAGAAAGTATTATGTTAACATTAGTTAAGTTCATAATAATTTGTTCATGTTATTTTTGCTTATTTGATTTGTTTAAATTTTAGCTTGTATTAAAATAATTTCAGCTGAAACAGTTGATAATTTACATCAACTGGTCGGGTCACTGACATCAGAAACGTTGCTAAAATTAAGAATCGCTGTGATTAATATTTCTGAAATAAAAAATAAACAATTTATCAGATTCTAATTATATTTAATTCACTTATCCCTAAAACTTTTCCATGTAAATTTTCTAAAATTTTATTTGCATCGATATGTTGATCGAAAGTTCCATTTTGCGTAAGAATTAATTAACAGTAAATGCAAGTCATTATTTATGTATGTATGAAACATAGAATTTTGGTTTGAAAATACTCACTTAAGCACGGTTCCAATATCAAAAGAGATATATAAATAGAAAACAAGCTTTGTAAATTTTATCTTATAATATTGTTCAATTTTACATTTGAAAACCGTTTAAAACTTTTTTTTTTACTAAAACTTTTCCGTAATGAAAAATCTGTTGCAAATCTTACACTGCAATTTTTTTACACGGCACATACATTTTTTAAAAATGATTTGTGATATTTAAATTTTTCGGTTTACCCAACAAGACTAGTATAATTAACAGCTTTTTTAGACCTTTTAAGAACGCAATGGAAATTTAAACAATCGCAGGGATATCGCTTTGTTGTGTATTACCGATGGTTATTTGGATTGTTGAAGTTCATTTTAAATAAAACAATTTTATTTTAAGAATAATGAGATGTCTCCTTACATTTGAGAGAAGCGAAATAGATGGCACATACCGAGCTCTGTACAATATCGAGATCAGAGATCTGATGAAGATTTCCGATATTGTGCATGAAATAAGGTCTCTTCTGGTGTAAACCGTTGCAATAAACAAGTAAAGAAAACATTAAGCGGTAAATGTTCAATGTATATTATCAAAATGTAAACAAAATGGCATTTAAAGCTTCCTTATTTTACAACTTTTTTCTAAAATCAAACCACTTGATTTATATAATCTGCGATTTCGTTTAACTCTGGTATATGCAGTTCGGAATTTTTTGAAAACGATATCGTTTATAGATGATCGCTCTGCAGCAACTAGGTTACAAAAATCGGGTGGAGATGTTCTTAAAATAATTGCCGTACATTCTTCACAGTTCGCCCATAAATTTAGAACCATCAGTAATGGAACAGGTCTGTGCGAAGATTAAGATCAACAAAAGAAGTCTATAATTATCTATACAGCCTACATACCACCTTAGTCAGGAGTCACATTTATGCAAGACGAAGTAATGCCGTCAGTGAACTTATAAATACTACTATAATTCCTCTGATTTAGCACTAATTCTTGTTGACTTTAATTTGACAAATGTCATCTGGAAACACGACCACGAAGTGAATGGCATATTCCCATATAACATTACATCAGATGCGGAATCGATTTTCGTTGATACTATGATTTGTGCCAATTTAAATCAAATCAATAACATACACAATTAACGTGAACATTTTTTAGATCTTTTCTTCACCAACGAAGTTGATATATTTAAAGTCATCAACGCCATTTGTCGTTAATGACATTTATCACAAGTCGATGGACCAATAAAAATTGATCATAACCAATAAACCACTTTCAACATTAATGAAGCTGACCACGCATCAATACTTGGAAGCAATTAAATGGGACGGTATTTTAGATACTAACGATGTTAATGATAACGTGAACCAATTTTACTAGTTCTTCAACGAAAATGAAAATAATATTCTATTGTACATCAAAAGAACCAGTAGTCATCCTCCGTATCTTGACGATCGACTAATAAATTTTTAAAAAACAAAATCTAAAGCTTATGATAAATGGAATGGGATAAACTGATCTTCCTCCAATATAATGATGAGTTTGGTGTTTACTTTAAGTTAAGATACACTTCTGATCTAGCTGATGTTCAAGATAATATTAAAACCAACCCTAAACAATTTTGGAAATACTTTAGAACCAAACGAGAAATTGAGGGGTACCCAACCAATATGTCTTACAATAACACCAACAGCTCTGACGCCAAGGAAATAGCTGATATGTTTGCTTCTTTTTTTCAATCTGTATACAAACCAACAGACAATAACGTGATCTTTCCTCCTAGTATTACTGATGAAGTTATTATGTCTGCACTGACTGGATTTGGCGACCTATATGTGGACCGGATAATATACCATCATCTATATATTAAAGAAACCTGCAAATTTTTTGGTGCATCCATTGTGGAATGTTTTCAATTTGTCGTTATTAACGTGTTTCAGCATTGATTCATACCAGGCAGATCAACTTCCACGGACTTTAGCAAAACATTTTATTCTATTTGTCATCGTAAGGCCCTCGATAGGGTTAATACATTTGGATTTTCTTTGAAATTTGTAAAATTGTTCAGATCACATATTGAACCCTGGATATTTCTTGTTTTCATCGACCAAGTTACAGAGGTTATAAAAAATTCTAACGTACTCATTTTTGCAGACGATATTATAATGTTCCATACTATCAAAGAAAGAAGTGATGTACTAACCGATTGCAAGAAGATATTATTGATTGTAGTGAGTGGAGTGACCGCAAGTCATTGCATTTAAATACCAAATAATGCAAGATTATGCCGTTTCAAAGGAAAAAAAAATCTTATAATCAATAAACACAAAATCAAGCGTGTTTGTGATATTATAGATCTGGGTGTCACATTTATCCAAAACATAACAGGCATATCGATAACATCGTAGCCAAAGCGAGCACAATGTTTGGGTGTATCAAACGATGGACCAGTGAATTCCATGACAAATCAACATTATTGACGCTGGATTTCACCTCCGTAAGATCCCTTGTAGAGTATGGGGCAACTGTCTTTAGTCCTTACTATTCAATTCACCACAAAAGAATTGAAACTGTAAAAAAATGCCTCTTATATCTATTAAAAACAACAATTGGGACTGACTATATGATATACCTCATCATGAAAATGTGGTACGCTTATAAGACAAGGTGCCAAGACTACAAAATCTGCACCCTTGAAAATAAAAGAGTTCTTTTGGACGCTGCCTTTATAGGAAACGTTCTCTTTGGCCATATTGATTCATCGTACATCATTGAAAACATCTCAATTCATATTCCGAGTAGGAGGCTCCGTTTTCATCGATTTCTGGATCTTGAACACCATTCCACAAATTATGGGGAGAACAGTCCTATTAATAGATTGGTGTTATGGATTACTCATACTAAACCGTAGCTTTATGTATATAATAATTATTCATCTAATTACTTTATGTTTATATACCTAAGTTTACATAGATAATTAATTAGTATAACATCTTTTGTATAATAATAATAACAGTGTTAAAGGCCATTACTGGCCCCTTACTGAATCAACAATCTGGCTCCAACGGTTTCGATCCTGAGCTTGGTCTTCATACTGTCTTAGACAATCTGAAGAGGCCAAGTCGTTCTCTACATCGTGGAGCCATCGTCGCCTGCAACGACCTCTGCGCCTACCATATGGTGGCTCTCCTTTCAGAGATCGCTGCACAATTCGTTCCGGATCAGCACGCAGAACGTGACCGAGCCAGCGTACTCGCTGAGATCTAACTTCATGTACAATATCGGGGATCTTCATCAGATCTCTGATCTCGAAATTGTACAGAGCTCGGTATGTACCATCTATTTCGCGTTTAGGGCCGTAAATCACACGCATGATTCTTCTCTCAAATGTAAGGAGCCATCTCTCGTACTCATCCGTCAGCGCCCAACTTTCACATCCAAACATAACAACGGGCCTGATCAACGCTTTGTAAAGCTTCAGCTTCACGGCACTTGATAAGTGTTTAGATTTTAGCAGTGGCCTTAGAGGATACAAAGAACGACTGCCAGCTGCCAGCCGCACTTTAATATCCTCACCCACACTGTTATCGTGAGTGATAAGAGAGCCCAAATATTTGAACCTCCTCACTCCCTCAAACGTGTGGTGGCCACTACTAAAATCTGATGTGCCATTGTCTCTAAAACCAGAGATCAGGTATTTCGTTTTGGACTCATTGATCTGGAGTCCAACAGAAGCTGAAAACTCTACAAGCGGATCAAGTATTTCTTTCACTCCGTTGCTATTCAGTCCAATCACGCATATGTCATCTGCATATGCAAGCACTTGATTGGACTGGCGATATAAGATGTTGCGCTGAGGTGTTTCAGTTTTACGAAAGATGTACTCCAACATGAGATTAAAGAGTATCGGGGACAGAGCATCTCCCTGCCGAACACCCGAGTTAACTGCAAAAATTGTCGATAGCCTGTTCTCAACTTTAACACAGCATTGAGACTGCGTCACTGTCATCCTACACAGTCGTACCAATTTTGTTGGCATTCCTAGGTATTCCAGGGCAGACCACAAACTCTCTCGATTGATCGAGTCGTAGGCCTGCCGGAAATCCAGGAAAACCTGATGTACGGAGATGGATGTCTCATAATATTTAGATAGAATCATCCGCAGCGAAAAGACCTGATCAGTGACTGATCGATTCGGACGAAATCCTCCCTGATAGTCACCAACCAAGCCCTCCGCCAGAGGAGTGATTCTATCCAATAAAATGTATGACAGTAACTTGTATGCTGTGCAAAGGAGAGCTATACCGCGATAATTCTCACACTTCAAGCGGTCTCCCTTCTTGAAGATGGGGCATATCGCGGCCACTTTCCATTCATCAGGCATAACTTCGGTTCGCCATACTAATCGAATAAGGTCGAAAAGACAGTTCCACAAAGTATCCCCTCCGAATATCAAGAGCTCCGAATTAATGCAGTCCACTCCAGGTGAGCGGTTTCGTTTCATTCTCTGCATGGCCTTAGTGAATTCCTCATGGGATGGCTCCTCAGTGCAAATCTCCGCAGACTGTTTTAGAGGTGGCTCAACAACAACATCTTTTGTATATGTATATTGTAAGTACCAAAACTCTATAAATTATAAAAAATAATAATAAAAATAATTTCAATGTTAAGATTATTTAAAATGTGTCCGAAACCTGTAATAAATATTTTTTAGTACAGAATTTTGACATTATTTGAAAATTATTCCCCTACATTCACAATTTTTTATTATGCCGTCCGAAATTTGTAATAAATCTCCCCACTTCAAATGCCTTTTCCCCACGTTAAATGTTTTTTTTGAAACGTCAAATTGAAAATTGCGTAAAGACCACAACACAATGATCTAATTTAGTTGCAAGGATCTGTCAAAAATTATGATAGCGATAGACTATAATGATTTGGGCATTGAATAATTACATATAGAAGGTGACAATTCCAAATTAGCAGCGACATATGAGCATGGCGTCAACAATCTTTACTAAATTATATTAAAGTGTCTTTGCTTTTTTAATTATTGCTAGGTTCCTGTGATACGAAAAACCATATAAAAAAAAAATATTTTTTCATTTCTTACTACTTTATATTTATATATATGTAGTGTATACTCAAACCTTTAATTTCAATTTATCTAAGATACCTCTGCTGGCAGCGCTATAACAATTTATTTTTTTTAGTGTCATTTCTATATGTAATTATTCAATGATTTGGGTGAATGAAATTTTTGCAAATTTTTGTCAAAATTCTGTACTAAAAAATATTTATTACAGGTTTCGGACACAGTGTCTGGTAAGTTTCTAGTTACAATTTATAATGTGTTACTGGTAACATATACAAAATTGACAAACAAAATCATTGGTGTGTTTGAAAACGGTGAACAAAACTTTCTTTTTTTCAAAATGAGCATAAAATTGAATCAGAAGCAGTACCAAATATGTCTTGGCCAAATGTACGTTTGAATGAAAATTAAGATGTCAAATCCACCCCGTAACTGGTTCTTATTTGGAAGACCAATGATTATAACTTAAGTAAACATTAAGAAATACTGTTCCCCCTATAATAAATGTTTATCAGATAATGATTCAATTATAAAAACGGTTATAATGGTGGTTACAAATTAAAATATTCGAATGGACCATAATGCTATAATGAAATTACAATTATTAACAAAAACCAGTCATTGTTTTATAAAACAAATTTATTAAATTTCACATATATGTATGTATAATTTTATCAATTGTTTTAACGAAAACTTAACACACATTAAATAAATAAAAATATAACAATAAATATAAAAAATAAAATAAATATTTGCATTTAAATTTAAAATAGTTTTGATTTTTATTTAAAACATTTTCATTTTGTTTTTACAATAAATATAAAAACATTATATCAATAAATATTTATATGAATCAAATTTTAAATTGAATTACAAAAAAATATTCACACACAAACAAACATTCGTGTTACGGATAAATTTATTATTTGATACAATATTATGAATAAGTTTGTCAAACATATAGGATCGTGTGTGTATATCTATCTGTATTCTATACATTAAAATTATTTTTACCCATAGCGTATGAATGTTCACAATACTCGGCGTATTCAATATATTATGGTGACACCGTGTATTAACCAAATATATTCCTAAAGTTTTTTTTTTGTAGTATGTACCCGTACATGTAGAATAGAAAAAATAATTTTTTTTTTAGAAGACAATGGAAAAATTAGCTGTGGCAAAGTAAAACTAATGTATGTAGTTGGCATTACTGTTTTTCATACATGAAAAAATAAAATTAAAATATGAGTAAGAATAGGACCAAATCTAAAATTAACCTCACCTGGGGGAAAACTATATTATTAGTTTTAAAACTAAAACCAATACGGATATGTTGTTACTATTTCGGTTATTTTAAATGATCATGGAATTTTGTTTTGTTTGTACAACTAGAAACTATAGTTGGTGTGTACGATATAATTTATTTGCTGTTCTCGTCGTATTAACACAATAAAAGTATGTATTGTAGATTTTGTCCCGAAGAACCAAAAATCTTTGTTTGTTTCAGTTTTCTCATTAGTCAATTAAAAGTTTTTCTTACTAGATATTGGTTAACAACTTTTAAGTAATTTATCGACCAGCTTTCGCCGAAAAACTTTTCCCAGAAATGTTTTGAGAGTTTTATGTAAATTAAGTAAGTTTCGGTTAATTTTTTGAAAATGATTATTAGTTTACCATATATGTATATATAGTTTAAGGAGAACATTAAAATTTATGTGTCTTTTAAAAAGCATCTCAAGTTGAGTTTCAGTCGTGAAACTGGTGTACACATTAAAATATAATAAATTAGGTAAAAACTAGTTTTATTGTTTTTTTTTGTACATATGTACTCGTACAATACATATATTTTTATAAATTCAATGATGATGACAAAAATTATTTATATTTTATATATATATTTGGTTTGTTTGCATTTATTTAAATTTTTTAAAAACACAAAAAAAATCTGTAATAAAAAAACATGTACATTGTACACATACACACGTATATACAAAATTACAAACACATTGTTATTTTAATAGATTATCCATATATAATACTTTTACCTGTATAATACATTTTTTATTATTCTTTTTAATTTTAATTATTTAAATTTTAATAAAATAAATAAATAAATATTGATTGATTTATTTGATTTATACATATATGAATGCATATGTAGAAAAAATAATAATAAAAGTAAAAATCAAAATTTATAAAACCACAGTTGGTTACATGCACACACAAAAATATACGTTTTATAAATAATTTTTGGTTATATGAATTGATTGGGTTGGAATAGAGGGACGAGATAAAAAAGAACAATTACACAAGTTTAATTTATTTTATTTCTATTTAATTAAGAATTCACAAAAATAGTAGCAGAGTAATGTAATATATATTTATACATAACATGATATGATAAAATGCTGTTACACTGATTTCGAAAATTTTTATAGTTTATCAAAAAAGTTGTGTTTGTTTTAATAAAATATATTAGTTCTGAAATTATTTTAGTTTAAGATAAAAATGAAATTACGTACTTATATTCACTTTACTGAAGTTTAATAATTAATTAATAATTTGTAATTTTTGTTTTTTAAATTTCTATATGTCCACAATCAACACAAAATTGAGCGAAATTTTACTTTCGAGTTGCGAGCAATTACATATGTATAAATTATGTTGGAAGTCATGTTTAAATTTTGTGATTTTTATGTTTTGAATGTGTAGTACTCGGCAAAAAATTTTTTTTGTAGAACTGGAGGTGTTGTTGTTGTTTTTTAACGTAGGTGAAATTTGTCCTAAATCTGTCCTATAAAACAATAAAAACAATTTCAGCTTATATGTGTTAGTGTACAAAGCAGAATATCTTCATATAACGAATTGTATCACTAAGAATATAAAATATAGTGCGATGATTACATTATTTTCCGAAATTTTTCTTTGGAAAAACCAAGGAAGATACCAACATAACAAAGAAACCACAAAGATAAATTTGGGTCTGAGCTTTCCGAAATATATTTCAATTTTGGAAAATGTAGGGGATTAGGGGGTATAGGACAACCATGTTTGGTATATGACCTCATGTATGTTGATTGTTGATTATATGATTTTTCCGAATTTTCTTGGGAAAATCCTAGGAAGCTAACACCATAATGACATATATTCCAAGATGTCATTGGGTCTTAGCTATCCGAAATATATTTCAATTTTGGAAAACTGTAGGGGATTAGAGGCTATAGGACAACCATGTTTGGTATGACCTCATGTATGTCGACTAGGAAGCTAACACCATAATGACATATAGTCCAAGTTTTCATTAGGTCTTAGCTATCCGAAAAATATTAAGTAGGGGATTAGGGAAATTTAATACAACCATATCTGGTTTGACCTCATGTATGTCGATTTTATGATTTTTCCGAATTTTCTTGGAAAAATCCTAGAAAGCTAACACCATAATGACATATAGTCCAAATTGTCATTAGGTCTTAGCTATCCGAAAAATATTTCAATTTTGAAAAAAGTAGGGGATTAGGGGGTTTAGGACAACCATATCTGGAATGACCTCATGTATCCTGTGCACACGAGAGCAACTGAAAAAACTGAGTCGGACGAAGCAGACGATTTAGAAAGTCCTGGTGTATTTAATTTTAGTGATAGTAACTTAGAAGAAACACCTTTCTTCTCACGATATGTTAAATAAAGTCAAAGTTGAACTATCGCAACACGACACTGGATGTACTATCAATCATTTATATTGTGCAGAATTCATAGAAATTGCGGTGAAAAAATATATAAAATTTCTGCCAAAATCAATTAGTGAATATACACCATTAAGAGTTACAGCTGATGAAAAAAATCCTTATGATCCAGATCTGGGAGAGAAAAAATTTTACAACGAATGTTTTAATTCATTAAACTACCATAAGTTTCTAACATCAGAATTGGTATATGTAGCGATCAGCATCATCTCTAAGGAGTCAAATTCTGTTTGTTTGGATTCCTACTTTTGCTTAAATACAAACGGTGGATGGACTTATTTAGTCGTATTTTGCAAGATAATGGTATTTTGGAGTGAAAATAAAATTTAGAAACACCAAGAATAAATTTATTTGGATAAAAACAAAATTGAAATTTAAATAATTGTTAAAATTTTAAAAATCAAATTTATTAAAACGTGTTTTGCATGGAAATGAAAAAATAGTCTATTTTGTTTTTTTTTTTTTGTTTTTTTTTTTTTTTTTAATATTTATTTATATTACGACTGAGTCTTGTACCCATTTAGTAATTTACATTGCATAATACAGTATTTTGAATAGTCGGCGTAATCAAGTGATTATCCCCAGTTAGTGTAACTCCTCCCTCAGATTTTTCGCCACAGTAAGTCTACTGACCTCCTGGTCGCGATAAGTCCAGTGGTTTGGTTCTTTGCAGTCTTCTTGTTGGAGATGTAGTCAGCATACAGCGTATGTCCAGATTTTGATGCTGGTGCAGACGTTGTAGGTGTTTTGTTGCATGATGCTTAATTTCATCCGCGACAAGCTCAATCTTGAGATCTCGATGGAGGTTGTCGTTTCGAATGTACCACGGTGCATTAACAATACATCGTAGGATTTTATTTTGAACTGTTTGTATGATTTTGATATTTGTCTTCTAGGCACATCCCCAGAGTTGGCTACCATATGTCCATACAGGCTTCAGAATTTGTTTGTATAACAGCAGTTTGTTATGGATCGCTAGTTCAGATTGTCTCCCTAGGAGCCAATGCATTTTTCTAAATTTTATGTTTAGTTCTTCTCTCTTCTTTTTTATGTGTTCTTTCCATCTAAGCTTAGCATCTAAAGTCATACCAAGATATTTGGCAGTGTTTGCATGGGGTACTACTATTGAGTTTATCATTATTGGTATATGGTTAACTTTTTGATTTGTAAAGTTCACTTGGATTGATTTTGCTTCATTTAATTTAATTCGCCATTTCTTTGTCCAATTACATATCAGGTTAGTAGCCCTCTGTAATTTACTAGTGGAGTCATTGATGTTCTTTGCTGTTGCAAGTATTGCCGTGTCATCGGCAAAAGTCGCCATTGTTTCTTCTGTAGTTGGTATATCTCTAGTATATAGGAGATATAGGATTGGCCCAAGAACACTCCCTTGTGGTACTCCGGCTGTTACTCTTTTTAGTTGGGAGTACTCATTCTCATACTTTACTCGGAAGTGCCTCTCTGATATGTATGATTTTAAAATTTGAAAAAATTGCTCCGGAAGATCTCGATGAAGTTTGAATTCTAGCCCCTGGTGCCATACTTTGTCAAATGCTTGCGCTACATCAAGGAATATAGTTGAGCAGATTTGTTTGCTTTCTAGTGATTTCTCGATTACATCAGTAATTCGATGTACTTGTTCTATCGTAGAATGTTTTTCCGTAAATCCAAACTGATGTGAAGGGATAAGATTCCTTTCTTCGATAATTGGTTTTAGTCTTTTAAGAAGAACTTTTTCAAATAGTTTCGATAATGTTGGTAGCAGAGAAATTGGCCTATATGAAGCTTTATCATGCGGAGGTTTGTTTGGTTTAAGTATCATAATTACTTCTGCAACTTTCCATTGCCTTGGTACATATCTTAGTCGAAATGCTGCATTAATTATATGCACTAGTTTCCTCAACGCTTTCTCCGGTAACAGTTTTATTATCTGACCTGTTATAAGATCATATCCTGGAGCCTTATACGCATTCAGATTATTCTTGATTTCCCATTTTAGTTCTTTCAATGTTACAGGTGTAATATTTACTTCATCCTGTTTATTTATTGATGTAATATTTTCCTCTTTCGTTTGTTTTGGATAAGGTTGGAATAATTCTTCAAGGTGATTTGCAAACAAATCTGCTTTTTGTTTAGCATTTCGAGCCCAATTTTCATTATTTTTAATTGGAGGAATCTGAAGTTTAGGTCTTTTAATATTCTTAGTTGCTTTCCATAATGAATAATCAGTATCTTTTTGCCCAGTTAGAGTGCTGAGGTATTTATTAACTGATTGATTTTTAATGTCTTTTATAAGGTATTTCAATTTGTTACACAAATGATTAAATACTCTTTTATTTTCAGCATTTCGATGTTTTTGCCAATTCTTCCGTGCTTTTCTTTTATTTTTAAGAAGTTCTCTCACTTCCTCTGGATAGCTAGCATTGCGCTTCATTTCCTGCCTATTATTTGGAGTGCTTTCCCACGCAGCATATTGGATATTATGGATGAGCTTATCTAATTCGTCTTCTATTTGGACTGGTCCCTGAATTGGGTTCTGCAGACTAATTCTTTCTGTTAACTGTGTTTGGAAGAGATGCCATTTTGTTTTTTGATATGTTTTATAGAATTGAATGGCAAAAAAAATAAAAATAAAAAAGTTTAAAAAAACGATTTCCGGAAAAGTGAGAAAACTATTTTGGGGGCCATTTTGAAAGTGAGAAGCTTAAAGACAGTACTAATTTTGTAATAATTTCTTAATCCTTATTTCTTTATCATTAAAACGAGCCATATTTCGTATTTTTCGGATAAATACTTTTTTTTATTTTTGCATAAATGCACCATCGTTTTCAACAAATTAACAAATATTTCATATTTTAAGCAAAAACAACAACAACAAATCCAGTTCTACAAAAAAAACTTTTGTCTAGTACACATCACAGTACACATTCAAAACATAAAAATCGAAAAACTAAAACATGACTTCCGGTTCCATATGTTGAATTTGCGATGTCACGTATTTTTCACCAACTATTTTCATTACGGTTTGAATGAAATTTAAAAATAACACAAATATTTATTCTTTTTGTAGAACAACATTAACCTCAATTATGACTGTCGATTCGATTAACAATAAAAATCAATTCGGTAAACCATTATCGCGTGTGAGGTTTATCGACATTATCTTGCTAGGTCGCTAATTTTGAAGAAACTCACTCGTACTCGAAAAAAAGTTGATAATTTAGGGAACCATTATCAATAAAAATTTAATTGAAGTTTATTTAATGGTTTTGAAAATGTTTATTTCTTTTTATTAATTTTAGATAATATAAAATGTCATTTAATTAGATTAGAAGGTAATATACTTACTAGTTTCATTTGCGTTTCTTTCTGCGCATCTACCAAACTCTATCAACGTGGCAGTAATTGCGAAATAATACAAAATATCGTGAAGTTTAAAAGTGTAAAGGTTTATTTTAGTAATTTTTGATATAAATTTCATAAAAAATTATTAATAACTTGTAGCGTGCCAAAATTAAAAAAAACAAAGTAAAAGAAAAAAACTTAAATAACCCAAAATGGGTATAAATACAAATATAATATTTATTTGAATAAAAAAATTTATAATTATATAAAAATAAAATAAGAGAAAAAAATTTTTAATTTAAAATTTATAAGATATAATAATTAAATAACTATACTAATTATAATTATTATATATAAAAAAAATTGTTCTTAAATTTAAAATTATCATTGAAAATTTTATTTATGATGGCGTGGTTTTCTGGTCATCCGCAATGAATATCCGTTAACATCGAAAAAACACATGGAATAAAAATAAAAGAATAAAATAACGATTAGTAATCATATAAGCTATGTAATTATATATACATATATATAAACTATGGAAAAATCTCTTTAGTTTTTTTTTTTTTTTTGCTTTATAGATATCGATATTTAGTTGTTCCTTTATAATATTTTTTTTTTTTTATCTTATAATGGGCGCCAGATATCCAGCACGCTTACCGGACAAAGCTCAGCCTGCAGTCCACTCCCGCGTGAGTTCGTGAGAAAAAAAAAATTAAATCGATCTTTCCGCGAAAAAGAAATTGTTTGAATCATAAATCTTCACCAATTTATGAGGAAAAATATTAATAATCAAATACAATATTACTTTAAATTTTAATTAAGGATTTTTACTTAAAACTGAAACAAGAGTTATTTGAAGGAAGCGACATGGACAAATTATAAAGAAAATTTACTTCAACTCACCTGATCAATCCAGGAACATGTGACCTTCAATGGTTAAGAAAACATCCGCATCCAAACAATTTGCATTACTTTCGGAATATTTCATGGTAGTGCCAGGACACAAAAAAAAAAGTTGTAATACCCACACACTTAGTCTTTTCGATAATAATTAATCACAGTCCAAGGGTAAATCACATATCTATATATTATCACTTTAAAATTTAAGAGGCATAATATGTTAATTGAGTTCTCGAATTTATGATTATATAACTTTTGTTGTTCCTTTTTTTCCCTTTTCACGTTTCCACGTTATGCCCTTAACTAATAGTTAGCAAAATTTATATAAATTATTATAAATTTAACCAATTAATTATTCTTAATTTATTTAAAATAAGTTAAATCACAATCATATTAAATACTTAGTTCTTATAACTTTACTTTAACATATCACTTATTCACATATAAAAAAAAAAATATATATATATATCACCTCTTCAAGAATAAAATATCGGCCCAAGCCTCAACTGCACATCCAAAAAATCCAAATTGTCTCCAATACAACAATAATTCATCTACTCTGAATCGTCTCCAAATTCAAAAAAACAAAAAAAAAATCTGTCTCTCGTATCGCACACGGTTTTTGTTTTTTTTCTCTGTCTCGTCACGCACACCGTTTTTCGTTTATATACCCATTTTCGCTGAAGATGCCGGATGTCTCGCCATCTGCCATGTTATTTTCTCCATCTTTCAGCCAAGTCGAAGTTTTCTACAATTTAACCATCAAGCTTTCCAAAAGTATAACCGAAAATTCGTGTTCCAAAGTATTTTTTTTTTTTTTTTTTTTTTTTATTCTGGTCGCAAACCGGGCTTAAGCTTTGAATGATTGGCATCTAATGACATCTATACAAATGTGCCATCAACAAAATATCGATATCTCCAAAACAAATTAATGAATCATCATTGTCATTGATGCATATTTTTTTTTTGAATACTAAATAGAAAATTCGCAAGCCCATAATACAACTATATATTACAGTGCGTATACCAAAATATGATTACCGTGTGTTATCAAAAAAAATCGGAACCTTACAAATTGTGCTCAAAGTTGAAACTTTTAAATTTTGATGAATTTTTTATTTTTATTTTTTGACGTATGCGCAATATATTACCTTTGACATAGTTTAATTATCTTGCTAACTGGTAAAACTGTTGAAATAATTAAAAATAGTGAAAAATATATGAAATGGTTAGCTTAAAGCTAAATTGACTGGCCGTGGATGTTTTTTGAAACGAACAGGATAAACTGGTGTTAGTATGCCAAACTTAAAAATACCCGAGCTAATCCGACACTTTTACCTATCGTCTGGGGACGATGGAAGTGGTGAAAAATTAAAAATATATGAAATGGTTAGCTTAAAGCTAAACTGGCTCGCCCACGACTGTTCAAGTTTTTTGAAAAGATTAAAATAAATTTGTGTTAGTATGCCAAACTTAAAATATATCCGAGCTAATCCGACATTGGCTCGAGTGTTTCGAAGTAGTTGTTACGTTATTTTATCACAATCTTTTCTGAATCTGACTTAATAAATCAAATCATTGAATGGTTCGATTTTATGATACTTTTTTGTGTATCTTTTTTTTCGTGATATTAAGATGGCTTGGTACGAAATTCAAGATTATCGTGATTTCCTGGGATAGTTTTATGAAACTGTCGCGACATTAGCACATATTTTTCCTAGTATGGGACAAAATTATAGGATGATAGTTAATCCTGGGCTGATAGTTGATATAAAAGTGTCGCTATTGGTATGGTGTTCCCATTGCGTTTTTCTGGGATGAATCCTGGGCTAACTTTGTATCCATTGAATACGTAAGACTCACAAATTACACGCTCCAAATTAGAACAGAGCTTTTGTAATATAATAATTGTACAAATAATATCAAGTTTTATGTGACTCCTTGGAAAATTAGGTAAGTATTTAATTATATCTTCATTTCATTATTTAGATTTTATTTGAATCTCCGGATTGATCGTTTCGATTTTATTTCGATCGTAATTTTCTGTTTTCTTCTAGATCATTATAATAAGATGGTTTTAGTTTCACAATCACAATTACATGTGTAATTCGAAGCATTACTAATTTTCACAATAAAAATTGGGCCAACCGCAAAATTCACGTTTGTACGTAAATGTTAACAGATACGCCGTATAAAATTATCTACATGCGACTTGATCCTCTTGCAGGTTGGGTAAAGTGTAATATTGAATCTTAATTACGTTACCCAAGGATCGGAAGAACGAGTATTGGTGTTGTGCCAGTTTAATTCGTTTTCCTAATCTGTACGTTATATCAATATAATATATATTAAACAACAAGTATCTTTGTTTGTAATCCAATTGATTTCAACTAATTGCTGCCACTTACTTGCTGCACTGTTCACTACATGTTCATTGACAAAATAATTAAACTCGCCACTTCACAGGCCAAAATCTCGTTAACTGCATTTGCATTTGGGTTGTAATAGTACATACAACCGCGACTGAGAATCAGACTATTATGAATATTTACGTTCACTCACTTTTTTTATCACGCAAAAAACAATTTCGAATTTATGTTCCATCTTCTAATACTTTATTATGGTACAGCCACCTTTGCAAAGCTGGTTACGTTCTGTGATTGAATATTAATTTTAGTGTCTAATTATGGTTAGCTAATTTGACACTAGATTCAGTACTTTTGAGCCATCATCTTACGAAATTATTTAAATTGCTACGGTTGGTAAATCATTTCCATAGGCACCAGCGCGACAATGATCAATTTCTTTTATGGAATGCCTATATATTTTGAATTTACAATTAAAAAAAATAGTAAAATTAACAAAATAACTACCTAACTAAATTTGTATTTGGTTAAAACATCAGTTGTTTCAAAAAGTTTACTTTATTTATACATACGTATGTATATACAATATGTACGTATACATACACTCGTACATATGCATTTGAAATGTAAAATTATAAAAAAAATCGTTGCAATGACATATTTTACATAACATGATTTTTAAAATTGTTATTTTGAAAAAGAAAAATATTATTTTTTATTTCAGCAAGACTGAATACGGTCATAAATAAATCCGGTACAGCGACTCAGACTCCAAATACGTTTTTAGTATTTTATCCGTATGGATTGATTTTCACAATGGGAGTATGTATTTAGTTATATTGACCGTTTAAAATTTATTGAGATGCAGTCAATAGGATAATAATTACACTCGTATAAGTAACATGAAAAGTATTTCTAAATAAATTCATTTATTCTTTTTTTTTTATTTAACTTGAGGAGAGTGAAGGAAAAATAATTTTAGTTTGATTAAAAAAACAAAATAATAAAAGTAAATCTGAAAAAATTTACATGATAATGTTTGGTGAACCGAAACGATATTGAATAGAGTAACCTACAAATATGTTTTAGGGTGTTTCCGAAATGCAAATATTTCATTAATAAATTAGCAAATAAATTCGGCAAACAATCAATAGAAAATTTTTGTTTCAAAATGCGTAGAAAACTACAAGGTAAGCGATTTTTGTATATGTCTTGGCTAAATGTGCTTAGTAGACAAATTGAGCATTTCAGAACCACCCTTAAAAGTATCACATTTTATGTAGTCTGGAAACAGATTTTCTCTGTAATGAAATAAAATTACTTGTTTCGCGCTTTCCAAGATATACCTATTATAAATTTTTTTAATGGTCGGAAAATTAACTTAAAATTATAACAAAAAAAATTGATTTAAATGATTCGGTAATTTATTCTGGAAATGAGTAATAAATAGATTTGGTCAAAATGTAGTAAAATATGTGTTCTTATGTTGGAATATCTATATATATGTACTTCCATATTGGTGTATAAAGACGAATAGTAAACTCAGATAGTAGTCTAGCTGGTCGTGTAAACTAAACTAAACGTTTATAGCCGACATAATAATAAAAATCAGTTTTCGTTGTAAAATTCTTGGTTTTATAAGGACATAACTGAGATTAAGCTATATAGTGATTAGTGAACCGTTTCTCACCAAAATTTTCGGTCACTTTCGTTTATAAGTATCACAGATACCAACCTGTTATATGTGATACTTATATATAAACGAAAGTGAATATAACATTCTGTTGCTTTATTTTATGTAAAAGTTCACATTAAAATTATATTTTATAGATTTCTAAATAACAAGCACACTGCCGACAGTGGTATATGTATATACATTCCGTACAAAATTGTTTTTTTTTCTAGAATTATAAAAATATATCTTTCTTGGAACATAAGGAAATTTCAATTCCAAAAACGAAACACGGAATGGCTGAGTTGCGTTAATTAGCTTATATGTGGAATAAGTAAGCTCATATTTGGATATTGAAAAAAGCTTTATTGCTTTAAATTGACCAAGGAATCACCTATTCAAGGATTAGCAATTATTCAAGTACATAGCACCATGGAAAAAACAATTTTTGATCTTTGACTATTCTTTCCGATTTAATTTTTACTATCGCATATTCTTGAGCATTCAACAAAACAAGAATCCTGCTTCATAACACGATAATATTGATCCAGTTGTACAAACCTCATAAACTTAATATGCAAGAAAGAGATAAAAAAGTATATGAGATAGCTTTTATAAATGTCACTGCACTTACCGAATTGGTGAGTATTAAATACTTTAAATTTTTGAGTTTAATTTTTAAACTTTCAAATGCCATTTATAATGGTTTTTATGTCCGACGCCAGTGCCACATTTGGAAAACTTCTTCGAAAATTGGTGTTTCTGCTTTAAAAAACACAATGATACAATGATAACATACTTCGTGTTGAACACCTGGCTATAAATGGCTTTAATATAATATTGTATTTTCAAATAATTAAAAATATTTTCAGGACAATTTGAGATCGGTTATAATAATCAGTCAGCTGCATAGTATTTGCTTTCAATGAATCTTTTGATTATTTAGGCCGTGTGTCAATCTATTAAAAAGAAAATTAACATTTAAAATTTTGTCAGAAAAATCAAATTTTTCGATTAATTCGCCAACTTTGTGGAAAACAACAAATACAAATTTGAGTTTTCTGTCAAAATTTTACATCTTATCAATATTTTTTACTATTTGACATACTTTTTAAAAGAGCTAAAGTGGCAATTATTTTAGATTTGAATTTTACAGAGAGATGCATACTGTTCCATCTGTCTCGACTTTAATTAATCTTGATCAAATTTATTTATTTACTATAAAAAATTAAATTTTTGGATATTATTACTAGGTCCATCAAAATATTAAATGGTTCAAACGAACTAACTAACTTCAATCCATGCACAACTTTGGTTTGTTTGTTAGTTTGAGAAACTTTTCTCTTCAAAAAAAAAAAACAAAAAAAATTATATCTTAAAAATTTATGTTTTTTATTTTTGTAAAATGAAATAACAAACGAAAAAAACTTGTAACGAAATGAAAACATACATTAAATTTTATTCAAAATAATAAAAATCTTAAATACCAAGAATATCAAAAAAATTAAAATAAAAATATTACGATATATTCCTTTTTATTACAGACAAGGAACTAAAAATTATTGTATGGAGAAATAAAAATCTAACGAAAAAGAAAAACTATAGATGAATGGCATGGCACAGTTAATAATAGAATCTTTTGACAAGTTTTTTTTTATATATTAAGACGCTCTGATATATTTCAATGCAAGACGACATAATGTCTTGTAAGTTTTTTGGTAAAAATCACAACGATAAAAGAAAATTTTTATCTTAGCTTTTTTTCGTTTTTACTTGTTTTGTTTTAAAAGATAGTACAGAAATTGAGAAAATAGCATTGAACCATAAAAATAACAATAGCCACAAATCTAAAATAATAAAATTTGTAAGAAATAAAATGTGTATGTTATAAATACAGTACATACATATATACGTATATACGGGTGATGTGTGTAAAAGAGACTTCTCATCGCTCGATCATGATAGGGATGAAAATGAACACGTGTCATATGACAGCCAGTTGAAGTGTTGAACTTATTAAAACGACCTATCTTCCATGTCATCTAGGACTGCCTCAAATCGTTTACCTTTATATATTTATATAGCAAGTAATGTGTGGATGCAATCGCATTAGTATACTAGTATGTGGAAAAAAATTTAAATTATTTATACATTTCGATTATTTTGTTATTATTTCATATAAAAGATCATCAAACATTAAATTTCTATATCCATTACATATTTTTTTTTTTTTTTAAATAAATACCAACCGATCGATAAATACCGATCGTAATCGGTAAATGAAAAATCCGTTTTGCATCCCGCCTCTGATAGGATTCAAAACCGGTACCTTCCTATCCAAACGTCGCAACTTAAGCCACTACGCTATTTACCCGGTATTACTCCTTAGTACATAAAATAATCTGCTATATGATGTGGCTCAATGCACCAATATACTGAAATAAAGTTTGAGAATGAACTTGCATTTCAAGCATAACATTTGAATAAATCCAATTCTTGCAAAATCTCGTAATTTTTTTCTGAAATTTATGAATTTTCTATAATTCTAAAATTCACAAAGTTGAATTGTTCTCGATCAAAAATGTCTATTTATTAATTTAACAAAAATTATTTTTAAATTAATTTTGATTAAATTCTACATTTTTAAAATTCGTCCGATACTTAGAATTTAATTTATTTACAAAATTCTAGAAACTTATTAAAATTATCATTATTTTACAAATTTGCTACTCTTTTAGAACTCACCAAAATAATTCCGGTGCGCTGAATTTTCAAAATTTTTTAAACTTAATAAAAAAAGTTTCTGAATTGTTTATGATTTCTATATTATCGTATTATACGACTGTTGAAACTTGAAATTTTACTGTCGCAAAAACTTGTTTGTAAAACTGTAAGTATCTGCTAAAACAAATAATATATTCTTTGAAATTTCGGATTCCATAATTTTCTTAATATCTTAAGTTATATTCAAATTGTAAACTTTTTATCTTTCAAAATTTCTGAAGTTCAAATTTGAATTATTAAAATTACGATTGTGGTGACATCTCTTGCATTTTTGAGTAAAGAAACTACTGTATATGTAAATTGTAATAAATATGTGTCAAGACTATTCAGGAATAGTGTAGACACTTCTACAATATTATGGAATATTATACAAAGTTGAATATTTGGTATAAATAAGAGATGAAATGGTAGAATTTAGTTAGTTGAGTTTTAAACTTTTAACAGTGTTAGAGTTAGTAATAGAGTAAAATCGAAAGAGTTATATTTTAAACGTGATTAGTAAAAATGAAAAAGTGAAACTGTTATTAAAATTAGATAAAGTTTTTATTGTGAAGTAAAGTAAATACGGGAAATAATCGAATTAATTAAATTAGTGTTTTGTGAAATAATTCGGGAATAAATAAATTTGTGTTATCTAGAATTAAATTAGTATTTTTATTCACAATCTAGTGATCGATCTTTGATTACTAAAGTATAAACGTAACAATTGGTGCGATGAGATTGTGAATAAAAAAATAATTAGATAAGTTCTATATTTCTGAAATAAAAGAGGAGATGGCGAGGCGTGCTTTATCAACAGCCGATCATAAAAATGAATTAAAACAAGGATTATGTAAGCCTGGATGTCGTTATTATACCGGCAGTTACAATTTCGATGAATCAAAAATTTCGGCGGACCAAGCAGAAAAGGACGAGGAGGAGCGGTTGAGCCTGTGCAAGTACAATTGACAAGTTTCGATATACAGCTACAATCATAGTGAAAATAATAAGCACCTCAAAGACATCGATTTCAAAATAAATAACAGTGAACATAACTTTTTGATAATTGTTTTCGGTATTTTTAAGTTTGAAACTTATTAGTTTTTAATTCAAATCAAATGCCAACTAAACATTTATTCAGAAGAGCAAATCGGATTAATACCACTTTTAGTTTTTAAGATATCGGTAAAAATGTCAAACGAGATTTTTTAATTTTAACGATTTATAACGTCTTAACGGTAACTAATTTTGAAAATCCGTAATAGTAAGTGTTATACACAGGTTTGTATGACGGATGTGAAGTTGGCCCGAAAATCCATCCCGAGAAACGTCTTTTCATAATATTTCTTTGCTAAATATACACGTGAGTTGAAACCACAGCACGAAAAAAAGAAAAAAACTGCGTAACACGGAAACTCAGCCCGAAAAATTAATGGTTAAATAAATAATATGTACATAATAGATAATTATTGATTAATTATGTTTTTAATAAATAAAAAAATAATGTAAATGTTCCTCTGAAAAATTTTTTTATTTGTGCAAAAGTTGTATAACTTGAGTGGTGATAATTATAGAAAAAAAACTTAATAGATATAATAATGAACTGTATACGTATGTAAGAAGTACCCATTTATTAATCGCTGTATAAAAATTCACAGAGATTGATCTGTACAACGGGAAGTGGTTCGTCAATGGTGAATGCCACATCTTTCTAAAACACTAATCGCTATATCAACGCGATGGCCAGAAAGGTGTTTTACAGGGTGTGACGTACATACGATTGGACGTATGTAAGAAGTATCCATTTATTAATCGCTGTATAAAAATTCACAGAGATTGATCTGTACAACGGGAAGTAGTTCGTCAATGGTGAATGCCACATCTTTCTAAAACACTAATCGCTATATCAACGCGATGGCCAGAAGGGTGTTTTATAGGGTGACGTATATGCGATTGGACGTATGTAAGATGTACCCATTTATTAATCGCTGTATAAAAATTCACAGAGATTGATCTGTACAACGGGAAGTGGTTCGTCAATGGTGAATGCCACATCTTTCTAAAACACTAATCGCTATATCAACGCGATGGCCAGAAGGGTGTTTTACAGGGTGTGACGTACATACGATTGGACGTATGTAAGAAGTACCCATTTATTAATCGCTGTATATAAATTCACAGAGATTGATCTGTACAACGGGAAGTGGTTCGTCAATGGTGAATGCCACATCTTTCTAAAACACTAATCACTATATCAACGCGATGGCCAGAAGGGTGTTTTACAGGGTGTGACGTACATACGATTGTACGTATGCTTTATCTTAGAATTTATTTGCATTTTTCTTCTAAGCATTTTCTACAGGTTGCGTTAATTTAACAATTTATAATTTTATATTATTATTTTTAACAATAACAACTATTTGTCTTGTTTATACGTATACAATATTTGATTGTACATTCATAATAGGTTAATTTATTACAATACAAAATGATTTAAAGTTTAAACATTTTGCACAATGAATAATAA
Organism: Tipula unca; assembly: GCA_951394425.1. Classification (NCBI taxonomy): domain Eukaryota; kingdom Metazoa; phylum Arthropoda; class Insecta; order Diptera; family Tipulidae; genus Tipula; species Tipula unca. The sequence goes on from OX596381.1 coordinate 56,689,606, forward strand.
GTTTAAATTTAGAATTATATGGTTAAATACCAAAAGTTTAATATGAATCGCAATAAATACATATTACGTGAATTATGCATGCAGTACGGATTCGTACCACGAAACAAATTATTCTCTAACTTATGGATGGAAGACCTATACATATACATATAAAAATTGGTAATGATGTAATGATAAAAGTATGCTGTAGAACAGACTGATTTGGAATTTACCATGTTAACTTTTCTTTTCTCTTTCTAGCCATGGTGACTGGTCCCTGTAAAACTAAGATCACAACTTACTCTCTACGTACATTATATATATACACGCACACACACACACTGAAGTATTCCTTTTATCTCTATATGGAAACATACTGATATAACTCCATATCCTCACATACGGTGCAGTATAATTTATATTCGTGGGTTACATACATGTGTACACGTTATTTTATCCACCCTACAATGGATTAATATCCTAATACCAGACACTCTTCAAAAGCACACATTTACATTTTTTATTAAACATTTCCTATACATTTTTATTTAAAAAAAAATTCTTACAGAATAATTCAGAACCGTATTATTATATAAAAGGTACATTTATTGAATTGTTATAAAATAAATCGAATAGCTACGTATTTTTATATAATGTCCCTATTTATTTATTTATTTCAATTTGGAGTAAAACAAATACGAATTTACAATAAAATATACATACCTATATATGTACATAATAATATAATTTATGAGTATATACATTAATGTTTCCCTTCTATTATTTTTATCCATTGAAACATTACATCAACAATAAAAACAAAATGCATTTACTTGACTTTTGGCACGGTAACAATAATATTATAAATGAAGTTTTAATTTATAAAAAGTTTATACTAAATAAATTAAATCTCAAGCTTGGTTCAGGAAATTGTATAACAATTGTAGTCCGATACCAACCAATCGTGACGGAATTAAAATGTCTGCAACTTTTCAAAAATTATAAACTTTTTAGTTTTTTTGATTGCCGCGGCAAATCGTACTACAGTCAAATTTCAAAAAATATGCTTAATCCAACAATAACCACGAAAACGTGTATGCATGCATATAAGTATGTGCATCTTTCTTAGTTATAATTTTTTTAATTAATCAGATTTAATGGACTATTTTTTAATAAACTTATTTAATTAAAAATTTTGTTTATATTTGTCGTATGGTTACATCTTTCTTAAAACACAAAATGTCCCTTGATAACTTTATACATAAATCATAGAGTATTACATAAGAGTAGTAACCTTCATTTATAAAAATGGCAATCAACTTTATAAACAGCTCACTGTAAAATAATTGTGTGGCTATTTTAACAAAAAGAGACCACAACAAATGTATAACGGTCCTTATTTATAAAATATTATAAACTATATATACCAAAAATAAGATCCCAGTAGGCCTAGTTTGTATGTATTTTTACTTGACAAAATCAAAACAATAAAATTATCAAACCCGGTTTGTATAGTACCACCATAATAGTCTAGTCTAAATAAACATATTTTATTTTAGAATTGAGGAAAAACCTGCACTTTATTGCGTTAAAAATATTGAATTGCTTGATTCATTCATAATTTTATTATTTTGTTTTGCGATGTAAAATACATAAAAAGTAGGCCTACTAGGATATTATTTTTCAGTTTATAAAAGTTTTTTTTAAAAATAAGGATAGTTATACAATTGGTATGGTCTCTTTTCGTTAAAATAGCCACACAATTACAGTGAGTGACTTTCCGATTCACATAAAATTTTAATGTATGAAAATTACTACTCTATGTAATTCTTTATGCATAAACTGTAAAAATTCACACTAATCAAGAACCTCTTATTGGAAAACCCTTTACATATAAATGGGAAAATTGTAAAAATTTAATTGGATCGTTTATAAACAATAATGAACTAATGAATTTTATTAATATTTTTAAAACTTTGAGTCAAAATAAAGCGCGAGGTTGCATTCGCAAAATTGCATATGAATTTATTTATATGCTTTGCAATTCTAGGAAAATTCAGTGCCGCTAAGATTAGGCCGATAAATGGTCGCGTTTGTAAGTTATGGGATTTCAAAGTTTCGAACCGACCGGAAGTGAAATTAATTTATTTAAAAAATTGTGTTCTATTTTGTATTTATTAATCAAATAACTCCGCGTCATATATTGTTTCGTTAGTTACTTAAAAGATGACGCCAATATTTTCTAATATAAAATAAAAATATTCTAATATGTACATAATTAGATATTTTAAAGCTACATTTTAAAAAATTAATTGTGACAAACCACAAATCAGGTAACAAGATGTGTTAAACGAGATAAAACAATTAAAAATTAATGTTGGGCGGACAAACACATACATATACTTACACATTAAAACCACCCAAATAATACCAAAGCAAGGACGCTCGCTACTTACTCTGCCAACGAGAGTGGCTCGAAATAAAGTATAAAAGATTTTAAATAGAACTACATTATTGCATAATCGATTTTGATGAAAATGGACATATTGGATGAAAATGAAATTCTAAAATGGCCCTTGCCATTGCATACATCACTGAGATATGGCCAACTGAAATAAATCCAGGCTGTGACATAACTGTTTATATAGAAATCCGATAAGTTTGATGTAAATGGGGCTCCAAAATTATTGTTCGAGCTTTGGAATATGGCAAATTTGATTTCTTAACCGCTTGAGATGAAATTCGAAATGTCGCATGTAACTGTTATTGAAACTGAGCTACATATTTCTTAACTGAAGTGAAACTGACCTACATATTTCTTAACCGATTATGTTGGAATTCGATAAGTCGGATATAAACTGGATTCTAAAATGAATTTTAGATAAACTTCTCTTAATCGTTTCTGATGAAATTCGACATGTTGGATATCCGGGGTTACAATTTTTCCATACCAAGTTGTAGTTTCTCTGGGAATAGTTAATATTATTGGAGAAGGTTGAATATGTATTGGTTTAATTTGAAGTGAAGCTATCTATATACTGGGTGTTCCAAAATTCGCTGACATGGGTGGTACCGTTGGATTCTTTGATCAAAGCGAAGGTGACTTTAGTTCTACCACTTCCCAACTCATTATGTCAATTTTAGCTCTTTTTCTATTTATTTAATTTTTTTTTTTTTGCTATATCTTGGCGAAACCGAAATGTCATTGTCGTCTTGACGTTGTCAAAATAATGACATGAATTTACTGAAACTATTTGTATGTATTTAATGGTAAAATGTTAATTTTAATTTGTAATTACTAAATATATTGTGTTTTCACTTTTTTCATGAGAAAATATGTACTGCCATTCCAGTAAAAATGGCTAGACAACTGTTTGCGGTTGGTGCAAATAATTTTAATTCAATTTAAAATATCGTGTTGTTTATAATGGTGGATGATGGATGTAATATTTATTATTTAAGATAAGTATTTTGTATTTATTAAAATGTTGGTTCTTTATCTTGATTGTATATTTCTAGATTCATGTAATGGTTGAACTTCCAGTTGGAAGTAAATATTTCTGGCAGAATTTTGAGACTTAATTATATTATAGTGGTAAATCATACACACAATCGAGTAATTTGTGGCAACATTTAAGATTTCGCGTTAAGAAATTTGCTTGCAATGTCGAAGGATATACCCGAAAATTTACGATTTGCCTTTATTTGAATGATCATATTCGAAAATACCACACTGGTGAACGGCCATATCAGTGCCTAGTATGTGGAAAACTTATTATCACCGGATCAGTATTTTAACAACGCAGACTTATATATTGTGGAGAACGTCGATATGGATGAGAACTGTGTGGTAAACGATTCTATCGAGCAGACGCACTACAAAATCATATAAGTAATTTCACTCCAATCGTGCCACGGCTCTATCAAGTTCAATTAGTTATGGGCTATCTAGAATTACCGCAAGTCGAGGCGCCACACCACAAATTAACACATAAGCTACCCGTAGAAATGTTTACAACTTGGACTTCTATCTAGATTTATTTTTAAAATTGTAATATTTTTTGTATGTTACACGCTTAAATTAATTAAAATGTGCTTTTATACTTTTATCATATGCTTTTATTTCGATATGTTCGAAGGTCGTTTGGTGGTGGCCTTACGAGTTTGATTTCCCTCTCGAAAATTTTTTGTAAAGAAACTACCAACAGTAGTATTTTTTGTGATATATTATCATCATACTTTCTTTGTAAATAACATTAATTAATATGTCAAAATTATGTGAAGCTGACATAATTTTTGACAACAACAAATTGAGCAAACACCATGTACCAACATACTAGAATAAAAAGCGGCTAACTTCACCCGGTTTTGTAGACAATTTTGCAGCAAGATAGAAATGCATAAACTCGCCTTGAACAAATACTTTTAAATTTGAAAAATTAAAAAAAATCTCTATTGCTATAGACATTTTTAAAAATTATGGTAGCTTTAAAATTTCAATTTTCCTTTATTTTCAATTCCTTATAGCATACAATTTAGTGCCATGAAGCTGCACCAGCCAAATCAGCCCGCCACAACCAAACCTAGCCCATAATTTATTACAAATTTATTACAATTTATTACACTAGGTCCCAATTTTATTAAAATAGCCGTTCGCGAGAAAAGCGTGGATAGGGTAACATCAAATTGAACTTACACCGCTACTTTGTGACTTTTGATGTAATTGTGATATCGAAATAAAACTTGATCCAGAATTTATTACAAATTAATTACAATTCACTGGTAAGACGCCGAAAAACTTAGTTTACTAGAAACCTATGGTTTAAGGAGAATTAACATTTAACTGTAAAATTTATAGATTTTTTAGAATATGTAAATGTGGAAATTGGGCATGTATGGAATTCGTTAGATGTGTCAATTTGAGTCATCAAGTAGGATATGATGAAATTGTAAGATATGCAAATATGTTGCATGAACGCAGATTCATGCGGACGAAATACTTCTTCGATAGCATACAATAGTTCAATTTACTTCCGTTCATTATGATGGCTTCTAGAATATGTATTTTCGAGAAAGAAATTAACAAAATACACTTGAAGTACATATATGGAATTCAAAATGTAATACATTAACAGCATGGTTTGGAATTGATTCAAACAAGCGGGATCCCATTGCTAACTAATCTTTGTATACCGCGCCGAATGATCATACCTTATTTTTTATATAAGCATGTGACTATATATCATGTAAAAGGAGCTAAACCTTTTACTGCTTACGTAAAGCATCTATTATATATTTAAGTTATTTTGTGTAGCTAATTAAAAGTGTCTATAAAACGGATTATAGATGTATTGTACTTTTCGCTATTGTGGGGCAAAAATGAATTACTCTGTAATTACTCATTTCTAAATGTTCTTTATTGCTTTAGGAACTGAGATCAACTTGCTTATTTTCAATGCTTCCGCGTGTATTCCGGTTAACACCAACACATGTAAATCACTTCAGTGTCCAGAAATTTTCTGGATACTATGTGACTCTGCGGTAATACTTTGAAAAATTATTCCATAATGAGGCCATACATCAGATATTGAATAAAATAAATAAATGTATGTATATTCAGTTTATAAAATTATAATTCATGTGGCCGTTGCCATTATTTCTGTGATATTTATTATTGTAAAGAATGAGTTGTGGACCATTCCTTGTAATACCGTTTGAATATTGTTTAAAGTTGCGGTAGTATTACAAATGTAAATAAATATCAATTAAGAAACCTACTTTTAAAATAAATCAATATTTACAGTGAGTTTTGTAGTGCAAGTAATTTCTAGAATTTGAGTTAGAGAAATAAAAACAAACATCAAAGAAACCTAAAAATTCATAATTAACCGGAGAACGATGATTTAATTTTTAATTAAAAATATTCTAGTAATCGAATAATTACTAGAATATTTTTAATTAAATCAAATATCAACGAATGATTTATATATATGTACATGTGTATCACAAACTCCCAACTTAAGATAGATTGACGTGTAGTATTATAAAACTGATATTTTATATTTCATTAAATATTTTGTAATAAGTTTTCTAAATGGAAATGCTATTTTTCCATCGACTTTACTCTGCACATTGGTACTAAGCTAACATATTATTTATCATGCATGGCATCAATCACAATTTAACATTTTCGGTTTATTTCTTGATGTACACATGTATACATAACATGTACATACTTAATGTTTTTTAATAGATTAAAGAAAATATATTTTTCATCAATTTCCAAAAAGTAAATTAAAAAGTCTTTACTAAATGTTAGTTATATTTTATGTTAAGTCAAAAAAAGAAAAATAATCTATGAACGTAAAAAATAAATATTACTTAATAAAAAATAAAGCAATATAATAATAATATCCAAGCTGCTAAGAAAGAATATTTAAACAGACCAACAGACAGACATATCCAGCTATTGAAAATGTTTTTTTATTTATGTGTACATATATGTATGTATGTACGGAATCGTACATGAGGAAAAAATTTAATTTTTTCACTTTTTACTTTTTTGTTTTATTTTTACTTGAAGTCCAGTTTCCCAGTACATATTTCCATTTTTTTTATCTGGTCAGTTTGTTTACGTATTCTAAATGCATGCACTGCGGTTAATAATTTTCCTGTATTTTTTTGTGTTGCTATATTTTATGTGTTGTATTCAAAGAAAATATATTTCGGAACAAAATCGAAATTTTATTTTATTGTTTCTGTTGTTGTTTATTTCAGAAAAAAAAAATTATATTAATTAAAATATTACAATTTTGTTGTTTAATATTAGTTTGGAAAATGTTATTTTTCATTTGATTTTATTGGTTTGTGTGAAACTAATTACTGACCGCCCATTCTATGAAATTGGAATTTGTCACTAAATTTAATATACACGAGTGCCCCTGTACAAATAAAAGATATTTCGGTAGATAGAATATGAATTTGTGACTATACTCGATTAGTTCTATATATATACGAGTACCATTCAAATTTGAATATAAAATTATTTCTTGCCAAATTATTTATTCTTGCAAAACAAAAAACGACGAAAAATTTACTACCATCTTTTTGATAATTAATACAAACCTCAGCTATACTCCACACGATGTCGTAAATGGATTAGTTTATGTGATGGGGACAGTTTGCCACATCGTGTATACAGTTTTTATGCGACCTACGATGCATATAATCGATCCATATAATCTTCAAATTGTTCTTTTAAATTGAACACTAATTGCTGGGGCATCCTATATATATTAATAAACTCCGTTTCGGGAATTTTAAAGGGGTTTGCTGTATCTCGTAGATTTTTCCTTATTGTACGAAGGTTGCAACATCTTCCTTCCTCATCATCGTTAATGTGCTCCATTATGCGTCCTGCCATTACGTGATTATATTTTCCACAAATCTCAATCAAAAATTTAATTTTGTGTGTAGCACAATTTATGATAATAATTTATAATTTATTCACATTTATTAACAAATGTAATAAAATCTATTTTACTTGTCACCAAAATTTGTTGTTGTTCAAATTGTCAAAGTATTGACTACTTCGGTTGTCGAACACTTAAACTAATATTTTTGAAGGGGAAATTATTCCCAATTTAATTAGAACATGCTTTTGGGAAATATGGAATAAAATGATGGGAATTTTTGTAGTTGGGAATTATCGCAATATATTTTCCCAATTCCCAATTCCCCGGGAAAGCCAGAATAGTGCCACAGGAAGAAACCATACAGAATTTGATTAAAATTTTGGAAACGAGAACACTACTTAGTATTAACTTATTTAAAACAAAACAGGCTGAAAAGTGAATTGTATTACACTATACGTTAAGTTAACAAATTGCTGGTCCCATGTACGTTAACCTCTATATCTATAAACATTAAAAAGGTTTGTTGATTTGAAACATCGTTTGATAGCGAATTAGTGATTTGATTTCAATAAAAAAAATGTTCATTTGTAGAAAGCACGTAGTTGGGAGTTATATAAATTTATAGCTGTTGTAATTTTATTTTTGTGTTTATTTCAATTTCTTTATAGAATAATCGGATTGGAAATGAATTTACAAGTACATACATCAAAATTCATAAATAAGGCCATATATTATATTTTGAATATATATTTAAAAATTAGCATCCACTATAATTTTTGGAATCCCAACCTTAACTGAATCTGCTTGGACGTTCTTAAGGCTGCCAGATGTCCGTCTTTGGGAAGAACTGTCGTTTGGAACAATTTGTCCTTCCTGTTTTAACGATTTGAATACATAATCTATGTATTCCAATAAAAACAACTATGTATAATTACTTTTGAAAAATATGTTCCCAAAAACTATAAAACAAAAACAAATGTCTACAAAAAACAATTCTTCTTGAATGAAATATTTTTAACTTGAAAATTGAAGAAAATTTAAAGGACGTATAGATATAGAAATTGGGTGGATTTAAAATATTTGATATATATATATATCATGAAAACGATTTAGGTTTATTAATAAGAAAATTGAAATTTTCTGGATTCTGTTGAACTTTTTTTGTGACGTTTCAGTGATGAGATAGTTTCATGGAGAGTGGAGAGGATGAAGTGAGTAGTGTACATCAATAGTGATTAGTTAATATGGGCGTGCTTGTAATCCCGACTCTACTATAACTTGATATGTCGGAGTTTTTATTTTATTAGCTGTTATAGCAACTGCCTTTATAGGATACGTATTATCATTACGGACAAATATCATTCTGAGGGGCTACCGTTATTACTAACCTCTTATCAGCAATTCCGTATTTAGGGACAGATCTGGTTCAATGAATTTGAGGAGGATTTGCTATTGATAACGCCACCTTAACTCCCCTTTATTGTAGCCGCAATAACTATAATTCATCTATTATTCCTCCATCAAACAGGATCTAATAACCCTCTTGGAATCAACAGAAATATTGATAAAATTCCTTTTCATTCTTACTTGTAAACCCTTTAGTAACCCCAGTCCATATTCAACCAGAATGATAGTTTTTATTTGCTTATGCTATTCTACGATCAATTCCTAATAAATTAGGAGGAATAATTGCCTTAATTGCATCAATTGTTATCTTATTTATCCTCCCATTCACTCATAGTGGTAAATTCCAAGCACTCCAATTTTACCCCATTAATCAAATTTTTGAGCCCGACCTGTTCAAACCCCTTATGTTTTAGTAGGCCGAATTTCAACGGTACTTTATTTTTCTTCCTATATTTTCAACCCTTTAATTATAATATGATGAGATAAATTAATCAACTAGTTAATGAGCTTGAAATAAGCATCTGTTTTGAAAACATAAGATAGAGACACAAATTTTCTATTGACTTTTCTAATATTTATGATTTAAAATAAAATTAAGATCAACATTTTTAAACCCACAAAAAATATTAAATAATTTAATGAAAAAGGCAAACAACTCTTTCAAGCTATATATATTAACTTATCTATCATACGGAAATCGAGGTAAGGTCCCACGAACTCAAATAAACAAAAGCGAAATTAACATTAATTTAATATAAAATTTAAATGAATAAATATTACACCCTAAAAAAATTACAACAAACAATATACTTATAAATAAAATTCTAGCATACTCAGCCAAAAAAATTAAAGCAAATCCTCCTCTTCTATATTCTACATTAAACCCAGAAACTAATTCTGATCCTCCTTCAGCAAAATCAGGGAGTACGATTAGTTTCTGCTAATATGGAAGCCCTCCACACTAAAGATAAAGGAAACATAATTCAAACAAATCAAATATTTTGATAAATCATAAAATTTATTAAATTATAATATCCAATTAAAAAAACAAAACATAATAAAATTAAAGCCATTCCAACTTCATAAGAAATAGTCTGAGCCACTGACCCCCAATCTCGTACAATATAAAAAATTAACACCCCTAAAAATAAAGAAAACACAGGTCGAAAATAATAAGGCAAATAATTAGATATTAATGGATAACAAACCTATCCATTAATATCTAATTATTTTGTAATATCTAATTACTTTTGGAAATAATTTAATTGCATCACAAAATGGTTGAGGAATTCCCAATAACCCAACCTTATTCGGCCCATCACGAAATTGAATATACCGTAAAACCTTCCGCTCTAATAAAGTTAAAAAGCCACTCCTACTATCACACATACTAATAATAAAATAACACTTACTAAACTCAATAATAATTCTTGTCATATCAAGTATTATTTGTAAATAATTTACATAAATAAATTCTAAATTTATTGCACTAATCTACCAAAATAACCCAATTATTTATATTCATAAATCAGAATATTAGTATATTAAATATTTATAAAAACCCCCTGTGGTCGGGGGGCACTCACATGTCTCGTAAATCAAAATTGCACGAACATGTTTCCCAAGAATACCACCACAGTATCCTTTGCTTGTCGTAGGAGGCGACTAAACGGTTGGATCGCTGGGCTGACGACCCGCATCCGTAAAAAAATATAGTGTTTATAAAGTCAACAAAAAGAAAAATGGATACCGCCAAAACAACACCGGACCCCCGCTCAAGTACCCGGACACGAGATTAAGGATCGGCACGTGGAACGTGCAATCACTAAGGAAACCAGGAGCGTTAGAGGGCCTAATCACGTGCATGAAGGAGTATCGGCTGGAACTCGTTGCTCTTCAAGAAACTCGCTGGCCTAAAAGTGGAGACCACGTGTCCCAGGGCTATACGTTGTTCTACAGTGGAGAAGACCTCGGAAATCTTGGAGCTGGATTTCTTCTTGGGCCGCAGGTAAAGAACGCTGTTTTGGATTTCCAAGCAGTTAATAACCGATTGTGTAAGCTTCGCTTGCGCATGAAGTTAGCTAACCTGTCGATAATTTGTGTACATGCGCCCACAGAGGTCAGCCAGCCCCAAGATAAAGACTCATTTTACAATGACTTGGACGATCTGATGGGATCTATACCCGAACACGATGTTAGAATGGTAATTGGGGACTTTAATGCTAGAGCTGGCAGAAATCAGACCGACTTGTGTGAAAACATAGGTCCGTACTCCCGACACGAAACTGCGACCGATAATGGTGAGAGAATGATGTACTTTGCGGTTGCTCATGATCTTAGAGTAGCAAGCACATTCTTCCCTCACAAACACATACATCTTGAGACATGGACACATCCTCGCGGAACTTCCCGCAGCCAAATTGACCATGTGTTAGTTTCTAAAGGACGGGCTCAGGTTGTGCAGGATGTGAGAACTTATCGGTCAGCAACCAAATACGTAGGCAGCGATCATCATTTGGTCGCTGCAAAGCTACGATGGAAGTTTTCGTACAAGTCTACTAACACAGCGAAACGCATGGTACGTTTCGACTGTGAAGGTCTGATAAATGAAGATCAAAAGAAACGATATCAGGATCTTGTCAGCGACAACATTAATGAAGCTAATTACCAGTCTGACTGCGTGAACTCTGTCTGGGGGGTACTGAAAACTTCGGTTGTCAGTGCTGCTCAACAGACTTTAGGTATAGTGAAAGTCAGACCCAAGAATGATTGGTTTGATGACGAGTGTCGTCTTGCAGTTGAGCAACAAAATATAGCCCATAATGAAGTGCAACAACGTCTCACAATCGCGAGGAAAAACAAGGCTGCTCTTGCAAGAAGGGCAGCTAAGCGGATTTGTAGACGGAAGAAGCGAGAATGGTGGAAGGCCGAGGTTCTGAAAGTACAACAACTCAGTAATGAGCGCAGTTCGCGTAATCTCTTTAAAGGAATTACTGGACTGAACCATACTTTCAGGCCTACGTCAACCGCCATTCGGGACCGGGATGGAAACCTCTGTGTCAACATCGACGCAGTACTTGACGCATGGAGTGGACACTTTACTGACCTGCTTGATGTCCATCATGCGTCACAGACTGTTGTTGAGCCACCTCTAATACAGACTGCGGAGATTTGCACTGAGGAGCCATCCCATGAGGAATTCACTAAAGCCATGCAGAGATTGAAACGAAAACGTGCACCTGGAGTGGACTGCATTAATTCGGAGCTCTTGATATTCGGAGGGGATACTTTGTTGAACTGTCTTTTCGACCTTATTCGATTAGTATGGCGAACCGAAGTTATGCCTGACGAATGGAAAGTGGCCGCGATATGCCCCATCTTCAAGAAGGGAGACCGCTTGAAGTGTGAGAATTATCGCGGTATAGCTCTCCTTTGCACAGCTTACAAGTTACTGTCATACATTGTATTGGATAGAATCACTCCTCTGGCGGAGGGCTTGGTTGGTGACTATCAAGGAGGATTTCGTCCGAATCGATCAGTCACCGATCAGGTCTTTTCGCTGCGGATGATTCTATCTAAATATTATGAGACATCCATCCCCGTACATCAGGTGTTCCTGGATTTCCGGCAGGCCTATGACTCGATCAATCGAGAGAGTCTATGGTCTGCCCTGGAATACCTAGGAATGCCAACAAAACTGGTACGACTATGTAGGATGACAGTGACGCAGTCTCAATGCTGTGTTAAAGTTGAGAACAGGCTATCGACAAGTTTTGTAGTTAACTCGGGTGTTCGGCAGGGAGATGCTCTGTCCCCGATACTCTTTAATCTCATGTTGGAGTATATCTTTCGTAAAACTGAAACACCGCAGCGTAACATCTTATATCGCCAGTCCAATCAGGTGCTTGCATATGCAGATGACATATGCGTGATTGGACTGAATAGCAACGGAGTGAAAGAAATACTTGATCCGCTTGTAGAGTTTTCAGCTTCAGTTGGACTTCAGATCAATGAGTCCAAAACGAAATACCTGATCTCTGGTTTTAGGGACAGTGGCACAACAGATTTTAGTAGTGGCCACCACACGTTTGAGGGAGTGAGGAGGTTCAAATATTTGGGTTCTCTTATCACTCACGATAATACTGTGGGTGAGGATATTAAAGTGCGGCTGGCAGCTGGCAGTCGTTCTCTGTATCCTCTAAGGCCACTGCTAAAATCTAAACACTTATCAAGTGCCGTGAAGCTGAAGCTTTACAAAGCGTTGATCAGGCCCGTTGTTATGTTTGGATGTGAAAGTTGGGCGCTGACGGATGAATACGAGAGATGGCTCCTAACATTTGAGAGAAGAGTCATGCGTGTGATCTACGGCCCAAAACGCGAAATAGATGGTACCTACCGAGCTCTGTACAATATCGAGATCAGAGATCTGATGAAGATCCCCGATATTGTACATGAAATAAGATCTCAGCGAGTACGCTGGCTCGGTCACGTTCTGCGTGCTGATCCGGAACGAATTGTGCAGCGATCTCTGAAAGGAGAGCCACCATATGGTAGGCGCAGAGGTCGTTGCCGGCGACGATGGCTCCACGATGTAGAGAACGACTTGGCCTCTTCAGATTGTCTTAGACAGTATGAAGACCATGCCCAGGATCGAAACCGTTGGAGCCGGGTTGTTGACTCAGTAAGGGGCCAGTAATGGCCTTTAATACTGTTTATTATTATTATTATTATATTAAATATTTGGTCCTTTCGTACTAAAATATTTCAATTTTTTAAGGATAGAAATCAATCTGGTTTACGCCGGTTTGAAGTCAGATCATGTAAGAATTTAAGGGTCGAACAGACCCAATACTTTAAACTTCTACACCTAAAATTACTCTTAATCCAACATGGAGGTCGCAATCTTTTTTGTCGATATGAACTCTTTAAAAAAATTACGCTGTTATCCTCAAGGTAACTTAATTTTTTAATCAATAAAACTGGATCAACTAACCATAAATCAATGTTATATAATAATAAAAAAAAATAAAAATTTTATTGTCACACCAACAAAATAATTTTTTCCAATAAACAGTAAAATTATAAAGCTCTATGGGGTCGTCTCGTCCTTTAAAATAAGTTTTGCCTTTTAACAAAAAAGTGAAATTCTATTACAAATTCAATAAAGACGGTCAATATTTCGTCCAACCGTTCAATTAAAAAACTAATGATTATGCTAGCTTTGCACAATCAAAATACCGCGGCCCTTTAAATAATTTCAGCAGGGAGGTTAGACTTTAAATAAAACCAAAAAGACATGTTTTTGATAAACAGACGAATATTTAATTTGCCGAGTTCTTTTAAAAAAACCTTTAATTTTTTATTTATTCATAAATTTTATTTTATAGCTTATCCCTTAAAATATTTCTATAGTTAAATAATAAATTAATTAATTAAATTATTATTAAATATACCGGGTGTTTTTTCTAAACTGAGACGATCAAATATCTCGAAAAATAGCCACTCTACGGAAAAAATGTCCATAATCAAAATTTAATCATACCGCGGGGGAAATACATTAGTGCAAAAAATTTTTTATTGCAGATACGGATTCTACGACTAAAAGTACGTATGATTTGAATAAAATATTTTGTTCGGTTCATGATAGATGGCGTTGCAATCGACGAAATTCAATTTTTTCAATTTCTCCTTCTTAGAACACACGCATTCGATTCTGCAATACGTTTGAAATAAAAAACATCACGTTTTCATTGGAAATACTCGAAATTCGTCATCAAAACAATTTATTCAGTTTTGTAAATCTAAATAAGTGTTCAAAATGATGGACTGAATGTTGTATTTTTGAAATTTAATAATAAAACTTGAAATTAATTTTGAACACTTATTTAGATTTACAAAACTGAATAAATTATTTTGATGACGAATTTCGAGTATTTCCAATGAAAACGTGATGTTTTTTATTTCAAACGTATTGCAGAATCGAATGCGTGTGTTCTAAGAAGGAGAAATTGAAAAAATTGAATTTCGTCGATTGCAACGCCATCTATCATGAACCGAACAAAATATTTTATTCAAATCATACGTACTTTTAGTCGTAGAATCCGTATCTGCAATAAAAAATATGGCTTCCTATCTTAGTTTAAAAGTTACCCCCGCCCCACCTACAAAGCGGGGGTGGGGGGACTTTTTTTTTTTGCACTAAGGTATTTCCCCTGCGGTATGATTAAATTTTGATTATGGACATTTTTTCCGTAGAGTGGCTATTTTTCGAGATATTTGATCGTCTCAGTTTAAAAAAAACACCCGGTATATAAATTGAATTTATTTCTTAATATATTTAAGAACGAATAACATTTCATTTCTAACTAATAATTATTAATATTTATGCTACAATAACTAAAATAACTAATTAGCTCTCTTAAATTCAAGAAAAATATTAATTAATATATTTTAATTAATAAACCCTGATACACAAGGTAAAACAAATAAAATTTTCTTATAAATTAATACATTTTCAATTTATTTCATTCACAATACTAATAAAATATCATTAAAATTATTTTTATTAACTTAATAGTTTAATAAAACACAACAATAAAATTTATTTATCAATTTAAATCGAATTGCACGAATTTCTTTTCAATGTGAATGAAAAACTTTACTACAATACTTAAGCTTTTATCTCATCTTAATAACGAGAGCGACGGACGGTATGTGCATTTTACCAAAGCCATCTTAATAAATATTAAGATGGCTTTGATTTTACTATCAAATCCAATTTCAAAAAAAATATTTCAATTTTTTATCCAAAAATAAATTTATTGTAACCCATTTTTACTTAATTATAAGCGAACCTTGACCTGACATAATTTTTAATAAAAATTTTAGAAAATTTTTCCTTTTTTAAGACATTCTGACGACGGCGTTATACATGCTACACAAAATTAAGTAAGGTTCAACGTGGATAATCAATTATAAAAGTAAAACCATTCTGTAGTTAAACTTACTAAGATTTATTTCTGTTAATGATTGGTGTTAAATCGGAATCAGGACTAATTTAAGCTTCCTGAAACCCACTCACAAAATCGTTACTGTGACTAACTGTTTTGCATCTGTCAAATTAACAATATAAAATATTTTTTAATTTTTCCTTTTTAATTTCGCCTATTAGAAATAATTTTAAAAATTATGTTTTACTCACTTGCAAATACATGTATTTGACTTTGCTATATACAAAAGCAATTAAATCAACGCCTAAATTTGTGTGACAAAAAAATGTTTTGTGAGTATCGTACGAATTTTGTTATTAATTTTTTTCTTATTTACATATATGTAGTTTATTTTTGGACCTGCACAAAGCATTTGATTCTATAGCTAATCGCTTGCTTCTTGATAAGTTGTATTGTTATGAAATAATATCAGTTAACCTGAGTAAAACCAAATTTATTGTATTTCATTTCCCATTTTTACCACATTGTGATATACCTATCTTGCAAGTCTCCAGTAATATCATTGAACGAGTCGACAAATATCAATATTTTGGGGTGTTTCTTGATAAACATGTCTTGGGATGAACACATTCGTAAGTTGACTCTCGGAATCTGTCCATCTATTTTTTTGATTAGAAACTTCTTTCATATACTAAAATACTAATACTTACTAAAAACGGTTTACTTTGCATTTATTTATACACATTTCTACTATGCCATTGCAACTTTTGGGATTACTGCTAAATCTAAATTTTAAACAATTACAGGTATTGCAAAATAGGTGTTGTAAAGACTTTCGCATTTATTTGCGCCAATTGAGTTGTATAGAGATGTTGCTGAAGGTGTTCTTCCAATAAATGCTCTTTTTGAACTTCATCAAGTTACATCTACACTATCAAATCTATAGACTTTCTTAAGAGTGTTAAAATTAAAACTGAATTTGACAGGAAAGCAATTTCATTCATTGAGCCATTGGCATATAATAATATACCGAATGTAATAATGACTTGATGTTTTCAAATTTAGGAAATTATTTAAAACTCATTTAGTAGCACTTGTATTTTATACTGTGAATCTAGACAGTTTTATGTTCTATATTGAATTTTAGGTATTAGAAATTTTATCCTCTTAGGCAATTCACATTTTACCAAGTTTCGTAAATAATATTTTTCAGCTCATTGTGTTCGAACATGAATTCGCATATTATATAACAACGATTTTAAGTTACTCCACAGGGAAAAATTTAAAGATATATTTTTTTGGCGATCTGGGATTTCGATTTAAAAATGTATCATTTAAATTTTTTAACAATATTTGCACGGTGTGGGGCAAATATTACTGCAACCAAATTTCGCGTTAATCATTGGCAATACAGTAGAATTAATTTGTTTCCAAAATTGTGATAAAGAACCTACGATTGTGCAATTTACCTGTGATCCATTGGTTTCAGGGTGTGTAATCAAGAAAATGTTGATTTTTTAAATGGAATTGACATAGGAACGATATACTTCCTATATGTATTACATGGTATTTGAATACAAAATTAAAAATCATCAAATGAAATTTCAGCAAAACAAAGCAATTTTCTCGGTCCCATCAGTTTTGTCATATTGAGTCATGATTTCATTCATTAATAATTTCTTTTATGAATTAATAACAATTTTATTTAGTGACGTAACTTTTTAAGTTCAACTTAATATTTCAATAGTTTTGAGTATATACATAAATGAAAAAACTCTGTTGCTAATATTACAATTGATATCTCAAAATCTGCGCCTCCACTAAACAAATAAAATTCATATTTAAATAATATTTGGATTTATTTTGTTGTCTGAAACACATATATCATCAGCTTAACTAATTACTCCCCATGTTGACTATTTCCATCAACCAAAAATTAGTTCCGTTAATACAAATTATTTTCATTTCTACGCACAAATTAAATTTATTTTTCAGTTAACACACTAAAACAAAACTTATATTAGAAAATTTAAAAAAAATACATAATAGATATTCCCTCATCAGCAGTTACATAATTGTCATAACTCAAAACCAATTAACAACTTGAAATTACAATTTCATTATTTACGAACAAAACCAAAATAATTATGAAACAAAAACAATTTTAACATTAAAATTAAGTTTGGTTTTTTTTCATAAATTTCCAAACAATAAATATTATTAATTAGAATAATAACAGACACTTTTATTTTATGTATATGTAAAAAAAAAATAATATCAGTATTTCCATAATATATATGAAATAAAATATGTTCAGAAATATTTAATGTTCCGTCAGTATATGTTGTAAATAAATAATAAAAAAATTGTTGTCAGTGTTAACATAAAACTTTCAATGCCAAAAAATTATATTTTCAAGCCAATTATTACACACAACATGTTATATACATAAATTATTTTACTGATCTGACGAATTAATAATCTCAATTAAATATTCCAATTTTGTGAAGTAATTAAATCAAAACATATTTTAAAATCTATAAATTGGAAATTACAGCAATATATGGAAACAAAATGTATATATTCTATTTAAAAAAAATTATAACAATAAAAACATTAAATTTAATTTATTTTTATTATTTGACATATCAATTTATTAAAAAAAATTTTTTTAATTTAATTCGCTAATAAAATGACAGTAATTGTAATGTAGGATTTTATTTTAAAATTTTCCATTTATTTTCTTTGATTATAAAATATTCACGGATTGCCAGATTTTTCTGTGGAATTCAACAAAATAATTTAAATTAAGAAACAAATGAATTAAATTAATGTTTTTGAATCATACGTATTATGAATGCTTTAGTAAAAATAATTTAATGTACACGTTTCGACAGAAAAATTCGTTGTTATTGTTATAAGGCAGCTTTTACTTTTAACTTTTGTCTTTAATTTTAACTTTTGAAAAAGCAAATTAAAACAAACTTCATTATAATAAATTTTTTATTTTTTTTATTTATCAAAGTTATCATATCGGGCTTAAGATAAAAATTTGTAGTTGGCCATCTTTTTCCTTCAGGCAACCACTAACATAAAACAATGCAACCACGAACAATCTATTTTTTTCAAAATAAGATGTTATTATTGTGAATAGTAACAAAGCCATCTTAATATACATATAAAGCCTCCATGTTGAGCGACATTTTGAAACGAGCTTTTTTTATAAAACCAAAAAATATGTAATATACAAAGAAGTCTATACAAACCCATGGCAAAATATACAAACTTATTTTGAATTTTTCAACTATTAATAGTGAGAGCTTTTAATGTTTTATTACATAAAGTAATAGATAAAAGATTGAATTATGTTGTGGCCAGCATTATTTTTCGAAATTACATTAATTAAACATAATTTTTATGATTATAAAATTGTCATTAATTTAATTTATTTGCGCTTTTAAATTTGTATATACAAATATATATCTGATATATTCTAATACTGTCTTTCAATATATGTACTGGATTCACTCCAACACAGAAATAAAATAGTTCGATTCAAAATCTAAACATGGAAAAATATGTATAAAAATTATGATAAGTACGATGAATTAAAATTTAGGGGATTAATTGGATAAAAGCTGGGAAATTTCTCATTAAACCAAAACAAAAATATTGATCGTAGTAAATCAAATAAATGATAAAATAATGTATTTTGTTTTGAAGGTTACACAAGGTTACATAATTTATGTACAATATGTCAATTAGGATTAGGAGAGGGTCAATTTGATCATGCATTTCTATAAACTAAAATCATGTCTTTCCATACTAAATTAACGAAGCGAGCGATTATTTTGTCATTTTCGGTTCATTAATAAAAGTTCGTTTTGAACATGGAAGCTTGATTTATTAAGATGGCTTTGATAGTAACCTACACAAATAAAAAAACATTGCAAATTACAACCAAAAAGTACTGATACCGAGACGTTTTTTGGTTATTATTTTTATATTACTATTAAAATATAAAACTTCCTGAAGGGAATTTAATGGACGACCTATGACATTTGATTTATTGTTTTGAAATTTTTATGCGGTGGTTTGAATATTTTATTTAATGAGCAATTCATTTTAATTTATTTTAAATGTAATATTTATCTCAAATAGTGTATTTTGTTTATACTGTTTAAAAAATGTGTATTGAGCTACCAGTAATACCTTATAGTACTGAAGTTAGCAGAAAAATGTCAGCAGAAAAAAATCTGCTTTATCGACATATATTATGGTTCAGTATAAAAATAGGAAAAGTTCAGTAGAAATTTTCCGGCAGAATAAATTATACATTTTCGACATAATTGATATTTATTTGTTTGAAATTGCAATTACTTTAGAAACTAAAATTATTTTTATGATTTTCTGGTGTCATTCAAATTTTTAGAATTACACAATCCACCCATTTATAATTTTTCGTATAAGCGGGAATTCAATTAAGATTAAGACTTAGGTAGAGATGTTCCGTGATGCATATCTGGACATATTTTCATGCCGCATATCTAGTAAATTATGTGGGATCAGGTTGAAAATAAAAAAAATCCCCACCCATCTTTTATTCAAATAAAATTGCCCATATACAAAAATTCGGGTAGCTGGCACTTTTGACTTGTCGTTTCACCGAGCTATTAGTTTGGGTTACCACCCCAATCGAGAACTTCCATGCTTCATATCAGGTCATATTTTATGTGGGATCAGGTTGAAAATAATTAAAATCCCCGCCAGCATCTTTTATTCACATGAAATGGCCAATATTTAAAAATTCGGGTAGATAACACTTTTGATTTGTTGTGTTTCCTGGCTATTAGTTAGGGATACAAAAAAAAATACAAATTTTATTAGAAGAACGTCCATTAAATAGACTTACTCCATTCTAATGAATTCACCAAAGCATTCACTCGCCAAAAAGCATACTACATACATCAATAAAGTGAACTTACATATAGCAACATAATCTTTGGTTGCCGAATTTTATACGTATAAAAATTGGGTCCGCTTACACAAGAAACTAAAAGTCCTATTACACGACAAATCAAAAGTAACAGCTACCCGAATTTTTTAATATCGGCCATTTCATACGAATAAGATATAGGTGGGGATTTTTAGTTATTTTTAACCTAATCCCACATAAAATATGACCTGACCCGAATTATAGTATAAGGGACATTTCGTAATAGTAATATAGATGAACTATTTTCCATTAATCTTGTGTTTACATTTTTAAAATTTGTTGAAATGTAATTAATAGTTTTAAAAAATTCAAAATAATTTTAATTAAAAATTATATTTAATTTTCATATCAAGTTATACTATTAAACTATGTCGATAAAGCAGATTTTTTTCTGTTGAAAGTTTTCTACTAACTTCAGTACGGTATATCATTTGTTTAATTTTCAGAAGTTTTTATTAAAACTATTATATTCTTAATAAATCTCCATTCCTTGTAATACCTGTCCATCATACTGTGATCTGTCAGCCCATTTTGATTAGGAATAGCCACCAAGTCGGATCTCAGTTTGCTCAAAATTATGTTTATTACTGGCTGTGATTACTGGCACTTCCAAAAATAATTTGGCCGGTAATTGAAAATTTCAATTACTTCACATAAATGACAATGCGGCATGTTATGCGACAATTATCCTACTATAGTTCAATTCTCATTTATACAGGTGGCAATAGTGTGGATCGGGCACAGTTTGAAATTTGGCATAACAATTTTATCTGTTATTGTTTTGTACAACTTTTCCTAATTCGACGACACAATTTTTAAGTTTGTAATTATTTATTAGTTAATAAAATAATACACAAAAAGATTTTTACTATAAAATAAATTAAATTTGTAAAATAAATTTGTTTAATTTGAGTCAAGTTAAGCCAAAACAAATAAAAGTTCCCAGCTAGATACGTGAATGTAGCTCTAGCTTTCATAATCAAACTTATTTTGTTATTGAAACACCTTGAAAAGCATATTATACGTTAATAAAGGTAATTATATTATATGACAGCCAATTAATATCCTTCGATACGTGTTAGCTTTTAATTAATTAAAGTGCATATACTAATAAACATGATAAATAAGAGAAACTAATCCCGCATAAAAATAGTTTCCAAACCATTTTCCAAATTCGAAATTCAGTACCAATTCGCCGCAGTGCTGCCACGGAAACAACTATAAGCATGCCTCATTGCAAATTAAAACATAAAACAAATTGTACTTATAAATTTGGATGAAGTTCGTTTATAAGTAAAATTTAAAAAGGCGACTCTCGGGCTGAAAGTAAGAGGTCTTACAATAAAAACTTTTGTTTTAAACAGAGCACCCGTATTCAGTTGTTTTAAAAACAAATCGTTATTCAGTTGTATTAAAAATAAACAATAGAAGGTTGACCACTTAGTAAATTAAAATCCAATATCAAAATGGTTCATCTGTAAAAATAACATTTCGTAAAATTCGCGTTTGGTAGATACCATCGCCTATCTGAGCCCTCTATTAAAAATTTAATGCAAAATTTTGAGTCCACTCGTTCAGTAGCAAATCTACATCAGTAACATGTGTTGGAAGATGAGAATAACCCACAATCAATCAAAAGTTTCAAAAAACCATAATCGAACGCGTCATTTCTGAGATAGAGCCTGAAATTAAAAAAAAAAATTTTTTTTTGAAAGACCAGTATAATAACTAAAATTCTGACTTGCTTTAGCAAACTAAAAAAAGTTTTGCATTAGCTAAATCATATTTTTTATACAAAGCGATTGTTAGCTAAGCAAGTCTCTAAATATTTCAAATATATTTCAGGATTTAGGATTTGTATAATAATTTTATTTAAAAGCTGCTATATACACTCCATCTCACTTGATTAAGAATACTCATTTTTTTTTTAAACATCAGATTGTTTCTCCATTACTATGTATAATTAAATAAATTCTAATTGTTATATCGGAAGAGGGCTCTATTAAGAAAATATTCCAAACAGTAACTTGTAGGTACTTTAGAGAACCGGCACTTTTTTTTAAATAAAACGATTTATTTGTCTCGCTTGGTTAAGACCAGCTGTAAAATCAATTAAAATAAACGGATTTCGTATCTTTTTTTTATGTTTTTTAAATTGTATTTAATTTCAAATATTATTTAATCAATTAGTAATGAGTGTATTTGAACCCTGATGTCCAATAACTACTGTATTGAATTGTAAAGTGGTCCCAAATAGCGAAGGAGAATTTTCGGCTCAGGCTGATTTTATGGCTTCAACTCGTCCGTACTCTCGAACTGCCTTCCTCCTTTGTAAATTTTCCGTGATAGACATCCCTAAACGTTTTCCATTATGTTTAAGTCTGGTGAATAAAGCGACTAAGGTAATAGTTTTACATTTTACTCCGGAATCTACGCTTTGATTATCCTTGTAGTATGAATTGAGGCATTGCCCTGCTAGAAAATCCAACGCTGTCCATTAAAAAATTCGGCAAATTTTGAAAAAGCTCGTTCCAAAATGGTTTTATAGGATTTTGCTGTCATTTGTATTGTATGAAAATCTAAATCAATTATTCCAAAAAAGGACACCATTACATCACCCCCTTTACTATCCCTTTTACTAAAAATAATTTCGTTTTTTCTTAGGTCAAATTTTGAAAAAGCTCGTTCCAAAATGGTTTTATAGGATTTTGCTGTCATTTGTATTGTATGAAAATCTAAATCAATTATTCCAAAAAAGGACACCATTACATCACCCCCTTTACTGTCCCTTTTACTAAAAATAATTTCGTTTTTTCTTAGGTCATGAAAATAATAGTTGTATCCATCTGGCCCGTCCAAATTAAATTTTAATGTCACTCTCTGTCCCATCTAATGTGTTGCGCTGGTTCCTTCGTGGTCGTGCTTCATTTAAATGCGATTTTTTCTTAATTTTTTGACATTTTAAATGTGGAGCACGCTGTATTATACGATGGACGGTTGCTCTGCTGGCCGTAACACCGGATTTAGCCCTTATTATGCTAATCGACAGGGTAAAATTTGAAGCTTCTCTAAGTATGGCCTGTTGTAGCCATGCTTTGGACTGTTGCAGCTATGCTCACACATCCTTTACCGTTTTTTCCATAGCTTTGGATATTACTTAGGAAATTCTGCACAATGGTTGAACTTCTTCCAATTTTAGCAGCAATTTTGGCGGTTACTATGATCGTCCGCCTTGAAAGCCCCAATTTGGGCTTTTTCGTCTATATTCAAGAACTTTCCTTTAGGCATAGTTGCGCTCACGATAAGGTTTTTTTGTACATCTCTGGAATCTAGTGTTCAACAGTAGCATGCATGACGAGATCCAAGAAGTAGCGTTCGCGGATGATAAAGTTATGATCTTTACTGGAAATTCAAGACAGGCAATTCAGGAGGCTGCTCAGCGCGGCATTGACAGAATGGTAAAGTGGTGTGATACAAATAAGATGGAGTTATCTTCCACCAAAACAGTGATGATCCAATTGAAAGGTTCACTCGACATAAGAAGACCACCCCTAGTGTATGTCGGAACCGAAAGAATAAAAATGGTGAATTCTGTAAAATGGTTGGGAGTTGACTTCGATGAAAGACTGGGCGTCACTACTCATGTTAAGAGGGTGGCAGAAAATAGCAAAAAAGTTTTCTACGCACTAAGAAGGGTTGCTAAAGAGACGTGGGGCCTGAAACAAGGCACACTCGCAACAATATACGAAGGCCTAGTGGTTGCGACCATGACTTACGCTTGTGCGGGATGGGCTGACAGGATGAACTGTCACCATCGCAAGACTATTTTAAGCGCTCAAAGGTTAATTCTTCTTGGGATAACGAAAGCATACCGTACACTGAAAGAAATAATATGCTGTTATTAACAAAAAAGACATGTAAACTTTACAAAAAAATAAGTTCAAACTCAGCCTACCTAGCGCTATGTAAATAAACAAAAAATGATATTGTAAATTTAGCTAGTTGCAATGTTATATCTGCATAAACATGGCTTAAAAAATATTTGATAAATTTACATGATTGGAAAGTAAAATTAACAAAAATTTAAGTAAATGTATGAAGGCAATTAGTAAATACTTTACTTCGATCTATGTAAAAATAGTAAACAGAAATTCTAAATTAATATAGCAATATTGTCTAGTTAACGTAGCTCCAGTTTTAGTTATTGCAAAAAAAAGCATTGCTGATTTGTCAAATTAACATAGCGCTGATATTAAAGTAACATAGCAGAATTGTGAAATTGACGTATAAAACCATGTAAAACTATATATATATATATATATATATATATATATATATATATATATATATATATATATATATATATATATATATATATATATATATATATATATATATATATATATATATATATATATATATATATATATATATATATATACATATGTATATATATATATATATATATATATATATATATATATATATATATATATATATATATATATATATATATATATATATATATATATATATATATATATATATGTATATATATATATATATATATTAAGATGAAATTTTTGAAATGATTCAATTATAATAAATAACACATAAAATTATTTTTTTAGAACATTTCATTATTTATTGTCAAATTAATTTCAAGAAATAGTCATAGGTAGGCACATAGTTCACTTATATTTAATAGTATTATATCATACTTTAATTAAATTTATTAATAATATCACAATTCTTTTAATATTTTATGAAAACTATAAATTTATTTATAATATTTATATACATATTAGATATATTTTGCTATTTATATATCTATATATATTTGTATTTATATAAATATAGATTAAACTAAAAAATCTAAATTAAATAAAAATTATAAAAGTACAAAATTCAATTAATTTTTATATTAAATCATACAATTAAATTTTATTATATGGAAGAAAATATAAATTTTAAAAATATTAATGGAAAATTTGAATACCAAAGTTCTGTTTTACAATGGCCGATTTTCCAAATCAGAAATTAGGGACATAACAGATGGGATTGTTTTGTCGTACACCGTCTTAATATTGTAAAAATATATTTGTAGAAATATCCATATATTGTAGCATGGTTCTGGATACTCCAGCATAAAAAGTTGATGCATTTTAAAACTTAAGTCGAGTGCCTCTAGAAAGCTCCCGCATATAAATTTAAACCCATCCACAAAAATAATGAATTTAACAGCTTCAAATTTTTTTCCGATTGTTTTTAACAATGGTTGCAGTTTGGTTCGTTCATTTTTACAAATTTTTTGAAGTTTATCAATTTCAATATTCATTTCAGCTACTGTTCCAACCGACAACAAAAAAGATTTCTCACTGTCTTTTATTGAGAATTTTCTTATCTTTTTATTGCAGGCTTTATTTTTAGTTCCCAGTGATGGCGGAAGAAGCGCGCTCAGGATTTTAACAATTTCCATATTGTATGAATCTAGTTGAAACAAAAGAAATACCCAAATGAACAACATATATATATAATATATATATATATATATATATATATATATATATATATATATATATATATATATATATATATATAGATTTATATATATATATATATATATATATATATATATATATATATATATATATATATTTATATATATATATATATATATATATATATATATATATATATATATATATATATAAATATAATACAAGTATATTATAATAAACATATAATAAACAAACCTTTGTTTATATCATCTAATTTCTGACAAATTTCTAAAAATGATGACTTATATTCTTCCTGTTTCAGATTTGACATAATTATTGATGGAATTTTTTTCAAAAAATCGTTCCATTTTGAATATATTGTTGGTTGGCTTGGGTACATTGTTAAGTAGTCGATACTTAGCTGCAAAAAAAAAAAAATACCAATAAGTTTAATAGGAAAAATTATAGGTCTTAAAATCATACAAATTCTGCCCCAAGCGCATGTTT
The DNA here is from genome assembly GCA_951394425.1 of Tipula unca. NCBI lineage: Eukaryota > Metazoa > Arthropoda > Insecta > Diptera > Tipulidae > Tipula > Tipula unca. Next base: position 56,716,361 of record OX596381.1, read on the forward strand.
ATAAAGCGGCCATTCCTCAAATATTTGAAAAAGTGAGGAGTCCTGATTTTCCAATATCTCATTTACTCTATTTTTGGAGCTTACTTGCCATTTTTCAAAAACTAAATCTCGCGGGCTTCTCATATTGCGAAGTTCAGTTTTAATTAAATTATAATCCGACTGGTCGGGAATAAGGCCACCTATGTAATAAAAATTTCATTAATTATAATTTACGCAAATTTAAGCAAATAATTGACATGCTACCTGTTGGCTTTAACTCGGTGGCTCTCATTTCCTTTGTTGAACTGTAACTGTCAACAGATTAATTAAATTTTTTTAGTTTTCTCATTCTGTAAGTAAACTTATTGTACAGTTTACCAATTTGCGGCATATGTCCTTTTTTAATAAAATAAGTGCTCTGAAAATAAAAATGAAAAATAGTTAATTATATGTAAAAGTTTGAGTTTTGAATTGCAGACTAATAAAACGTACCATATTTTCTCCTGGAAAACATTGAAGTATTTCTTCAGCAATTTTATGAATTTGGTTTTTTTTCGGTGTTTTGTTTTTAATTATTAAAAATGAGCCACAATAAGGGTGCAAATATTTTCTCTGTAACTATTTTCAATAAATTTATTTTTAGAAAAAAATTCTTTGCATTTCCGGCCGCTTTCTGTTTGTTGAAGTATTTGGTTTACTGTCTATACAAGAAAAATATTACAAAAGTTAGGGTCGCAATAACAAATAGGTTTCAATAGAATAAAAGAGAAATTACCATATGTATCTCCTGATCTCCAATGTTGTCAGAGGGAGGATGAAAGTTAGGAAAAATTGCAGTTGTTCGAGTGAGATCTGGAGAACTGCAGTTAGATGTGGTTAAATTACGATGATGCATTAAACACAAATACGGTTCTTGAAAATAACTATAGGCTTTTTGCCACGAAAATAACTTGTATTCAAATTCAATTCGATTGGTTCAAATAATCTGTCCAGATGCTCATATCGTATATATTTGAATCGGTGATTGACTAAACCAAACCCTGTGAATAAAAACTAATTAAATACGTATGTAACCTGGATTTACTTTAATTTTCAGAGTAAGACAAATCTAAATTGTCAAACCATTCACTTAAACTATTAGAAATAGATAATGTATCCGTAGTACTCGTTTCGGATATTGAATCCTGGAATGTAATATAATTATAAAGTTATGTTAATTTAAAAAATTTACCGATATTGGAAAGTATTGCTCACCGTTATTTGATCTTCCCGTTGAAGTTTGTGCACAAAGTGCTCGACTAGTATTTGACGACCCAACTGTGTCTCCTGAAATAGTTTATTAATTTGGTATTCAGTCAGGTTTAATATAAACATATATAAGGCCACTTTATCTAAAACAAAAAATTTAAAAAATCTTAAGTTTTAATAGTTGTATATACAAAAATGAAAAAAACATGTGCTCTTTCACAACGGTATACGAAAAATGAATTTGCATACCCACATTTTCAAATACATATTTTAAAAATATAAAAATTAGATTATTATTTATACACCAGCTATATACTTACTTCCATATACATAACTAAATATGATCAGATTGCAAATAGGCAATACAATTTACACCAAAAAGCTAACCATTCACCAGGTAACAAGCGGTTAAATTTAATTAAAATCCAACGTAAAAGAAGACAATAACTTTGTAATAACAGATACACTCATTTACACATAAATAAGTACAAAATTAATAAACAATGATTACACTAACTTACCTTTGATTGAATCAAATAGCTCTGGGGTATAAACTTCTATATTTAAAAGAAACTGTTTAACTAAATATTCAATTTTTATTGTATCCATAATACTCGTCTTTCACCGGCACTCACTAACACGTTCACTTTAGTACTGTTTCACTATAAAAATAAAACGCATTGTAACCGATATTTCAATGCAACGATATTTTAATATTTTTATGTAAATTTTACTTACTGGTAATAAAAATTAACATTCGAATAGAATAAAATTTACTTAATAGCTATGTAAAATGAGCATTATTCTAGTGAAGTTTTGTTTGTGGTGATAAAATTACATAATTGCTAAGTAAACTGAGCTTGAGTTAGGTGAATTTTTCCTAGCATAATGTAACATTTTAACAGGGATCTTTCAAAATTTATTTTTTGCATATTTTACTTGTCTGCACTTTAAATTTAGCATCGGTATTGGAAAAAATTGACTTATTTGCTATGTAAAATGAGCATTGTTATAATTGTATTTTCTCTAGCAAATGTAATATTTTACAATGCATATAAAAACTTTACAAGGCAGTTAAGTAGTTATTACATGTGTATATTTTACATTTCGATTTTTGCGACATTAGCATGGCAATGGTCAATTTTACATCAGAAAAATACGCATTGCATATGCTGTTCTAATAAAAATAAGGCTAAAATTTACGTTTTTGGCTTTACATGTCATTTTTGTAAATAAAACTTTGCATTTTTTTTCAGTGTACGGTTTCGGCGGATGCCGTGGCTGTAATGGCCGGCGTTATTCCCATGGACATAGTACTTAACGAAAGGTTAATTAAGTACAAATTAAGGAAAAATCAAGAGTTCACTTATGGCAACATCCAGTGGCAAGGCACATTAGGTGACCTTTCAAATAAGACATCCCTTAAAAAAGCAATTCGCAAAGAATCTATTAAAATCTGGCAAGACAGATGGGGTCACTCAGAAAAGGGCAGAACTACCTTCAGTTACTTACCGAGTATTGAAGGTAGATTAGAGATGCGCCTATCCATAAGCGTTTCTTTTGCGCAAATGCTAGCCGGTCATGGAAAGTTCGCAGATTATATGTTTAGACTTAATCTGGCGGACTCCAACATGTGTGAATGTGGACAAGCTGCTGAGACGGTTGACCACATTCTTTACGACTGCGCTCTGGCCACTGAAGCTAGAGAACACATGATTGACGCAATTAACGCAGATTGGCCGGCTAGTAAGCTAGTGCTGATGATGCCTACTAATATCGCACATCTCAAAAGATTCTGTGATACTGTGCTTTGTGGGAGGTAGGCTAAAGATCGATGATTCATTTTTTTAAGGTACTAACAATTTTATCTTAGTTATAAGGAGATTTTAAAAGTAATGACACTAGGTGTAAACCTAAAGATTTTATTTTAGTTATAAGGGTTTTAAAAACTAACACTAGGTGCAAACCTAGAGATTTTAAATAATTGAATCAGTCTTTGGCCTACGGAACAAAAAGCGAAATGAAGCTTATACCAAGTATTTTAACGACTGACGCTGGATATACTATATCCAAGTAAATTTTAATCAAACATAAGCTAAAGTAGAAAGTATGCGCCTCCACGCGGCAGGGATGGTAACAGGTCTAGTACCTGGCTAAGCATACCAAACAGTACTGACACACAGACATAGCACGACGGCTTAGAATTGGATATAGGCACAGCCTGGGTGCCATTCTAAAGCGAAAAACGTCCAACAACAACAATGACAATGACAATGACACGATAAGGTTTAATGACGAACTGATACCTACTCTTTTATTTTTACTTTTTAGCGTTAGAACCGAGGTATTTCAGTTGTTCTTAAACAAGTGAGGCCAATTAATATCCAGTCAGATGTAGACTGGCAATTAACTCGTCCAAACCTGAACTGGTACTATTTACTAGGAAATAAAAAATCTCGGTAGTAGATCCACCTCTCCTAAATGGCAGGAGACTAGCTTTTACTGAAAAGGCAAGATTTCTGGGAGTAATCTTTGACAGTAAGCTTAGTTGGAAGCCCAACATTCTGGAAAGAGTAAACAAGGCCAATGTAGCCATGTACTCGTGCAGGAACGCCATTGGAAAGAGTGGGCCTGAAGCCGGAGCTGGTACACTGGATATTTACTGCCGTAGTAAGACCTGTACTTATGTATGGGGTGAGTGTGTGGTGGCCAGCTCTTGATAAAGTAACGTACAAAAAGGGGATCGAGATTGCAAAAAACAAAAGGTGCAAAAAACGGCCTGCATGCTAATAAGCGGGGCGCTGAGGACAACACCAACACGCGCCTTAGAGGTTATGCTTCACCCGACTATCAGCCATATCTCAGTGGAAGTGTCTTCAGACAGGACACTCGACGATAATTAGATCGCTAAGGAAGGAACTGGCGAATCTAGACTACGTTACACCAACCTTGTGTTTCGAGAAAAGGTCCCGAACTTTCTGCCCCTCAAGGGGATCTTAGAGGGGCGGATTGGGTGCCGAAACAGAAGCACTTTGCGGATGGCTCCAAGCTAAACGGTAAAGTAGGAGCTGGAGTCAGCCGGCAATTAAGTCGCTGGACTCGGTGTCTCTGACGTCTAGGGTGGCATTGGGTTGCCACTGGTCTCTGAATGAGACGACTGAGCATTTCAACATCCAGATAGTCTGGCTCCCCGGCCACTCGAACGTCATGGGGAACTGCATGGCGGACGAACTAGCGAGGCATGGTACAACTCTCCAACTGCTACCGGAAAGGGCAAAACTGGGAAGGCCCATCAATGCACTCAAGACTGTGCTTGAAAAGGAGGCAGTAGCCTCAGCGAAAGAAAGGTGGACGAACACCCTCTCATGTAGTGTAGCAAGGCAAGTCTGGCCAAAGCTGGACTTGAAACGCTCTAAGATACTGATCTCCCTACGGAGACGTGAACTAAAAATATTCGTGGGGATACTCACAGGATACTGCCTACTTGGAGAACATGGGAGGAGACTAGGCTATTTGCTTCCAAATGACTTTTGCAGAAGCTGTGGGGACGAGGAGGAGGAAGAGACGGTAGTCCACCTCATATGCTCATGCCCGGCTTTAGCACACAAAAGACATGAATATTTGGGTAAATTCTCAATGGACTGCCTCTCGGATCTCGAAACTGTAAGATGCGAAACTTATCACGCTACATAAGTAGCTAAAACTGATTCTCATAAGGGTAATAGGGAAGTAACTCCTGTGGTATCACAACGGACCGTCGCTGGTCTAAGTGTGCTTTAGCAGCCACTCAACCTAACCTAATAAATATGCAATTTCATTTTAAAAAAAAGTATCGGTTTTCTATAGTACTGTATGGAATATTTTCTTAGTAGAGCCCTCTTCCGATATAACAATTAGAATTTATTTAGTTATACATATAGTGGAGAAACAATCTGCTCTTTAAAAAAATATAAGTGTTCTTAAACAAGTGAAACGGAATGTACACGGTCTCCTGTTGGATGTTGCCAAGTTAAAAATAAATAAATTTTAACTCTATTTTTTAAATGACAAGTTAATTTTGACATTGTAAATTTGTTCCACCAATAACGAAAAATATTTTATGACCAATTCATGTTTTGTTATATATAAATATAAAGTGTACTATAGTAGTGTTTTGCAATCCATTAGAAACATGATAATTTGACTGCCAACCATGAGCACAGAAAACATGTTTGGTAACAATATTTAACAATCTGTAAATAATTATCAGAATTTATATTTTATAACTGCAATCCCAACCAGATAGACGCAAAATGATGAAAATTAAACTACTGCAGTTACAGAATAACAATCAAGAATACTAGCGCTTTGATTAATGTTTGGCTGCGCCTGTTATTTTTAAGTCGAATTATGAACTTCATTATTGGTATTTTGTTTACTCCAATTATTATACATATATGCTTAGATTAAAATACATATCATTGGGAACGGCCGACGGGCCTAGACGCATCAACTTTGTTATAAAACATATTATTATTTAAATGCATAAATTTGGTGTTCAATTCAGACCCAAATGGTATTCTGTACACAATGAATAAAATATGTATGACCAAAAAAGTTTATATAATTATTGCAAAAATAAGTCTTCCAATAATCATCCTCCCACATAAATAAAGAAATAAAAAAATACGAATATGTACCATAAAATCTATAAATGCAATGTAATGGATAGAAGAACGAAAAATTGAGTTTATTTTTTTCTTTTCAGTGCACTTGAAAGACAAGTGCTGGAAAATTGTATTTTGTTTGTTCTAGTACATATAATTCCGCCAACCCCATTCTTTTATTTTATATTACATTGCAAATACGTAATATATATTTTCGATTTTAAAATTCTCCATATATTTATGTATGTATGTGTACTAAGACTCAAAATACTAAAATAGTGGTAGTATTAAATAAATATGATGTGCTGTTTGTTATATTCTTTTGAACGCAAATACATAATTCGATTTGAAATGCTCAACTTAATTTATTCATTGGAAATGTCTCCATGTACGTTTACAAAATTGTACGTTATTATCGGAATTTTCTATATCCTTGCCAAACTGTTACAAACATTAAAGGTGTTATATTGTCATGTGTTGGGGCCGTGGTACAGCATTTCCGAGGACTAAAAAATGATTTAACGTTTTATAATTATTGTATTTATATATCAGTGCAGTAAACGCTTGGTTTTATTCAGTTTATTTATTTCATATAGCAAATATGATTTATGTGAAAATTACATATACATGCACGTGAAATTATGTGGAAATCTATGAGAAAATGGAATACTTTTATAAAATTGTTGCTTTATCGGCACGTGTTTGATTTACTATGGTAAATTTAATAATCCTACAACTATTTATGTATGTATGTATATTTATTTAGTTTCTATATTTTGTTGCTTCCTTTTGGTGTTAAATTAATAGATGTACGTATAATGAAAAAAGTTTTTTTTGGATACATAAATTATAGTGGTGATAGAATTCAACGATTAAAAAAAGAAATGGAAATGAAAACTAAACATTTTTAAATGCGGTATACCATCTTCTCATGTATGAAAACAACATAAAAACTTGAAATAAATCTACGATACATTTCCAGTCAATTTTCTTTTTGCTTAATGTTTTCATCATTAGTATGAACATCATACATATATGGTTTTTTATCTGCTATTTAATCAATGTCTTCAGACCGGCAAGTTTCCTACTCAAAGGAAAATCATTAAAACTACACCGAAATGCTACAGGGGAATTCCATTGCTGTCCTCAATTCCCAAACTATTTGGATAGTGGTTATTTGCAACTCATTTAAGCTGATTATTCCACGTCATTTATCAATAGCTTAATACGGCTTCGTCCCAGGAAGATCTACCCCGACTAATCTAACTGAGTTTACTATAGCAAAACAATTAAAGCCTTCGAACAACACCTACAAGTCGACTCTATATATACAGAATAAGTGGCATTTGCAATCCGAGTATGATATTAGAACAAATAAAATTTGGGGATTACATTTGCAGCCAACTTAACATTCAATAAGCAGATATCGACATATTAATTACCAAAGCCAATTCTATGTTGGGATTTATTAAGCATTCTCTATCAGTCGCATCGAAGGCATTCATAAATTTTGTTTGTTATTCATCGCTCAGAAAGATGGCTAGAATTATGACAACAATATACCATATGTACACTGACTAACCGTATACCCTAGAAAACATCTCCCTTCGCATGTTCCAACAAAGATTACTCGTCAGATTAATTTAATTCAATTGGACCAACATTGCACAGTGTTTGGTAAGAATGAACATGTCATTAACCGAATGGCCAAACAGTTGATCGAAATAAACAATGCTTCCGACTTCGGATTTTCCACATGATACTTTAAACATTTAAAACGATTTTTTAAGTAAATTTTATCCCTGTGCAAGTGTTTTTTTTCACTCATTTTGTTTTTTTAGCTCAAGCTATTTAAGGTTTATGTAGTCAAGCTATTTAAATTTATGTAATGTTGAGATTTATTGAGCGTTCTCTATCATTTTTAATTCGCTGTACCAGTATCCTTTCCGTATCATCAAATTCACAAAAGTCGGATCGAAAGCATTCAAAAATTTTGTTTGTTATTCATCGCTTGGAAAGATGGCTGGAATTATGACAACAATATACCATATGCACATTGACTCACCGTATACCCTGGAACATCTACCTTCGCATATTCCAACAAAGATTACTCGTCAGAGTAATTTAATTCAGTTGAACCAACATCGCACAGTGTATGGTAAGAATGAACTAGCAATGCTTTCGGCTTCGCATTTTCTACGGACACATGATGCTTTAACCATTTAAATGTTATCCCTGTGTAAGTTTTTTTTTCAGCTCAAGCTATTCAAGCTTTATGTTTGTAATCTCTAATATGATGATTAATTTTATATTTAATGCATTAAAATTTGGTTTCTGCATCAAAAGACTAGTTGCATTATAGTTCAAATAGCCGTTCAGTTTAAATATTTAGACGTACTACTTGACTTTCAGATGGATTAAGTAGATTATTTTAATATGTTCCTGGAACATATAGAACTAATGTAATATGATTTCATTCATTTTCTTTTTCTTTAAAAGTTTCTCTAAAAGGCTTCATTATGTATGCGGCCAGTAATCGCAAATTCAAAAAGGTATTTAAATCTTTAGCAAAGAAAAAATTATGATAAAGCTACCTGGAATAAATCAAAATTTAAGCAATTATATGATGCTAAATAAGTGATTATGTTCAATCGAAAAAATTGTTTGTATTTTAAAATAAAACCAAACCAGAAGACCAGGATTATTATCCTACCATCTTTTCTCAAACCATCTGTAGCATTGTGCTACCGGCAGCTGTCAGGCTTAGTTGTCATAGTAATAGATAAGATTGGCCTGATAGATGAAGTGGATAAATACACGTCTGTTTCTGCTAAAAGAAATGGTTTTATGAATAAGGTCACAGTGGCCTTGAAACAATTGTGTTTTACTATACATACTTACATGTTGAATTTTGGTGGACCAACTACTAGTAATTAGGTTGTTGTCCTTGCTACCAGGAACACTCAAAATGAATGATATGAGTAAAGCGTAACCTAACAATCATGTTCACAGAAAATAGTTTCAATTTAATATAAATTTATACAATAGTTTTATTTGATAATCACAACAAAGCGTGAACATGAAATTAACAAAAAAAACTATTTTTCATATAACACATCAATCGGTTATACACTAATCAACCTACACATGAAAAAATAGTAATGGTAGTTACGAGTAGATAATTTAGTAAGGACAAAAATAATTTTACTAGCGGTCCGCGGTTGGTCAAACTAGGTATAGGGTTTAATACTCTAAATGTTCGGTTGGTGCCTTGTTACGTCCAATGCACCAACTCAGTTCTTTTGCCTCCGTGCAACTCAGCTCGTTGCGTCTCATGTTACAGAGTAATTTTTTTTGATAACCCTGAATAATATGGCCAGACAAGTTTTTTTGTTGGTTGAGAGCTTCGGAAAATTCGGCTGCTCCAGATAATATTTTGCGATTTTAGTAGATTGGAGTGCGTGTGCGTGAGAGGAAAATAATTAGTAAATTTAGTCTATAGTTCATTTAATTCGTTAAAGAAATATGGTTAGCAAATAACAAGATAAAAAAATCATAAAATAATTGAATTGTCCCGTCAATGAGTTTTTGGTGGTATGATCTATTGAGTGATGGAATATAAATAGAACCAATTTGAATTACACGAGAGTCTGTTTTTGGTTAGGATGTAACAGAGAGTTCTGAGTTAGTTGTTGTTCAGTCTTAGTTAGTCTTAATTATTTTGAGTTTGTTTGCTAAATTACATAAATTATATATTGTGTATGATGTAAGTTTCAAGACTGAAATTATTAAATCTCTAAAAAATATATATGTATTCTGATTAAGTCCGACATAAAAAGTGCTAAAATTCAGTCGAGGTAGTTTACTTTAAAATCAAAGTGAAACATTAACAGAAAGAAACATTTATTTGGTTAAAGCGCGATGTTTAAATAATTCTTAGACACATACCAAACAAAAATGAAAAAATTGTACTTACCATAAAAAAATTCTATACACAAAAATTTGTGTGAGAATGTAATGTTTGCCGCAGAACAATACGCAGTTTTCAGTAAGCATGTGAAGATAGCCAAGATTTTCATCCCAGAAAAAACAAAAACGCACATCAGGCAATACTAATGATGTATGAAATTGATCAATTCAATTTATAATATGTAACCGATCGTCTACCACAACTAAACATCAACATAGATTTATCCGTTTTTGATCAATTAAATTTAGATGAGGCCAAATGATGGTTGGCTGATTGTGCAAATTGCACCATACGGCTGGTGTTGGGAATTTTACCAGAGCTTGTCCTTACTATGGCCAACTCAAAACATAAAGAATTATTTCCGGGCTCGGAAGTTCTTAGGAGCTAGAATTTGTTTCATATTAAATGATATGGGGCCATATGATGGTTGACCGATTGTGCAAATTGCACCATACGGCTGGTGTTGGGAATTTTACCAGAGCTTGCCAACTCCAAACAAAAAGAATTATTTTCGGCCTCGGAAGTTCTTAGGAGTTAGAATTTTTTTCATATTAAATTATATGGGGCCATATTGTGGTTGGCCGATTGTGCAAATTGCACCATACGGCTGGTGTTGGGAACAATATATGTTTGGGAACAATATTTGTTTCATAATTTATTTTGCATCTTTATTATTTAATTAGATTAATCAATTGGCGATAAATAATTATGCGTCGTTTTACCTTACTGTTAATTGTGACACAAAGTCATTTGGCTGCTTGAATAATAAAGGTACGTAATCTTCATTTAGTTTCTTTTAGTAAAAATTATAAAGTTTATTTCTGGTTTTTCCCTCTGTTGTTAACTTGGTTTGAATATAATTTAATTATATTGAATGAAAGGTGCAAAGAGTTATTTTGTTTCGTCTTATTTAATGGTTTATTGGTTTTCTTACTGTGCTTTGCTTTGAACTTTTGTTCATAGTCGTTGGTTTTCAGAATAAGCAGCTAAAACCTTTGATTAGGCGATGAGGAGGTAAGTTTAATCCGTCTGCTATGGTAAGTTGATCCATACCTTATTTCTGTTGTTCCTTACTGACAATCTCATTCTAATTCTCTAAGCCTTAGCAGCAAAACCATGACCACATCGAAGCTCTGAACTAATAAAATATTATTATTCATGCCGCCCTTCGTTGGTCACAAATAATTTTCCAATGATATGAAATATTTTATATATATGTACTATATACACAATCAGATATTATGTTTGTACGAATATTCATTTCAATTTCAAATGCTAGATGTACAATGTACATACATAAATTATAACTGAATATTTTTTCAGTTCAGCATTTTTATGTAAAGCATATAAATGATTTGTTTATGATAATGTTTAATTAAATATTTTAAAACTTCTTATGTTTCTTACATTATGTTTCATATTTCAAAAAATTCATTTTTACCACGAAATTAAAAAAAAAAAATTAAGTTAAATAATAATAACAACATTGTTTCATATTATATAATAATTAAACTAATTTATTGTTTCTTATTTATTTATATTTTACTTTTCATTTTTGAGCTCTTTGTGGCAAAGTGAATTTTACAATAATACGAGTAGACGAAAAATTTACATGTCAAAATATTAAGAAATGATTCTCTTCTTTGATCGTTTTAAGTTTTAAGTTAAAAATAAATTGTATATTAATATAGTTCTTTATATTAAAATTTATGAAGCTTATGTCATAAACATTTCTTATTACAAATAACATGCATATTCTGACTGTAGAGTTTTAAGAACTGAAGTTAATTAAAAATAATGATATTTACTGCTGCAATAATTTCATTGTGGTGTGAGAAGGAATATGAGCTAAACATTTGTAACACTTTTGTAATTAGCGCAGACCTATACGTATACGTATTATATTTTCTCTTTTAGGCACAAAGGTAATACGACTTTCACGTTACATCCAACAATTTAAAAACCTATGTACAATAGCATAATCAATATTATGTAAATTCAATTTTACAAATTCCAATGATTTTGGATAGCCAATAATTAATCTAGCCAGCCTAATCTACACTAAATTCTTAAATATACACAGCAGATCTGAAATATCGATTCATTTTACCAAATACATTCTATGTCTATAAATTATTATATATACGGTTGTGTGCTATAAACGCCAAACACAATTTACCATCAACACATGTAACGATAACAAATCATTTTATCTGAATAAAATATTCTATTGAATATTTTTATAATAGTTTAACGGATAAACACAATTTATCCAGGATAAGTAACAAAAAACAAAATGAAATAAAAAGGATTAAATAAAACTATTATTATCTGTTATTTGTTATATAAAGTGATATAAAGAAAAATAACTTCGAGGGAAAAGAATGTTTTGTAATTTTCGATCTTACGAGTATTTTGTATCTTCATTCTGCCATGTTTTATTTTTGTTCGAGCGTTTTTTTGTTCGTTTGTTATTTTAAACTTTTATCATGTCATTATTTTAGTTGTCGTGCTTTTTGACTTCATTCTTTTTAACACTATATTATAGTAAATATTATTGTTGCTAGATTCTAATTTTATTGGTATATAAATACACATACATAAATACTTAAACACTGAACCATCTTATTTATTTATTTGATTTTAACAGTATAATTGTCAAATACCTAAATAAAAGATATAATTTATTGTTACCATTATTCAACATAATAGTTGTAGTAAAATGTTTATTATGTGTAGTAATTTTAAATTTTATTACCTTACTGAAAACTGTAAAACCGTACAAAATAAGGTTGTTAAAATAACTACATAAATAAATTTGTATTCATTAATTTATTTACATAAATTGTCAGTACGAATATGCTAGGTGCTGTGTAATTATTTTTGACAGATCAAATTATATAAATTCTATATAGTATGTCTGTATGTACACAGGTCAGTTTTTTAGTTTACTCAATTCAGTAATTTTTTTTATATTATATTTAAAGCTGATTACAAAAAATACTAAATTTTAACTCTATAACAAAACTATTTAATTTATTTTTTTTTTTTATATTATATATTTGAGAATTTTATATCACATCACAACACTATCAAAACACAAAATACAAAAAAAAATTAGTTAACATAAGTATATATCGATGTCAATCACATGGATTAGTTTTAATAATAAATTTTATTCGATATTTTTATATAAATTTCACCAACATTAAGTGATTTTGACACTTTAAAAATAAAATAATAATACATAATTTATTGAAAAATAAAATTTGAGAATAATGGTATTTATAGTATGAAAATTAATTTTAAAAGTATAAATTTTAATTGGATTTTGATTATTATTTAATATTTGATAATGAGAGTTTTGTGATAAAACTTAAGCGTTATAAATAAATTCGTATAGTTATGATGTTCAACGAACAACCAAGGACGTGCAGAAGCTAGTAGTAAAATACTCGAAAAATTGTGTTGCACCAGTGCTAAACAATTTTTCGTGTGTTTAACTATATGAATGCTTGGCAAGCTCAGCTAAAATCTGGTATCGAGAAATTTTAATACTATTTTTTATTATTTATAAATTATAGTAAATGTAATTTTATAAAAATATTAAAATATATGCGGTCACATTTTATTGATACATTTACAACAACCGTTTAATTTGTACAACAGAAATGGCATTGCATAGACACTTGTAAGAAATAAATAGTATAAACAAAAATATGGGATTATTTAATCCTATTCCAAATTTAGTTTGAAGACCTATAACACCAGATGTTTAATTTTAACCTATATGCTTATTTAAAGTCGTATAAATATTTGGCAGAACCAGTTTTCATACCGCAAACCTCAAAAAATAATTTTTAATAATTAAATCTTAAAAATAATTCTAAGCTAGTTTTATTTAGATCCAGAATAATTCGAATTAAATGTTTCTCAAGAAAATACAGCTTATGTTTATCGCAAACGATATTCTATGTTTTTGTAACGAGATGGAGCCAGCTGAATTTTATTATTCATTGATGTGATACAAAAATAGAGTATACTAGACAGAGATGGGCGTTTACGCGTCATCTATTATTTTCTACATTGACGTGTCGACAGCTCGTAGATAACGTCAACAGAGTGGTTGTGTCAGTTACTTCTAAACTAAAGGGTGATCAAATTTGTTTAGGAACAATGCGTTATTGCTGATAGTTTTATAGAATTTCCAACAATGTAATTAAATCTCATTTCCAAAAGAGCGGAATTTAAAACTAATCGTGCTCAAATACAATGAATCTACAACAGCGTCATGTTTATCCATTACAAAATTATTAAATTGACCCAAAACAACAATATATAAGGTTATATAGAGTGGGGCCCTTTTTATAACGGTGGAACGGTATAGAACAGCTCGCAGAAAAATCTAAAAAACGACTCACAAAAGTCAGACAAAAATAGGTTATAACTTTCATTAAAAATAATTTGGGGAACTTTAACCATAAAATTTAACACACCCCACTCCATGGTAAAACAAATTCGAGTTAGGAAGCTAACGAGTTATTAAAAAGTCAAATCGTTCAAATATCCAACACTTGTTCATGTATATAAAAACCAACAACCGTCCACCAAGACATTCTATTAAAAACAAACAATACTCAGTGTTCTTCAAGAGTCTGGGAAAAAGGTTCATAATAAATACGTGGTGACTTCAATACGAAGAATACTCACTAGGGTGCTAAATTAACTACAACTAAAGGAAAAGAATTACTGAACGATTTTTTTATAACCAAAAGTATTTCTGGACTCTGCTTATTTGACCACCGTACAATTTCATTACTGATAAATCCATCTTTTATATACTCCCCATTTGAATAGAGAAAAATGAAAATTTAACAGAATCTGAATTGAATTAATTTGTAAGAAATTAATTTAAATTTTTTTTTAGCCCTAATCGAGACTTAAACTCAGCTATACCTATTTGTTATACTTTCAGTTTGTATAGGGAAATTTTTTATTTGGACGTTATTCATGTACTGACGTAAACTTAAAATTTGTATGGTCAGTGGTTAATATTGTGGCTCGCCTAGAAAATTGCATCAAGCATCATTGACTGCACTATGCAGTTCAGTTAAGTTTCAAACGATATTATGATATGTTGGAACAATTTATGTTCAATACAGCTTCTGTTAAAAAAATTCCCCCAAGTTTCTCAATTCAATTGGAAATTATAAAAGATTTGCATAACATCAAATATAAATACGGTGGTGGGTGAGGTAGTAGAGTGATTGGATTTGGATTTGTGGACCAGGGTTCGAGTACCATTAGCGACGGTATTATTTTAATTTAATTTCTTCTGATCGAGCCAAACATTTTTTGATTTAATTTCTCCTGTCAAATTGGTGATGGCGACATAAAAATAATCCAATTCAGCTTCTGTTCAAAACTTCAATATTCTCCATGTAATAAAAGTGGTAAGTATAAAAGATGGGTATCTGAGTATAGAGAACGCTAGTGAAATTGTACGCCGGTGGTCAAATAATCAGAGTCCATTGCCGTTGCTAAAATTTTCAATTTTTTTATTCGAATGGCAGCTATAAACGATAGGGATATCACCATTTATATATGTATGGCGGTAGATCGGTCGTAAAAGACGCTGTGTGACTGGATTATAATCACACTATTTCAAGACTCAATATATATTTTTAATTTAATTGCAAATTGGCCATTTTTAAATCAAAAAGCAATTTTTTTTTTAATTTAATGAGAAATGTGTGGATGCGCGTTAAATTTGTTTACCCTTAATCGAGGTTCGAATACTGTATAAAACCCACGATTCCAAATCCTCTGACACCGCTTACTATACCACCTCACCATTTCCATATATAGATTTGCCGCTATACTCATCCTTTAGATTTGCTAATTGAAGGGAGAAATTAAATAAATTAAATTAAAAATCATTTAATGCCAAACCGAGGCTTGAACTCAAGTTCACAATTCCAAATGAAGCTACTCTGCTTACTGGACCACCGCCGTATATAAAGTTGGTGCTATACAAATCTTTTGTTTGCCAATTCAATAGAGAAAATTGAAAATTTTAGCAATTTTAAATGGACAATTCATTACGGTTATACACGCCATCATTGACGCTGACGAGAATTGAACTCGAGTCCACGAATGCAAAAGCAATAACTCTGTTAACTGCACCACCGCCAAATTTACATAATGCTATAAGAATCATTTATATCCAATTCAATAGAGAAAATTGAAAATTTTAGCAACAAGAATGTACTATGCTTATTTGACCATCACCGTATATTTTCATTACGGTCATACACAAGAGATGGCTCTTATATTTGCAGAAATTGAATGTAGATTTCAACAGAAGCTGTGTTGAACCAATTTTACAGCAGAAATTAAGAGTATTGGCGCTGATGAGTATTGAATTCGAGTTCACGATTTCAAGAGCATTGACTCTGCTTACTCGACCACCAGCGTATTAAAATTTGGTGCTGAACAAACGATAGAAATCTTTACATGGCACAACTGATAAAAATCTTTACAAAAAGGTTATAACCGTCATTAAAAATAATCCGAGGAAATTTAACTATGACCGTGCCATAAAATTTAACCCACTCCATGATAAAACAAAATTCAACAGAGTCAACACTTGTTCGATAAAATATGTACCAGACTGATTACAAAATTTTCACAAAATTTAATGGATGTGTTTTGACGAAACGTACATGAAATTGGTTTTGAAATACGTCAAGTTAGATACATTTGCAAAAAATGTATGATTTGGCCAGCAAATTGCAGTTGTGGAAACAGGTTTTTGTCATTTTTTCATAACGACGTATTTTGCCGCGAATTCTTCAACACGATTCAGCAGTAAAGTTTTGGCCATATAGCTCGTTCAGACGACTCTATAATTCCAAATCAATGTTATCTCAAAGAGTCCACAGGTTGAAAAAATTTGGGCTATAGTGCAAAAGTCACACCGGCAGTTATGCCAGGAACAGGGAGCATCAAACAACATGTGCGTGATTTTATCTGTAATAACGAAATCTATAGCGAGGTGATTTGTGCAAAAACTAAAAATACTCAAAAAATTCAATTTAATTATATGGAAACTTTATTATCATTCGAAAGAACATTTCTTGTCATTTAATTTTTAAAGATTACATCTTTCAAATGATGGCCGAAACTGTGATGATCCTTTCTCAAAGTCCAATTTTTGATGGCGTGTTCGAGAATATCAAGTGGTATTTGGCGAATGACACGAGTAATGTTGGCTTCCAATGCCTCAAATCTAGCTGGTTTATTCACATAGACTTTGAACTGTGTGTAGCTCAAAAAAAGAAAGTCTAGAGGTATGACACGATCTAAATAGCCAATTCAACGATCCGAACCGAGAAATTAATTGCTCGCCAACATGATTTTTCAATAAGTACATTGCTTTGCGCGCTATATGGCAAATAGCGCCAACTTCTTGGAACCAAAAGTCGTCGAGGTCGGGCTTCAATTTCAGGCAGCATATATTCCGTTATCATGGCGCAATAACGAGCACTATTCACAGGTGCGTAACGGCCGTCTTCTTTTTTGAAAAAATATGGACGAATGATTTCACAGGCCCATAAACCACACAAAACTGTCTATTTAGTCGCGATTCAAACTTTTTGATGGTATTCCAAATAGTGGTCTCGACAGGCCCATTAGGTCAACCGTAACTTGGTCTAAGCGCACGAAACACATTCCTCAAAGAACGCTGATTTTCGTAATAAAGCTGAACAATTTGTAGACACTATGCCGGGCTCAGTCTTTCTTGATGAAATAGCAAACAATGCTGAATGAATAAAAACACGATGACAGTTTGAAACTGTGCATGAGTCATTTGTCAAAAATAAACAAATGAAAAAATCACCTCTAGATGAACGCTTTTACAAAATACTCCCGTGAACTGGCGCATTCGATTTCAAATCGCTAAAATTTCGTAGACCATTGACATTATGTTAACTGTCGACGTTGACAAAAAACTTTGCCAAGTAATCTACTTTATATTTTACGTATCGACAACCGCGTATATTACATGGCATAATCTACCTCGCCCATCCCTGATATTAGATCGATTGTTCTGTTAAGCCAAATCGATTATTCTTTTATACTACCGTTTCATGGCGCTTTTCACGAGCGGTGTAAAGGCAGGTACTAAAGAATTACTTACTTGTTTAGAGTTAGACATACGAAAATTTATAATTTTGAATATAAATATTATTGTATCAATTAATTTAAAACATGAAATCATTGCAATTTTTTAAAATAATTTTTTTCTGCTACCAAATTACATAGACTCAATATTTTTAATTTAATTTAATTTAAAGTGGATGATTGAAATTTTACATCATGTATCACTGCTCAAATTACGAATATTTATCGAATTTGTAATTTATTTTATACACATGTATATATAAATACATGTTATGTTTTAATGAATTCATTTTTAAAGTGCTCTGTGGTTGACGGGTATAATTCGAAAACAACGTTAGAACTAAATTACTTTTATATGAAAATGTAAAAATAATTTCGTATCATATTATAAGGTTAGTCGCCATACATATGTAGTACAGTCAGTTGCATGACAATAAAGCAAGTCATCAAAACAATATGCACAAGTTTTAATTTATTCACTAAGAGTCCAATAGAAATATCACTCCAATATATGTATATACATATTGGATATGACTAATATTAGATTTTAATACTCCTGGGTATTAAATAGAAAAAATAGAAATAAAATTCTGCTGTTTTCGAACAGAATAAATAATATGAATATCATCAATACTTGTAAGAAAATACGGATATATAGATAACATAAATACAATATGGTAAAGTTATACAAAAATATTAAAAACTTATTAATTTTATGTGAAGTTTGTAACAATTATTCAGTTTTAGTGTTGACAAGGATGTGAAAGCTAACAAGGCCCATAACAACAGAAATTCCAACTCTTCCATCACTATTTATAGCCTATACAGGGTGTCTATTTTAAAACTACATATTTAAATAAGCGTTTATTAGAATTCAATCATAACTTGTACGTGCTCACAAAGCAACGTTTAAACTGTGACAAATCATCTAATTTATGAAATAAATCGATTTTATATTATTTTCCTAATCTACGAGTAGGTATAGTTGTTTCACCTAATTTTAAAAATTTAGAAAGTTTTCTGTGCAATTTACTTTCCGAACAAACGTCTTTAAAAAATTTGAGTTTAATTCATTTAAACGTTACAACGAGAAAACATCATCAATTAAATTCAAAATTTGTAATTACCTTTATCCAAAAAGTACTCGTGTATAGTTCCTCAAAATCGTAACAAATTTTCTATATCTTTTTGAAATTAAGAATATCGTTAATTTGAATGATTAATCTATTAAAATCACAATTACAATTATTCTCCATAACAAAGGAAACAGTCGTTAATTTTCGCAGTCACAATTTGCTATTGCTTGGCCCATATTTCATTTGTGTTTATAAATCTTTCATGTCTATGTCTGATAACTCCAGTTCTATTTGTTTGATTTCAACAATTTTAAAATGTTCGCAATCATCGTGTTGTTTGCCGATGTGGCCCAAAAATATCCTTCAGACCGGATTTCATATTCCGCCATATTCCGAGATCGATTCGGAATAAAAACTAGATATAATTTCTCGAGTTTAAAAAAAAAATATTATGTCAGGTGTGGGTTTCGCACCCACGCTCCCAATTGGGAACCAGAGCTTAAATCTGGCGCCTTAGACCGCTCGGCCAACCTGACTGTTATATTACATTCTGTTTCAATACGACAGTATTTTGAAGTTTGGTACAGAAAAAATTAATCTGCATCATTCTTGGATAACGTCGCTATTTAACATTTAAAGGATTTATTTGCTTGTACTTACATATATACATAAATATATGCACATACTTTAATCACAATGCAAAATAGTAAATGGAATACATTTCTTGATTGAAGGTTTTAGGCACATACACCGATTTTTTTTTGGTCAATTTCTTCAGGTTTCTTTGGCATAAATGTTCCTTACATCATCGAATTTTTGAAAAACAATCACAAATTTCAATTAATTTGAGTTGGACGGCATCTAGCTATAGCATCAGCAGACTTCACTATAGTAATCTACCGACTGATTAGACATGAGACGGCCTGCATAGAATTCTAAGAGCAACTTTTTGAAGCCAGAAAGGTGATAGTAATAGCAGAGTTGCTATACATATAAAGGATTATTGTTGTCGTTATATTCTTATATTTAAATAACATTTATGTATTTTTATTACCCCGAACATCGCTTTATTCTGTTATTATAAATTTTGAAATAAAGTGTGGCTTCACTTCCAATAGTTATACATATAGTCAATGGTCAATCTAAACTAAAGCACGAAATTTCAGTTATTCTGAAAAATACTGGTTCGGCCAAAAGAGTATATAGAAATAAAAGCTGATTATCGTAATTTAGACAGCGGAGTTTTAAAATTCCGAAGACCGTTAAGAACTTCGTACCTATAAATGTGAAGCTAAATTTTCAGCCATGCAACTCATCTCTCGTACTCGTACTAATATAAATATGTCTAAGTTTAGTTACAATGTTGTTCGTAAAATATGTATATTTGGATGTATAAATTATTAAAATTGGCCTACGGTACTAATTACATTAAATTATATTATAATCTAATTAGTACATAAAGTAATAAATACCTAGATATGCACACTGAAAATTTATCAATTTAATTTATTATATATTAGGTATATTTATAATTCTTATTCATCTTAGTTATAAGAATATTTTAACTTTTATATTATATAAATATGTATATGAATACGTACTCGTATTTATAGTCATATCTGTATTATGATCCTAACAAAAAAAAATGGTGATAGTAATAAATAATGATATAAATTTTCTATCGATTTTTAATTAAATATGAATTAATCAGAATTAAAGATATTTTCGGAAAAACAATTTCTTGTTTGTTATATATATACATATATAGTATATAAGTTTATGCCTTTAAAAATTAATTGGTTTCTATAATTTTCAAGTATAATTCTCTAACATTTTTAAATTAAAATAATTTGATTTATTTACAAGAAATTTTATTTGTTTTTAATATTATTTTGTCATACTCCGTATTTTATATATATATTATAAATTATATTGATATAATAATTACTGAGATAAAAGTAGATAAGAAATTTTGTTTTTATATTTGAAATGAAATACTATACTTTACACACTATTATCTATCATCAATCTTGGATGCCAATTAAACAATAAAATTAAATAAATCAATTCACCATTATTCACACATGACATTTATATATAACACATATATATTATATATATATATATATAATATATATATATATATATATATATATATATATATATATATATATATATATATACCGGGTGTTTTTTTTAAACTGAGACGATCAAATATCTCGAAAACTAGCCACTCTACGGAAAAAATGTCCATAATCAAAATTTAATCATACCGCGGGGGAAAAGTTACCCCCGCCCCACCTACAAAGCGGGGGTGGGGGGACTTTTATTTTGCACTAATGTATTTCCCCCGCGGTATGATTAAATTTTGATTATGGACATTTTTTCCGTAGAGTGGCTATTTTTCGAGATATTTGATCGTCTCAGTTTAAAAAAAACACCCGGTATATATATATATATATATATATATATATATATATATATATATATATATATATATATATATATATATATATATATATATATATATATATATATATATATATATATATATATATATATATATATATATATATATATATATATATATATATATAATAATGTTTGTAAAATGCAAAGCTACATCTTATATGTGTCACGTTTTGTTATGAATACTTGTAACCTGGCTTGTTTACCGGCTAATTTTACTCAGCGAGGTCGTGGATTATTGCCAATTGAAACATTGAAATTTTAAATTAAAATTCAAATAGAAATTTATTTATGTACAAATATAATAAATAAATTAAATATTTTTACTTAACTAACTAACCTACAAAATTGTTACCAGACAACCTGCTTCAAGAATTTGATGAACTGCGCTAATTTTCTGCTTTGTTGTAAACTCGCTTTTACGATGATACTGGCTAGCTTTTGACACTTTATTGTTTTGGGTTTCTTCCCCTTTTTATTTATTTATATACATATGTATTTTTTTCAATTAAGTAATTGTTTTTCTTTACACCAAGACAAGACAAGTAACTTAACTTAATTGGTTGTCAACTTATTCGATTAAATATTGTTTATCGATATATTTTTATTGCACAACACACTTTGCACTTATACAATACTTTATTAGTTATTTACATTACATATACTACTTTGTTAATTATTTAACCATTAATTTAACTTAGTTGAGATGGTTTTTCTTAGTTTGAATATTTATTTTAATATGCTAAATTTTTCTATATTTAAAAATTTTCTTTTTGGAATTTTAATCACAAAAACTAATAATTTTTATTGAGGTTACTGTATGACAACTCTAGGACCTTTCTTGTTGATCGATAAGGCACAAAAAAAAACAATAACAAGATTTTTTATTTTTATACTATAGACTTGCATTTCTTTTACAAATCCTTTATTTTAATGGTAATTAGGTTTTTCCTTTTATCACATAAAATTCCATACCTATATACCTATATATGTATTGTAATTTCGTTTAATCGTTTCCCTTATGGGTGTCAACAACAAAAAAATATTTTAAACTTTTTAGGACGGACCATAAAAAAAAACTTTGAAAATATTTCTAATTTATAATATTTTTTTTTTTAATTTAAAGTTGGGCGGATTTTACTCCAGCACTCAATGCCACTAATGGACCCACGGTGCAATACCCACATTCACACTAATTCATTCATAATATTTACTTAGGAAAAATATTATTCCCAGATTGGCGCTTTTTACCTTACTTTAGCACAAAAATATTAAATTAAAATATATACATATTAAATTTACATCTTAACCTAATTAGGCCGACTCTTATACAAATATACATACGTACATAGAAAAAAATATTTCTTAAAAACAATTATGAAACAGCAATAGCTCGTTTCAATTTGCCTAGTCTTAATAAATATGGCGCTAGTAAGGCTCTATTATGTTACTAATAAATATGTAAAATTTAATAAATAATAATAATTATGTATGTAGTTTTTGAATTTTATAAAGAAAGTATAAAATCCAGAATATACTCGTAATAACCGAAATTTAAAAAAAAATTATATTTTAAGACCACTGGGGGTCGAATAAAAAGTATTTATTTAAAAGTCAAATGTTGAAAACAAAATTTGTTTATTATTATTTATTCAACAAAATATATTTAGAGAAATCATTTTATAATTGCATGATATTTGAAGGCCAGACTTAACTTTATCTACGAATTTATGTTCTTATAGTATTTTGTAGAATTAAATTAGTTGATTCGTTGAATTATAAAATATAAACTTTTAGCAAATTCAGTTTAACAAGATTAATTAAACTATAATAGATAGTCAAATTGTTTCATTTATAAAATAATAAAATTATTTAAAAAGTTAAATAGCAAGTTTTGCGGCACCATTCTTTTTATATAAATTTCAGCGGTCTAAACCAATAAAAAAATCAATTCATATCAATTCACGCACAGCAAATTGGAACAGATAAAAATTCTAACGCTTCTTTAATCATATTTCAATATGTACTATGATTGAAGGCATAATATGCAAGTGGCGTATGCAGATAAAACGTGATTATGCACATGATTGCGCATTCATGATTATGTCGTGAAACAAGTTTAATCATTTTACTAATACAAAAATCTGTTGTATTAACGGATTGTTCGTAATCCAACAAAAATGTTTGCTTCTTAAAAATGTAATAATATTTCAATATTAGCCGATTTACGTTCCATGAAATTTTACATAGTAAGCAAATATACGTACAACATACAAAATTATACAAAAAATATCTCGATATAAAATTTATTTATTTTTACGTTCAAGGATTATGTCTTAAATTGGCCAGTTTCTGATGATAAGTATATATGCTACATATGTAGCAGAAATTAATCAACCAACCTAAATTTTTCGAATAAATTGAAGATTTTGACAATATGGATACGTAGTTAAAGATTGAATTATCTACTTTTAAGTACTATTATCGATTTTAGTTTTTTATTGTATCCATAGATGGAAATCGCTCTTAAAGAACGTTTTATAAAAATTGTAGAATTTTCTTGATTTTCCGTTTTTACAACTCCTATACGCTCAGAATCAAAAAATTACAAGATTGGAAACAAATTATTAGACAAAGATGTTTTTAACAGAGTTATGAACATATAAAAACACACGTATGTGAAATTTGTCCTAGATCTGTCCTAAACGCAACAAAGTATTATGCATTCACTTTTAAATTAAATTTAATGTAACTTAGAGATCTACTGATATCTAACCACAATAAGTAGAATACCTCGAAACATGGCAAACATATAAGGAATTCTATAATTTGAATTTAAAAATATTCGATTAAAGCACACTTAAAAAAAGTAGGAAGTTTTAATAAGAGATTGTTCGTGCCCACTCCAAACGATCACATATTAGAAAAACTCGAGAAAATGCGGTTACAATGAACCAAAGTTGTCTAATCCTAAGTACCTGAAAGCCTATATTTTGGAATATTTGAGTGGTTTTCCATTATACCAGACTCACACCTATTCAAACATTTTTTTGGCTATGATGGCCCCTTTTTACATTACATTAGTAGCAGATCTCTGATTAAATGAGAATTAATAATTCACAATAAAAATTTAAAAATTCATTATATCGAGCCTTTTATTATGTATATACACACTCACACATATAAATATTTATTTGTTGTTGTTGCTTTTAGGACAGGTGTAGGATAAATTTCACGTGAATGTTTTCTACGTAAAATTTATTGTTAAATATCAAGAAATTTTAACATTTTTTTCTATATCCTTTAAACGCCATTCTAGGTACAGTAAATATCTATTATTGAGACCCAGTCAAGACGAAAATGGCAAGAAAATGTAAATGTATAGTGCAAAAAAACATTTTTGTTTTAAATTTATTTAAACTTTAGAGATAACCATCCAGGAGGATAAATTGAGCGTCTAAAAATGGTGCGTCGAAATTTTGGAGTCTGCCTTTGCTTAACTATAACTATTAATTTTTAATTTTTTCGTTGCAACATGTAAATCATTTACGGATTAGTGTTAAAAATTCAAACTGTTGATTGCCAACAAATTTTCTGGATTTCTGCTAATACAGTTTTGAATGCCCTTAGCACGTCCACACATTATGTTACATTTGACATTCTTAAATTTATTTTTTGCACATATTATACCAATCGATAAAGTTCATAGAAAATTTTTAGTTAGTTTTACAAGTTAATATTCTAAATAAATCGCCTTTGACACATGTAGTAGAAAGTTACAGAATTCTGAATTTTCATACAATTAACGAAAGTAGAATTTGAAACGGATAATATACATACGATAGGATGTTCACAACGCAGTTAATTGTTTGATGTTTACAAAATGAAACTAAAGGGTGTTTTTTTAGATGTTTGCAACATTGAGTTGTCAACACTGCTTTATTTGACAACCCATTTAACAGCTGATAGTTGCTTTTTGTTTAGTTTGGCTTACATCAAAGCAACGCTTGCAAATTGCTGAATTTTTTTTTATCAAAATAATGATTCAGTTCGTCAAACTTATCGTGCACTTCGTCCATTCAATGGCGTACATAATCGTCCTTCAGAGCGGCTAATTCGAATAACAATAGACCGTTTTCGGACCACGTTTACTCTTAATGATAATGTGCATCCCGCGAGACGCCGAACAGTGCGCACTAAAGAAGTTGTAGCCGCTGTACAGGAAGGCATTGAATAAGATCCAAATCAATCAATTCGTCGCCGTTGTCAGCAACTTGGGTTGTGTCCTTCCACTTTATGGAAGATTTTACGAAAGGAGCTTGGCTTAAAAGTTTTCAAGATTCAACTTGTGCAGGAATTAAAGCCAAACGACCATCGTATGTGCCGCCAATTCGGCGAATGGGCTGAAGCACAAACTGATATTGATGTTGAATTTCCATTCAAAATTTTGTTCTCCGATGAAGCCCATTTTTGGTTGAATGGGCACGTAAAGTGAGGATAATCCACAAGCTATTGTCGAAACACCATTCCATCCACAGAAAATTACTGTTTGGTCCGCTTTATGAACTGGAGGAGTCATTGGTCGATATGTCTTCAATAACGATGATGGACAGAATGTTACTGTCAATGGTGAGCGGTATAGGGACATGATCAGACATTTTTTCGTACCTCGATTAGCTGGCATTAATCTTGCTGACATGTGGTTCCAACAGGACGAAGCCACATGTCACACAGCACGCGCTACAATTGATTTACTCAAATAAACTTTTGAAGAAAGTATAATTTCACGTAATGGTCCAATTAATTGGCCACCAATATCGTGTGATTTAACCCCATTGGATTATTTTCTTTGGGGTTATGTAAAGTCACTTGTCTACGTCGATAAACCAGAGACAATTGAACACCTGGAAATCAACATTCGAAAAGTTATTGGCGAAATACGGCCGCAAATGCAGCGAAAAGTTTGTGAAAGTTGGTTTGTGAAATTGTTATAGATTGCGCCTTGTAGGCGCCAGCCGTGGCGGCCACATGGCCGAAATCATATTTAAACAATAATGCCATAAAATTTTATATCCAATAAAGCCCGTTTAATTGATATTAAAAATATATTTGTTTGTTTTATTATGATTTAAACTTGTGTAACTCTATATGTACATATGTATAACACTGAAACATTATTTCAAGCTAATCATTATATAAATTTTGTAGTTGATGTTAAACACATACTTGATCTACGCTGCGATACTCTGTATATTTAACATTTATTTCCCCAATTATAAAAAATAGTTTGCCGAATAGTATTTATACCATATTTCTTCTATATATAAATATATATGTATACAAATATACAATATATGAATGTTCATAAATGTAATGCATACTAACAAAACTAACCCAATAAAAATAAATTCATTAACTTTATCCGACCAACAAAAATCTATACAAATTTTAACCAACATTGAATATTAAAATTCTAAAAAAAATAACTTAAATCAAAACTAATCAAAAACTATAAACTTTGCCAATTAGTTTATCTAAAAAGCACAAAAAGCATACAAAAACAATTAAATGTATCACCATAACAAATACAGAGAAAATACAAAAAAAAATATTTTCTCTAAAATAAAATTGAAAGCAAAACTATGATCCTATATATAATAAACATATTTTTGTTACGTTTATATTTAAAAATATGCAAAATACAACAACACCAACTAATTAAATAAATAATTTTAATTGTAATCTCAATTATTATTCTTAATCTTTTGTTATACGAAAAACTTGTATATATTTCAAAAGTATATCACTACACACAGAATAGTTATGAAAAAAAAAATTATAAATAGAAAAACATCTCTCGCTAGGTAGTCTGATTTGTTGATGAACATTTGTATAGAAAATATAATAGTACAATATTATTTTAAAAATGAAGTTAATATTTTTAATTTTAACGTTTCTATTAATTAATATTTATACTCTAAGAAAATTTTTAGGTTTATGTTAAATATAATTATTAATTAAAACAAAACTTATTTCAGCGGTTTAATATGTAACAATGTTCATTTCTCTTTTTGCTACATCGTAGATTATCAAAATTCTAACTACATATATAATGTATATATACATGTATGTATGTACATACTCGTATATGGCTTGCAATGATCTTATATAAAGATTTCCACATATAAAGAAAATTCTTTTATTTTTATATTAAACAATTTAAAAAATGTTATCCGTCAGCGAACATTAATTGTTTTTGATAAAATTATTCTAAGATGGTAAAAGGTTTCGTTCAGTCGGTGCATATATTAAGAATTATTTGCGTGATATTCAAAACTCATTCAACATGGAACTACTAGGAAAATATAGTTAGTGTGTGTGCCAATCGAAATAAAAAGCGCATAAAAAGTTAAAAAGGTAAAAAAAAATGTATTCACAAAAATTTTAACTTGTTTCGGACCAAAAATGTTTGATTTGGTTAACAACCAACGCCAACTTGTAAATATTGTGTACGCTATAAAATACAAGTTTTTTTTGGTACTTTGACAGAATTAATTTAATTTACACAAATGATCAAACAGGCATAATTTACACAAATGATCAAATAAACATATTTTATAAAACCTTTGCTCATTTTAATGTTAATAAGATATCAACTTTAATTTAATTCAATATTATATTTTGTAATGAAATTATAAAATCATGAAATTACGCCGACATAAAAATTGGTAAACGTCACAAATTTTAACTGGTTCCAATTGGCCCAACAAAACAGTTAAAAAGTAAGGATTTTTTTTTACCACAGTTAAAATATTTAACTTTTTATGCCGATTGGTACAAACACTTACATATAATAATTTTAGAAATATTTAAGAAATTTCCCCGAAAAATTACTCCCCGACTTGTATTTAAATAACAAAAATCGGTTTTGAATTATTTGTTTTAACACTAATGTACATAGATATGATAAATCTAACATTAAGCATCATTCCTACCAATAATTTTCCGTTCTAAAATAGAACCATGGATATTACACTATTAGGCTTTTGACGCCTTGAATTATAAAGAAGTATTAGTGGCAAAATGTTTTAATTTAATATGGGACCACGTACCTTATTTTGAGCATACATGCTTATTAGTAACAAGGTGTACAGATCTTGAATTATTTCAACCACTTTATGCATGCGCCCATTTAATAACGATTTGTGAATTTGGAATCAAATTGAACAATACAGGGAAGGCACAAATATTGGATGGAAACCATATCGAATTCTGCACCGAAAATGGCTGGTAAACTATGTGGACTCCATACCTCGTGGCATGTACTCCAAAGTGCTGCTATTGATATTTGCCTTTAAACAGCTTGTGACATTTTGCTTAAAATAAAAAATGTTTTATAAGAAGTACAAATAAAAATTTAAATCAAAACTTCAAAAATATCAACAACAAAATACACAACTACTCGACACAAAAGTCAAAGGCTATATGATTTCTCGGTAGTATATTCTTAAAAAAAGTCTATTAACAATAAATTATCTACAAGTGTTGTATGTGAACACTTGAAAAAAACGAGCTAAAATTTCTAGCATAGCTGTCGATCAAACTTGTATGCAAATGAAGACAATAATAAATCAATATAAACAATTGTATAAAGTAATTGCTGTTTGTCGCATATTACATGACGGCTTGCTATTGTGGCAAATTTAAGGAACAATGATAAACTGACAAAGAATTTCAAAATGATGACCATTGCCCTTTATTAGTAAAATTCATAGAGGAACCAACTTGTACATTTTGTGATCATGTGCAGAAATTTAAACAAAAAACTTGATTTTATAATTTTTATTAAATATTTTATAAAATAAGTTTTCGTGAGTCTTATTATTATCAAACATTATTCCATATTGACTATAAACATCAATGTTACTAGATCTACCCCAAAACATATGACAATCGATTTAGATTTTGCAAGAAAGAGACAGAAAATATGTCAACTTTATTACAATCTATAAAAGACAAAATATCTTCATTTAATTTGTGCTAATTTGGATCTAGGGATTTCTCGCATTCAAAATTTTTTTAAGTAGTATTAGAAAAAATTAAGTCTTAAAAATTGCTTGAAGGCCCCAAATAAATGAACACGTTGTATATTAGATGGAGATCGCATTAAATGATTTAGTTTTTACAGCTCATATATTTATCAATGATTTATAGGTTCAACTAATAAAATTCATAATTGATGTATTTTGAATTTTTTCTGGAAATTCTGTGAATTTACGCCCTATTTAATGACAAATTCTCCGTATAAACGGTACAGGTAGAACTATTCTAATTTAATTTTACATTAGGAATATATAGATTAGAGAAAGTCCAATAAAAATCATACAATAACAGTTTCATTTTTTGTATATGCATTTTGGTATATACACGCATGAATACAACGATTAAAAATAAGGATAATAATTTGTATGTACACAAAAGTATTCGTACAAAGTTGCACGATTCAGAAAAACAGAAATAAATGCTTATTAGATGGCACCACTGGCATACTATTTTTATAACGAAATTTTTTTTATTCAACGAAAAATAATGTAAATAAATCTAAAAATAAAAGGAAAACCAAATTGACAACACCCGGCTGATATAACTTGGAAATAACAGGTAACGTAAAAATTGTTAAAAAACATTTGGTGCTCCATCTGTTGAGTATAGCATTATTAATTTGTATCGATACTTGAAGTCACTTGAGTTTACTATGGAAATCTGCAGTCATTTCCCTTATTATAGGTGTATTTTGTTGAGAACAATTTAACTCTAATCCGTACGGAGTTAATTTTTCTCAACAAAATAACTTTTTTGAGTTAATTTTTTTTATGAGTTGGTAATAGTTTTGAAAATTAGTGGTCATAACATCATGGAATAATTAGTTGTCATAATATCATTGGTTGTCATACTATAATATAGAAAATACAAGAAAAATTTGATGAAACAAAAATAATTAAAACTTTATATAAATTGACGCTTACGAAATGTTATTTAATTACCAAAATGACAACCTTCGAAAGTGAAATTGAAGAAAAACATTAAAAATGTACGTCTGGTGTCAGGTATCATAATTAAAATCGGAATAGAGTTAAATAACTCAAGAAATATTTTGGAGTTATTTAACTCATGTCAGAAGTTAATCAGTGCAATTGTTGTTGTAACAACCTCAACAAAATACACCTAGTATTATAAGTTATTTGGAAAAACGAATTCCATTATTTATGATTCCATGATTTGCTTTGATTGGAATGTTCGACCAAGCACTAAGCAGGATCTCCCGGAGATGGCCGGGCCTCACCGAACACCCGTTTACACATAGCATAAAGAGGATTTGGATAGGTTCAGTTAGTATGATAGAAATTGACTCGGTTGTAACCTGGTATAGTCAATAAGTAGTAACACAGGACGATACAGTTCTAATCTACTTTTATAATTTTTTCCAGCAATACTGGGCTTTGAAATAAAATTTATTAGTTTGCTGGATCAGACTTATGAGATACTCCTGAAAATTCAACTCAAATTAGTTACAATTTTTTTTATTCTGCATACCAACCTATAATTAATTAATTTACATTTAAGTTTTACTGGCAGAGATCCTGTAATTTAGTTCATTTTATTATTATTAATTCCATATATTTGAGTTGTGATAGACACTGTAATAAATGATAATTAGTTTATATTGTTAAATGGTTCAATATATGTACAGAAAAAGTCAAGAAAAGCAAAGGAGTTAAACATGCCATATATCTTTATTTAATTTCATCCTGAATGAGGTTTTACTAACTGTGTCAGACCAATTCCCAGAGTTGAAACTAGATCAGTGTGTTGAATTGCAACTTCCTCTCAATTACTAGGTGCCTTAAAATTAGCGGGCTTAGAATTAAACCCCCATAAATGCACCGCTTTGATCCGAGATCCCTCAGCATCATTTGTACCACACCCCAGCATAGTGTTGTATGGTGTCACTTTCAACCGTGGTGATACAATGCGATATTTGGGTACTTATTTAACCTCCAAGTTAAGTCGGCTCCGCACCATACGTACTCGGTGTCATCAGGCGCTCGGAATAACTCGTCATATGCAGAGATTCATTCATAGAAATCAAGTTCCCTATGAGACGGTTATCTCTATGTACTGCTCCGTTATTTGCCCTATGTTGACGTATGGTTTACAGACAGCTTCTCTAACTTTTGCAAACCGACGTCGGCTAAAGAAATACGAGTTTTTTTTTCTAAAGAAACTACTCGAGTTCTGTCTTTACCATTCTCGCTCAAGTAAAATCAAGGACATCTTACATGGTAAGACTATTACATATTTATAAATTTTGGAACTATTGTTATTAACAATATAGAGTAAATAATAGGCAATTTTTACTAATTTTTCCTTATAAATATTTTAAAGAAATTTTAAGTAAAACTCTATATTTGTTTATAAAAATTGTCCTAAAAAATTATAAACAATTAGAATTGGTTATAAACAATTTATTTATTTATAATAAATAAATTATTAACAATAGTGGATTGAAATAATAATTATTCGATTAATTATAAAATTGCTATTAAGATTATGAAATTGAGTTAAAAAACAATTCTTCACAAAATAATTCCATAGAACCGAGATCCAGATATCGCCTAACGTGATGTATTTGGTTAGATCATTTAAGCTCGTAAGAAATTATCTGGTATACAATATATTATATAGTGCATAGTGTATACATTGATTTTTGAATGAAGATTTTCTGAGACATCCAGAAAAGTCAATGGCATTATGGTTCTCAGGGAAGATACCACAATCCCGAAAAGCATGCTCAATTGCGGTGAAATTCTTGTTCCATCACATCTGCAAACAATAAATTGTAGTGTTGTTAAATTATCCTAAAGGTTTTGCCACCTTGAATTCCATCATTGCCTGGCATATTATTTGAGCCAAAAGGATGTTCTCAACGGGCAGATTCGATAAATTCTTCCACATATGATCCTCCTTTTTTTCTTTCATGGTATTATGACACTGGCTAGTTTTGCAGTGCATAAAGTGCTGTAAAGTGCTGTAAACCAATTTTTGTAAGAAAGAGAAAGGAACAGGAGACAACATTATTATAATGGACGTCACGTGCGTCAGCATGTAAAATATAAATGTAAACAAAAATATTAATTTTCAATTAATTAATTTTTGGGATTGGAATTTATATGGGATTTGAGTTAGAGTTTAATTTGATTTTATTAAATTTTATTAAAAATTTGATTAAAACATATATTTATTTATAATTAGTTTTGTTCAAATACAATAAAACTAGCAACATATTTTTTATTTAAACACAAACTGTGTACTGAAATTGTACTACTCGACTTTGGAATCACTCGCACTTGTATTTGGAAAACCTAAAGAGTAGTCTACAATTCTTCTTCTGCTTCTCGAAGTTCACTTAAAAATGCACCATGCACGGTAGCTGAATAGTTTCGTATTGTGTGTTCTCCAGCAAAAAATAACCGTGGTAATTCTTTATCGTCATTCTTCGAATCGGTTTGAGATGTTGGTGTTACAGGCGCGGCGAGTAAATCATAATTTGAACCGGATGATCCAACTGAGACAAAACTGTAAGATCCTCGGGCCCAAGGATCAGCATGCCATCTTGTTACTAGTTTATTTTGGTTGTGGTACTGCCGAATTTTTGAAAATACCTTTGAGTACGGCAATACAACGTCCTACAATTACATCATCAGATACGTTTTCCATAATTGCAGCGGACTGTCCAGCCACAAGGACCAACAATACCGGTGATTGCGAAATACTCCAGAATAAAAATAACTCACCACGACTTGCAGTTGTACTACCAACATGACCAAACAAATTTGACGAAGTATCCCAAAATATTCGATCGAAGCACAGCACAACTTTATTTAAATTTCCGAATCCCAAACGTTGAATGGGCGCTTGTTCCACTCCAGAAGAGGGGGATCAAATTTAACCGTGTTTAATTGATTGGATGATGGAGATACGGCAATTTTCAGTACGCCTAACGTAAGGGTACATAAGACTAGATCAGCTTTATAAGGTACTGATGAATTATTGGTTTTAACATTTTCCGAAGTAACCTCCACACCGCCAGGAAAATACTTTATCCAATCCCTCCGGTAACGCGATTGGAACACATGAATATCCATTTCGCACAGTTGTATGATTGCCAATGCATTCAAAATCGTCATCTTGGTCTCAATGTTTTAAGGACAAAGTGTTTAGTGGTGTCGCATTAGCGAATTCTAAATTTGCAAAGTGCCAATCTAAAATTTGACGATCGTTTGATGACAGATATACATCAATTGGAGGATTCATTTCCATTTCTTTGAGTTTTGATTCCATTTGATTTAAATTCAACTGTTCTACGTCAGCCCAAAGAACATGCAATTGACGGTGAGCTAAACGTACATTAAACTCATTCTCAATATACATATTTTTATGTTGTTGGATCACATTATTTAAATGTCGCACTGGTGTTTCATTAACATGTTTTTCTTGTAATCGTATAATCCATTCCAATGCTTGGCCTAATGATACTGGATTATTTCCGGCATAATTAAAATCTAATTGATGGGAGAACTTGTGAACTCGAGCAGTCTATTAAATTCTCTTTCAACCATTTCATCTTTATGATTTGGTACTGATTTTCCTCCAGCCCCGTACATTGGACAAGCTTGTTTTATTGGAGCCATTTCCATACCAGTTTGTCTGCTCAATATAGTTAGAGGTTTACCCCATATTCCAGTAACCACCATTGCACCTAGATCAGCAATGTAATTATTATTTCGAAATGTGGCAATACGCCCTCCAACACGATCTCTTGCTTCTAACACAATAACATCCATTCCAAATTGTTGAAACTGTTGTGCTGCTGCTAGTCCTGAAATTCCCGCACCAATTACAACCACTTTTGCAAATTTTTTAAGTGGTAATGTTTTTTTTATATGCTTGAAAATATCGTAAGTTTAATTAAATTTTAAGTTTTAAGTTTTAATCAAATTTTATTCTTACAATGTTTCCAATGTTTACAATTGAAGATGTCAAAAAAAGTGTGAATGTCAAAAAAAAAGAATCAAAATGTAATTGTTTTCTGCTAGAATTGCCCACTTTTTTTGCTAGACAATTTGAGCTACGCTGGTTTTTTGACATATAACGATTTTTTTACGTACTATGTCGTATTCACCCACACATGTGTATATTTTGTATACATGTTTTTTTTCTCGCTCGGTTTGTCTTTTCTAGCCGCTAGAAAAGTCGGAAAAAAAGCCAGTGTCATAATACCATCAGGAAATTATTTCTTCTATGATGTGATTGTCCAACTATTGTGACACGGTGTCAATTAATGTACCTACTCCAAAAGAGTACTATTATTGACACCGTGCGGGAATGAATATGAATCGTACATCAATTTAATTGACCACAATTTTCTAGTTATCTTATCTTTAAAAAAAGACGGTTTAAATATCACATCTTTACGTTTTGGTCTTAACAACTAATTGAATAAGCTTATTATTTAAATTAAATTATTAAAGTGTTAAGAAAAACTTACATAAATATTCTAATTCCATAATAAAACTCAGTGCGATTCGCCATATAAATTTAACTTTGCTACGCAAAATTCGCTAACAGACTAAATTTCTAAACAAGAGATAGGTTATTGTAGAAACGCGAGTATTACTAGGGGTTATACAAAATAATTATGTTAAAATTTGTGCGTATGTCAATAACTGTATAGTTTACACTATAGAGTAGTTAATTACTTGAATTAAACCTTTAGTTATTTTTGAATTCGCTGTATATATACATATACGTATAAATTCATATACATATATGTCAGAATGGTTTTATTTATTATTTGTTGGCTATTAGTCGAAAATGTTCGTATCATTCACACAGAATTAGTCATAAATACTATGTATACATATTTATCATTGCATATTAAACAAAATCATAAACATTACAAAAATTGTTGAACATTACTAAAATTGAAAATCTAACCATTTTAAAACTTTATACATATACCAAATAACTACCATTAAGTCAGAAGTTTAGGTAATAAAAAATTCTTTGATTTTATCTCTATTTTGGTTTAAGGCTCATTTAATTAACAAATCAATAACAGAAGGAAATAATTGTATATATAAGAGTATATATTCTATAGTTTATAATAGTTATAACATACAAAAGAAAAAAGCTAGAACTACAATTGAATTAGAATATTATAAATTTGGTTTAAAACATACTTTTTATGGAGTCCACAAAAATGTCACATATATCAAATACAACCTTGAGGGTAGTGTCCTTATATTTCTTTTTAGGAAAAATTATCCAATTTATCGACAAACAATATTTACGTATATACATATAGGTGTATAACATACGTAATCTATAGAAAAACAAAAACAATATGTATATGTACATTTATGTACATATTATGTTCTGTCTATGGTCAATTTTACTTTTATCTTTGTCAATGATAACAGACAATATTGGTAATTAAATATTCAAATGTTTGGTCATGAACTGAATTTTATTTTTAAGTTTTATATACAGTAAGTCCTTGACTTATGTGATTAATTCGTTCCAAATGTTTTCGCGAAAAATCGCGTAAGTGGAACAAAACTTAAATTCGTGAAATTTTTGTTTAGCTTTAAGGGATAGGTCAAAATAGAATGGACCTACATTTATATTATTTCTAGAAATTATTATTAATTCAGATATGTACATAAATTTTTCAGGGTACATAGATACATTTAAGGTACATAAAACTACTCTTTTTCATCACAAAAAAAAAAAAAAAATTTAAATCACGTAATTACAAATTCACGTAAGTCGAATTCACGAAAGTCACAGACTTACTATAAATGTTTTTCTTTTGCTTTTTTGTATAGTGTTATTAAGTCCTAGGATGCATACGTATTTTTTTGGTTAAATTTTTTCAATCATATCTGTTGTTGATTTAGATACATATTGTTGTTTTTGGTTTAGTTTAGAATTTGCAAATAAACCGTATATATACCAAATATTTTTTACTTTTATCCTTTCCAGCATTTCAGCGCCTGCGGTTTATTGAGTATTTTTAAATTACAGTCAACAACAATTTTGGAACTCGGTTGACTTGGGACTACGTAGGCTGCGGGACCAGTAAATTCAATTACCTTATCAAAAAGTAGAGTAAATCGAGTACACAAAAGTAAATGCTTAAATTAGGTACTTTATCTACTGCAAGTGATTGATACTCGTGTTTTTAAAACAGTTAGTCAGTTATTCACAATGAGCCAGGATGATCTAGTTAGTTACGAAGATGTGATAATTTTAAAATTCCAAGTGCCTTGGGAATAATCAATTTTCTAAAAAAAATTCGCAAAATTGATTCACGCATTCATTTTAGTCTTAGTCTAGTTTGGTCTAGGAGACCAATTTAGTTTAAACTATAGTACTCGTAATTAATAGTTCTGATTAGTTTAAAATTTCAATAAATTATGTACATACATGTGCATATGTATATATAGTTTCCGAAATTATCAAAACTGAAGTAATTAAATTAAACTATAGGTGCAGCTATACAATTTTTTTAATTAACACAATTTTTATTGTTACATAATCAGAAAAATTAGAGAAAATGTTGTATATTCGTTAACACCAATACATTCTCACATAAAAAATTTTCTATTTCAATGTGGATATTACATTGAAAAATTCATTATGTAATATATATTTATGTACGTAAAATACATATGTATTTATGTATGTATTTTATATAGCTATATGCGAAATGCAATACCATGCAATAAAATTGATCACACACATTACGATTACCCCTTGTTTAGCTCTCATTTAGTCTTTTCCTGGTGAAGTTTGCTCATTTTCAATGTTATAGATGAGATGAACGATGTAAATATTATATAAATATGAGAATATAGTTTTTAGTTTTACATAAGGATTCACATACTAGTTTCCTATTGGGAGGTGGCTCCTAACCATTACCACTGATTTAGGAGGATGCATTCAATAATCTCCCTTTGCACACTGCGCGGATGGTGCAATTATTTTTTTTTATATTAGTTTTTCTCGCACAAATACCAGAAAAAGCATGGCGTGTGTGCCCTTGACCTTGTTACATGTGCATGTATTTTTAGACATGTATATAGTAGATTTAAAAATAAGAAGATATGTTTTATACCCAAGTACAGTTGGCACTGACAAATATCTCCCCTACTTTAAGATGTCATTGAAAGTCGCAACAAAAACTTTCGCAGATTTTATAAAATTGCAATCATTACATACAAAAAACGTATTATAACTCAAAAACAAACTAAATAAATAAGACAGTTTAAATTAAATTAATTTTTTTGCGCAAACTCTAAATGAAACTAATATAACACTATCATATACATTCAATTGTGAATTACAAATTGAGAATACTGACCAGCGGCGTAGCTATACCGTGTGGCAAGCAAAAGACAAGAGTTAGCGGTGTCTCGAGGCCCTCATGATTTAATCGAATAATTTTATCACATTTAGTTGAAAGATAATATTATCCAAACATAGGCGAAAAAAGAACAATTTTCGAGGTTTAACATAAGCTAAGTACAAAATTACCTTTATTACTTTAAATTCTTGTCCTATATGAAATAACTTATAATACTATAAGGGACATTACATACTGCAGATGTTATCGACACAAATTAATAAAGCTTAATTTTCCACATAGCGCGCCGTTTTTTAAAAAGAATTTTAACGTTACCTGTTATTTTCAAGTTACTTCAGTCCGGCATTGTCAATTTGGTGGTACCGGTGGTGCCATCTAGAAAATAAATATGCCATATCTTGAAACGCAAATCTGCAACAATTTCCCTTATAAATCGTGTTTTTTTATTCAAAAATTTTCGAGTTCAAATATGTATAGTTCTGAATAAGAATTTTCTCGTTTTTTCAGTAAAATCCAAATGAATTAAATTTTTTATCAATAAATATGATATATGTATTTAATATTAAACTACATTTTTAATTCAATATTATCAACATAAAATTAAATTTTAATTTATTTTTCAATGTTCTCAATAAAACAATGTTTTATTCAAGATCTTGATAAAATCATAACTCGTGGTTTTTAGTCAAAAATTATCGACTTCGAATATAGTTCTGCATAAGAATTTTCCCGTTTTTTCAGTAAAGTCCAAATGAATTTAATTTTTTATCAACAAATGTGATACATTCAATGTTAAAATACATATTTTAATTCAATATTATCAACATAAATATAAATTTAACTTTATTTTTCGGTGCTCTGAATAAAACATGTTTTTTTGAAGTTCTCGATAAAATCATAGTACACGAAGCCGAAAAATGTGGGAAATTTTAAAAGGAAATATTTTAAACAAATATTTTTCATTGTATTTAGCTTAATACCTGTATTATTTGACAATAAATGTCAAAAAATATTGTTAAAAGTTGAAATTATTCAATATACTAAATAGAATCAAATATATTGGTTTAATTAAATAAAATTTCCCAGTATTATTCCCGATGTTCTATATAGGACTCGAAGTTCTGTTAGTAAAAAAACGCAGCAAATATAATTATACCAGCAATAAACCGCCCACGTGAAATTGTGCGTCATATCTTTTCGACTAAAAATGTGTAAAACTAAAAGTTATATCTATAGAAATTTAATTTCTCCGGATTGCATGTGTAATTCATAAATATGAGAATTGTTGAAATTCATGAAAGAAAAGTGTGAAAATTGAATAATTTTTCTACCTAAAACGAACGAAAACATATGGCTATTTGTCTCAAGTACATGAAAAAAAGTGTCTTTGGGCCTAATTTATAAGTTGTTTCAAAATGCAAAAGCCAAATAGTTTTCATATCTCGACCACTATTAATGCTATAACGCACTAAATCGGCCAGAAATTCATAAGC
Source organism: Tipula unca (assembly GCA_951394425.1). Classification (NCBI taxonomy): domain Eukaryota; kingdom Metazoa; phylum Arthropoda; class Insecta; order Diptera; family Tipulidae; genus Tipula; species Tipula unca. The sequence continues at coordinate 56,755,921 of OX596381.1, forward strand.
ATTGGTTGTGTACATATACGTCGCCAAAACCGTCTATAGACGGTTTTGATGACAGTCAGAAAATCAGTCAGACTTGTTAGTATAGAAGATTTTGAATCGTATTATAATACATATTTTGAGACACTTTTCTTTAGGCAAGTAGTACATACATTGTTTCGCGTACTTTTCATGTTTCTTTCAATAAACATCATGTTTCACACGTACAAGAAAGTAAACGGAAATCCGTGTGCTATGTACTCGTATACTGGTTTGACCTGTTATATTTATAACACATATTAAGCACAAATTGTTTGTAGGGTAGACAATTTTACTCCAATATTGCGCAACGTACAATTAGTCTATTTTTATACCATTAGTTTTTTCTTTCAATTTTCTTTGCTCCATCCTCCATTCGCATTGACATTTCATAATCGTGCTATGACCGTGTTGTAAGTCGTATTGATTAACGTCATAATTATATTATTTTATTATTTTTTCGCGGTGTTTTATTAATAATTATTTTTTTAATTATCATATCTTAGAAAATTAAGTATAAATTACAAAAACATTTAATAATAAAATCTATATATTATATCTACGTACGACTTATAAATTGGATATATTCTTTTTGGTGTTGCTGCGAATCTCGAAAAGGTAAGAACAAGTGAGAATCATCGCTCTTCGTAAGAATTATTTTGCATATATAAAATTCTTGACTGTAAAATACGATAAAGATAGGTTATGTTTAATATAATTTTTGTTTTTAATTTGTGTAATTTTACAGATTAATTGACTATTAAGTTTCTATTAATTCGTAGGATATGATAAGTTAAATTGTGTTTATAAGGAAACAATCTAATGAAAATTATTCATTTTATTTTGCATTCAATCGGGTCGAAATTTTCAATATCAACTTGTCATTTATTTTTTTTTTTATTTGCAGTTTGTGCAATGTACGTCAAATACGTAAAAGAAAATTAAGTTAATTACATTTACATTTTGTGTTTCGTCTTGTTCGATAAAAATAAAATTAACAATATATTACAGAAAACAGTTTTTGTTTACATATTACTGTTGTGAACATTTTATGGATGCAATGTTTATGTTTGTAAGCATCTCTTGTGGCGAAGCAAATTAAATTTCTTGACGCACTACACTAGTTTTGGCCAGAGTTTGCCACGTGTATGTATAGACATAAAAAACTATATTGCAAATCGCAACCAAACCACACACCTAAACCATTATAAATATTGCATTCATTTGATTACTTACTCTGCTGTTTATTATTATTTAAAAACGCTTATCAGTAGGTAATTATTATTTTAGTATAAAAAAATCATTGGTGTTTCTGTGCTGTGTACACTATACTATTATCTAACATTTTTCTGTGTAGGTATGTACATAGCGCAGCTAGTATACCTAAAATGATTATAAAATAATAGTAAAAATAAAATTGGAAAATAACCATACATGACAATTTTTTAAACAAATAAACCTAACTAGCAGAAAAAATTTTATTATCAAAATCATTATTTTAGTAACCTAAGTAGAACTAACAAAAATATGAAACATCTAAATTCAGAGGTGTATCTTACCAAATATAAACGAATATTTTTTCAATGCTCATAGTATTCAATTTATTCCATTTTTTATTTATATTTTCTTATAGTTTAAGGCTATTGCTATGCCTTGATGCTTTGATATATTAATGGTTGCATATAACTATAATATGCGAATGATAAAATCGATTGCGCTATAATTCATCATTCCTCACATTGTCCGATATATTCGTTTTGATCCAAAAATAGGTTTATGTAAAACTAATAAATCGTTTCAATTATACCTGCCTTCGTTCGTTAGATCAACAAGTAGAGATAAATTTAATTTCGTTCTTGCGTATTTATCGATTAAGATTTATTATTATATATTTGCACATTAACCTAAATATTTATAGAGTTATTTGTGGTTGGTACGTCAAAAAATGTGATATTTCTCAAGGTAGGTTTTGCATGAGCGTTGAAAAAATTTCAAATTTTGCTTATGTTCTACGCCAATATTTTCGGTTAAAACACCGTCTTTTCTAAATTGTTGTTTAATACAGCCAGTCATTCAAATGTAGCATTAGCATCAACAATACAACCTGGCCTGATTATTCATTATGTTAAATTGTTGACTTCAATATAAACGTGAACATTATAAAATTGAAATATTGAAAACTATAATTATTTATAAGAATGGAAAATACTGACGCAATTGCAAAAAGAAATTTCGTGATTAGTCTAAATAGAGAAACCGGGTCTTTGATTGTATAACTAATCATCAATTTCAAAAGTCAATGATTTATTCGAAAATATGGCGTGTAAGTAAGAGTTTCTGATTCAGCGAATATAATAGACCATATCAACTCCCGTAGCATAAGAGCATATTTTCATCTTAATTTTTGTTTGGTTTTTGAATGTTTTTATGATTTTAGTACGTTTCAGTTATTCCATAGTTTCCTTTAGATTTTTTAAAATTTTTTATTTAAGTTATCATCGATTAAGCACATTAAGTTTGCTCAGGTTTGTCAGGAAATGATATTCCATCTTTTCAATTGTTGTCTCTATGCAATATTTTCATTTCCTATTATCATTGCGATCAAAATGTTTGACGAACGCATACAATTAAATTAGAATTTTGAATTTATCTTTGATTGTTAAAATAAAGTTTTTTTAAAATAATATATGTAAAATATCTGTTTATTGCTATAATTCTGTATATTATAATATGTACATCGTTTGTTTAAGTAAAAACCTAAATTCTTAATTATTATTTGATTTTATTGGCAGTCAGTCGGGTTTGATAATCAAAACAATTATTGAAAATGGTTAGCAAATAAGTTTTAAAAATAATTGTGCTGCATTTAGTTATTCATATTGTAATAATTTAATCTTTGTTAAGATCATATACGTGTTAATAAGGTAATTGAATAAAGAAAATACTGATAAGTAAATTTTAGTTTTAGCATTTTTCCATGATTTGTGTTTTACATTGAAATGATGTTGGGATGCAACATTCTGAAAAAAATACCGTTCTCAGTTGTAAATTATAGATGTCTGCACTTGAATTATGGTTAATCATGTTTTTTGGCAAATATGATTGATTTAAATTAAAGAGATAATTAAATTTGTACTGCAAAGTACAATAATTGAATGTTTATCTCATGATAGAATCATGAATTAAACTATTTCACTCCATTGTTGCAAGAAAACTTATAGTAGTGTGAGACCTAACGGATCGCAATTCGTTCCATTTTCTTTTAAAAATTGCTGAATCGAAAAATTATTACTATTAATTATAGGAGGTAATGGGGCATATCATTTTAAATCAAACTTGCCATATATGTATGTAATCATCGAATTGTTGGTGGTTCAAAAGTTAATTACATTTTTGAGTTTTTCCCAGTGCCACTAAAAAATTAACTAATAAAAATGTGTTTTTTTTTCTAAATGGTTCGAACCTTATTTCATGAGCTTTGTGATCGTCAAATGAAAAAGATGATTTTATGAAAATTTTTTGTTTCGTCGTTTTTATTCGACGCTAAATGGGGAAAAATAATCAACTATTAGATGGCCAATAGGTACTTTTTGTATAACAAGCAAAATGCTATCCTTCTCTGTCTGGAAAAGTTCATAATATTTAATTGCAGGAAAAGATCAACTGTATTTAACAAATTATTTGAACTGTAAACTGTTTCATAATGGGAAAATTCGCGGCGATTCGGATGTTTTCGAAATCGTAAAGTTGCATAATAAAGTGGCATGCTAGCTGATTTATATTTGTTCCCAAAGCAAGAGCAATAAAATAAAATCGTTTGCTTTGTTGGTAAGCCGAGTCCTCACGATTTGTTGTGTGGCCAAATGTTTGTATAAAAGTTGGCGAATTCGCCTATTTAGAAAAGCCAACATTTGTGTTGAGCGTACATTTGCCACATTTTCTCTTGCTTAAAAATTTAATGTTATACATTTTATGAAATGCAAATGTACATCAATGATAAATAAACTTTGAATCATTTGTATTTATCAATTATAATGATTTTTAAGAATTTCCAAATGCAATTTCTTGATTATAGCAATTTTAGTACTGTCATTGGCCAATACTCAGGTAAAAGTAGACCTTAACTTTAATTCGGTGTAAATTCATTTATATATATATATATATATATATATATATATATATATCAAAAATTTACAACGTTATAGACAAAAATAATTATTTGATGTTAGGATTATACATAGGATCGAGTGAGTTAAAATATAAAAAACTTATTTCATTAAACAACAATCCTAAATATCAAATTTCTTAGTAAATGGTTTACCCAAGTATTGAATCACAGCGTAAAAGTCAAAATTCACCCCACATACGATATGGCAAACTTAAACCATAGACTACCATACCAGATTTATCTATATTTCCTATGTTATCGTTGTGTTGGTGCATGCCATTGTTTATACATTGTGTATACAATGAAATATCACCAACACAACGTTTTTTTGTTCATACGTAGTGCAAATGAGAAATCTACATTAATCTTTTTTTTTTGTCTATGCTTAAACACATCACCAACATTTGTCCACATCAGACATCGTGTGAACGCGGCTTTATACTAATGTTCTCAAAGCGCGCTTATATGCATTCGTCCCATTTCACACAAGTAGTATGTAGCATCCAAGTAGCAGTAGTTTTAGCATAACTAAAATTTTAATTTGCTAAATTATATTTTGCTTTATACAATGCGATTGTTGTAAATTTACGAACGCAAAACTTTTGATGCGCTTGCTTTTGTTACAAATTTAGCTTGCGGTTCAAGCAGATGTTCACGTTAAAAAATTCGATTATGTTTTCGGGAATATAAATAAAAATTAATAGTTTAGCAGTATTGAATAAATTTTAGTCGTTAACTGATTTTTAATCAATTTGTTATCGAAGTATTGAAAATCAATTCCCATAATTGCATTTTATTTTTTTCATAATAACCTGTGTTGGGATGTTCTATCATCACTTCGATTCGCTTCGATAGACATTTGTGTGTCTTTTTTTCGAACAAAATTGTGCTCCATTGCGTTTTTTGAATTACGTTTTGTCTATTGCAATCTCAGCCTGTTAGAATAAATTTGCAAACTATCTCTTTTTCCTCTTTTCACCTGAATCGAGTAGGCTATGATCACAATACAAATTGCGAAATAGAATACAATTTTGTTCGTAAAAAAAGAGACACAAATGTCTATCGAAGCGAATCGAAGTGATGATAGAACATCCCAGCACTGATTTTGCCGATAACAGAAAAATTCGATTCGAATAAATTTCATGATAGGCCCCTTAAATTATTTTTTTTAGTTAAGAGTAAAATTTGAATATACTCGTATACTCTTGTTTCATTATCATTTTTGTTGAGAATTCAAATTTACTTAATATGGACGGACGGAAGTTTCGTTTCTGTTTTATCTCCAAAACAAGCTTTGGTTTTGTTTTATTTGACTTGGTGAGAATTCGGTATTAGAACATTTTGTTAGTATACAGATACAATAATAAGGTGTTTTTTTAGTGAACAGCAACTGTCCGCAACAGAAACAAACGGGTGTTTTTTTTTGTATAAAACAATTTAATAATTTCACGTTTTGATTAATTTTTATTTATAAACAAACTGGGAAATGTGATTACAATTCATTACATAATTGCATTTCACATGCACTAACTATTACAATTATTGAAACTATGTTTCAAATTGTTCTTTACAAGATTCTTTTTGATAGAAAATTAGCGCACTTAAATTGACTGTTAGTAGCCTTGATTGATTGCAATTTTACTTGGTTTGAACCAAGGATTTGAAACATCCATCTCCGATATCACAATATACAAAATCACTTTCGGCCCAAATTTTTCCTTGACTTATACTTAACATTGGAAGATGTGCTGGAAATATTGTCTGTATAAAATATATTATTCTCGGACATTTGACTGTGGCTTAATCCAAAATAACGTTCATCGTCCAAAACATCAGTTTTCCCTGATAATTTCGGGTCATCATTCAAGGACATTGTGAATTTCACTGTTGGTATTGGTTGCTCCGTATACTTTCGTGATCTGTGCAATTTTACACTTTTTCAGAACTTTAGACACATTGAATTTTCGGGTGAGATCTCGTTTACTAATGTTGTCTTTATTGTTGAAAAGGTTCTTTAAGGATGTAATGTTCTTTGGGTTAATGATTGTTTACGACTAGTTCTAGCTAACCGTACCAATTCTGGTATTAATTCGGCTTTAAAATGATTTGCAGTAAACTTTTTTCCGAAATTTTGAACTGTACAATGCGTTCACGCACGGAGTACCTCTTTTCTGAGCCATTATTAGATTTAGAACCTACTTTAAAAGTTTCGAACAGTTTTAATTTTTTTTTAAATTTTATTTACTACGGCACTGAGAGAGACTGCAGAAAAATAAATAGATTCCCATGTTACAAAAAAAAAAAATATAGATATGAATATAGATGATGTACATTATTTATTTTATTATATTATTATATATTATACATTTAACATTATAAGTTTTTATAAACTAAACTTATAAAACTGAATTTCCTTTGTAAATATATTTAGGAGCATTCGCTAGTGCCCTAGGCTAAATCAATATAATATTTGCTTAAGATATATTTTAAAATAATGGTTGATAACACATGTTTTGCAATCTTTGTCTTTTGGTATTCGCATCTAAAAAAATTTGAAATATTATGTGTATATTATATTATACAGCTATATATTTTTTGTAAACGTGTATATGCTAATTTATGTTTACAATATAAATTATTTTGTTTACAAAAATGATATTTATGATATTGTGTGCCGTATGTTAGTCAAGAAACATTATATTGCTTGCTGTTTGTTACCAGCATTTGGTTTAATACAATCACACTATTGCATTTGTCCTATTCGAGCAATTTTCACACAAGCCTCTTTTAAGCTAAATATATTTGAGTTTTGTTATTAAATGTTCTTCAAGTTTGTTCAACACTTTCGCACCATTACATAATAACATGTTTTGTAGCTATCCCAATCAATTGTATTGGCTCAACCAGGTTATTTTTATCAACACAAAACTTTACTAAGGTCATGTATGGATTTAATTAACGGTGTGTACCAAAAAAAAAAAACTAGCGATTTATTTTTAATTTGTTTATGAACAGAAACAAAAATAACTCATTGATAATTATATATACAAATACAACTTTCAATCTACAAATGGAAAAATCTATGTAACTACATACCACCAACACAATTACTATTGACTAACAAATCAGCAGACGGATAAAAATAACCTTAAGATATTTTAGGGTTCTTTTTTATTTCGTTTTTTATAGATGTGTGTGTGTGGTCGGTTTAGAAATAAGTGTTTGTTATTGAGTGCTAAAATATCTTGATTAAGGTATTTTATTTTATTTTGAATTAAAATATGATTCAATTGTCAGTTATCACTATTACAAAGTGCATACTATTGATTTGCTGGTGATTTTGTTTTTGATTTTGTACATAAGTTATTTACTTTACTTCACTTATTTTGGTCTAAATTGCTTAAGTATTTTCATAAAATTATCTTAAATACATTTCCATTTTTGAATATATGTTTCTGATGTTTTTACTTTAACAATGCTACTGCTTTTTTGAGTTCACATTAAATAAATATTATTTGATATTTCTACCAGAAACAATGATATAATGCATATACTTAATTTAATAATTACATTTTACATGGATGGCTTAAAATGAAGTAGAAATAAATAATTAAAATTGTTTAAACATAAATTTAAACTCATTTATGATGTGCCCTAACTGTTAAATATAATCTATGGATGTGGTTTTAGTTTAAATTATCAGAGTAATATAACTCAACTCTGAGTAATATAAATATACTTTAACACTGAATCTAAATTTAATTTATCTTATAAATCCAATTGAGGGCACATAATAAGTGATATAGAAAGGGTTTTACAAAAGTATCAGGAAGCTAAGAAGAATGGAAAATTAAGGGTGAACAAATTTATGGCAAACCTCGAAATAAAATGTTACCAGTCATGGAATTAGCAAAAATTTCGTTATGTCTTCAACTGCAGCTACAATAAACGAAAGACTTCTCTATTCTACCGCGGTAGTATTGATTTCGAATGAACTTGAATATATTTTGTCAAGTTTAGTAATTGTGTTTTTATTTCAATTAAATTAAACTTTGTGTATTGTATTATTTTCTTTGTCAATAAAGCTGCGATAATGACTTGTCACTTCTAATTTTCAATTTATTTTAGCTTCCTGAACCGATCCTCAAGAGGATCTTTTTATTTATTTGAATAAGTTGAGTTAACTGATAATAAACTCTAGTTGCATAATTTAAGTTAGAATTTACTTAAGTTGTTACATTGTGAGCATTATATTTATTCAGGTTAATACGTCATAAAATCTTGTATTAATTTGTTAGATTATTTCCTAGATACACCTCTGACAAAATATTCACAATATATATTGTTTATTCAAAGAATATTATTATTACTTTCTCAATTCAGAATATTCCTAACGATCAGCGTCAAATTCATACGAAATATTAACAACTCAAGTATCTAAAAAATAGTAACAACAATTCAATTTAATACAAACAATTGTACGCAGACATCCAGCAAAAGCATTAGTCTAGTAGATAACAAGGAATGTCAGTAAATCCAGTAACGGCATTAACTGCTTCGAATACAGCACTAGGCCCATCAACACCAGAAGCACCGAAAGCATGGCCAAATAGTAAAGATGATTATGATTTGAATGAAGTTATAGGTGTAGGTGCTACAGCAGTTGTACATGCTGCATATTGTAAACCGAGACAGGAAAAATGTGCCATAAAACGTATCAATTTAGAGAAATGGAATACCTCTATGGACGAGCTATTGAAAGAAATACAAGCAATGTCAAGCTGCAATCATGAAAATGTAGTAACGTATTATACAAGTTTTGTTGTTAAGGATGAATTATGGTTAGTTTTAAAATTACTTGAGGGTGGCAGTTTGTTGGACATTATTAAACATAAAATGCGGACTACAAATTGCAAACATGGTGTATTTGATGAAGCTACAATTGCGACTGTGCTTAAAGAGGTATTAAAAGGACTGGAATATTTTCACAGCAATGGACAGATTCATCGTGATATAAAGGCGGGTAACATTTTATTGGGTGATGATGGAACTGTGCAAATTGCAGATTTCGGTGTAAGCGCGTGGCTGGCCACGGGACGTGATATGTCACGCCAAAAAGTTCGACATACTTTTGTTGGTACACCATGTTGGATGGCGCCGGAAGTTATGGAACAGGATCATGGCTATGATTTTAAAGCAGATATATGGTCATTTGGTATAACTGCAATTGAAATGGCATCGGGAACCGCCCCATATCATAAGTTTCCACCGATGAAAGTGTTAATGTTAACGCTTCAAAATGATCCACCCACGTTAGATACAGGCGCGGATGAAAAGGATCAATATAAAGCATATGGGAAAACATTTAGGAAAATGATTGTTGAATGTTTACAAAAAGAAGCTTCCAAACGTCCGTCGGCTAGCGAATTACTTAAACATCCCTTCTTCAAAAAAGCCAAGGATCGTAAATATTTAACTCAAACTTTATTGGCAAGTGGTCCTTCAATGGAAACGCGAGTACATAAAGCAGCTAAGCGTCAACCAGGCACATCTGGTCGATTGCATCGAACAGTTGCAGGAGAATGGATTTGGTCAAGTGAAGAAGAAGATAACGGAAAACATTCATCTGATTCGGAAGTTGAAGAGCGGCCAATGAATCGATTAGATCAAGCCGATTCGTCTGATAGCGAAAAAGAAGATAATTCCGAGGTTACCATGACCCAAACATCGGAACGAACAACTGATCCTACTAGTCCTGTTGACGAACTACCATCTGTTAATTTAGTACTTCGTATGCGAAATTCAAATCGTGAACTAAACGATATCAGATTTGAATTTGCGGTTGGTCGTGATTCATCCGAAGGTATTGCCACCGAATTAGTTGGCGCTGGTTTAGTTGATAGTCGAGATATTGTCGTTATGGCAGCAAATTTGCAAAAATTAATCGATAATCGTAGTTCAATGAAATCGGTAACGTTTCAATTAAATTCTGGTTTTGCTGCTGGCGAAGTAGCTGATGAAAGATCATTAATAGGTTATGCACAAATTTCGGTAACTGATTAAATTTTATTTATACATATTAAGTTAAAAAATTATAAAATGTTTTTTAACATCACAAATTTAATTTTTTTTTTGTTCAAATTCAATTGTTTTAATTACTTATGTTTTTTGTTTTTTAAATGTTAAATAGAATTTATGTTTTATCGGAAATATTTTTGGCTTGTGCCAAAAATTATAAAAAGAACATCGTTATAAGAATAAATATAAAAATGTACTGTTGTTTTTTTTAATTTTTTTAAATATTATTTCTTGTTTTTCATTTCAAATATAGATCGTTTTTAAGTCAATTTCAATGTTTAATGATCTATGCGAGTCTAAAAATAATTTTGTTTCCTAATTTTGTATGCAAAACAACGAATGAAATAATCAAATTTTTTAATGGTGCGTATGAAATTAGAAACTTTGCTATGTTAAGGAATCGCACCTATTAGAATGGCGCTTCAGTTCAATATTGCATAGTTCATGCATGATTAACGAAATTTCAATACACTAAATTCCTTATCTACTATTACATACATATTACATATTTAGACTGGGACGGGCTTTTTCCTATATTTCTGAAGTGCATTTTGAACATTAATAATTTCTTTTTTTTCAATTTTTAATTAATTAAATTAAATTGTGATGAAAACTATATAAAATAATGATAAAAAATGATAATAAAATTTTATATTATATTAAAAAAATTATTTTTAAATAAAAAATTATATGTATATCAAAATATAAATTAAATTTACTTAATTGGAGAAGAAAAATGTTAAGCTCGATTTTCTGATAACATTGACTAACGCTTGCAAAGACGATCAAAATCATACATAATTTTCAAAATGCTATATATTATATTGCATAAAAATAAAATAGTTTCGAATTAATAAAGCTACACATACTCGATCGCGTATAAACGGTTTGCAATTTAATTTGTTTCTTTGTTTTTATTTTATTGGTCGTGCTGTGCTGGTTTGCTAAATTTTACTTCCGCACTCAGAAACTGCAATCACAAAAATAAATAAAAGTTCAAAAAATTATTTTTAAATTTAAATTTGCAATCTAGAATTAATCGAGTATTCGAATGGCTGGAAAGATAATAAGAACTTGTCTTTTGTTTTAATTTTTTTTTTAAATTTTTGATACAGCCCCTTCGAAAAACGATGGCTTCTATAATTGTGTAACAAATAATGAACTTAACTTTATAAATTATTAACTCAGCCAGTTGTTAATATATTCCAGCAATTAAATATGATAACTTCCATTTATACATCCTTTGCATTTACAAGTAATCCGTCACAATTTTTATTTCACTGAGTTACATCGAATTTTCTAATAATACACGACAAAATTAAATGTGTATTGTAACAATTCTTTACCACGTTATTATATTATATTGAAAATATTTGTATGATTTTCGACGTCTTTATGGTGGTTTTTGTTGAAAGTCATACCATATTGTGTTAAAACGAAATCATAATTATTTAATTATATATTGTTTTAGTTTTTTTTATAATAAATAAAATCTATATTAAATTTTTATTATTTATTTAATCCAATATACCGAGAAAATGAAAATGTTTTAGTATAAATATACATAGGTAATATAAAAATAGTATTATTTTTAGTTATCCACTAAACTCAATAAATCTAATAAGAATTGAGATAATTTGCTACACTATAGATATAATTTTGAATTATTAATATCAATTTAAATTCAAGAATTAAAATAATAAATTCTGTATGTTTTGAATTTTATGAATAATTTGTTAATTTTTCGAGTGGAGATGAGTGAGAAATTTACGTACACCAATATAAATGCATATGTATAAATAATAATGATATTAATTATTTTATTATATTAAGATAAAACCGACTTAAATTTGTTTACTCCAGGACAGCGAATTTATAAGAAAATAAATTAAGCAATTAATGTTATTTTGACATAATGAATTTCTTATAGAAATAACGCTGTAATTTTAATTCACTTTAGTTCCTCGTTCATAACCAAATGTCCTGGTTATCCATAATAAATAAACCTAACACACCAAACTATAATTATAATAACATAAATTAAACAATATTCCGAATTAGAACATTTGATTAAAAAAAAAATGAAATCTTACTATAATAATAATATTCTTATAGCTGTGTATGTATTACAAAAATATATTATTTATACAAAGAATTTTTATAATTGCAAAATGCCAATTTCTCGCAATGATAATGAATTACATAAATAAAAACATATATCAAACACATTGTAGTTTATTAATTTACATATATAAATATTATTTTTTTTATAAAATATGAACCACAAATCCAACCGTTCTATATTATAATTTTAATTTATATTAAAACAAATTTGCCTAAAAATTAATATATACAACAAAAACTAAAATATAATCCTAAAAAAACTGAACAAAAACTTCTTTTATTGCCATGCAACTATTTTCTAGTTTTTGGAATTATGGCCGACTATTTTGATGAAATGGGCTGGGAAGAGCACGAAAATAATGAGGAACATCAATTGCTTATGTTTGCACGCATGTTAATTGAAGCTGGTTTTATTGAACCGGACGTTGAAAGTCCACCAGCCTCGAAGAAAGCAGTGGATAATTTAGAGAAGCGTACTATACAAAGTGATTGCGATGATGAACAATGTGTTATATGTTTGGCAACGCTTAAAAAACATGAAATTATGGTTAAAATGCCATGTAAACATGAATTTCATGATAAATGTATTTTACCATGGTTAAAGCAGGTAAGTAACATAATATTTATAGCAACTTCAAATACATATATGTACATATATATATATTTTTTTGTTGCAATGATTACTTAAAGTATATATTTTAATTTAACTTTATCAATTGGGGCAACCGACTAAATATCTTAATGTTCAAACTTATATGAGTGATACGTGTTATCACAAAGTCTTATTTATTACGAAGTACGATAAACTATTGAGTTTAGAGGACCCACCAAACCAAAATACACATTAATTTATAAATATTATAAATCTTAATATAGTAAGATATAAACTCATGAGTGCAGAGCGCTGGACAATTAAATACAAAGTTAAAATAAATCTTCAAAATATTATATACAAATACGGGTTACTTATAAGGTATAAAATCAACAAGATTTAGACGATAACTATAAAAATATCAATTGGGAATTTATAGAGGTTCGAGGGAGAGAATATATGTGATTTTTTTGATAGTTAACTGCAAAAACATCATTTTTGCGGAAACCGCATTTAAAACAAAAATTACTAAATATTTATTTTATTCGTATTTATTAGTTTTATTCTTATTCCCAATTTAAGACGATGGGAGAAATCACATTACATAAAACTAGTTTTATTGTACTGTAATCTGAAAATAAGTCTGATATCCGGAAACGGATCGACACCGGTATAGTTAAAAATGTTACACTAGGTGGTTATGTAGGCGTTTTAATCTATTTTATAGCAAGTCGATTACAGATCTATTTATTTTTAATAAAATAAAGGAGTTGAAACATTTAAGCATTTGTTGTTTTATAGTAACAATATCTTTTTACAAATTAATTTAAAATAAAGTTTATGTAAATTTATAGTTTTCGAATTATTAAAAATAAATATTTTATATTATTATTCCCTTTGAATATTTTATTTGTGAATGAAAGGAAATTTGGAAAATATATCTGAAACTATACGTTTTTAATTTTATTTTCATTCATAACTCATAAATTCAGATAACTAGTTTCTCAAAAAACTGCAGGTATGTGTAATAATAATAAACTTACCTTTGACTAAAAAAAACCTAACAATTTCAGAGATATAATTAAGCAAAATAAATCAGAATTCAATCGCTTTAACAAGTTTTTTGTCTAAATTAGATATGCAATTTTCTTCATGTTCATCCAATTGCATTTCCTTTGGCTATTCTGTTGGCAATTTTCATCAACTGAAGCGTCATTACTGTCTATGTATATAAAGGGAACTAGAATTGTCAAATTCAATGTTTTCATAGTTTTGCTCGCTTAGTTCTATGGTCAGCGACTGTGCTGGACATCTCCTATAATGATTTGTGACTGATATGATCAAAATGTTGTTATATTTATATTCTCTTATAGAAGTTCAGGCCGACTATACCTCTTATTTAGTTAATACGAGTCTGGAGCCTATGAGCTGCCTTCCTAATTTATTATGTCCAGTGGTGGCAATCCTAGTAAAGCTTATTAAGGCTGCAGTTATTGCTCTGCTTATCGCTCCTATTATACCTTGGACGCCCTATAATTCTTGAGGCTGCGTGATTCGCGTACATTCAATAGAAGTGGTGGGTTGGTGCAGTAACTTGAAGATTACTTGGGTGAGCCAATAAGGTCAATCTTCCTCAGCGTCATTAACAGGTCCGTTAATCACGGGTTCATCGCCATGTTATATTGGACTGAAACCAGTGTTCCATCCGCAATTAGTTGTCTCATCCGTAATTTTTAGATTTCGAGAATCTTGTGGTTTTCTTCTTTTAAGTTGACAATTTCTTGCGATTTTTATCGATAACAGCTTTCTCGCAATGTCCATCTTCAGGTTTAAACCAACGCAATACATATTATGATTATATTGTTACGAAAAGAAATTAAACTTATTTTTAAAAACTCGTATTTATTGCACGTACCCTACCTCAGACTACTAAAGAAGAAACCCAAAGGAGCGCCTCAAAAAGAAATTAACATTTTTCAAGTTCATAAAAATATGTACTTCTACTGCCCCTATTATGAATCTCACTTACGCGTCACTGAGCGACGCGATGTCACCGTATTTCAATTTTGGTATTATGATTCTCGCCGTGAGCGAGTCTAATGTCACATATCCTCACCTACAATTTGGTGGCGAGACTGAGCGAGAAAATAATTTTTGATATTGATATACATACATACTATTTTTTACGTTAGGCAAAATAAAAGGCAAATCGTAAGGTTTTTTATTTGTTTATGTATTACAATAATTAATAATGTAATAAAGATTAATTGTTGCATTATAATAAATAATATTTTTGTTGTATGTATTATAAAATTTTTTATTTTTCATAACTACATAGAAATAAACCAAAAATAGCTAATGGCGAACAATTCACAAAACTCGTATTTTCCTTCTAGTTTGTCCAATAGATAAGAAAGTCCATCTTCATTTATACGAAAAATGCTTGTAAATCAAGAAATTATAATTTATAACACCATTCTTTAGAATATTTTTAAAATATGTACATTTAAATATCAATTGATAAGTACTAGTCATCCGGTAGTGTGAAAGGATCAGATTTGAATTTGACCAAATGTCAAAAATTCTCAAAACAATAACAACTACTAACTTAAAGAAACCAAAATATCATAAATGACGCATAGCGCTGCGTATGTCACTCACCCAAATTAAAGTGAGAATCATAATACCAAAATTTGACTCGCGCGACTCTAGATGTCACGGTGAGAGGTGAGGTGAGGTGAGAATCATAATATGGGTATACATATGTCGTTAGTATTATTTTTTTGAGCTTGGACATTTTTTGCATTACTTATAATTCTATAATATACGAACAAACGTTATACATACTAATATTATATGCTATTTATAAAGTGTTGATATTTTACTTTTTTGTAGCGTAATACATGTCCACAATGTCGGTTTGAAATGGAGACGGATGATCCTGTGTACGAAAGTAGACGGGTATATCGAGCACGAGAAACTGATCGGAAACATGATATAGAAACACTTCATAATTCAATGTTTTCTTAAAGAGAAAAATTAAAGGAATTTTAAGCCGAGCTATATTAAATTAAAATGTTCTCATTTTGGAAAAATTAAGAATAATATAAATTTAAAATAATTAATAAAATAATAAATGTTTTTTAATTCATTTTCTTCTACGTTATTCGCTTACGTTTACGTTATTCTTTGTGCGACAGAATGACAGATTCGAAAATGCTGGCATTAAGATGTCGCCTTTGTCCATTTTATACCATTTCCATTCTTGACATTACTTTTGGTTTCTGTAATAAGAAAAATTCATTTATGTATGTCGATGTCGAATTTGAAATAACGTACAATAAATTTGATAATTTTGTCATATATAAAATCGTTTAATACAGATAATAAAAGTATTTATAATTCGAAAGAATATTACAAGTAATATTGTGATTGTCCATTGATAATGGCAGAATCAAATAAATTAGATATATTGAAAGATAATATACCATATTCATGGTTGTATTGTTTCAAAATCTCATGTACGCAGTGTTTACAAGAATTCAGTTGCTATGGTAAGTACAATATAATTATCAATTTGATTTAGAAATTTATGTAATTAATATAACTATTTTAATATTTTAGATAAAGAAAATCAGCATCGACCAGTACTATTGAGTTGCTCACATGTTGCGTGTGCATATTGTGTAGGGCGAACACCAATTAAGTTCTATAAATGCAGAAAATGTAATGAATCTACTTACTTCGATGGTACCCGGTAAGTTCTAATTTTTAATTATATTAGTTAATGCAGCGTGATATCGTTGTACCATTAATATTATAAGTAAAAAGTATTTGACTAAAAAGGTATCCCCGTTTTTTTGTAGAAAATGTATGAGCGTTTATATTCACGATTATTGTCAAAATCATAGAAATCTTTATAATATTATGTATACCACATACTATGATAGTAATTATTTTTTTGTCGATACTTAATATGTTTTAATAAATGTAATATTTGTACCACTAATCCAAAAAAGTATGGTTCTTAAAAGAAAGATTCGCTTTAGTAGGGTCATTACAGAAATGTTTAATGTTTAGTTTTACCATCACTTGGGATTGATTGTAAAACTTGCTAAAATAAATTTGTTTTCCATGAACACTTTTGTGCTGAGATGTTCTATCATCACATTTTCGATATGCGATAAACGTTTGTGTCTCTTTTCTCACGAACAAAATTAAATTTTATTTCATATTTAATTCCGCAATTTCTACTGTGATCACAGCCTGCTCGATTCTATTTCTATATAAATTCATTCAATATAAGTAGTATCACCAATTCTTTTTATTTTCAATAGCTTTCGAAATGAGGAAAACGACATATTCTAACAGGCTCGATCGCAATAGAAAAATTGTAATCGAAAAATCGTAATAGAGCACAATTTTGTTCGGTAAAAAAAGATATAAATGTCTCAAATATCGAAATTGTGAGGGTATCCCAGCACTGTCTTTGTCGACCATTTAGAACGATCCTTTTGAATTGCTTTTATATTTTCTCTTGCAATTTGCCTTTCACTATACAGTCGATGCTGCGCTAAAAAACCATAGAAATAGACAATCTTTTGTTTTTACCTGCTACTTTGTTTTCAAAATTCTGTATGACCTGAAAAAAGCATAAAGGTTTAATTCATATTAAATACGGCCGTAATCAGCTGTTACTGCGATATTTCTTTGAAACCATGTTTGTCTTGTGTGAATTTTGTAAGTCGTCAGCTGATACCCGCTATCAAATAATTATATATTTTGTCTGCGTTCTAGAGTTTTGGAGTTTTTTGACTGTCAATATATACATTTGGGACATTTTTATATAGAACTAATATTTCGATTTTGGTGTGCGATGTTTGTTCCCATATTAGCAATGTCGAATTATCATCGATAAGTTTTATTTTCTCGATGAAACGATTAGGTTTTTAAATAAAAAATGTTTATCAATTTCTTAATTCTATTTTGTGTATCTATTTCTAAATATTAATTATATCGTTTTTATATTATTATCTTGAATATTACTCAATAGATATTAAGGATATTTACATCATTGAAATTAAAGAAATAAAATTATTTGTTTATTTATTTTTCCAGGGATGTTAGGCTACAGACAATATTCAATCAATATCTAGATGGTGTTTTATCTTTCAAAAAACACGTAATACCATACCGTCAGAATTTTATAGTTAAACCAAAACAAGTAATCCCAATGAAAATCACACAAAAATGCTTCGAATGCAATTCAACAGATTATTTAAAATTTTGTATATTATGCGAAGTGATATACTGTGAATCTTGTTTTACATCAATTCATAAAGCTGTGAAAGCTTTAAGAAATCATCGATATACTGTACCAGGTATGGAGTAAATTTTTGAAATTTTGAAGCAATCACTAAACATATTATTTCCAGATTCAATCAATAAAGACAATTTGGATACGGCCCTATATTTCTGCAAATTACATCACAACGATAGAATTGGGTTTTACTGCAAAGACTGCAACGAAACTTGCTGCATGAAGTGTAGCAATGATAACCATTCTAACCACGAAGTTACTTCCCTTCGAGAGGAAGTAAGTGTATAAATACATAAAAAAATCCCCAATCATAAAAAAATTGTTTATTTCAGAATATGAAACACAAGCATATGGTGGAAGATATGATAGGATTGATTACTGCAGCACAAAGGGAAAATGACAGTTCTAAATTGGTAAGTTTTTATAATTTTTTTTATATTTTACATATTTTCAAAAGGTACATACGTTCGTTATTTTAAATTAGATAATATTATTTTAAATTTAATGTAAATATAGCAATACTCATTTGGCCTGCTATAATACATGATTTCAGATACTAACTGATAAAATCTGAATTATGCAAAATATAATAAGCTATCCTTAAATAATTAATTAAATTATTATGCGTATATAATTATGTATAATATATTTTGACACTTCATTTTTTTTTTTCATATATTTTGTTTTTAACAAATTTTTGTTTAATTGTTTGAAATTATTTTTTCAGTCTTCAGATAATAATAAAGATAAATTATGAAATTTAATGTTTGCCTGGTATCAAATGACCAGAACTGCCATCACTTTTTATTTCAATCACTTCTACTTTTTCGCTTTCAACCGTTGTTCGAGATGCTATTATTGGTGGTTTATTTATTTTAGGTGTTGTTGGAGCTGGCGCTGTTTCAGTTACGGTAGTATAATCTGGTTGAATGTGATCTTCGGTTTCAATTCTATCTTCTTCCGCTCCCTCGTTATCATCGACTGCAATATTATCCGATTCTTCAGCATCGTCCTCTTCTTCAGTTTGACCATTATTAGCTTGACCTTTCTTTTGTTTTCGCATTTTTTCTTCCATCTCTTGGAATTTAATTGCCAGATACCTGTAAGAAAATAAATAAATTATTCATTAATCGGATCTACATAATTAATTATAATAAATATTACTTATCGACAAGCGGACCACTATAATCTTCTGGGAATTTAGGTGTAAACGGCAAAATATATTTATATAATCGTTCGTTTAAAACATAAAGCTGGGCTGTCGATGAACATTTAACATTAAACCACCAGTCACATGTCAATGCCACTTGACTGAATATCGTGCCATTCGGACATAAAAATGAAGCTTGACCACCATTCAAGTCACAATAATGCCACACCTGGCAGTTAGTTTCGGGGTCACCAAAGAATCCTTTGTATCGTTGATCTTTACAGTTAAAACTTGTATGAGGAATTTCTGATAGTGCCGGATAATCAATACCTGGTCGCCCCGTATTAGGACCCGGTAAATGATCATCATCTATTCCTTTAACTGGATCTGTGTCGTAATATTCATCTTCTTCTGCATCAGCTTCTTGAAAATTATTTTGTGGTGGTGCATCAACCACTTTCTGTGACTTTTTCAAATCGTTTAATATTTTAACAAGAGTTTTTATAGAATTATCGATATTATCTGGGGTGAGCGTTTGTGGCAAATGATTTGTTTCTTGTAATTTTTTCAAAATTTCTGCTAACGAATTTGGTTCATATTTAACTGGTTTTAATGTTGTAACTACTATCTTTGGTGGAGGTGATGGTTTAAATATTGGTTGATATTTAGGCATTTGCTTAACAACTATTGGTCCAGCGGATTGATAAAAATATGGTTTCGAATCTTGTTTAGCTGAAGTGATCTCGGTTAAATGTTGAATAGGAGCTGGGGTTGATCCTTTATATTGTGGCTGTAAATGAAATGGTAAATTTATGTTTGGTTATGCCAATTTGCTTAAAAATATGAAGAGTATTTCGGGAAGAACCAACATGTTCACTAAAGAAAGGTATACTTTTTTGTTCGATGCGCCATTTTGTCAAATAATTCAGGCAATGACGGATTTTCAACCTTGTTAACATTGATTTATCAATTAATATATTTGATTATTATTATAACAGTTTTTTAAAGGACACTGGCTCCTTACTGTTTCAACAATCAGGCTTCATCGGTTTCGATCCTGAGCTTGTTCTTCATACTGTCTTAGACAATCTGAAGAAGTCAAGTAGTTCTCTACTTGGCCCCACGGTGGGCCATTGTCGCCTGAAACGACCTTTGCATCTATCATATTGTGGCCCCCTATTTCGTTACGGAGTCGCATGCAGAATGTGATCGAGCCAGCGAACTCGCTGAGATCTTATTTCATGTATACAATATCGGGTATCTTCATCAGATCTCTGATCTCGATATTGTATAAAGCTCGATTTGTACCATCTTCCTCGCGTTTTAGGCCGTAAACCACACGCATGATTCTTCTCTCAAATGTAAGGAGCAACAAATCAAATCGATGAAAAATGTGCAGCAGGCATCCAACAGCAATAAAATAAAATATGCTCAAATTTTCGCACAGTGTTAATTTTGCTGTTTTTCATTTCTGCATTTTAGTGTTTTATAACTGTATTCTTGCGATATATCATATTTGTCATTGTCAATGTCAAAACATTGTCAAAATAATGACGTTAGTTTGAGAAAAATAATAAATCCAATTAATTTTATGTATTTTAAAAATAAATATGTTATTTAAGTTTTATTTATTTATTATTTTATTTTTTTTTTGTTTTTTTGAAGTATATGTATATCAAATTATTATATGTAGGTACAATGTACATATATCAGCATTCGAAACTGGGACGTTTTATGATTATTCTACAAAATCAATAAGGCTGGTTAATAAATTATGCATTCCAATTAATTGTTCAAATTATGCAATTATTCTGGCCCAAGTTGAAAATATTAATTGTCCAAATTTCAACAAAATATTACTGAAATATAATGCATATCATTTTAGAACAATCTCAAACACTTCGCACAACATATTCAAATAAAAATGAATTTCTTTTATTATATTTTTTGACATCAAAACATTGAGCAAATCCTTCAATAACCGCTAATTTCACCCTGTTCTACGAATAGACTAGGTTTTTACTATTTTGACAGTGCTGAGCAGCACTGCCAACCGAAGTTCTCAGTACCTTCCAGATAGAGTTCACACAGTTAAACTGGTAATTTGCTACCTCAATGCTGTCGCTGACAAGCTCCTGATATAGTTTCTTTTGATCTTCATTTATCAGATGATCGCAGCGTACGTATTTACTTGTTGCCAATAAGTTTTCACATCCTGCACAACCCGAGCTCGCCTTTTAAAAGTTAACACGTGGTCAATTTCTGCAATGATGGGTCCCGGTTTCCAAATGTATCTGTTTGTGTGAGAAGAATGTGCTTGCTACCCTAAGATTATGAGCAATTGTAAAGTACATCATTATCTTACCATTATTGGTCGCAGGTTCATGTCGGGAGTACTGATCTATTTATATTTTCACACAAGTCAGCCTGATTTCTGCTACTAGCATTAAAGTCCACAAACTCCATCCCAACATGGTTTTCGGACATAGATCCCATCAGATCATCGAAGTCATTTTAAAATGAGTCTATCTTGGGGCTGGCTGACTTCTGTGGGTGCGAGTACACAAATTATCGACAGGTTGGCAACTTCATAGGCAAGCAAAGCTTGCACAATCGGTTGTTGACTGCTTTCGAATCCAGGATAGCCTACTTTATCTCCGGCCCTAGAAGAAATCCAGTTTTCTGAGGTTATCTCCTCTGTAGAGCAACGTATAGCCCTTGGACACATGGTCTCCACTTTTAAGCCAGCGAGTTTCCCAAACAGTAACGAGTTCCAGCCGACACTTCTTCATGCATGTGATAAGGCCTTCAAATGTTCCTGATTTCCTAAGTGCCTTCCACGTGCCGATCTTATCTCGAGTCTGGGTACTTGAGGGTTGGTTTGTTAATTGAAATTAGCTTAAAAACTTAAAAAAGTCGATTTGAATTGAACAAAACAAATTGAAGCAAATTTCGTATTTGGTGAATTAATAGCAACTTTCTTATTTAGGATTATCAACTACTGATAATGCTTATCTATTTCTTCGTAAAATGCTTAGTATCAACTTAATATATAAGTCTACTAAGTGTTTGGAGTAAGATAATTAATATTATAGATATAAATTTGTTGTGGCCTATCTAAATGAAATTTAAATTAGTTAATAAATACCGGATGCTTACCTTTGCCAGGTTTGAATATTTATGGTTTCTATGGTAGGTTGTATACGTTGGTGTCACTGTATTAACATGTAATAATGGCGCTAATGTTGTTGTCAAAATAAGATTGTAACGATCTGTGTAAGTCTGTTGTTTGGACCCAGATACGGCTGATACTGGTTGTTGTGGTACAAAGTAGGGAACTTGTTTCTGAACAACGTATTCAAGTCGTTCAGGATGAGCGTACTCATTATTATTTTGCTTATCTGTAGTTTGATATTGATGCGTTTTATGTGACTGAGGCTGTGGTTGTTGGGAAGGTTTAATCTCAAAAATTTGCGGAATCGGCTCTTTGTAAATATAGTTTGTTTGTTGTGGTGGTGGTTTATTTGTTGAAGAGGGTGTCACATAAGTATTATAATTTTGAATAGGAATTTGATTATTATATTTGGATTGCTCAATGTGTGAGATATACTTTTTATTATCATTTTGATTAACATATTTAATTTGTGCGTCCTCATTATTCTCATCTTCTTCTTCTTCTTCTTCTTCGTAATTAGGTGATGGTGACTGCGTAATATATTTAACATTTTGATTTTGTAAAATATGTTTTGTATTTCCATTTGAGCTATGAGAGTGGGATGTATATTTGGGCCGTTCTTGCTGATGGCTTGGATGTTGCACAGTATATTTTGTTTCTTGATTTGATCCTGGAACAAATCTTACCACATGTTCAACATAGTTGGGATATACAGGTCTGAAATCATATTAAAACATGATTTTTAATTTAAATCAATTGATTAAATCAAAATGTTTTACCTTTGGGTTGGTCGAATTTCTTGGGGTTTTAAGGTTATAGTTCTATACTGATATTGTTGTTGATGTTGTTTATCTTCGTATTCATCTTGTTCCGCTTCTTTTTCATAGAACATAGGCCGAAATGGGCCTGGAGCTTTATTGGATGGCGAGAATGGATTTATGGAAACTTTAGCTGAAGCTGGTGTGGATTGGTATTTATTATTAATGTTTTGCTGTTCATTGGGTCGAATCGCTTGTGCTTGGTGTCGTGTAGTATACACAATGGTAGGTCTGTAGTTAGGCGATTGTTGATATCGATTATAATTATTATAATTGATGTAATCATTTTTCTGAGTATTTTGTTTAGTAGAACTTCCTTCATCGTATTGATCTTGATAAAGTTGCTTTTGATTGATTAATGCCATAACTGTATACATCTGATTTGTTGGTATATTTTTATATTGATTCGATGGCGGTATATAATAAGTCATATATGGAATTAACCGACGCGTTCGTTCCGTTCTATTTAGATTTTCTTCAATATCCTCTGGAATTAATGTTACATTTTTTGTATTACTTTCTGAAACTGTTATACAATATACTGGTAAAATTATAACTGAAATGGAAAAATAGAAATAAATGATAACTTAATATTCCGTATATGTTTTAAGTAATTTTACATTAATTATATTTTTGGTGTCTCGGCAGATTTTAGCCACTGACAATTTTCAATATCCGTTAGAGTAAATCGCGTTCTTGGTTCCGGGTTTAACAAATTGTAAACAAGATTTCTACAATCATTTGATATAGTACTCATGACGCGCGATCTAAAATGGTAATTTCTTGATTTTTGATCGGATAATAATTTGGTTAAATTTCCATCATCAAATGGCATTGACGCATTTAGCATAATAAATAAAATAATGCCTATTGACCATATATCAGCAATTTGGGGATTATACGGAACACCATTGACAACTTCTGGTGCTGCATATGCTGCCGATCCACAATATGTCTCCGACATAGTAGTCGGATCTTCGCAATATCGAGAAAATCCAAAATCAGCTAATTTAATATGCATTTTCTTAGATAGTAAAATATTTTCACATTTTAGATCACGATGGGCAATCTTTAAATTATGCAGATAACCTAAACCACTGAATATTTGCTGAAACCATTCTTTTGATTGTATTTCACTAATAGGCCCATTTGATTTGACATAATCCAATAGATCACCATTTTCCGCATATCGCATAAAAATAAATATCTTTGGACCCCGCTGAAGTATACTGTGAATTTGAATAACATTTGGATGTTCAATTTTTGTTATTATTTCCAATTCACGTGGGAAAAATTTCGCTAAAAAATCCGTAGGGGCCCTTGCCTTGTCAACAATTTTACACGCCAAACGAATTCGTTTTTTGGTTTCATCCAAATAATTTGACGTGACAACCGTGGCATAAGATCCTTTTCCGATTTTTTTACCAAGCGAATAACCTCGATTCTCTAGCGCCTCAATATCCGAGCTGCGTGCGAACAAATTTCGACCCATGATATTTGATGAAATTTTTGGTTTTGCCATTATTAATTTTTAATAATTTTTATATACAATTTTTTATCAAACTTAAAATTTATTTTCTATATATATTATTTAAATTCTATGGGTAAAATACAAAAACTGAATATATATTTATTTAGAATTACATAAAATTTGTTGACTTTTAAAAAAAATCGAAATATCGTAGAAAAAAAAATAATAAAAATTTGAAAAAATAAACCACGATTTTCAATTGTATTTTTGACTACTCATTTTAAAGGCATACTAGGGCCGAGTCGAGTTTCTTGGCGTGTTGTTTGTTTGAATTAATTTGATCAGCAAGGCATTTCACATACTAATTCCCATCTAAAATTTATATAGTATACATACCATCAGCATTTTCATATTTATCATTTAAATTTGGCATATAAACATTATTACATATAATTAGGATGATTAAAGAATTTAAGTATAATGTCCAAATTATTATTTTCCATTTAACTCTAGTGAAATTATTAGTAACTGCAGACAATTAATAGTTATTATCAATTGTCAATATTTTTCTTACTGTATAGTGCATTCACAATGAAAAGCTTTATACTTTTAACTTTTACACCTTTAACAGAGCTCTCACAATGAAAAAACTTTTTACTTTTGCCTTTTGCCTTAAGAATTTTTTAGCTCGCACAATGAATAAATAAAATTGGAAATTGAAGTTGACTTCATTATTGTTTATTTGATTGTTGTTGATTTGTCAAAGTCATTTGATTTGGAACTTTTAGTGTAATCTTTTATTAAAAATATTTAAAATCTTGTTATTAATGTCTTTTAAAATCTATAAGAGAGTTTTCTCCTCAAATTTACAACCCGGCGAGTCAACATATGGGTGAAACTGAAATAAATATTTTTATGGCAATGTATCATGGCAGATAGAATATTACCGCCGTTTGATGTGGTTTTTCATGTATATAAGAAGTTATAAATTTTGTAGGAAAGGAATAAAATTGAATAAAAACCTTATTTATTTACACATATGTACAACTCATCTGGTATATATTTTTATTAAATGAACTTTTCCAATTGAATCCCTTCACAATCTAATTTTCTAGAATATGTACAGTATTCTCTAGTATTTTGTAGTAGATATTAATTTTATTAACAGATATGTTATGATGTATGTACATGCAAATTTAAAAAAAATCTATGTCCATAAAATAATTATTTTGTTGTTCGAGTACATACATAAATGTTTATATACATATTTGGCAAGGTAAATCATAACAAATAAATTCTACAATTTTGAAATGTAGCTCACTTCATATCTTTTTTCTTAAGGCAAAAGATTGGAGTTTGTTAACTTTTTCTAAAAGTTTTTCACCAACATAACGAACAAAAATTTTTTTTTTCTCAAAATGAAATTCATACAAACTTGTAAGTAAAAAGTTTTGCATTGTGAGAGCACTGTAAACTTAAACTTTTAAAAAATAAGGAAATGTCAAAATAAAAATGTTTTGATATGTAGTTAACTTCATTCTTAACGTAAAAGTTTTGAGTTTGGTATGTTTTTCTTTTAGGCAACCACCAACGATCATATTTTTTTTTCAAAATAAAATTCATGCAATTCTGTTAGTCAAAAGTAAAAAGTTTTACATTGTGAATGTACTGATAGTTTCCTAGAATATATTTCTTATTTATCGTGGAGCATTCGGCATCATTTGCATTGTAGACATTTCTTTAAAATGTTGTGATGTTCTTCTTTCATAAGATGGATTATTATATTCTCTTGTCTTCATTCTTAAAATGGCTATATTTCCAGATCAACTTTTTTGATATAGTCACTTTTTAAAAATAAAAGAAAGTTATTCTTGAGGAAAGTATTGATGATTGATTAATTATGTGATAATAGAAGATTGGGCAAAATGACATATTTTTGTTTATCGCAATTTATTATTATACAATAAAATATATTTTATGAGAATTCTACGGGATCTAAATCTGGCGTACATCTATGCTTTCCTTTTCATTATCCGATAATGTGGAAATGGCACTATCTTAGTGCATACAGGGCAAAATAGAACATATATACTGTAATATTTCAATTAAAAGCAATACTTTTATCATGTATAATGCGGTAATAATCAATAATTTTATGAAGAAAGCCTACATTCAAAACTGGAAGAAAATGACGCTTATATTATGCAAGAAACCTTCTCAAATCACTATTATTTTACATTTTTTGGTTATGTCACGAATACGATACAGCAAATAATTTTAAATATTTCATTTGGGAACTTATAAATAGAGTATAATAATCGTTATATTAATTTATAATTAGTTTCTAAATTATAATTATGTAAATTAATCTATAATTAGTTGCTGCCATAAAGGAAAGATGTCGATTCTACTTATTCCGAATTCCTTTCGCTTTTCAAATGATATGCCTTTTTACCGCAATGGCAGTATAATTATGGTAAAAGCATTTTTTGAAACGATACCTTATACTGTTAGATGAAGATATTCAAAATTGCTTTGCAGTACACACAAATACGCACCAAAATATTTCGAGGTAATTTTAGTGGCTGCAGTTACTTTGTCTTAGTAATAAATCATGCAATAACGAAAAATACTTTTTTGCACGATCAGACTATTTTTTGAGGTTTACCGATAGGGTCTCCAGGGCAGTAGGTTTTGTTTACAATTACTGGGCGGTAAGTGAATTACTTACCGCCTCATAGGCGGTAAGTAAATAAAGAATGAATGTTTTACAACGAACAAAGCTAATGTCGTTTTAGTTTGATTTGTTTCCCCTCATTGGCCGAGTACACTGATTTTGTGCGTCAATCGAACATGAAACCGATTTACCCTCATTTATATTTGTGTTTCTGTTTTCTGACAAAAAAAAATGAAGATTCACAAACAAAACCGTCTATAGTTAGACGGCTTTGTTCACAAAAGTCAAAATGGCAGCACAGTGACAGATAAAATTATAGTATTGGTGTAAAATAGGAGTAACTCGGGCGAAAAAACCAGAGTAGACAAAATTGCACTGAGTGCAAAAAATTTAGCTGTCAGGCAATTTTTTTTGGTTCAAACGAACGGTTTTCGTGTAATTTTTTGCACTCAGTGCAAGTTTTTATTTTCAAACGAAAACGACATTACTTTAAAAATAATGTGCAAAAAAAACAACTCTGACAACTAAAAATGTCAAAACAATTTTCAAATATTTCTAAATTGTAATTTCGTTATTGCGCCGATCGTGTAAAAAACGTAATAAGCATTGCGGATCTCCAAAATCATCCTCAACCGGTAGAAAGTACTTACTGACCTTGATACTTAAATAACTATATCGTATTTGTCTTGGAAAAATTACTTTAGAAAACTGTTTTGACTTCCAACATGACAGTATTAGATCACATTTCTACTAGTCAATTTTAAAATCTATTGTTTCTGTTATGTATTTATTTATTTAAGACATTTTAAAACAGGAGACTAATGTTATGAATTCTTTGTAGTATCTTGGCAAGCCTAAACAGTTATGTAAAAGAGCTAAGCTCCTAAAATTACACATTCAAACGTAATTTCTGACAAAACAGTACAATTCGATGAATATAGTTATTGAGCTCGTCAAATTAATCATGTTAGCACAAACTAATTTCAAAAAAAAAAAAAAAAGATCACGCGTTAGCGAGGCCTGACGAGTAAGTAGATTGGTAGTTACTTGTAATAATAATAATTTTTATAAAAATAATGTAATTCCTAACGTAAATCACAACCAAATATAACAATCAAAAATGTAAATTGTAAAAACAAAACCCAGTTTTCAAAATACAGAACGCTCAAAGTGTCAGTGTTTGACTATAATATTATTGTTGTTTTCTCATCCGAACGAAATAGTACCAACTCTCCAATACGGATACGGGTACTAGCGATACGGATATACATAGTAAATATAATACACAAAATAATTCTTAAGAAATATTTAAGATATGTATATATTTTTTTTAAATAATTAAGTAGGTGAATAATAAGTCATTAAAAATTAATATGTTTATATATAAAATTGGTGCGTTTTTTTATTAACAGAACTTCAAGTTCTATAAGAACATCGGGAATAATACTGGGAATTTTTTTTTAGTTTAACCAATATATTTAATTTAAGTTCTATTTATTTGAATAAATTTCAACTTCTAACTATATTTTTTGACCTCTATTGTGAAATAATACAGGTATCAAGCATAAAACAATGAAAAATATTTGTTTAAAATATTTCCTTTTAAAATTTCCCTTTTTTTTCGAGTTCGTGTACTATGAATTTATCGCGAACTTGAAAAAACCAATGTTTTATCCAGAACATTGAAAAATAAAGTTAAATTTGATTTTATTTCGATAATAGTGAATTAAAATGTGTAGTTTAACATTAAATGTATCTTATTTATTGATAAAATATTAAATTCATTTGGATTTTAACTGAAAAAATGAGAAAATTCTATCCAGAACTTCATTCCAATAAGAAAATTTTTTGAATTAAAAAACACGACTAATGTTACATTCTAATTTAAAATATACAATTCACATTTATATAATTTATTCCAATTACGTTTGATTTCCAGTTTTCTTTTAATGAATAATAAATTCGAGAAAATTTCGAAAAACCAAAAAATGTAAGCGCATACATTAACAACTTTTTTATGAATTTTTTTAGTTTTATTATGCTACATCTCTTATGTCTCCTTACAGTGCCAGGCACTATATTTATTAAAATAAATATTGTTT
This sequence comes from Tipula unca, assembly GCA_951394425.1. Classification (NCBI taxonomy): domain Eukaryota; kingdom Metazoa; phylum Arthropoda; class Insecta; order Diptera; family Tipulidae; genus Tipula; species Tipula unca. The sequence continues at coordinate 56,785,611 of OX596381.1, forward strand.
GTTAACAATTTAGCAATTCGTCTATACTGGTGTAGTTTTAGATGATTTTGGAAATTGAGTAAAAAGATTTCCGTATTATCTTAGGTGTTTTAAGTTTTTATAATGCCAAGATCATTTTGATCATTAAAATTGAATTTATTAAGATTTTTTAGTTACGGTCTCAAGGTTTCTAAATTCAATTACTTGAATAATTTTCTCATAATAATATTTATTTTCTAAGTTTGATATGTCTTTACGATATAGTATAGAAGCAAGACCGGATGGTGCTATAGTGCTTTAATAACTTTAACACTAGAACACCAGTTAGTTATCCGATTAGATATGATCGTGTTATGTATGGTATAGTAAAGTACACAAGACATTCATTTTATAATACCGGACATTTCAGATTCTGTGTGTTTAAAAATCGTGATTGTGTAAGAATTAAGTAAAGCAAAAATATATATGCATATATACATATTATCATGTCATTTATTATTGCAATTCGCTCTAATATATCGTGGTGGATAAATAAAAATGAAAGGAAATTGGTTCGATATAAACATAATGGTTATTAAAATCCTATTTTGTGCTTAATCGGGGTTAAATGAATATAACTAGTGAAAGGGATTTATCTATACTTACTAATATCACAAACACATACATACATACGTATTGATAATAAAATTATGTTCGATAATTATTTTAAACTTCTAAGAATAGCTTTTTTTTTAAATAAATTTCAATTTAATCTATCCAGATATGAAAGTACCAATTTAACAATAGAATTATAAAACGTAATGTCACGATGTTTTATTTTTGGTCATTCCATAATCAGTTAGATTAAATCAAAATGCTTGTTTTAATTTTGATACTTGTTTAAGCTTTATATAGAGTAGAAATAATAAATACAGCAACAAATTTGACTTTTCATGATCTAGTAAATTGTATAATTAATTTTAATTATAGTTTGGTATTACGAGTATTTGTTTGAACATATGATACGTAATTTTTGTTCAAGGACTTATTTGGACTTTGAACGAGATTTATTGATATGTACGAACAATGTACATATATTGCAATCGAATGATTTAATTGGTACTGTTATTATCGAATAAATAGGTTTATATTATTATGAAATTCGATTATGAAATTAATAAATAATTACAAGATGTTAGTTAAAAGTTCGTGTGCGTTTCAAGCTTCGCTCTTCTTTTGATATATCCATATGAGGTACCTACTTATAAAAAAATATGTAAACAAGACTATGAGTGTATTTCATATTATATTAAATGTATGATTTCAATTAAACCAGTTAATTTAAATTTTCATTTCGATTTTACTTGAAATTTTTTTTCATTTTTAAAGTTGTAATTTTTAGTTAATACAAGTTAGTTTAGCTAATCACGTCTGCCAATTCACGGTTAAAGGCTAGTAAATCGACAAATTCATTTGTCACATAAAAAAAAATCGAATTTAATGTTATAGACCGTGGTAATTTAATTAGCTTAGAATTTCCATAGATTATTACTTTATAATTATTATAATTACTTGAGATAAAGAATAATTTGACAATCGAAATTAGGGTAAAAATGGGATAGAGAGAGAGATTCTATTTATTTTTTAAATATATTACATATGCATAAATGGTGCCTAATCTAATATTAATAATTAATCAATTTAGAAGTATTCGGCTAAAATACACATAATAAATGTAAGTGAAATATAGATCATACTGTGTGTGCAAATTGATTCTGAAATAAAACAGAATCATCCTTATTAATACAGACTACAAAACGCAAGGTTGCATTACAAATGTTTCTATTTCAGTGTTACGATTATTGAGAGAACTAACTATTAAATTAATTAGCTGTGTATATAATATAAGTACATATGTACATATATGTATAATTATCACAATTAAGTATTACCATCTTTTGATACTATTATACATATAGTATACGGTGAATATATTGTATTAAACATCAAAAATAAAACTTTTGTGATTTTTACCAGTATAATTAATTGTAAGTAATATTTTTTGTACAGTAGAAGGAAATAAATACATGTTATATTATGAAATCGAGTTATGGTTTAAGCTTGATGATAAAAATTAGCGAACCTTTAAATTTGGTTATATGTATATATGCATGTATAATGTTTATGTACAATATTGTATATGATATATATTTTATTTCATGTTTTTTAACACGAATTATGTAAGATTTTCAAGATGTTTATAAAAATAGAGGTAGGAGGGATCGTTCGCCTTGCTATTCTTTCAAATATACAAATGTCGTCATTTTAAGTTCTATATTTGTGCCTATGTACATATTATATACTAGAGGTTCAAACTGGATTCAATCAAGATCTTGTACGATATATTCGTAATGTAATTAGTTAACTATTTATATGTACATAAATATTGTAATATATTGTAGAAATATTAATAAAATACAATAATTCCAATTCAACCATAAAATCGTAAAAATGTATTTTAATTATACAGCTTAGTTTTTTGATATATAGATGAAGTATGTATTTATTGCAAAATCAAGCCAAACGAATTACTTAATATATAATTGCTAATTTTAATTACTTACTTGTTTTTCTCTAACAGAAGGGTACGTATACGTTATAAACCATACATGACAATGTTCTATTGATTTAAGTGCCAAATTATCAAATTGATCGACGAATAGTCTTGTATAGGAGCTCCTACTTTCAAAAATGAAATTAATTAAGCATTTCAGTAGTTTTTTACCCAATAAATTACAGTTTTCACTGTTATATTAATGTGCAGTAATGCAAGTTTAACAATTACTAAAGTTTCACTTAAAATCATAAAACATGTACATTATGTGTGTATCTGGTTTGCTGCTTATAAATCGCCCAATAATTTAATTTTTTTATTCTTTATTATTGTCATTAATTCTTGTAAAGAAAATTAAAAGTATTATGTATAAGTATATAAATATTATGTACATTTTTATTATGTGCACATCGAAATATTCACTTTCTTTGTATAATTAACAAATAAAGCTGTATCTGGTTATTATGAACTTCTCTGAGACTTGTATATTTATTCGTTATAATAATGTTTTTCCGATCGCTCACTTGAAGTACTTGGAAGCTAACTTGATCATCTGATTAAAATAAATCTAAAGCAAACAAAACAATAGAAAATAAAACATCTAATTGCGGCTACTCAATCTGATTATGTATTATATTAAATTACCCTTATAAATGCAATCGCTTGAATCGAAAATATAAGTACCTTGCATCTTTTCAAACTGATATTTACCTAAAGCTCCTAATTTCTATATTATTTCTCAAGATACATTTAATTTGTAAATTAAGACTTATGTGTCTGTGCGGCACTATATATAAATTTTATTATACTTATTTAGCTATATCTTTTCTGGATATAATAGAATATTTTTTTAGAGTTACCAAAGCAATACAGCTATCTCTTTAGTTTGCGTTGTTGTGTTGTATGAAAAATTGGCTAAATAGGCTTTATTAAACTGCCAACGCTATAACATAATTTGGCAAATGCTAATGAAATTTTATTACAAAAGTGCAGTTGCAAATTTTGACATTACTTTCAGTTTATGTTTTAATTTTTGATTTATTAAATTATTATGTATGTATCATGAATCATAATGATAATGTTAGGTTTATACGGATATTCTGGTTCCAGCTTTAATAAAGTAAGCCCCTGCAAAAATGCAACAAAAAAAATCAGTAAAAAATATAAATACTATTTTAGTTTTGACTAATAAAGAGTTCGTCTGATTGAAATGAAGAAATATTAATGGTATAACTCAATTGTAGATGGAAGATAGCGAGTTCGGGGTATCCTGAGGTAAACCAAACTGAGAAGTTGTGACAGTACCATTCTTCTTCCTCAATGGAAAACTACCAACACATCTTCCGATTTATCCACAATATGACTTCAATTGTGGCAAGAGACGTTGGGTTGTTAGAATTGACACTTGCTATCAGTTCTAGCTATGGGTATCAATGATAATAAAACTGAGTCGAGTATCGATTAAACATTTTATGCTGCACTTTTAATGTGAAAACATATTTATTATTAATTAGAATATCTTTAAAATATTTCGATGTTGCTATCAAATTGTAATAAATGAACGAATTCGACATATGCTTTATTAAATACAAGAAAATTATCAATTGCTACAAAAATGGCTAAAACTCACAACGTAGCATGCACACATGTAAACAATTCCAATATAATTTATATAATAAATTAATAAGAAACAGAAGATGTATTTTTTACGCTTAAAATTTAATACAGAAATATTTAAAGAATTCCAAATAAATTCTAAAAGAGTAATTATAATTATTTTTGGAGTCTAATTATAAATTTTTCAATAAATAATTTCATTATAAGACTCGCAAATTTTGTATTTGTTATTTATTAACTTGCCTTTATTTAAAAATTCGTATCTGGAATGGTTAAAAGGGTTATCTTAAAAGTACCTAGATAAATTAATCGGGAAATGTAAAAATATTGTATTATTTTGTATAACTTTTAAAATACTACTACATGCTTTTTCTATTTCTTAATTACAAAAAATTGCAATTACTCGTTATGTATAGCAATATGTTTGTACTTTTTCAGATATTTTTAATTTAAAATATATATGAATATGTATGTACATAATATTTTATGTGAATTAGTTTATTCTCTAATGAAATTGAAAACAAAACAAAGCAAATAATTCCACCAACGGGAAATTATAATATGTACATATTGGTCGGTAGTGTGAATTGAGGTTTTTAAAAATTACATATTTTATGTTAAATGTTTCAGTTTTTGCAACATACGAGTATATGCGAATATAAATTGAGAACTTTCTATTTTATTTGTTATTATTAACAGTTTTTGTAATTTTTAAGATTGTGATAAAAATGTAAAATATAAATTCATAAAGTATGTATGCTGTTTTTGTTCATGTACCGTTAGTTACAATCGTATAATCGCGAAAATATAAGCGATTCTCATTAATTTCGTTCAATCATTAATTTCATTTAAAAATAAGACAGGTTTCCCTTAATAATTTGCATATCAACAGAATAGACGGTGGTGGATTACATATAATTAAGGATGTACATTATACAATTGCATATAGAATTTCAAGTTAATAAAATTAAGAAGAGCGATAGCTTTTTTACAAATTGAACGTTAATTGCGTTTAGTTGGTACAAAAATTTTGGATGCGTTCATAAAATACCTTTTAAAAATGCGCGTATTCTGAAATATTTAAATGTACAACAATTAATTAGCAGTCAAGATTTCGGAGATTTTAAGAAAATTAATCACGCTTTTAAAAATAATTAAAGTCTGTATTTAGGTAATAGTGAAATGGGTTTCAAATTAATTGATATGTGCATATTAAGTATATTCTTAAGTTTCATTTTTTTCGGTGAATGTATTGTTTTCTTATGTTTAATTTGCTTTCTTTAATCGCATTTTGTTTAAATACATATATGTAGTATGAAAATTACCTTAATTAATTTTCATCGGTTTTTTTTATTGAAAACTTTTAGTTTAGGCTAATCGAATTTATTTCGACCACATATTCAACAATTTTGTAATTTTTACATTTAAATGAACTTGAATTTCTGCCTATTATAATGATAAAAGTCAAAAGATAAAAATATAAAAACATTCATCCGGATAATTAATTGATATTTAAATTTATAAGAAATAAAGAATAATAGAATGTTCTTTCGTGACCATAGTTCGTTTATAAAAGAAGTGCCACTATTCATCTGTAAGAATATTATTAAACTTCCATTTCCTTAAATCAAAATATTACATAGATATAACATAGAAATATTTTACCGCCAAATAATAATATGACTACATAATTCCTGTACTTAATTTACAATCGCATGTCTATTACAAATTTCAGCAAATTGTTGCATGTTAATAAATATATTATATAATGTATTTATTAGTATTCATCTTTTGTGTACGAACTGCCAATGATTCAATCAATGCTTAAAAGGCTTTTTGCATGAAGTAATCCATTAACACTCGAATGAATTTAAATAATGTGTATTAAATATGTATACTGCTAATACTCGTAATTTAATTAACAATAGTTGACAGCTGTGTTCACATGACAATATAAAATTAGTTTTTACTATTAAATGTGCGTACATATGTATATATAAAAAAGTTCCCATTTATTGTAAGCGATTGTCAAAAATATGTATAATTCTATGTCATTTGTTTGCAATATTTTTTAAACTATTGTATATACCAATAATTAGATCAGTGTAATTAGAGCTTAAAAAATTTAAGAAGCTTTATGCATTAATTTAGTTAAAAATATGTTTTTTAATTAAATATTGTCGTATTTCAATTTAAATTTTCCAAGAAGCACAAACTTAGTCTTTCCGTTTATGAACGGATATTTATTTAATTCCGTAAATAAAAATGAAAAACGCCGGTATGTATTAAAATTAATAGACCGGTAAGTATTGTTGCATTAGAAACTTGGATAGAGGAAGGCGCAGTGTATTTTATTTTAAGAACTAATAGGTATAGTTAATTCTGTTTGAAGACCATAAACATTTTAAAAGTGATTTTAATATAAAATTTAAACGGGAACATTTTTCAAATAAATATTAAAAATTATGAAAAAATATATAGCACAGGATAGAAACAGAGAAATTTAAAATTGCAGAAAAATGTATACTTTTTTTTTCTATGTAGTAGGGTTTAATATCAAACTAAGTACATATGTTTGTATTTGATTTGACAGTTAAAAACTATATTTCTATATTAATCGCATTTTGTTGAGCTTATCATAAATTGATATGTATAATTAATAAAACAGAAAAATTGTTTGATATTATTTAGTTGGATGCCGTTTTTAAAATAAATATTAAATATTATTAGCTACATATTGAATTAATCGTTTATAAAGTAAATATTTCGGTAAGAGTTGTACTAGATAGTTTTGCACAATCATCTTACGAAATGTGAACCAGGAGGTACATTCTGTAAAAGTGTTTGTTGACTATCATATGTACAGACATAAATGACATATTATTAATAACTTAACTCGTAATATATATATATATATGGTGAAAAATACGTGAAATCACAAATTTTTGTAAGTCATATTTGAATTTTATGATTTTTATGTTTTCAATGCATAGCCTTGATTAAAAAAAAAATTTAAGAATACTTAATTTTTTTTTATTGTTGTTGTTGTTAAAAATACAGGGTGTCAAATTTTGAGAAAAATTATAATTATGATGTTGTATTTATGGCAATAAAAAGAAAACTAATTGTCCGATAATTATGATTTTGGACTCACTTTAAAGATAAGTTAATAGCAATTAACAAAAAAATATAAAATTAGTATGTTGTTTAATTTCTTCTTCTTTAAATTTCCCGCCAAAATGTTCTTTTTCAATTTTCTCAAAAACTTATTTTTTTTTTTTTTTTTTTTTTTTTTTTTAAATTTGGCAACTATTATTTTACAACATATTAAAACACTAGACCAGCGTTATTTTTTATATTCTTGCAAAATCTGTTTTAGTAAGAGCATTATTTCATTTTTATATGGAAAAACTATATTTGAATAGATATTTCAGTGTTTTGCTACTGTTTAATTTTTTTGTTTTGTTTATTAATAATATTCAATTTAGCGTCACATTTAAGTATGAGTCACCGAATTGGAAGGTGCCACCCCCTGGTTTATATCGTTTGAAAATTGGTTAACCATAGTACCATAAATCCCTTTAGTTTCTTAGATTATTTTATAAGACTAAATAAAATGTTTTTTTTCCTTTTTTATTGGGGGGGTTGATTATTTTTACTTGACAGGTGTACCTGTTAAACGATGAGTAATTCTTTTGAAAACCAAAAAAAAAATATTGTCGATATAAATAACAGTTAAAATTTAAAATTTTGATTAGTTGACATTGTGATTATTTGTAAACAACATTTAAATAAGGAGCAACATTTTTTAAAATTTGTAAAAAAAACAGTGTGTTAAAGTGACTGATAAATAAGTACTAGTGCATTAAATTTGATAATGGATAAATTTCGAAAGTGTTGTAAACCATTTCGCGACTCAAAGTGTTCGAGTAAACTAAAACCAGTTACGGATTATGTTAAGCAATTAATGCCACAATCGGTTGAGAATCAAGATAAATTGTATATCTGTTCAACGTGCTATATAAATCTAACATGCAAACGACGAAAAATAGAACCAGAATTGTCACCAGTTGCGGGACCATCAGCAACATCACCTATAACACCGCAAAGAGCCGATGACGATGATAGTAGTGATAGTGAAGCGTGTTATTTCAAAATTATAGCTGTTTTGGAAAAAATAAATGAGGTGTTACCCGTTATTGGGAAGTCTCCTATATATCCGAGTACATTGGAAGTCAGGCCAAAACAGCAGCAGCAAAAATTAATCGGTTTAACTTCAATGACATTATCAACATCTTTGGTTTCGGGAATCGTGCCGCTTTTTAATCAGTCAACCGATGACCAAAGGAAGATTAAACTATATGATGAATTGATTGGTGACCTAAAAACCAAATTCCAAGAACTGGAGAAAACCAGTGATAAGATTCAGTTACTTACTATATTGCCAAAATCATTAACCATGCAAGAAATTCAGAGCGAGTTCAACGCAACGCAACATATGGTCCGAACAGCTAAAGATGTACGGGACAAGAACGGTCCACTAAGTCGTCCAGCAACTAAAGTAGGAAAGCGAATAAGTGATGAGCTGAAGCAAGCAGTATTATCTTATTACACTGATGTTAGTCGGATAATGCCCGGTAAAAACGATTGTTTAACTATCGATAAGGCTAAAGTTCAAAAGCGGCTAATGATGTGTACACTGAAAGAATGCTACGAGGGATATAACTCGTTGCATCAGGGCGATGAGTCAAAAAAAATTGGATTTTCCAAATTTTCACTACTTCGTCCTAAATACTGTGTACAACCAGGTAGTAGTGGAACGCATACAGTCTGCGTGTGTACCATACATCAAAATGTCAAATTAATTATTTATGGTACCAAAATGGAAACTTTTACCAACGGAAAGATAGCAGACTACCGGGATTGTATTTCATCTATATTATGTGTTGAGCCTACACCAACATGTTACCTTCTAGAATGCGAAAGCTGCCCAGGACTGGATAACTTTAAACAATATTTGAAAAATGCATTTCTGGAGCATGGCTGCGAGGATGCTGAGTTAAAGTTTAATCAGTGGGTTTCTACCGACAGATGCAATTTGGAAACTTTTTCACAACCGTTAGATGTATTTCTGGATTATTTCATAAATAAGATGAAGAATCTGTTGCCTCATTACTTCATTTCACTTCAGCAGTCCAGTTTCTTAAAAAATAAAAAATTGGCGCTGAAGTCTACCGAGGTGATAGTTTTATGTGATTTTGCAGAAAATTATGCATTTATAATGCAAAATGCCGCACAAGGTTTTCATTGGAATAATAAACAAGCGACTATTCATCCATTTGTATTTTACCAAAATTTAGAAGGCAAATTACATCACCACACCTTCGTTATAATATCGGATTGTCTTCACCACGATACTGTAGCGGTTCACTTATTTATTGAGAAATTAATGCAGTTTTTGAAAACTAAAATATCCAGTTTATCTAAAATTTATTATATTACCGATGGTGCAGTCACGCATTATAAAAATAAGAAAAATTTTAAGAACATCCTAAAACACAAAGAGGATTTTGGAGTTGACTGCGAATGGCATTTTCATGCAACAGCTCATGGAAAAGGTCCATGTGATGGAGTAGGGGGTACCATCAAAAGAATGGCATCCAGAGCTAGTCTCACAATGGAATACGGCAGTACAATAACCAATGCAGATGAATTATTTAAATGGGCTAAAACGTTGAAAACAGATATCAATTTTGGATTTTGTTCAGACGCAGAACATAAATCAAAGCAAATAAAACTTGCAACTAGGTTTGAAAATTTAAAAACAGTAAAAGGAACTCACGGTTTTCACGCATTCATTCCAACAGAGGATGGCTATTTGAATTGTAAAAAATATTCTAATTCTGATGATTATCTTAAATTTAAATTGTGATTTTTAATTAGAATAAGATTGAATTTTAAACAATAAAGTAAAATTATCTTTGGGTTTGAAAATAAATAAATACTAATAATTTAACTGAACTGTCTTTTTTGTAAATATGTAATTCCAAAACAATGAGATATACATATCTATTCAAATATAGTTTTTCCATATAAAAATGAAATAATGCTCTTACTAAAACAGATTTTGCAAGAATATAAAAAATAACGCTGGTCCAGTGTTTTAATATGTTGTAAAATAATAGTTGCCAAATTTAAAAAAAAAAAAAAAAAAAAAAAAAAAAATAAGTTTTTGAGAAAATTGAAAAAGAACATTTTGGCGGGAAATTTAAAGAAGAAGAAATTAAACAACATACTAATTTTATATTTTTTTGTTAATTGCTATTAACTTATCTTTAAAGTGAGTCCAAAATCATAATTATCGGACAATTAGTTTTCTTTTTATTGCCATAAATACAACATCATAATTATCATTTTTCTCAAAATTTGACACCCTGTATTTTTAACAACAACAACAATAAAAAAAAATTAAGTATTCTTAAATTTTTTTTTTAATCAAGGCTATGCATTGAAAACATAAAAACCATAAAATTAAAACATGACTTACGGCTCCATATAGTGAATTTGTGAGTTCACGTATTTTTCACCATATATATATATATATATATATATATATTCAACATATATATATATGGATGTATTGTAACATATATATATATATATATACTTATATATATATATATATATATATATATATATATATATATATATATATATATATATATATATATATATATATATATATATATATATATATATATATATATATATATATATATATATATATATATATATATATATATATATATATATATATATATATATATATATATATATATATATATATATATATATATATATATATATATATATATATATATATATATATATATATACGTATATATATATATATATATATATATATATATATATATATATATATATATATATATATATATATATATATATATATATATATATATATATATATATATATATATACGTATATATATATATATATATATATATATATATATATATATATATATATATATATATATATATTGAGGACTTGCCTAAACACTTTGTATTAAATTAACAAATAGCGATATAAGAAAAAATAGAGATTAATTAAAATTGGGAATATTTCAATAAATGCATATCTTTCCATTATTTCAAAATATGTATATATCGTGTGTAAACGTAATATCGCATACCTATGTACATAACTGCTCTAATATCGAATAAATCTCATTTATTCTCTCAACTCCAAAAATTTCATTTGTATTTTAATTATGTTAAAACATATTTTATAAAAAAATCTATTATAATTTTGTTAGCTATGTACCTTGATTCGTCTATATATATGCGAGTACATTAAAATAAAATTAAATAATTCATGACAAACAATATCAAGAAAGTAATTTTTCTATTATTAACACTTTCACGGGTTGTTGACTACAAATTTTAAGTTATTTTATGATTTGCTCGATTTGTTATATATTTGATGAAGAAGTTTGAAAAATTCTCTATAGTAAGTAAATAGTAAATATGTACATATTATATGTTTACATACAAATTTATTTGATTATAAAATATTAAATAATGTTTTAAATCGTCTGATTTTCACCATAATTTTATTTTATATGATTTTAATTATTAAATTCAATAAACATTTTAATCTACACTAGATATTATATTATATTTATGTTATGTTATAATTAGTTATATACATACATACATAATTATATATTACGTACATTATGAAGCGTGTCTGCATTAGTCATGATAAATAACGCGCCGCTGAATTTCTATTCATTTACTTTTACTTGTTTTTAAACAAATCTCATAAAATTGTTGAATCAATTATAACACTTTTATAAAAATAATAATTTATTCACGAAAAGAAAACAAAATGTATTTCATTAACAAAACTTTTATTTTAAATCTTGATTGTCACGGACATAGTTATTACTTTATATATCGTAATTTTTATATATTTGTGACATTGATTTTGTAAATTTGGATATTGGTCCACAAACAATTTCTCTTATACCTACTATAGTTTTTGTGATGGTAAAATGATATCGAAGATTTTTGTGAAAAATTTATTGTTTTATAAGCATTTGGTGTCCTAAATACGACTAAATTCTCAATCTTTATTTTGCAATGTTATCTTGACCATTAAACATGCATTTTCTGTATTAACATGAATAAGAAGGGGTTATTAATTCGATTGTCGCAAATACATATTATGAGTTTTAAGCTTAATACAGACGTTACAGACGCGGTTTAATAAATCCTATTTGAGTTTAAATGAATGTTATTCATTTTAATGTTTTTGTGTAATCTTTTGTCACTATATAACTTATTTTAAATAAAAAACTTTTATTTTTGATTTTATAGTTTAATTCTTCCTTATGGCGACAATTTTTATTTTTGATTTTTTCGGTAAATCGATTTCGACTTGCGTCTTCCTCAGTACCTTGTTAACTATTAAAAACTTTTTAATAGTTAACAAGGTACTGAGGAAGACGCAAGTCGAAATCGATTTACCGAAAAAATCAAAAATAAAAATTGTCACCATAAGGAAGAATTAAACTATAAAATCAAAAATAAAAGTTTTTATTTAAAATAAATCCTATTTAGCCAATTTATCATGCGGAAAAAAACAAAGCAGACAAAAAAATATGAAACAGCTTCTTAATCGGATTTATTAAACAGCAGTTTGACTAGGCTATTAGACTACATTATTAATTTTTGAAAAAGCTTTGTTTTACAATTTGTTTACGAAATTATGGGTTCTTAATTTCTTATTAATTCTTCTGCATTATTTTGTTAATTTATATTGCTTGTTAAATTTATTATTATTTACATTAATATTTTATAATTTAACATTTTGGTAGAGAGTGTATTTTGGTTAATAATAAAAGAAACAAAAATTTCTTATATTACTAGTGAAAGTAGATTGAATTAATATTGTTATCATTGAAATTGAGAGACTAATAAAATGCTGCATTTTGGAAAGGTAAATACAGACAGACTGTCCCTACGAAAATGTTTCATTTTTAATTTGTCGCTGGTCAATTTTTTTAATTTAAAGCCGTTAATTAAGTGGGACACAAATAAATCATCTTCAACGACCAATTATATTTTAAACTATCTTAGTTTGAGGCTTTGAAAATGTATTGATTGTGGGCTTCGAAAATGATTCTGGAGACGTATTTCTCAGTGAAGTTCTTTATCGTGACTTGATAACCAATTTTTTAAGCAGTTTCGATTTGTTAGGCATGTAATTTCAATAAAACGGGACATCTGGCAACATAGATACAAAATTCAGTTAAGGACATAAAGTTTTCGGGGCGTATCATCGTAAAGGTAGCTATCGAGATTTAAGGCCATTCGTTTTATTGAAAAACTAATAAAATCTCCTGTTGGGACACATGTATAAAGTATATGTGTAATAACTGAATACGGCCAAGAAGCGTACATATTAGAAATATATTATTAATTTGTTAACAATATTTTATTGTTTACATACTCTTATATACATATACATATAATTAAATTGCATTGCGTAATTCTGTAATTAGTGCATCGAATGTAAAGTTTATGTACAGAAAGTAGTTTTATCGGGTTAAACGAAATTATAGTTTACAAAACGTTGTTACGGTTGTCATTGTTGAGCATATGTTAATAGTTCGATTATCGTTCGTTTTAATACAACTGTTCGTTTTTTATTTATATTAATTAAACAATATAACTAAAGTTCTATATAATAAAAATTTTAGTTTAAAGTAAATGCTGTCATTGCATTTCATTTAAGAATTTATTTGTCTAGTCCTATCCTCAATAAAATGTGGATCAAAAACGTCAGTAAGCCACTATCGCAAACATCTTACTTTAAAGAAAGGAATAATGTTGATAATTTTTTCTGGAAATGCATTATACTATTAAATGTCCTATTAAATGTGCAACCTACAACTTCCAATAAGATATAATAGCTCAGTTGAATAGATAATAGGATATAGCTGACCTATTATGTATATATTATATACAATACTTGTGTACTATTATAATACAAAGTTATACTTGATAATGTAATCGTAACATTAAAATGTACATATTCCGTAAATGTAAAATGCATATAATGTACTCTTGTTTATTTTGTTGATTAGCTAATATACCTAAACTGAATTTTATTTTATTTTTATAATACCCTATATGTTCATTTTCGTTTATCACATACAGAAATAACAACTTTATAATTAGATATAGCGTGAACTGTATTTTCAGCAAACATCAGTTGTTTCAAGTTTCCTTAATTAATCTTACAAATAACTATATTATAGAAAAAATGTTGTGTGCTTCTCAATCTTATTCCAAAAAAAGTTTTAAGTACATTTTAGAAATAACTTATTCTTGTAACAGTAATTTTTTTGGATACATGTTTTTTTTCTGTTGCGCAAATACAAGCGGGATAAAACTGATTTCCAATCAATTGTGAGTTTCTTATAATGTGAACTGTACTTTCGATTATATTTTTATGTTAAGCCAAAATCATCTAATATAACGGACGAATATTAGAAATACAAATTTATTTTTAATTTAATAACGTTAAGATCTTTGAACTTTATATTAACTGTTTCGTATTGATCAATTATTATTAAATTGAATGTATACGCTATAAATTCACATCTCATCGATTGTGAATTTATTAATAAAATTTAAAATTATTATTAGTGGAGTAAAATTATTACAAGTTTAAAAGTTTTAATTAAGATTAAGAAAATCAAAATCTATTGAAATACCGAAACATTATATGGTATGATATATTATGCCCTTGTGCATGTTATTTTGCTATATACGAGTACTTATATATTTTTGCTATAATTTTATTATGCACATTGTACATATTGTATTTTCTCATATATGTAGCTACAAATATAATTTTTTCCCATTTTTAAACTATATACATACTGTTTTATATTTAATGATAATAAAAATATTTTTCGTGACAATAACTAACCCCTTTGGATATTATCAGTGCATAAAATTCGAAATTACGTGCCCAATATAATACAAATAAAATACTACAAACAATTTTTGTTAAAAATAATAAAATAAACTATGGCATAAAGGCCGTATCCGGCCATCACCGTGTAAATTGCGAGACCTTTTATACGTTGTAGATGATTAGCCGAAAGAAGATTTTACACATAATCTCTAATCTCTAAGCCTGTAACAGGTGAGAATGTATGTCAATTATTAATTTTGGTCAGTGGTGACAATTATAATCAGAAGGCTTGCATGGTGTGTAAAAATTATAAAATGGAATGGAAATTCAATAGTATTGCTCATGAATTTGGCAAATATTTGGAGGACAAATCAGCAGTGCTGAACTCATGTTTCGATGAGACAACCAAATATTATATGTGTTATATTTCAATACACAAAACATATTTTCATTTGTTGTTTTTTTTTGTCTTTGTTTATTTGTTTTATACAACGCAAATGATTTTCCTTTTATAATGTCTGTTGCACGTATTTCGGATTTTTGCTTGCAAATGATTATTGAGTTTGTGTGAAAATATTGAAAATGGATTTAGATTTATTATTCGTAAAATCGAAAATATATAAAAAATATGTATATGTAAATATGTATACAAAAAAGATTGTATCTTTATTAATAATTTGTGTTAATATTCATAATAAAGTACAATCCTTGTAGGTATATGAGTTTTGTACATGTATGTTTATATATATATATATATATATATATATATATATATATATATATATATATAATATATATATATATATATATATATATATATATATATATATATATATATATATATATATATATATATATATATATATATATTTATATATATATATATATACGTATGTACAAACAGTTTTTTAAATAACAGAAATTATATATAAATATTGGATATATATTTTTAAAACAACTTTTTTATACAATAAATTGGATTTATATGAAATCACCTGGAATAATACTTTGTTTAAATTTCAATTAAACATTGATCATAAACAATATTTTTTATGTTTGCATTGTGGAAATTGGAACTACATATTTTGTATGCCCTGATTTTTATTCTGTATAACTTTAAAATAAAAAAAGTGATTTTCTGCAAATGACATTAAAGAAATTTTCTTTATTTAGTATATTTTGGAATTCATACTTCATAATAAATATGTATGTTTTTTAATCGAAAATATTTTAGAGATGGAGATACAATTACCTAATGATTTTTAAAAAAATATCATTAGTTAATACAAATACTAAACCATTTTCAATATTTAATAACATGATTATACATATATACTCGTATCAAATGGCGCAAAATCTACTTTGCATTTTGTTAACTATACCCCTGTAGCAAGTATTCGGGCCCATTCTGAAGAAAATAAAATTTTGTGTTATATGTATGTATATGTTAATGTTATTTTTTCAATTCAAATCCATATAGGAAGCAGGGAAACGCTAACTCCATGTTCAGTTTTGTTAAACGATAGACCTGAGATATTGGTAATTAAACGTCATTGTTTGGAGCCCCACTTATGACATATATTTACAAACTTAAAAACGTCCAGAAAAAATGTATGCGATACGTAATCTGGAAAGACGTTGGCCGTTCGACCAGAGACCCCTTATTATCTAAATGTGAAACAACTAAAATGACAGCATTAAAAGACAGACAATAACAGACAGTAGTAATACCTTTAAACTTATGTTAAAGCATAATTTTGCTTAAACCTTATTTTCATTTTATTATAGTATTATAGTAATATTTATATTTACAATTTTCTTAATATGTATTATGATTCGAGTCATATCTCACAATAAATAAATAATATAATATTACATGAATTTTATTGTTTCAGAATTGGCCGCAATATATAAAAATAGGTAGATATGTAGTTATATGCCGTTTAAATAATTAGTTTTATGCTTTTATGCTTGATGTCTGTAGTCGTGTGAGAATGAAACAGTTTAAAAGGTCGACCATTATAAATTATTTAAAAGATATAGCGCTACGCGATTAACTGAGACAAGCACAACAATTTTATATAGCCAACAATTAAATGATATCGATATGCGATTGATTATTTATTTGTAAATTCATTATTTATTTTTAGAATACATATTCTGGAGGGATAAAATTCATGTTATTTTATTTAATTTCTCCGCTTCCTATTTATATGAGTTTGTATTGAACAAACAAAAATAAAATAACAACAGGTCATTTTTGAACTCATTATCAACCCCTAATTGTTTTTTGAAAAAACAGCATTTTCATATAGGAATGAAAACTTGGTCATAATTTTGAATAGTTTTATTAATTAAAATCCAAAAATTAAGACTTAACTCTAAAGAAATAAAAATTAAATGGATTATTTATTTTTGCATAAAAAGATCCTTGTTTGGTACTAGATGATCGAACAACTTATAGATGGAACAAAATAATTCCAAAATATTAATCAATTCTTTTTTAAATTTGAAAGTGGTATTTGTTTGCTTAATAATTAAGATATACAATTCCTAATTTCGAATTTTTTACAATATTGATATTTGTTAATCATGATATATGTATAAGGTTGTATGTGTTGACAATGGAATCATCTTAACAGTTTCGGCAAGAATTGAGATTTAAGGTCATCTTAAGTGGAAAATATTAATACAATATCGTGGTTTTCTCCAATAAATGTTAATTGTTTCACGATCTATTACGTTATTGAATATATTTCCTGTTCTAGATATTCCCAAAATGACAACTAAATTTTAAGCGGGAATTTTATTTTATATCCACTTTCAATAAAATGTTAAAAGTAAGGCTCACGAGTATGTAATAAATATTTTTCTCCAAAAGGCTCGTTAATGTTATGTTGATTGAATTGCCAATTTCACAAATTTTTATACGTAATTGAAAACTTTATAGCAATAAATCTAAACAATTTAGTTTGTGAACTCATGTTTTAATAAACGAACGTTATGTTTATTAAAAACAAAAAATGTGAGCCATAATGACTTATTTCACGCGCCGGATTTGTTTCGCACGATCAATATTCAATGTGATAATTTCTACGAGTAAAATAATAACTCCGGCAATCTAATACTCCTGCACTTTGGCCTACAATCATATAACTCTGTACAAGTGACACTTTCTATGTGACTTTCTTTATAAGTTTGTATGGCCGCACTTCAACGGTATAGGCTTAGAAAATTTTATCATTTTTAAAATACATACTAGCATATTTATTCTTGACACTTGATTTGTGACGCAATTGGGAAAGTTTAGTACTAAAAGAACAATTAAAGAACAATCCAAATGTCAACTGTAAAAACCAGAACCAATGCTGGGTTAAAATTCAAATTTCAGCAAGTGTAACGATATGCAAATCATGTTTACAGTTTTAATTTGTAGTTATTTTAAAGTGATTATTCTAAATCAGATAATTATTTTCGCTCACCTATAATTAAAATTAACTGGAATATTAACTGCTTATTCATATTTTAAACTATACTTTGTTTAAGACAATTTTTTTATACTAATTTATATGCATTTGTCTGCACACTAATATTTTAAATTTAGAAAATTGATTTTCTTTTTTAATGCTTTAGTTTTTGTGTATCACAGAAATTTTCACTTGAAATAAATATACTATACGTATTTTTCAACTTAAAATAAACCAAACTAAACTTTATTAAAAATTAGTATAGAGACCAAAAATTGTAAAAAAAAAAAATATCAAAAATCTTTTAATTTTTCTAATAGACTTTTCGCGTTTTAGATGTGAATCCAGCACATTCAACGTCTAACAATAAACTGTATTTTAAATTTACAATAATGAAAGTCTCTAGGTCGATCTTTTGGTTTGTTAAATTTAAAAACGAGCAAACGGCAAGAAATAAATATTAAACCAACGAGAAAACAAAAGTAAAACAAATCGTATGAAATAGTTGAAAGAAACCGTTAAGACATACGCGATATCTTTTTTCTTTCACTATATACTCGTATACATACTTCTTAACATACGTATATCTGACGTTTGTTATACCTTTGATTTCGTCTTAAAATCGCGATTGTTTGTATTTTATTTTCCCACTCCGTATTTTATATGATGTCAATGAATAATCGGGTAGGTCGTGTTCCGTATGGTATGTTAAAGAAATTTTCTTATCGGCGCTTACTAAAATGAAATTTTGTGGTTTATTTATGTGCTTTCGAGAGATGTGTGGAGAATAAAATATATAAAATAAAACATGAATTACAGGTGTATGTGTCATGTGCATCACCGATTTCATGGAAAATCAAAGTGACGGCCGCCGATTTGTATAAGTTGACGGTAGTTATAATTCAATATGTATTGTAAAAATCATCCGTAGGAAATTAAATTTTTGGTCGTAGTTATTCTGTTACATTTAATTTTTGATCGAAAGGACCAACTATGAAATGGCTTGGGGGTTGCATTGTTTTTTTTGTGATTTTTTATTTGATAATTTTTGCTTAAAAATGTAAAATATATCCTGCGCTAGTGATGTTACCTTGCACATTATCAAGACATATTTCATCATCAAATGGTGATGAATCATCACCATCTCATATACATAATTAAATTATATTTAATAAATAGACTCTTTGTGTTCGTTGAGTAAATATATTTCATAATTATTTTAGTATATTATAATAAAAAATATTTTCCCAAAGAATATTCCCGATGAGAACCAACCTTTTAAAATACATATTGTATAATTTAAATAATGATCTGGCATTTTTCAATAACATGTACTCGAACTCGTAATGATTGCGTGATTAATTAACCACCGAAAAATTGTTATTAATAAAATCCTAAAATTGGAGCCCATACGAAATTTGAAGTAAATGATTTTAAGAATTCAGTCCAAGATTTCACTCTATAAAATATAAATCAACTCTGTATACATATCTCCTGTATTTATATAATGTCAATGAATTATAACCAAACGAGCTTAATTTTTACTTATTTAAAAAAATTGTATTTTATAAAATTTGGTATTATGTACATATTTTAATTGTACATAATTGAATGTAAAATTTAAATCAAAATATGCACATAAATTATAATATTATAATCTCTTACTATGAGCTACATCATATAGTTCAATGAAAACATTTTTTTAAACAAATACCCAATGTCAAAATGAAAATAAAAAGTTTTCTCACAATTAAAACATTTTATAGGTTATTAAATTTTATAACTAGTTTGAAAAAATTATTAAAATACTCAAGACATGTAAATCAAAACAATCCATATTTACTTAAATTTAAACATATCAGCAATTTAATATAATTTATTTGATAACCTTATATCAAGTACAAATTCGTTTATTTTGCAGTTGGTAAATATATAGATCCGAGCACATTATACGATACATGTCCCATCATAAATATAACCCGAACGAATCTGAATAATCATTTGTCAAATTTTTTGTTAAAAATGACGGTATTTTAATTTAAATTACATAAATAAACTTAATGTATGTTTCAAATAAATTATATTTAATTTATTATACTTACATTATTAAATTATATTTATATTTAATAAAAAGTTAAATTATTTAATTAATACTCGTAGCTCAAAATTACGTGGCTGAATGTATCGATACAAATATAGCGATGATAATATTGACATTTAGGTTGGTGGTTGCCATGGAATTGTTTTGTATCAATGTCATTCAGAACTGAACAGTTAGCAAAACTGAAAGCGCCTATTATAATATAATTTAAATCAAATGCAAATAAATGTAATATTTATTTAAGTATTAATGTTCCAACTATCTAGTAGTTATTACGACCCTCCAACATTTTAATATAATATATATAATATAATATAATTATTGTACTTAATTATAGTACTTATACCAATATTCACTGATCAATAAAAATGTACAATCTTATAAAAATAATATTGTACTTCATAACGCAAATACATTATTAATAATGTTAAACATTTTAAGAGGTACAATAAACCAACCAACATCTTATTGTTTCCAAAAAAATTGGTTTACTATACGAAAACGAAAGATGTATTTTTATTTATTAGCAGATATCAGACATAACTGAATGTAATTTAGCAATTTTCACTGATTTTGTGTGGAAAGTGAGAAAACCAATAATTAATAAATCACTTTTGAATTTATATTGTCGCATGAGTGAGCAACAAATAGAAAATCCTCGTCAATGCTTAGTTAGACATAAATAAAAACAATTTTTATTGGTGTTTGGGCTCTTTAAATTTTATTTATTATTAATGATTTAGCTTTCGTTATTATATTTTCAAAGGCTATAATTATTTTGATATTGAATAGATATCGAAAGCTAAACCATTAATAATAAATTAAATTTATAAGAGTTCAAATACCAATAATACTTGTGTTATTTGTGTTTTATTGTTATCTCATTAATTGTTTTAAAAATATAACATTCAAACATATGTATGTCTATGTGTTTGTTTTCTTTTCAAAAGATCGATTTTATTGTTTAAGAAAGTGACAGACAATAGTCTGTTCTCTGGAATGCTGAAATGTATTTTAATGTCAATTAAATTTATTGAATCTTTGAGAGATAGTATATGATGAAAAATGGCTATTAAGAGTTTTCAACATTATTGTGTAAAGGCATGCTGGCTTGGGTTGCTAACGTGTAAGATCGTTACGGCCCATAATCTAATGACCGCAATATAACGATGACAGTTTTCGTAAATGTTATAGTACAGTATAACTGTGAAAGTCAGCACTATCCATGTAGTCGAAAACAACCCCTAAAACGATTGACATCTGGCGTCTTGCTGTTGAGTTACAAAATAGCCCATAGAGAAGTGCAAAATTGAGGGGTCTTAGCTAGGATTTGAAGACGAAAAAAGTGCAACTGGTAGAAGGCCGAAATTCTTTGACTGCATCTACTCAGCAATGACAAATTTGCATAATTTTTTTAAAGAGAATATGAGATTGCACCACGCTTTCAGTCCTAGGTCAATTGACAATCGTAGAATGGGTAATTTACTGGATTGCTTAATTTGGTTAAAATCTATAGTATCATTGGTTAAATACAAACCGAATATCAAAAAATATCTGGTCCATTTGCACTCTTGTGTTCTCTACGTACACTAGTAAAATCTTAGTTTTGAAACTTTTCAAATGCCGAGACAAGGTGAAATTATGTATAGGATGATTAATGATTATTATACGTTACAACCGTATTGGTATAAAAATTGGACAATAATGAATGTGTACGAAAATGACTGCTGATCACATTCGGGAGAACAATTATTCGCGTGATTTGTACCGAGTTCTGTTATTTAGCTACTTTGCTTATCCATGATCTATTCCTCCTGGCTCAATACAGAATACAGCCGTATTCGTACTTATTTGTAAGATTTAATTTTGCATTTGATTTCAATATTGAATAATACATAGTTACATGATTTATATGTGTAATTTTTCGTGCATGATGAATTTATAGTAAGTTGAAATTTATTGTTAATTGAGTATCGTGTTTTTTTACCAGCACGTTATACGCGACAGTTGCATGAATTTTGTTCATACAAAATCGTTTATTGTAAAAGTATGTATTTATAATATGTATAATGTAATATCCTATCTTAAATAGGTTAGGTATACCTACCTTAAATAGGGATGATTATTTGAACTAATATAAATGTTTGATATTAAATTTTAGTCGACCATAAATCAAGCACACTCAATAATAAAAAAATGAAGTCGCCGGTAAGAATTAATTTGGTTTTTGCATCATTTACTATCTGAGTGGATTGTGAACACATTTAAATTATTATAAAATTTAGTTTATGATTGCAAAATCGACTGATTGTTGAATGTGATAACATGGGTAGTAAAATATAAAATAAAAATAAATGCGATATTTGATGAAGTCGAATCATGACAAATAACGCATAAATATTATTATTTTGACTGACAATTTCTTTTTTTTTGCTCATCGAGTTAGACCGATTAACAACCTTATCTATAGATGTATGAAACCTAAAACAAGGCAATTGTGAAAAATGCGGTGAACCCTAAAACAAAGCAATTGTGAAAAACGCGATCAAAGGAGGAAGTTCTAGAAAATTTGTTCCGACATATTTCCAGCCAACAAATATAGAGTACAACATATGTTACGTCACAGCAACCGCGTAAAATTAATGAAACAATTCTTTTACATATCTTTATGTACTTGCGCGATACCGATGGCAGACTAAATATTCTACTACTACGTCTTGCTATCCTATTACTAAACCAAATGCGCTGTCACACTAGAATTAATTCATTTTTTACATATAAAATTAAACCACGATTTCATTTTTTATTATACGTACATAAATTTTGTGTTCATTTTGTTTTCATAATGCCAATTGCCAATGATGCTATAACTCTTTTGGTATAATATCGTTATTTGCACTCTCATTAAACTGATTATTACGAGATGAACTTTACAATCTTGAAAGATTAGCGCACCAAATGCGTTTAATCACTTAAGCCAAAATTAACCAATATTAGCTTATCCCGAACTTCAGCTAATCTTGAAAAAATCACTTATCGTACTTAGCTAATGGCTAGTTTGCTTCAAACATATAAACATGAATGAATGGACGTTACTAAACTTATAAATTTTGGAAGCGATAAAACAACCGGCTGGCTTGGAAACCGACAATTTAATTCTAACAAAAATCCTCACATTTATTCGTTCACCAACAATATGCGCACAGTCTAATAGTCGAATCTCATTATAATGCAAAATGTGTGGGTGATAATTTGTTCACAAAAAAATCTCTGAAGGAGATTTCATTAGATTATTTAAATTCCTGTACTGTAGATTCAATACAGGCGGTATAGAACTCAATATTGAGTTCATATAACATTAATATGAAAGAAATAGAATTTATAATGCTTTTTAGGCTAAATCCTTTTTATTGAGTTAAGATAATCGTTCCTATAATCATATTAAAGCAAAATTATAAAATTTATCATTTTTTAGGAAAAAAAAAATAAAACAAAATTTAATAATTAAAATATGTAGTATAATTGTTTGTTCTTTAATATTTATTGCTTAAATGTAAATTGTCATCCTATAAAATGGAAGACCTGGTTGATGATTGGATGGTGAATAGATTTTGAAATACATATTCCAAAAAATGCATCGTGGATAATCAAGTAAACTGCAGTGTAATATGTTTTTCATATCTACAGATTGAAATTACGTAAAAGTAAAATTGGAGCACATAGGTATGGTACAGACATCATTTTAGATGGGTATATATTATGTACATACATAAAGATATAAATAAAAAGCAAATTGATTTGTAATTTATTAAAATACAAAGTAAAAGTAAAAGTACACACTTGTTTCTTATATTTACATTTTCAAATAGACTTCAAAATATTCTTTCACTTTTATCATTTATATTCTTATACTTCGTGTACTTACGAGATCATCAATATTCCATACGGTAAAATGATTGATTACGTCTTTGAAAATATATTTTATATCATCATAAATAATCTTCATATATTGCATATAAAATATACAGAAGGGTAATATCTTCTTATTTGTTTGTTTTTTATTTTTTAAGTTGTAAGACTTTCAATTTCAATTTATTCAATTGTTAAGTATTACAGTTTTATACTAGTTTTATATAACACGTTTGAATACAATATGTACATATATACTTTATATGTACTCGCATGCGATGATTTGACGTGTAATAAAATGCTATAATAAATTTTTAAGCACAATATTCTTAAATATAAACTAAACGCGTCAGGCCGAGTAACTTTATTATAAAATTTCAAATGAAAGTATATACATATTATGTTATGTGTGTTCATCCAAGTTTTGATTACATGATTTTATATAACAAAATAAGTCGCAAAAATTTTCTTCCCATTTACTGTCCACTTTTAATATTTATTGTAATTAAAAAATTTAATTATTTAAATTTAAAAAAAAAACGACGTTCATGATCTTTCTTCTTTACATACATATTTCGGCGAATTAGAAAATTCAACTTTTCATTTTTTCTCGACATTTTCTCGTTTTTCTCGTTTAGCCTACATTTTTTGTATAAAAGAAAGTAGTTTTAGAAATGATGATCGTGAAATATATTGCAACTACATGAGTTATTTATCTTAATATTTTAAAAATATTAAAATAAGAAGTTCAATAACAATAATAATTATAAGTGAAATTTAATTTAGTATAACATAATAATTTATTTTGTATATTACTTACTGTTCAATTTATATAAGAATTAATGTTAGTTAATTATCTATAGCCGTTGATTAAATTGTATAAATAAAAACAACTTCTTCGACAAACATTGTTATTCAAAGTGTATAATATTTTTTTACATATTTCAAAGTTTTCTTTCATATTTCCTTATAGAAGATAATTACGGTTTTTCATACAGATTTCGAAAGTTTCAATTATTGTTTAGTTTCCTATTTATATCGACTACTTATACTTTATCTAAAATGTAGTTTTAATAGAGCCTCGAAGACATCTATATTATTACATTAAACTAATATTACATATATTAATTGCAATGTGCGAACATAATTTTACCTTAGGTTCGGCTTCGAATGCGTGAGCCAACTAAATGGCAATTGTTTTCTAAAAAATACTTTATTTTTAGTTCATTAAAATCGCAGCCTAGCAGGTAGCAAATGTGGAGCTCGAATCACCGGATATACAAACACGAATTTTGTATTTCCCAATTACGATCGGTAATGAAATTTAACACTTCTATGACCTCTTGTTGGTTTAGGGTATAGAAGTCTTAAAAGCTCAAGAATTACAAAAATTATTTTTAAGCACAATCGAAAATTTAAACAAATCCAAGTATGGTTAACAAAGATTAATAACGCCTGTTTATAAATTAAATATGGCCTTACACAATAATTGCTGTTATCACGCTTTAAATACGTATTGTTTATTATAACAGAAAAAATTAACAATTTTGTTAAAATTAAAAATTAAATTTATCATTTTATCAGTCATTAAGTTTTTGAAACAAAATGACGAATTTCATCTCAGCTTTCGTCGAAATCTCTTTTTAAGTCGTTTAACATTTCAAATCGTATCTAATTATGTCAGGTCATATTAAGTTTTAACGCTTAATTCTAAACAGTTTTGAGAACAATACTGAATTTTAGTCCTGTTAAAATCACCAAATCTTCAAAAAAATATAGCCGAATTTCAAAATTAATTTTTAATGAAGTTTAACATTCTCGACACATCAATTAGATTACATACTTGAGAAAAGTAAGCGTATATTAGTATTCGTATTTGAACTATAAAGACGTTTGGATTATAAATAAACCTTCGAAAAATGACACTTTGAAGGTACATTTCTAACATTTTACACATTCTCGTTAAATGGTACTATTTTTTATGTTCCTATCTTTTCTTAATTTACATTTCTGACTAACTATATACGTATAGATATACATATGTATATAAACTCACTTTTGTAATTAAAATAATTTAAATTTTAATTCTATTGAAAACTCGACTACCGTAACTTAAAATTCAATTATAGGAAGTATGTTTGAATGATATAGTGTTGTATGTATTTATAAGATAGAATTAGTGCATATACCGTACTTGCATTGTCATTTAAATTTATATAAAGTGATACATGTTTATTACTATAATTATACAAATTATATAATTGCAATTACAGCAGAATACATAAATAATCCTATAACATTATTCATTCAAATTTTTAAATTGTTGTAAACATTTGTAATAGTCAAAATTTGTGAATTATTTAAATGTTTGCAAACAAAACAAAAATGAAATGAAAGCAAAACCAGCAAAATTTGATCATACAATGCTCAATTTATAAAATTAATTGCAAAAAATGACCTCGGTCAAAAATTAAAAATCTCTATTATAATAATATGTATATACGAGTATGTATAGTGATCCGGCATGATACGCTTTCTGAGTATCAGTTTTACATGCAAGTATGTACATGTATGTATTATTTTGCTGTATTTTCAAAAAGTGTAAAGGTAATTTAAAAATGTACCTGTAGAATGATTAGACGAATAATACATATGTATTGTAAAAAAGTTAAAACCGAAAATCAAAATAATTATGCTTTTAAAAAATATTCCAAGGTTTCAAACTTTTAATCTAAGAATGTTAAATATTCTTTACATTAACTATTTTTGCTTGTTTTACTGTTTTACTTTTTTAATATCCAGACAATTTTATATACGAACCATAAATGAATATATAAGAGCACAATAGGCCCATGTTATGGCCACTTCGCTGCAAACATTTCTTCTTTCTTTAAAGCACCTCGTCCAACGTTAATTTTTACCGTAAACAAATCAATTAATTTACCATCTTCCGTTTCGTTCTAAAATTTACCAAACTAATTTTAAATTAATTAAGTCAAACAACAGTCAACTTACTTCACATGCACTTCATTATAGAAGCCTAGGAGAATCTGGGAGAGCAGCGTAATAAAAATAAAATATTGCCTCATCACGACAATGCTCCACGTGAGCTCTATTTTATTTTAGCGCTATTTTATTTTTAAATTTTATTATAATTTGACGTTTCTGTTCGTATTGACTGCTTGTACGTATATTATTGAACTGTTCAAATTGTCACCATATACATTTTAAGGAATCAAATATTAGTAACTGCCTATATCAATTGGTATCTTGCATCATGAATGAACCGAGAATATTAGAAATTAATATGTGATTAGTCAATTACTATTTCCGAAATTGATATATACTTATTTGTGGAACCTAACTTTTTCATATTATTACCCTGGTGACTTATTTTATGATTCTTTCGTAAGCCGCATCCACACGATATGTTGTGTGGTTAAATGTTGGTGCTTTCGCTTATTTGGCCAACATTTGTTATGTGACGACATTTACCACATTTCCTCTACACACGGTTTGACGAATATAGTGTGCATCATCGCCAACATTTCTAACAACGTTCATAATTTTAGTACAATTGAATTTTTTTAATTAATCGTGATATACGAGTGCACTCATTTAATTAAACTTTCCGCATGAATATATTCGATATATGTACAGACATAATATATACGTGCATGTGAATCTTTTTAGTTTGATATCGAATCTCACTATAACTAGATTATACATAACCGAATTATCCCATTTAGGCAAGTATATGTATAAGTTTTACGTTTCATCCGGACCATTATTTCTGAATTCGTATCAAAATTGTACGAATATATATTCGTATTCAAAAATATGTATTCTACTGCTATAATATAAAACAGTAATGTAATGTGAATACATTTAGCTGAATCCAAAGAACCTTTTTATGTTATTTATTAGATGTTGTTTTAGAAGTATATATTTCAAATATTATGTTTTATAAAATTATATTATTATTGTAATTCAATGAATTGTGTTTCCATTAAAAATCATTTTAAAATATATTTGTCAGTATTTTGTCACGTCATGTGAATGAAACACAATGTTTATCGGCCCAATTTGGTCGTTTCCTTTTATATGTGTTTCATATACAAGCATAAGCCAATGAATCACCAATATTTGCCCACATTACACATCATGTGGTCTGGGCTTGACAAGAAATTCTAAATTGATTGTCAATAGTATATAAATTGGTGTAAACGACAATTTACAATCAATTTGAAATATGTGTTTGATAAAATAAGGACTGACCATATTTTTTTTAGTTTTTTAATGTAAAATTAAATTGTTTTTAAAACGTTTAACAAGAAATTAAAGATTAAATTTTTTTCTTTACGATTATGTGCATAAATTTGATCTCAAAATCGTCGTTTTTATTTCATTTCGATCGTAAACTAAATGTCATTTATTTTGTTTCATTTATGATGTGATGACATTCGCAGGGCATCGCCTTTACTTAGATGAGTTCCCAGGTGAATCGTCCTTTGCTCAAAAATACCACCAAGCTGGCAGTCATCAAATCTATTGACTATTGAATCTCTTGGAGAGCGGTGAATTGCAGACAATACAACTTATTTTATCTGTCGATGCTATACCTATGTAGTATCCGGGTTTGCGCTAACGATTATGGGATTATATTTTTTGTATGAATTATTTGTCCTTTTTATTTATTTTCATAGTTGATGAATAAACTTATTTTCATAGTTGATGAATAAATTTGATCTTTTGAAATGTTGCGTCTTCGTTAAGTGAATGTAGTTAAAAATAAAAAAAATTCAATGTACATATATGTATAAAATAGTATGTATGTATGTATAATATGTACTGTACATATGTACTGTACATATGTACTGTATAATATATACAGTACATACTGTGCATTCCCTTTTTATATTAATGGCATATAATGCATTTTCCATTGCCCGTTGATGTAAAATAATATCGAAATAATCGATTCAGTTAATGGATGTAAATTATTTCATTATTACAAATAATTATTAGATACATACTTCGTTTCTTCTTGGTGTTTTCCTCAGTACTCCGATTATTACGTTTTATACCTATATTATTTATACGAATTAAGTGATTTAGGGTTCATTTTTATTATACCTCTTGAAGATGAAGTGATTATTTATAGCTAAGATTAGTAAACGGTTAGGTTAGTAAATAGTGAGGTTTACTCATAGTCGAAATTAATAATAGTTGTTATGCAATTATTTTATAGATTTTCTTGACGGTTAATGAAATATTATCGGTTGGAATAACTCGTTGTTCTTCAAGAAACACAAGAAAAGTGGTAATTATGTGTCTGAAGGCTTACTAAGTACCTCTCGGTACAATACGCTGATTTATATTCTACATGACCTCGATAACCTTGGTGTTGGCTTTGGCAACCTACTGTTGGCAATCTTTCCGCAGGTAATCATGCTATATTAAACTACAATGTACCCAATAAGTCGAATAGGCGAGCAGCGCTTGTAAAACCTCATTTTACAATAATTTGAATTATTGGTATGATGGGCACTATAAGTTCTATATATACGAAAAAGACCGCTTTGACCTCGAAAATTATTGAGGTATGCTCTCCTTTACACAACATACAAATTCCTCCTCCTAATAATCGATAAATCGGAAGAATTTATGATAAGCATTGGGCTGTAATGCAGTTTCAAAATCGATAATAAACTAGTGGAAATTAATTTTGGTTCACAATTCGACAGGGCTCTACTCGCGATACACAATTATTTGATTAAAGATATTTGATTAAACTCTGAATGAAAACGAAGTGATACAATTATTAAGTCTATTGATACAAGTTTCAGTTTCTGAAAAAAATATCTGATCTTTAGATGTAGACACAACCGTGAAATAAATTTTACGTATGGATGTGAAAGTTGAACCCAGACGAATCGTTCTTTAAATGGAATATTAAAGTTCATATTCACATTGAAATATCTACTGTTGAACGACCAAAGGTATAACATATCGAACATAAAAACCGTCGATGAGATGATCATTGATCAAATGTTGTAAAATCACATCACTATCGATGTGAGTTTACAACATTCTAGCAATCAAGCAATATAAAGTGTTAGTTTGGAATCGAAATCGATGGAGCGAATTTGTTAACGTGGTACAAACCAGCAAGTAAAATAGCCGTATCACTTTTCAATTTTAATGTACGAGTTTGCAGCCAATAAATGGCTATTTATGTTGTCCAATTAGGGCAAAAACAAAAATCCGTCACAAATAAATGTTGACAAGTGGATGAAAATAATGGATTTAAATGACCACAGAGAAATATCATCACGATTAATTTTTTCACCAAATTTTTAACTGAAATAATTTTTATCATATTTACGTTAGTAGGCTCTGATAAAAAATGGAATTTATAAATTATTATTTTAGTAGCTATACTAGGTCTTAAAGCAAATACGATGAACATAATTTATCTTCACGAATACAAGAAACTCAAATTTTTCGATTTTATTTTATTTTGATGCAACGGCAAATTATTAACTAGAACGGTGAATTATTCGTCATTACAGTAGTGCTCGCAAAAACATTTAAAAATTTAAAATACAATTATTGATATTAGTTTACAAAATTTACTTACAAAAATGTATGTACTTATTAAATATTATATTTACAAATCTTCAAAAAAATAATTTCATTTAAATTAAATATTTAAATTAAAAAAAATATATTAAAATAAATATAGTATTGATAACTAATAATGGGTTATAGATAATCGCAGGCAAAATGTGTTATGTGAAAATCACAAAGAAAATATCTGAAGATAAATTCGGAAAAAATTGGGTTGAAAATTTGGCAAATGTGATAGTTGAGTATGTAAATGGCACTATTAACTACAAAACCAGGTTTATTCACTCGTTGAATATATCTTCGATTAGTTGTTTTGTAATTATTCGATGAGGTTTAGTTGGGTCAACTTTTGGTTTCTGATAGAGTCGACCATTGAGAACGTACAGTTTTTTTGATAGATCACAACGTACATTAAACCACCAGTCACAAACAAATACTGCTTGTGAGAATTGAGTTCCATTTGGACATAAAAATGTTGCTTGCCTCCCATCAATATCACAGTAATGCCAGCCTAAAATTAAATAACACATAGTTGATACATTTTGTTTAATTCAATTTTATAATTTAACTGCACATACCTTGGCATCTAGTTTCAGTATCAGCAAAAAATCCTGGATATTCTTGTTCATCGCAATAAAAATTTGTGTATGGTACAGCAGATAATATTGGATAATCCACACCAGCGCGACCTAAAATATTTATGAAGTGAAAAATAATCTGTTATTTATATTAAACTGCATTGTATTGTTGTATGTTTGTTGTGCATATAATGCTTGTACATAAAAAAATACATTGGCCACAATAGAACTTCTACTTGTGTATAATAAATATGAAAGGTAATTTAGATGTGTGGAATATGTATCCGTTCATATTATAGAATCACATTTTTTATCATTATTTGCGAATCGTGATTTTTTTTATACATAATAGTAACTTGTTTGCTTTTATTTAAATTTAACATATGTTTTATTATTTTATTATAACAAAAATCATAAAAATAAAATGTTTGATTGAAATTTATGTTTGGTAGTGTATGTGTAATTTTCAATGAAACCAGTTTTTGCTAATGGATGACCATTAATCATATTACCATTTTCAATAAAAACACATAAATGTTAATTATTTTTATGCAGTTTTACGAAATAATATTTTTGCAAAATAAATTTATGTTTATATAAATATGAACACTCGTATAAAGTTAACAGGAAGAAAATGATTGATCCATTATAAAATAAAAATTTGTTTTAATTTGGACATATACGTTTACGATTTGAGTTTTTAATTCAATATTAACAATGCAATAAATCACACCGTGGTTATGCAATGTTTTTATTTTATATACATAAGTATGTGTACATATGTAGTAGTAGGAAATAAATAAAAATACATAGGTAATTTAGTTATTGTAATGAGCGTCTGAACTGAAATTTTAATAAGATTACTTATGGCAAATTAAAATAGTCAACTTTTATCCGAGTATTCGCTGGCCTCTACCCTATAGTACCATTTACTATAAATAAAATAGTATATTTGACTTTCATCGGCAATTAATTAGTATCTAAATTCCATGATATGAAAAAAAATGTTAAATCTCAATAGAATTAGTGGAATGCCATCAGACAATCAAATGACAACTGATACATATTAAATTTACTGCCTTTGAAATCTGAAATTTACTGCATTTGTTTTCTTGGTAGGAAGGACATTTTCCAGCTTTATTTGCAATTTAGTATATTTCGAGTCTCTTTTAATAAAAATAAGTTCTAGAATAGATTATCATCATGTACAATTACCTGGTATTGATCGTCCCAGTTCCAGATATTCCCGCACCGATGGGCTTAAAAAACCAACTGGTATATCTTCTGGTGTTTTTGATGATGATTTCTCCTCCAAATTTTGTATAGGATCATTATGATTATGTATATTATTTGATGATCTTTGTTTTTTTGCCCGTTTCAACCGATTGGTTGATGATGATGATGTTTCCTTACAATCTAAAATTATAAAAAAATGTACATTAATAATAATTATAATACACAATAATTTAATGATGATAATTAATTTTTTTATGTACATATGTATATATAAAACGACAACGTGTATTTATTACCTTGCCATTCTAAATTTAAAACTAATTTCAATTTTTATAAGAGATGAATTAAAACAAAGAATAATTTATGATGGTCTGTGAACATTTTAACATACGAACTACCATTTACAAATGTAGAGCAATTATTTTACTTTATTTTTCATTAAATGATGTTATGAAAGTTTATATAAATCTAAACTATTGATTTTACAAAAATGTAATTGAATTTTTACTTCATTATCGTTATTTTTATATCATCATGGTATTTGATGAAATCTTTATAATTTGAATGGCGACATGGTAATCCTAGTTTAGTAAATAAATTATTTATGTATGGATACTGTACATAGTCTCTATTTTCAAGGTTTGAAGTAGATTTCACGGATTTGATACAATCAATTTGTATTATGCACGTTCGTATTGCTAAACTTTGTTTTAAATGCTGTTGAGTATATATTATGTGTATATATCAGCTTATAATGTTTTGCTTTCATTTTTAAATGATATGATAATAAAATAAATTATCAAAGCTTTTATATTGACAGTAACCGGTAAAAAATCTAACTTATATTTTTTATATATTTTACCTTGATCTTGTGTTATTCAATTCCGTGGTTACATTACCTTTAAAAAAAACTTAATTACCTTGTACAATATAGTTACGCGAAATTTATTTAATTCTAAACCCATGATTACTTTTATTGATCTTTTATATTGTTTATAAATAGCGGTTTAAATTTAACTACCCATACTTTCTAAGATAAATATTAAATTAATTTTAAGTTTCAATCAGGAGATTCGAATACATTAAAGATACTATTAAGATTTAAATATTATTCTGGTAGCATCCTATTTAAATATTGAGTATCGATAAATGCCTTCGTTTTGAGGTATGGTTGATGCGATGATTGCTTCATCTCTATGTGATCCATGTACTTTAATATTTCTATAACTTTTGGATCATATCAAACGCAAATATTTTTATAACAAAAAATGTAAATATGTACAACCTTCTAAATTTATGGTAGTTATCATAGGTTCGTTATTGATCATAGGTTCGTTATTTATCATAGGTTCGTTATAACACAATTAGTTGAATGTGTATATACATAAGTACTTGTAATTTACGATAGTTAGCCTTTCTATTCAAAGAACTCAAGTGCATACATACAATTTTATAAATTAAAGTGATACATCAACCTAATAAAATACGATTGTCACTACCAAATTTTTTTCTTAGTTTTTTTTTTGATATTCTGTTTAGCAAGGAATTATTTACCTAGCAAATAGCGCAGTGGTTATAGTTGCGACGTTTGGATCGGGAGGTACCGGGATTCGAATCCCAACAGAGGCGTTCATAAATCTGTGAATGGCCAATGCTCAAGCCAGCAGACATCGAAAAATAAAAGCCCTAATGACTACGTATTACATTTATATCCAAATAATTTTACTAATTTCATTAAACCAAACTCTTGGCGTTATTGGTGTGTAGAAATATGAACCTGGTCACAGGAACGAATTAAAGAACCCTATTGCCAACCATTCATTGCAATTTAAAGATTTCTATTAAAATCAAATGTGGTACATACATATATGGTGTCCGAAAACTATTATATTCATTCAAAATTACCAGACATGAGGTTATCTAATGGTTGATGATTTTCCCCTTCAGCATCGCTTAAAAATGACCTAGTTAAAATATCTGGTGAAACAAAAAATTTTTACAAAGCCATCTTTTTTATAGAACATGATAGAGTTCATGAAAATGCTTTTATTGTAACATTCACCGTTACAATATTTACAAAACTTAACCAATACCGGTCCCAATATTTACAAAAATTAACATAAAGTTTTTTTAAATTAATTTTTTTAAAACTGAAATAACTTTTGAACCATTTGATAACCACATGTTTAGTAATTTTGATTGAGAATCCTCATCACCTCCTTTCGTTTCATAGTCTTCTTTTAGGAGAATGTTTGGTTATAATTATAAAGTTGTAATCCGCTTGATGATAAATTATTTATATTTTAAATAGTTTTCGAGAAAATGAAAACTTCGAGAGAAGACTACAAGGTGTAAAAAGATAATATTAGCCGTATTTCATGAAAGAACATTTTTGGGTCAAAATAGGTCTTTGGGTTGCAGAGAAAATGTGATCTGATCCGGATCAATTGGTGTCATGGAATGCGGTTTCAAGTCAAAAATTAATCAAGTAGGAGGAGCATATATCTTATAAATAAAATATACTTTGATATTTTTCTACCGATTTTATGCACATTACTTTTTTTTTTTTTTTTTATTAAAACGGTTGGAACCTGCTGAGGTCCCGCACTCAATGCCACAATGGGCCCATGGTGCAAACCAAGAGGATCTATCCTAATTCGCAAGAGCGTACTGCAATCTTAGCAAACTGTAAAAGTTTGAACCAAGGAATGGAAACTAACTGATCTACGTTCAAAGATCCGGAAGAGAACACTTGGGATCTAGCTCCGACAAAGGCGGGACAGCTGCAGAGGTAGTGTAAGCAGTCGTCCACATCCTCTAGGCAGTCGTCACAAAGAGCGTCCTGTGCTAGTCCCATGCGTTGAAGATGAACCTTAAAACGTCCATGGCCAGTGATAAGTGCGACCAGAGTTCTGAGTTGGTTCTTTTTAGGGATAATGCGTAATTAGTGAACCTCGGAGTGGGTTCAGTAATGAAATGTTTTGCCTTACGACAACTAGGAGTAGAACGCCACTTCCGTCCCAGCTCAAGTAGAGCGAACTTCTTAATAGCGTCTTTACCACCGTTGAAGGATAGAGGAATTGCTGGTTCGGGGCCAACAAAATTACTTCGCGAGCCAGCTTTCGCTAGCAAGTCAGCAACCTCATTTCCCTCAACGCCACAATGAGCAGGCACCCACATGATCCTTACTCTCGTGTTAGAGCAAAGGAGATTAATGTAGTGCTTGCAATCTTTGACTAGTTTGGACTTAGTTAACGGATTAATGAGGGTATTAAGCACGGCTTTACTATCTGAGCAGATAGTAATATCCCTCCCTAAAACGCTAAATTTCAACGCTTCAATCGCACAATGGGTAAGTGCAGTTAATTCAGCTTGAAAAACCGTGCGGTGTTTGCCCAGACTACCCGAGCATCTTAGCTCATATTTAGGACAGTAAAATCCAAACCCTGCACTGACTTCCGAACGAGAGCCATCCGCAAAAAAAACTATCGAATCCGACAACTGTCTAGAGAAATCCTGAGATAGCCACCATTCTCTCGAAGGAAAAACTACAGAGAATGGGTTGCTAAATTTAAATTCAGGCAGAAGCCTGTCATTCACCATGTCCAGCTCCGGAATAAGTGATTTATACTTATTGAGAATCTGTCTATGCCCCGTACAAGTCCCGAACACATTCCATGCTCCAATGCACTTAAGTCGATAAGCAGCAGAACACGCTGTACCCAGAATGTGGGACTGCAATTCGGGCATATGTAGAATAGACTCCATAGCAAGAAGTGGAGCAGATGACATAGCCCCGGTTATAGCCCTACAAGCTGTCCTCTGCAATCCCTCCAGTCTTGCTACCGAAGACGTCAGTTCCACAACCGGCCACCAAACAACTGAAGCATACGACAGTAAGGGTAAAACCAGTGATTTATAGATGAAAGACATCATTTTGGGGGTCAGACCCCAAGAATTGCCAAAGGCCCTTCTGCATTGCCAAAAAATAGCAATGGCCTTTTGCAGCTTATAATCAAGGTGGAATTTCCAGGAGAGTTTACCATCTAGAATGACACCTAGGTGTTTAACTTGCTCTGTCCTTGTGATCGCTCTACCAAAGAGAGTGGGAACAGACAAATTAACAATGTCTCTGCGCCTCGTAAAGAGGACCAGATCAGTCTTAGAGGGATTGACGTACAGCCCCTTTTCAAGACACCAAGCTTCTACCATATTAAGGGCGTTCTGCGTCAGATCAGATAAGACGTTCAGATATTTACCAGAAACTGTCAAAACAAGATCATCCGCGTAGCTTTGCACGAAAAACCCAGATCGCTGCAATTTAACAAGTAGTTCATCGATAACCATGAGCCACAGCAAGGGTGAGAGAACCCCTCCTTGCGGGCAGCCCTTGGCTACTTTGACGGACACTGTTGAGCCATCCAGCTCGATCTCAATTATCCGAGACTTAAGCATGGAATCGATGAATTTGACAATGGTTTGGTCAATATTAAAATTGGTACAAGCACTTGTGATCGTGGAAAACGAAGTGCTATCAAAAGCTCCCGCAATGTCCAGGAAGGTACCTACTAGAAACTCTTTGTATTTAAGTGATCTTTCAATCCTAGTTACGAGTTCATGTAGAGCAGTTTCGCAGGACGTGCCAGCTCTGTAAGCATGTTGCATGTTACTGAGAGGGGAGATAGTTAAATAATTGTCTCTAATAAATCTGTCGATGATCCTCTCTAAAGCTTTTAGAAAAGTGGAGGTCAGACTAATGGGCCTAAAAGCCTTAGGGTCGGTATAATCCGACTTGCCAGCTTTAGGTATGAATACTACTCTACTCCTGGTCCAAGCGCGCGGTACCGTGCTAAAAGCAACGCAGGCCTGGAACAGATGGAGTAGGTAATTGCTGATGTGTAGAAAACCATGCTGTAATTCAGCAGGGAAAACTCCGTCCGGACCGCTCGATTTGAAAGGTGCAAACGAGAAAACACTCCAGTGTAGGACATCAGTGGTGATCAGCCTACGGGCCAAGTTCCAATCCGGCGTGCCGATAAAAATGTCCGTTGGCTCGGAGTCATCCACATCCGAATCAACAATGTCACACCCAGGAAAGTGGACAGACATTAGTAGCTCACCAACTTCTCGCCTACACGAGGTTAGTTTACCGGAGGGTAGACGAAGATTATCAAGTCTCACGTATCATTCTTAGCCAGAGTTTTGTTAAGTCTGGCGACGGCAGATAAGCTGTCAATTTCTTCACAAAAGTTTCTCCACGCAGTCCTGTGCGCGGATCTTAAGCTTTTTTTATAAGCCTTTTGAGCTAATAAAAATCGATTCCAATCCGAAATAAGATTCGTTGATTTAGCTTTATTTTTAATTTTACGCACACTCTTTCTTAACTGTTTCAGTTCAGAACACCAGAAGGGTTTGTTACGCTTCTTCTGGTTGGCAATAAGAGAGCATGACTTTTCAAAAGCAGTTGAGATCGCTTTCGTTAGTGCAGTTGCCTGCAAATCAAGATCTGCGATTGACCTAATTTAGTTAGGCAGATCTAATAGTGACACGAGCTCAAGGGAGAAAGTATCCCAATTCGTAAGTTTCCTATTGCGATATGGTTTAACCGGTGGTCTTTTAAAGTTAATATTAAAAGAGATGCACCTGTGATCAGAGGTGAGAATATCATCCGTCACTCTCCAATTTAGAACGAGGTCAACGATGGACATAGAGCACAAACTAATGTCAATCACTTCTTTGCGAACCGAGTTGACAAACGTTGGCTCACACCCAACATTGAGAACCTCTAACTCAGAAGAGTATATGTAATTGAACAGTGAGGATCCTCTATTATTAGTATTAGAACTGCCCCAAATGGTATGGTGAGCGTTAGCATCAGAACCAATTACTAGAGGTAGTTTGTTAACCCTACACCACATTATAAGATTCACCATTTCCTCTGAAGGGGGGGGGGAGGGGGGGGGGGGTGAGATGGAATCATAGGGTAGATATGCTGATGCAATGACAAGTTTGAAACATGATTCAGCACACACGAGAGTGATCAGCACTGCCGTAAGATCAGCAGTGCTACATTCATTAATTAGAGCGGCATCAATAGCATTAGAAATATAAATGCACGCTCTAGTTTTAAGGACAGTGGACTTGTAAAAGATCCTGCCAAGCTTTGAGTTCAAACCAGAATAAGATACCGTACCATCAATAAGATACGGTTCCTGGATTAGGTAAAAATCTGTGTGCGATATAGCAAGCAGTCCCCTCAACTCATAGAAAGCTGACTTGCTATGTTGCAAGTTGATCTGTTTTAATTCAAGCATGGACGTCATCATGAAGACCAGCTATAAACAAAAATAATAATAATAAACTAAAATCCTACGGCCCTGAGATAACCCTGAAACGGATCCTTTCAAGGACATATTGAAGTGACGCACCAGACCCGGTAATGTGCTCGAAGGACTTCTGGTCAACCCTGATCACAATTGATTGGCGGTTAGCCTCTCGCTTGCATCGGATAACCTTCCATCCTGTAGTCGACACATTCGGATTCATAATGCCGATGTTAGTAATTACTACACTCGGATTCTCTGGTGGCCCGGGAATCCATGAGTGCAGTATAAGCGGTTTCATTACTTACAATTTCAATGTAATTGTATGCGTGAGTTAATGTGTGATAGAGAATATAACCAACGATAGATTTTATAATTAATCTAAATCAAGAGCGAATTAAACATTAACTGTAGATGCAATCAATTATTTCTACTTATTGAAAATGTATAATATTTCTCAATGGTAAAATTGGACAGCAATCCATCCATGGCTGATCGGCGTTTCTATCGTAGTAGCGATGAGGGGACGTTGTGATGATCTCAGAATGTATTCGCGTAATATGATAATATTAAAATAGTTATAGCCCTCTTCAACATCAGCATTATATTTGTATTTTTCTATTCGGCCTGGGAAAATGTTCAGTTAAAAACTAAGTTTCTTGGAATAACAATACAATATAATACAGGGCGAACAAAGTAGCAATCACTAGCACTGAGTTGTTGGATGAAGTTACGACTTAAAATCCCAAAATCAACAAAACTAATTTCAATAAATTTTGAAATTATTTCCAAGAGATTACCACATTAGACTATAATTTTTTTAATGGGCTTTCACAAAGGGTGTGATACTAGTGTTAATAAATCTAAAACTTGGCAAGTTTACTTGAAATAAATGTGTATAATCTGGTAAACAAAACAAATATTTTCGAATGGAAAGAATTTTATTTCATCATTAAATTATTATTTCGATTTTGGAGAATATAGATTTAATTTAGCAATGTTATTTTTTTGAAATGAGTTTAATTTAATTTGAACAAGATTTAGTATAATCTGGGAAAAGTTATGTGAGTAAATGCTATAAGTAAGAAACTTGCTTCATTATTTCATCACACGCTTTTTCTTCCCAACATACTTTTACTGTAGAAGTGTTGTTGAAAATTTTATTAATCGTGCATTGATTGAATGATACATACAGATACACACAGTTTATAAACCAATCCAGTAAAAGTTATTTACAAACCTGCCTTTTAGATGACATTCATTTTCATAAATATTAAAATAATTTCGTATTGGCAAAATGATTGATGAGTATTTTATTTTTATATAAGAAATATTAATAATATTTCATCTTAAATACAAATTATTGTCAACATTTTCTAAAATAATTGTGAATTTATGATGGGATTGTGTTAACCTTAAAAGTATATGAAGTAATACAAAAAATATAGTCATTAAAAAATATTTATAGATTTATATAACGTAATTATAAGAATTGTAATGTGCATATTATGTATCAGATAAAATCTCAAAATACGTGGTTAATTTATGAAATGTGATAATGATTCTTTTATCTAATGAATTACAAGTTACAACTAACCTCTTATTAATCATCATACAATTACCGATTATTGCAAAATTTGAATATAGACGAGGAAATTTGAGAATATTTACATCGTTATTTATCTGAGTTGATTATTATTGTTCTAATTCGAATTTAATTAATTTTATATTAGTACATATGTATAACAATGTATAGATTTCGAATCAAAATAAATAGAATAGCAAATAATAACGAAAACTAGCGTTAAGAAAACCTACGGTCATTCCCAAGATGTTAATATTCCGGTGGTACCGATATTGCAAATAGCAATGTTTCTTCCTCATTCGGTAAATTGCGATTTCAAGTTAAGTTTGACGTTTAAAGACCTTTTTAAAATAAAATGCTGTCTAGCAACGAGGCTAGGCTTGCCTACGGCTCTGCATGATTCTATCTGAATACTTTTAATGTACACCATGATCCACATAGTTAGCCGAATTCAAATTGTAACAGAATCATATTTTTTCTAATAAGATAATATATTGAGTTAGTAAAATACGAGTATTACATAAATGTATTTTTAAAGCGACTAGGCTATTGAAGTGAAATTAAAATTTACTCATAAAAATTACATAAATATTATATTTGGTATTATGTTGTTATATATAAAAAACAATATTAGCAACACTTAAATTTTGTGGGTCAGAAGAACCAAGTTTTGCTAATATTGTTTTTTATATATAACAACATAATACCAAATATAATATTTATACATACATTAATTATTCTATAATCTACGCTTACTGTGTGTCTGATTATAAATTACAATATGCTAAATTATTTTCTATACTACCAGTATAACTGAGCAAAAACTGTATATGTGCTAGTGAAATAAATATTGTTTTACTGTATAACTTGACTTGTGGCATGTTCTGCCATCACAATTTTGTTTGTGAAAAAAGAAACATAAACGCCTATAAATATATAGAATATCAAAAATGTGATAGTAGAACATGTGACCCCCAGTGAATATACTCGTACTTTTTGTACTGTACATTTATGTTTGTTGTTTAGTGTTTTTATTGTTCATTATTATAGCTAGGTAGCCAATTTTTAATAACGTTCAAAATACATAATTCTTGGAATTTACACCGAAGAATTAAATTTCACACAATGGAAGGGAAGGCGATTAGTACTTCCAGTATTTTATCATTGAATCGAAATAGATTTTTATGAGTTGTATATTGTCACTACCTTGTGTAAATCTATCGTAGTATTCGTAGTGGATTAAAAATGTGTGGGAGTTTGCTTATTGTTTAAAAAATAATATTGCATTATGAATAATTCCTAAAATTTCTTAATGCTAAATATGAATGAGAATGTCCTTCTTAAATTTGCCATTCCCAAATGTTTATAATTTATATTAGTGTGTAGGCTATTCAAATTATTAAATGAATATTAAGATAAAAATCAAATACATACATCTAATTATCATTGTAAGAACAAAAGATAAATTCTATAGTAATATAGTAGTAAGTAAGTTATAGCTGACTTGGATTAGATTCGACAACAACGAAAAATGTTATAACCTTGTCTAAAGAAAAAAATAATAATTTCATAAAAGTTAATATTAGTACATAAATATAATGGTAATTATGTAATTTTTGATGAATGAACAAATACATTTTTTTTGTGTAAACTGGGTAACTCCGACTAGAATAACGTGTGTATTCGTATGTTAACAATCGCAAAAATTATAATAATTTCAGATCATTTCATTTATCGTTGTAAATGTATTTTTGTGCTTAAATAATTTTGGTTTAGTCTTATGGTGGTACTATTATTATTGTGTAATATACATTCTGTTTTTTTTTAACATAATAATTTTATATACGAGTGTGTGATCAATGTCGCTCAATACAAGGTAATTTTGTTTAAAGTTAAGTTTTTATTTCACGATCAATCAATTGAAAATCA
This sequence comes from Tipula unca, assembly GCA_951394425.1. Lineage (NCBI taxonomy): Eukaryota > Metazoa > Arthropoda > Insecta > Diptera > Tipulidae > Tipula > Tipula unca. Next base: position 56,828,578 of record OX596381.1, read on the forward strand.
TATGTAATTAAAATTAAAAACTTCAATGAAAGATTAGCCCATTTATATTTATTTCAGAAATTGAGTCAAATCGCTGTAAAGCTAGATATAATTATTGGGATAACTTTACTATTTATTTAAAATGCTTCTAGTTTTACGGATTTCATTAAATGAATATTGAAATTAGGATTTGTGTGTACATTTTAATTGCAGTAATTTCATAATCTGTTTCGCGACACATGTTCACATAAATCGAGTTGGGAACAGAACAACCTAAATTACAATTAATAAAAAATTTAATTTTTTAATTAATTATATTTGTGTAATTATTGATGGTATTTTTGTTTAATCAATTTAAGCAATTATAAACTATAAAAATTAATTAACGTTAACATCAAAGAATTATTTAATTAACTCTTCGGGTAAATGGTAGAACAGCCTAGTTATTATAAGTAAAAATATTTTATATTTTTTTCTAAGTTATTTTATTAAATTATGCACGCGTAATTGAGCTGACCAATATAGTCTTTAAAAAAAAGAAATAATTATTATAGCCTTAACTCTAAAGAATTATAATAATTAATTCTTCTACAAGAGGTAGTCTTTTTAACCTATATGAATTTTATTAGGCTCATGCTGTTTGTTATATCGACCATTATACATTTTTAACCACTTGAATTCGTTAATAATTCTCTTCCATTTAACTCATTTTATTGATGGTGAATAATAGATCGTATTTTTATTGATGGTGAATAATAGATCGTATTATCATTCTTTAAAGAAACAAATAATTTAAAATTAATTCATATACATACATATATTGACTAATGCTATATGCTTCATACCACAATTTTCGACTAAATCGCGATTTTTATAAATTGATACTATTAATCACTAATACTTGGTGGCTACCATTTAGCCTCCTCGTGAGAGTGCTTTTCGTTTTAGTTATTGTCTTGTTTGAAACAAAAATTATAATTTTTTATGATTAATCAAAAATTATTTGATTGATACTAGTGTTATCTATGAATACCACTTTTCTTGATTAGCAAAAATACATTTTTCGCGCAATACAAAAAGATCGTAAAGATAAACTTGATTGAGGAGATCTCGTCCATGTAATTCCTTCAAAAATGAACCCAATTTATGAATAAAATACTACATGAACAAAAAATGTATTTTTTAGGAATATTCACATTAGTTTTCAAATATAGACCCGTTTTAAACTGTGTGTTTCATTAGAAAGTATTATCTCATCTGAGAAACAAAAAATAAACTTGTACAAATTATAGGGCTCCTACATAGGATTTACGATTCAAATTTTATTGACTTTACTATTCAATTTAAAATACTCGTATTTCGAGTTTTTAAAAACAATTTTTGAATTTATAGCTAGTTAGTTAATTACATAAATAATAATTTTAAAATTATATTTGTGTAGTTAATAAGTATTTAGAATAAACCGATATGTAATTATTATAAAAATATAAATTATTTTCCAGTTTTTTGATTTTAACGGCTTCAGGTTGACCCTAATAATAACTCAGTATATATGATATATCCCCATAATAACTTTCAGTATATATGCTACGATTGTTGATTTTTTGCATTCCATTATTAAATGATAAAGTTTTGCGTTCGAAAAGGATTTTGTATTCCAGATTTTGTCTGATGTCTGAGACACAATCATGTCATATGTGTGTTTGTGATAAATTTTCTGTCAACGAAAATTCAAACACTTCAAATATGCAATTTAAGGTTATAAAAAATACTCATATTATCAAAAAGATAAAATAACAGAATAAATTAAAAGAATTTTAAATTGTTTCTTATCTGTCGATTATTATATAAGCACATGTGTATGATAACATGATTCAATCTTTTTTAGTTAGCCGCAACAAATCTAGTATTTTAAGTTGAATACATCATATACATGTTATGATTAAAATATAGAGTAACATGTAGAGTTTTTAAATGTTGGGCAAAATAATTAAAAATAGCAATAATACAATTCGTTAAATTAATACATACGAGAGGAGTTCAATAAGTTCGGTAAATCTACATATATGAAATAACGTTAAATTTTATTCAAAAATATTTTTATTTTTCATTATAATCTTCAACCACGCTAATGCACTTATTACACCTGTCAATTAATTTGTGCAAACCATCAAAATAAAATGGTTTCTTTTGTTTTTTAAAATATTCTACAGCGGACACTACATACCTCACTGCCATTTGAAAATATTAATCACTTAAAAGAAATAATCACTTGGGAAATAATCCAGGTCTGGACTGTAAGGTGGGTGCGGAATTTCATTGAATTTGTGATCTCATAAGGCTTGTCTTGAGGCATTGTCATGTAAAAGCAATATTTTTTTGCTTGATTTGACGTCGTTTTTCCCTGATATCATTTTTCAATTTATTCAAAAGCCCCGCATAATACGCCCCAATTATTGTGGTCTTATGAGGTAAGTAGTCAATTATCAAAATTCCATCAGCATCCTAAAATTGTTGTCATTATCTTATCCACAGATAGTTGAACCTTAAACTTTTTCGGTGGTGGATTTCCCTGTGACTTTGGTTTATCAATTTGACCGGATTGTCTTCACTCATTTCTAAAATTACCTTAGAAGTTTCCATTCGATGTTTTTTTTGCTCCATAGTCAACATTCGGGAAATTCATCTTGCACTAACTTTTGACAGCTTAGATATATTTACTATTATACTTAATTTTGAAATGGTGATTCGCAATCGTCTTGCAATATAAGATCCTCGGTTGTCTTGTAATATAAAATCCTCGGTTAAAATGACCATTAATTACTAACTTTTGCTTTTAGTCTACAGAAATCAAATATGGATACATATAAAGTATAATTGTATCCGAAGAATATATTGATGATATTTTCTTACTGTCGAAACTATTTTTTTATCTTTAAATCTTTATTCTTCTACAATGATTAAAGCACTTATAAATTTCGTAAAAAATTTGCGAGAGTACTGCTATTTATTTTAAAGGATATTGGCGATTCAAACAGTAAAATATGACATATATTTCACAATTCTTCGAATAATAATAAAAGATAGTCAATATTGCCACTGATAAAAGACATTGTGTATATACAAGAATTTTACGTGAAACAGTAGCACATATAATCGTTTTCACATAATAAATAATATAATCGCACTTGTCACACACAGTATCGAAGTAATTTTGTTTCATCATTCTTACAATTATGTAAAATAGAAAATTATATAACATTAGCTTGATTGTAAGTAGCCTAATAAAATTATATTACATTCACAGAACTCCAAACCATTTCAAGAGTCAAAGAATAGATATATTCGTATATATGCTATTACATCTTGTGTATTTCTTTTACTAATTGCCATTTCTACTAAATAAACAATTTCGTTCAAAACTATTAAAATCTATTTCCAATCAATATGTATATTTTAACAAAATTTCATAATTTATGATAAATTCACAAATAACAATAATTTCTTATATACATATGTATATACCTAATTGAACAATGTTAATACAAAATTTCAATTTTTGTTAATTTTGTTCTGCGTACATTTCTTTTGTGCGTTAAATAAGTATGTGTATGTTTATTTCTTCATTAGTTATTCTTATTAAATTATAGTGCTCTACATATTTAAATTACAATTTTTATTTCTTAGTTAAGTTCTCATTCATCTGTTGTGTATATCGAATATGCAATGGGAAATTAACAAAGAGAACACACCTTAATACCTTGGCCCAAGTTATTTAAAAAATTAATTTTTAATTTTTTTATTTATGAACTGTATTTACTATTTTCTTATGTTGATTTCTTTTTTGCTTGAAAACAACTTACTATACTACATAATTACAATCATTGATTTATTTTTATTTTAGTACCATAGGTAAACAGTATTACCGCCAAATTTTCCTATTGTGAAAAATTGACGATTGCTCCGTTTAGTTTATTTTTTAATCATATTTGTAGATAATTACACATTTCTTGCTTATAACATTAATTTTTAATTTCACATTTATTTACATCATATTTAGGTTTATAAATATACAAAATAATTATTTGCACATGTGTAACTAAGTAGTAGTAGTTTCAAACATATTTCATAATTTAGTTTGTTACGATACTGCCAACAAATATTCTTTTAACATTCTGCGAATAAGAAATTTGAGAATAGCATACATTCATACTTCTAAAGTTAATTTAAAATTCAGAGTTTCTCATACATAAAACATCAATTTATTCTGTTTTTGTGGTTAACATTTTTATTTGTAAAACCTTCAATTAGACGAGTTTCGAATTATGCTGTTGTACACAGCAAGAGTTATTCTTCTTTCACAAAACAATCTATAGACAAAGATGTTTGTTTCAATCCAACATCGTTTCATTTTCGTATTAGTATAATGTTTATATTTCAAATGTAAACCATAAAATAGAATCTCTGTTTGACATTTACAGTAAAGTTTTGTATTATGTTTGGTCTCACAATACATACTGTCACGCTTTATTTTATTGCTATTGAATATTACTTAAAAATACATACCATTAGAATTGTTTTTTAGTGAAAGTGAAGTACGATGCCGTAAAGACAATTTAAATAGTTGCATATTATTCATAATATCATCAGAAATTTAAAATTATAGTTAATAATATATAAGTCGCTTACCTAATATTAATAGATATCCAAATATCACAAATACAATTGAATAACGTAAAATCATAATTTTAAAATAAAAAAATTATTTTTTAGTTGCGCAAGTAATTTTTAATTTGTTTTATTTATTTTCAGTTTTGCCAGCTAACTAATTTTCACAAAATTGTCATCACCGATTAAACTTTACACATATATGTTATAATTAAATTCACACTAATATACAATACACGATATCAAATAAATAAATGAGTACTTTTTTAAATAATTATTATTTCAAATTTTATATTAAACTAAAAAATCGAATTTTGTGTAGAATTTAAGCGCTTAATGAACTCTAAACATAATTCGAAGTTTCAAACTGTAGTGTGTATCATTTTTAGTTTTCATTTTTTCTTCAACTAAAACCAAAAAAAAAAACAGTATGATCTAATAGTGGGGGATTTTCTCAAAGATTATTATAATTTTTTGTTATTTCTTTCTTAATACAAAAAAACTATACACAAGTAATATAAATAAGAAGTTACTTTTATTGTACATACATATGGCGCAAAATTTTAGCCGTCTTCATTGATAATTCTTTAATTTTTTCTAAATATCAGTAATTTCTATATTTATGCTTTATTGTTTTTCTCATTAGAATTATTATTTTATATATTATGTACATATACATACTTTGTACATTAACTAACTGTTAATTTATAAATTGTTTTGTTAAATAAATTTATTTGTTATTGACTTATTTTTTAAAATGTACAGTATCTCTTATTTAGATAGTTCTGGTCTGGGGCGCAAATGGAAATTTTATATTATGAAATATTATTTCCTATTAATTCCTAGCCACATATTCTTACCCAATAGAAAAATTAGGAAATTTTCTCCAGGTGAAATTCAAAATTTAAAATTGCCACAGGTTTTTGAATTTTATGATGAAGTGGTTTATATTGCCTGACAAAATGTTTGCTAATGTGTGTCATTAGCGTTTCTTCTAATGATGTTCAACATCTACGACTCGATGACAGACATGAAAGTTATCCTTAAAAGTAGCTCAAACAGCAGCTGAAAATAATAAGCACAGGAAAATATTTGCTAAATGAATGACACTGAGCACTGATTTAAGACCTTGTTATTAAATCTTGTTGTTCATAGCTTATGGTTTGATATTTATAGTAATTATTTTGCATTCATTTTTGAAATATAAAAATAAATTAATCTAAAACTAAAATTATGTAACAAGCTGTATTGGTTATATTTATGTTACTTACATATATTAATTATATTTATTGTTTTATAATACTTAAACCATAGTTTTATATTTGCCATAGTTTTTCTCGGTCTTTCCGTATTCTTTATTGTTTTTAAAGGTGTCTATTATGAACTCATGAATTCAGTATTATCAATTTTCGTATACATATCAGCATCGCTTTATAATGCTTGAATTAAATTATAAATAAATAATAATTATTTTATAACACAACAAATAGAGTTTGATATAAATTATTGTATTGTCATATCATATTTCATCCTTCTTTCCTTGAATTCTCCTCATTCAGACCAGTTGTATTCATGCAATAAGTTCAAAAAAATATCGCTTAATTATTTATTTATTATTATTTAAAGCATATTTTAGAACTAAGAATTTTCACATTTGGGCATGCTGCGATAAAACAAATAGCCAGATGATTTAAGGTTAAATGGCGACTTTCGAAGAGGTAACTTTGAGTTGGATTCTACATATTCCGTTATGGTATAGGAAGCCAATAATTTATTGAGTTCAGATAGTTCATAGGCAATTAATAATCCAACCTGTTTTATTATATATGTATACGCTTACAATTTGTAAATGCACGGTAATCCTGTACTCAATCTACAAATGTGACTGAATTGAGAAATTAATTCTTAAAATAAATGTATGGCAGTCTGAAGTGTAAATTTTTGGAATTGTATAAGGGATTTTATTGTTTTCTTGTATAGTTTATACATCATGTGAATTTTGTATCTCTTAATTTTCTTGTTTTTGTCCATATAAGTAATCATGCTGCTAACATGATTCTATATTTTAGTCTGTATTTTCGATGAGATATACATGTTATGTGTACATTCGCACGGTGAAGAAGATATAAGTCAACAGCGTAGTAACCAACATTAAAAAACAAAGAAAGACAATTTAAATTCTTCCAATCAGATGCAAAGTATTTTGTACTATTAAGTAAAAACAATTTAAATATATGTATTTTCTTGAAAAATTAGTAGAATTAAAGAATTCTGAAAATTTCAAATTAATTACACCAAAAACATTTTTATTGTTACAGAAACTTGAAGATTTCTACAACTGCCATAATAAATATTTAACGGACTCAATTGAAAAAATCACTAATCAATTTATATATTTACACGGATTATTACAAAATATTGAACTCGAATATATTAAACAAGTAAAAGAATCGTACAATGAAATTCTAAATGAAATAAATGTTGTCGAAATAACATTATCCGAAAATGAAATACTCCTTAGAAAAAACTGTGATAAATTACATTCCTATAAAGTAGAAACGCCAAAACATGAATATGTATTATCAAAATTACAAAGTATAGAGAAATCAATTAGTGATTTGCCTGTTTCATTCAATTTGAAAAATCTGTCGATAAATCCAATTAGGTAAATTATTTTTTACATGTTTTTAAATTTACATAGCATAACGTAATATTTTTGATTGTAGTTTTAAAGAGGTTAAATCATTAAAAGATGAAATAAAATCATATTTTCAACTCGACATTCAAAAGAATATTTTTCAAAAATTTTCAAAAAATATTTTTGACCCCACCAATTCCATGATGTGCGATACACCACAAGTCGAAAGTGATATCAGCAAAGATAGCACTGATGGAACATCAACCATAGCGTGCGAGCAAAATCGAACAACGAATATTTTAAATCAACATTTTAATAAAAAAAAAATTGTAACGGTTAAACAAAAAATAAAAGTAACATCTGAACAAGTTCATGTCTCGCATATCAAAAGCGCGGCACACTTTTATGTTCAAAATCAAGCGTTTCTAGGAAAATCTGCGGATTTTATAGAAATGTGTAATGAAGAAGGAAAGACTGCATCGATGCCGGTTAATATTGAATTAAATGAAATGTATTTAGTATATAAAATTACTGAAAATGTATATTATCGAGGTATCGTGACTGATTGCTCACAAAATAAAATGTATTTTTCGGTTTTCTATGTTGATTATGGATGTACTGAAAAAAATGTCAAAACGAAACGGTAATATAAAGTATATGTCGCTTCATGTGGATTTTATATTTTTTAACTAAAATTAAATTGATTCATTTTAGATTCCGGGTGATTTCTCAATATCTATTGAAACAACCTAAAGCAGCAAGACTGTGTTCATTGTACGACATTCAGTATAATAAGAAGAAATTATCTGAACAGGTACAACTTATGTCAGATATTATAAGAGAGTAAGTAAACAATAAATAGTTTATATTTACAAAAGGAATTATTTTTTTAAAATTACTAATTATAATTTTGCCATTCTTGATAAAATCACCATTAATAAATATTTACAATAATAAATTATTAAATTACTAGAGTAAATTTTTATAAAATTCTGATGATGCTATCATGGATGATGTAATTATAATTAGTAATTTTAAATAAAAAATGTGTGTTTTTTACCCATTTCTATGCTGGCCTGATACCAACTTTTTCGACTAAATCGCTTTCTAAATTGATAATTAGCCTCTCTTTGCAAGGTTGCTTTTCATTTTAGTTATGATTTAGGGATTCGTTGTTGTTAAGTAAGAAATCAACTAATTATTGTGTATTTTATCCTTTTAACGAACAATTTAAATGGTGTTTAAGCCGCAACCAGGCCGACTGAAATGATCAACCTAAAATTGGTTATTTTTACAAATAACAAATCGTGTCGAAACAAAATAAATAACAAATACACAATCATATCACATTTGTAATTATTCCCTCTATAAGCGATTTTTGAAAAAAGATCAAAGGAGACTAACCAACATTATCGTCTAAACAAATATGTATTGGACAAATCAGGTGGACAGTTGACTTTCAGATTTAAATTCATATTAAACTTACATAGAATCCCTATACAACGGTTTAGTCTGGGATGTTGTAACATTATCAATTTCAATGTTCAATAGACGTTTGTGTTTCTTTTTCAAGGACAAAATTGTACGCTATTTCGTTTATTAAAATGCGATTTTTGATTGCGATTTCAGGAAGTTAGATTAAATTTGCACACTCCCGTTTTCCTCAATTCGTATAGAAAGAGAATGGAACCCGCTATAATCACAATAATTGAATATAAAACTGTACATAATTACATATAATGATTTTAATGTTAGAACTTTTAAGCTGTATATTTTTAATTAAATATTTTTAATTTTCCAGCCAACCAATGACAATGATCACACTTTACGTAAAAAATGATATAATTTATGTAGACCTATTTAATAACAACGAAAATAAAATCTCATTACGTGATGCGTTATTATTTTGCGATGTAATAATCGTAAATAATATCAAAGATAAAACAGCCGCAGAAAAAATTAAAAACCTCGATGATTATAAAAGAGAATTTATTTATTCCAAATCATCGAAGAAAATTTTAAGTAATATTTTTCAAGTTGGTGAATATTTTAAAATTTGCATAAAACACATCGTTTCGCCGGCAGAATTTTATGCGATGAAAGCTGATCATGTTGAATTGATTGAAAATATGAATCGCAACTTAAATGAATTTTGTACAAAATCGCCAAATTTTATTTATTATCCACAAATCTTAACCAATTGTGCTGTACATGGCCCTAATAAATTATGGCACCGTGGTTTAATTACAAAAATTTTACCGAATAATCAAATCGAGGTTAAGCTAATTGACTTGGGTATTAAACAGATAGTATTTCGAACGAGTTTAATGTACCTAGATCGAAGTTTCTGTTCGATTAGCGAAGGTGTTATTAAGTGTCAGCTGAGCGATGTACAACCTCAAAAAGAAGACAATTATGCATTTTCCGAAAATGTAATACAGAAGTTTAAGGAATTATCGCTAAGTTCTAATTTACATTTAAACGTAAATAAAATCGTTAATGATAATATTGTAGTGATTTTGCATATAATACATGCAAATCAAGTAAATTGTGTTAATGATTTATTAAAAGGGAAAAGTAGTATTATTTACCAAGAAGAAAGAATAATACACAGTGGTATATCTATAAACAATTTTGATATGACACTTAAATCAGACACAGTTTCAAAGACAGCAATAAGCAACCAAGGCATCAAGCGGTCGAAAATTAATATACTAAATGTCTATTCGCCAAGCGAAATTTTTATTTGCCTTGACAGATGTCTTCCTGGCCTAAAGAAGCTTCATATAAATATTCAAAAAACTATGGAGACTAATAAAAATGAAATAAAAACAAAACCAAACTGGATTCAACATGAAAAGTGTTTTGTAAATACAAAATTGGATAAAAATTTCAAAAAACAATGGTACCGCGGAATTATTCAGTCCGTGGATAAAAATGACGAAAACAATTTTGTGATTTTTCTGCGAGATAAAGGGTGTTTTGTAACTGAGCATCACAAACATATAACAGAAACTAATGATTCACTTGGAAATATTGGATGTGGCTCAATACAATGTGCGTTATCTTGTGTTCGGCCCACGGGAGGTCACAAAACCTGGCCGTCTTATGCGATTGGTAAGTAATTCCTTAAATATATTATTACATATTACTAATCAACTATGGACTGTATCAACAATCAACATTCTATGATACAATCATTGTATATAAAGAGCAGAGTTTTTCAACGTATTGTATTCCAAGTAATAAACATAAACTTTCTATATAGGCCATAATCGGTATTTTATCGCATCTCATGCGAGACCTTCAATCCAAATAATTATATTGTGTGTTATAGCAAGTTACATAAAGTAATGATGCCTGTAACAGCTACGAATGACAGGACTAATATTATTATTAGTTATTGTTTTGAGACAACTACTTTACAAAAATCTTACACAGTAAGATTATTAGTAAGTAGTGCACATAATAAATTGTATTGTGGCCCTCACAAGCGAGTGTATGATACTTAGTTGAAAAGCCTAAATTGTATTATTTTAAGATTTAATTTATCAGCATTTGTTTAATAATTTATGAAATTCAGTTAATAAGAAATATAGAAATAATATGCCAACATCTCTCTATATATATATGTATTGTCCGTGTAGTACTAGGTAGTAGGTAATAGGTACTATATAATATAATAAAACTAGAATAACTAGTTTTATTATATTATAATTTAGCTTATCGTTTTACAATTGTATTATACTGATCAAAACGACAAAGTAAATTGATTACGACATTTTGTACAAAACAAAATTTACTTTTTAATTTAGTATAACTTAATATTCCCAACCATTAAAACAATCACTATTTTTTATTTCCAGATGAATTCCGCGAATTGGTTCAATCATACCAAGAGCATGCCTTAACGTTATACGGCGAAACAATAGAAATTGGTGTGAGAAAATGCTACAAGATAATTTTATGGGGTCTATCGATTGAATGTGAAGATGCACTGTCACCTTCTGAAATGCAATGGAGTAATATAAATATGATATTAGCGGACGCAGGTCTGTGTCATTTAACACAAAAATTCACCGAAATCGAGAAACAAGTGGAACTAGAAACCGAAAATATTGCAAATGATATAAATAAGTATTTGGATAATTTTGATAAACAATTAACAACCAACATGAGTATTACCAATGATTTTTGTCAATGTAATGATAGTGATTTTTCCGAAGAATTTACGAATATTGACAATTGGCCTAAATGTGAGCCAATTAAAAAATCTCAATTTATAGCAATACCTACTTACGTAGATAATGATGCTGTGATTTATCTTCATGAACACGATGCTAACAGTACGATTGATCGAATAAAAAAATTGATAAATGAGAAATATAAAAATACAGAGTCAGATACAATTTCAACATGGGCGATAGGTCAATCGTGTATCGCAAAGTATCACGCAGATAACTTGTATTATAGAGCTAAAATAATACAGATATTAAGCGAGAATGTATTTCAAATAGAATTTGTTGACTATGGAAACATAGAAGAGTGTAATCCATGTGATTTGAGGAAAAATGTTATTTTGGGTAATGTACCAATTCAAGCACACAAATATTGTATAAAAGATATTGAACCAATTACACCGATATGGACCACTCAGATACTAGATATTATACATTCAAAAGTTGTATCAAAAATTTGTTCAATACGAACGAATTGGCAATCGTACGAAGACGAGGAGCTAGATATAGTACCATGTCAAATAACTGTTGACGCAATGGATTTGTCTAAATTCTTGATTTCTCATAAACTTGCTCAATTTAAAAATGAAACTACTAAGCCCACTTTAATTTATGAACGGTTTCTTTCACATAGAAATCAAGATAAAGTATATCCTGGTTCCTATAACTGTAGTAATATGAGTAAGATTGAGCAATCTACTGCCAAATCACTTGGTACATTGATAAACAACTCGTCCTCTGATGTAATCATAATGGATAGTGGTGACTGCAGTGAAAGTGATAACGAGGAAATTCTAACGTTCGATGATAGTAATTTTGAAACATCTACCCAATATTTTCAAATGTACGAATTCGCTCCATTTAGAGTGGCAGAAATTCAACGGGACGTACACGGTTTCCAAGGTACAATTATAAAACTTTTATCGCCTACCGATATTATTATTTCAGCGAAATTCGAAAAACTGCTTACAAAATACAAAGAAATGATGGATACACTTCAATTAAAGGCATTATCTTGCGAACCTGTTACAAATATATCCATCGGTCTAAGTTGTATTGCTTGGAATCAAATAGATAATTTGTGGCACCGCGGATTAATAAAAGGTTATAATCAAACAAATGAATTATTTACCGTGTTACTGGTTGATAAAATGGATATGATTAAGGTAAAGTCCAACCAAGTAAAGAAATCCCCATCAGGATGTCAAAATTATCCATTGCTTTATTTAAGAGCAACTTTAAATAGGGTTAAACCTAATCGTAGATTGCGAGAGTCTGATATAACTAATGAATTGTCTACTTTAATATTGGGGAAGACGTTCTACGTTAAAATACTAAGAATTAAATCACAAATACCAATCATTGAGCTATACAAGGATAACAAATGTGAGGTCCTAGTATATCAAACTGTAATTGATGGAAATTTCCTTACTTATAACTAATTTTCGGACTAATAATTTTTATTCAATTGAAATATTTTTTGTTTTAGTTTTTTAATGAAATGTACATTGTATATGAAGTTTGAATTAGATATATTTTTGAAATAAAATCAAAGATGATTAATAAATAATCTATAAAAAATAACTTTGTGTGATTTATTTATTTTTATAAAAAAATACAATTAAAGAAAGTACATAATATATTACAACTTTGATTTCAAAGCAGACATTAACTTTTCAAGCTTCATGGCTTTTTGCATATCGCCAGAGATTTTCAATTTTCCCATCATAAAGGCTGATGCCGGTTTTAATTTTCCGGCGAACATTTCGGTGAAATTACGTGAGTCCATCTTTAGAATAGCATCTGGTGGAACAGGTGATTTTCCTTTACCACATTTACCATTATCATTTTTCAAATCTAAGAACCAGTGACCTGCTTCGGCACCAGTTACTTCAAATTCAAAGACTGCATTAGTTTTTTTCATAACTTCTGGAGTTATGAATGTTTCAATTTTTTTAAATAGTTCGGGTATATATTCTTTTTCCCCGGATGCTGGTGATGTTTGTGTATCAGTATTTTTAACTTTGTAGGCCTCAGCTGAATGGCTACCCGCTGATGCAAATTTTGTTATTTCTTCTGGTGGAATATTCAAAAAGAAATCAGGCATTAAATTGTTTGCATTTTCAGGATGACAAGCATAATGAGTTAAATCATTTATTCCCGTCGATTTTAGTATCTGTTCATCTGTGAAAAAGTTTCCGCTGGTAGTTTTTGGATCGCGTGTTAAAATTTCATACGCTGCATCGGCCATTATATCCGGTTTACGTGAGTACTGCTCGCTTTCTCCTCCACTTAACATTTCCATAGCTGCTGTGTGAATGGAAGTTACCGGCCAAAGTGCATTTACACCAATATTAAATGGCTTAAATTCTTCAGCCATACCTAGAACACACATTGACATACCATATTTAGCCATTGTATAAGCAACATGCATTGAAAACCAATGTGGCAACATATTAAGTGGTGGTGAAATGTTTAAAATATGAGCATGGCTACTTTTTCTCAAGTATGGTAAACATATTTTTGATGTCAAGAATGTGCCACGAGTATTAATCGACATCATCAAATCGAATCGTTTCATATCTGTTTTTTCGGTTGGTGTTAACGATATAGCACTGGCGTTATTAATTAAAATATCAATTCCACCAAATTTTTCGACCGCCTGTTGAACAGCGTTTTTTATTTGATTTTCATCTCTTACGTCGACAATACATGGTAGCGCCTTTCCCCCAGCGCTTTCAACTGAAATTGACTCAAAGGTGAATTTTGATTGTTTTTATTCACTGTAATTTATAAACTTACTTTCTTTAGCAGCAGTATAAATTGTGCCTGGTAGCTTAGGATGTGGTTCCCCAGTTTTTGCCGCAATTACTATATTGGCTCCATCTTTAGCTGCTTTGAGTGCTATCGCCTTACCTATACCTCGGGATGCTCCAGTAATGAATAAGGTTTTCCCAGCTAATTTACTATTTAAATAAAAAAATTATACATAATGCTAAATCCAATACAAAGTAGGAAACTATACCCGGGCATCTCGAATTTTATTTAAATATTTTACAATTTAGAATATTATAACCTGGACTTAGGCAAAGGTTGATTATGAATATTTTTTAATTAATTCAAAAGTACAATTATTACTGATATCTGTTATCATCTTGAATTATTTATCAATCCAAAGTTCATATTGCCATAATTTTGAAAGTTCGGTTAATACGATAAAAACAATAGCCACGCCTCTAGTGTTCTTAATTAGGTATTATTTATTCACTCAAGTAGCTAAGTAGAACAGTTATAAATGCATATTTCAAATTCCTAGCGGTTTCACTACCAATTTATGTTAAAGCTTATATACAATTTATAAGTATGTTTGTCGGTTATAGTTATTTTCACTTAAACATAAAATAAAATTGAACTTTGGAATGATCTCCGGATAGATCGAAAATTAAAATTTGCAGTTCACTCACCCTGTATTGATCATATTGAATGTATCGAAAACTTCAAAATAAAATGAATAAAATATAATATACAGACAAATAAATTATGAATTAAACTCTATCTACGATGAAAACTTTAGGCGATATTATAAACAAATTTAATCACAAATTTTAATTAAACTAATAAAAATGAAAACATCGATTTGACGTGTGTTATTCAAATGCTTGTAGGGAATGACAAATAAAATAGATATATAATATACAGTACAATCTCGATTATCCCACTATGGTTTTATCATAACTGCGTCCACAACGTCCTGATTCATATAAAGCTTCATAAAAAAAATTCGTATCGCACATATCACTATTACAAAAATAAAATATAACATCAATAAAAAAACGAATCGTCTTTTAACGCAAAGTATCTGACATGCGTGCGTGAAAACAGAAACCTAAACATCGATCGAAAGTTGAAAATAGTGATGTTAGCTGCACTTAAAATATCAATAGTGCTCAAGCCCGTCACGAATCTGTGGATTTGATTGTCATGAGTATGACGTTATTCTATTGGTATAATAAAATTAACAACAACAACAACAAATTTAATGACGAGGTTTTTAAAAAAATCAAATTTTCGTTAGACCGAAAGAACGAACGAAGAAAGTGATAAGTGGTCTTTGTGTGTTAGTAAAGAGAGAAAGAGTAGTAAATATTGATAGAACGAGAAGGAAATATATTATTATGACGTCTTTACGGCCTTTTGTCGATTCTTTATGTTTATATTTATGAATTGATAGATGAACACGTCTTGGTGTTAGTAATTCTAGTAAAAATTGGTATATCCAAAAAAACTTTAAAATTTTTGATGTATATCAATTTTTGATACGATTTAATTCAACATTAATTTTATAAACACGTATTTTAAAAACAACAAGAGAAATACGAATGACTAATAATGACGTTTCGCTTTGTTTATGTTTATATTTTCGAATTAAAGGCATTGCCACATGCAGTTGTAATTTAGACCGAATCGGCCTAAACGGCAAACTACATCAACATTTTGTGTGATGGTTTATATTATAGTGGCATTGGTAGTGGCACGGATCAATCGAGAGATTTTGTGATCTGCCCTGGAATACCGGAATTTCAACTAAATTGGTACGATTGTGTAGAATGACAGGCTAGAATTTTTGCAGTTAACTCGGGTGTTCGGCAGGGAGATGCTCTGTTCCATAAACTCTTTAATCTCATGTTGGAGTACATCTTTCATAAAACTGAAACACCTCAGCGCAACATCTTGTATCGCCAGTTCAATCTGGTGCTTGCATATGTGTTGATTGGACTGAGTGTAGCAACAGCTTTTCAGCTTCTGTTGGATTCCAGATCAATGAGTCCAAAACAAAATCATGATCTCTGGGTATAGGAACAATGGCACACCAGATTTTAGTAGTGGCCTTGGTGAGGTTTAAATATTTGAGCTTTCTTATCACTCACGATAACATAGTGGCAGTGAGGATATTAAAGTGCGGCTGGAGGCCGGCATTCGTGCTTTGTATGACTGCTAAAATCTAAACACCTATCAAGTGCTGTGAAGCTGAAGTTTTACAAAATGTTGATCAGGTGTTATGTATGGATGTGAAAGTTGGGCGGTGAGGGATGAATTCGAGAGGTGGCTCTTTACATTTGAGAGAAAAATTATGCGAGTAATTTACGGCCAAAAACGCGAATATCTTAGTATTTTTTAGTTCGTTTATCTGTTCTGGGAAGCAATAGTGGTAGTTGATGTAGGATATTTGTATTTTAATTGTTTAAATTAAAATTTTGGCTGAATTGGCTCAAAAAATGGTCGATAGGGATTCAGTATTTGTCAATGTAGAAATCAGCGTCGATAGGCAACAGCGGTATATAAATAAAATATATAATAAATATATAAATACAATTTATGGTCGTAGGGTATATACCACAAGCGCAGTTTCTTATTTCTATTTCTACCCCTCATGGATTTTTTTTTTCTCTAGTATAAATGTATAAGTTATGACAGATGTCAATAAAAAGGTTTGAAATTGTTTGAAATTTTGATGCTTAAATTGAAAATGTTTAATTGAATTATGAAAAGTGTGTAATTAGACTAAATAATACAATTTATTAGTTTAGGAATGATATTAATATTATGAAAACTATCTACTATATTTTTGGAAGTGTTTAAATCGTAATATGTGAAATTATTAATTATTAGTTTTACCGCCAAAAATTGTTTTGATTATAAATACGAAAAATATTCTATTTAACATTGTATTGTTTTTTTAAATAATAAAATCTTTAAACGGTAGAATGGAAGTTATATTGAATTCCGAAATTGCTCGACTTGTGCTAGGTAAGTTTAATTTTCCACTACAATTCAGATTCACAGTTAAACTTTTTGAACTTTCCATAAAAGGTTATCTCAAAGATCAGAATTTGGATAAAGCACATCGAAAATTTTGTCAGACTAGCAAATATCTAAACGACGAATTTGAACTTCTAAGTCGAGGATACCAGCCTGTAAGTATATCAAATTCTAATTTGATCGAAATCATTAAGGAATACTGTGAATTAAAGTCACAGATCAATCAGTTTATAAATTTATATCCAAGTGAAATTTTGGGTAATATTCAATCTCAGCCCAATTTGATCAAACGGTTAGAATTCGTTCTGTCTAAAGCGAAATGTGAAATTTTACGTGAAACGGATGTCAGTATTAATAAACACAATGCTACCAAGCGAAAACGGTCAGTCAGTGTAACATTGAGTACGTCTGATACAGAATGTACCGACCATGATAGTAGTTTCGTGAGACCAGCACCATATTATAAGAAAAGTAAAATGTTTAAATTACATTCTCCGAACGTTGGCTATACCATACTAAGCTCAAAAGACAAGAATAATATCTTTACGCCTCGGAATAGTAAGAATAACTCATACGATGATACCGAAACTCATGCAATATCACCGACATCTGATTTGACAGCATTGAAAGAGACCTTGTTAGAAAATACTGAATTTCAAAATAAACTAGCCGATAACATTAATAAAATATGGAACTGTAGCGACATTGATAACGACCAATATAATGTTGATCAGCTTAATAACAAAGGAAACGGAAATCCAGAGCAACTTCAATTCGCTATTAATAATGCGATTGATAATATCATTACCACATTAGAACAGGATCCAATTTTCGACCATATTGTTCAAGATGTGGTAAATCATCAAAATATTTTTTACGATGAAGAATTAGAAATAAGTAATGGCGAGAGAGTGGAGTGCAATACAAATAAAGTAACTTCTGACCGTGAGTCACCTGATATTTCTCGATCTTCTACACCTAAAATAGATGGGGAAATTAGTAATAACGCTGTAGTCGATATAACTACTGCTCATAACAGTGTTAATGCTACAATTCAACCAATGATAAACGACAAAGAGGTGGAATTAATCACAGAAAGATATGGTACAATGAAAGATGCATTCGTTATATCTAATGAACCGTTTTCCTCAGAGTTATTACCGAATTTACAAAATTTCACTACCAATACTTCGCATTTGATTATTACGCCAAAGTCGATGACGACACAGGCCCAACAACAAAGTAATCAATCAAATATAATATTCATCAATGATCCCTCTTTCAATTCTACTATGCCTCTACTAAACTTAAACAATACGAGTTCTAATCAGTTTCCATTTATAATGTCCTCGTCACTGCTAAATGAATCGAATGTCACATTGCCTTTTGTAATGAATTCCTCACCATGTGTTCCAATTTCAACATCACAATTTCCAGTCAATTTTATAACGCAACAACAAACTTTACCAATGTGTGCGCCTCCACGCAGGGGAAGACCTAGGAAATTAATGGCCCCTATACAGCAACAAACAACTGTAACAAGTACAGATACTCATCAATATCAAATTAACAAACCAATCATGGAAACCATTAAAAATAATACAATAACGACTAGGTCAGCAGTTAATGCCAATCGTTTACCTGTGGTTACCTCAACAGCCAACATACTAACAATAGTTACATCATCACAAAATCTAACTTCTAATAATGTTATATATTCACAAGCTGCTTTAAAAACCGAAAGCAAAAGCATTTCAAATGAAAATGAAATAATTGCTGAAATCAGAAGTGTCTCAGAAGTTCATCCCACCAAGATCGTTCAGTCGAAACTTGAAATCCTAGAAAAAATAGCTGAATCAATTGTCTCAACTAATGACGAACCAATAATTATAAACGTGCCAGAAACTTTAATAAACCAAATAAATAATACCGAACCAACCGAATTGAAAATAAGACCACCCCAATCGGAAATGAAACCAATACAAAACGAAACATCTAAAATTACTTCAAGTAACGAAAAAAACCATTCGGCAACTCCAAAACAAAATATGAAACCAATTGATAATTTAAAGGTTAAAAGTAACTCCACGCCGCGCCGAAAATCGCATGTCCGGATACTTGATTTCACAACGCCCGGAAGGTCTGAAATTGCACCACAACGAGTGCCTAGAACAATTGAACGTAGTATACATTTAAAGTCGACTAATGGATCAAAGATTTCTGAACTTCATAAATTCAAGCCTAAAGAAAAACCTGAAAGAAGCCATGAAAATATTCAAAAAGGGATAACGACAACACCAAAAGTAAAAAAAAGTACACATCAATGTGTTCGAGTTCTTTCACGTTCAGCTAGTGAAGAAAATTATGAAAAAGAAAATGAAATTACCGATTCTAATACTGAAATCAAAAAAGTTGACAATGTTAAGCCAGAAAGCACTACTAAAATTGGTGACGTAAAACTAGCCGCAAATCTATCTCCTATTGATGAGTGGAAACAATTACGAAATATTTCGCAAACAAAAAATTGGGATTCTTATCTTCGTTTTGTGTCCGCTGTTGATAACGTAAATAAGGCAAAAATTAAAAAGGCCGAGGAATTGGCACGCAGAAAAACACATAAATTAAAACTGATGAAAGAGCGCAAACAAAATAAACTCGCTGTCAAGCGTCTTAAAAAACCAGTAAGAAAGTCGCCAAGGTTGCAAAAAAAAGGAAAAGGAAGGATTTTGGAGAAATCGAAGAAATTAAAACAACCAGAGAAAGTATTAAAAGACGAAAAAGAAATAGGAACATCTACAAATCCAGTTGAAATAATTGCAGAATGCAAGGTAAAACATGAGGAACAAATTTCAGAAAAGGTTACAGATACAATGATTGTTGTAAAAGAGGATGTATTACCCGCTGAAGTCACACACAACAACGCCGTTAATGTTCCGATAATACATCCTCATTCTATGGCTTCACTTTTGGAAACTCCATTTAAAACTGATATAATACAATCGAATCCAATAACCCCACGTTTTTTACCACCGCTGGCTGTGGAAGACACCCCAATCACAAAAATTTTAAAATCACTGAACAAACATTTGGGAAGCGATTTAAAGTGTGACATTTTTACACCAAACTTTGCCATTACGCCCGGCTGTAATCTAACTCCACCCAAATCATTAGATATAAAGACACCACAAAGTGGATCATATTGTAATAGACCAACAGATTATTCGTCGGGAAGTTCTTATTATCGTCCTGATGAATCAGATGATAAAATAGAATCACTAGCCACAAATGCTCGCAATAAATCATCGATTCACGAATTTGAATACGAAATAATATCAACGAAAACGGCTGAAACAAATAATGATCAAAAACTTGTAGTGGAATGTCCTGGTGTTCTCGAGAAAGTGAAATCATTTTCTGAAAATTCAAATCCTCTTCGGGAAAATGTTATTCCCCATTATACGTTTAATGTACCTGACGAAAGTGTGGAAACTGTAGAGATTGAAGATGTTAAAGAAACTGATATATCGAATTCATCTTCGTGCTCCTGTACCTCTTCATCTTCATCATCTTCGTCGTCCTCATCTGATAGTTCAAATACTTCATATCACCCTAAAACGGAACCGGCATCGACTATCAGTAAAATTATTGATGAAAATGGTGAAATACGATATCCAATTCGAACTTGGATAACGCCAAAAAAAATAGAAATGTTAGAAGAATCATCGGAGCAAAATGAACCTTCTACATCTACATTAGTATCGGATAAACAAATCGCGCACCGAGAACTGGAAGAAAAGCGTATTCGAATGAGGGATAAAATTAAAATTTTCGAATCAAACTCCGCGAATATTAAAAAGCCTAAACAAACAGTTGGCAATTTTAAATCTAAGAAACATATAAATCCGCGGTCAGGTGTAAAACAACCGGTAATTTCATCAAAACCATTGACTTTATCATCTGCGGTGCAGGCGACAGAAAAAATGAAACAACCTCGCAAAAATCCAACACCAAAAAAGTTGATTCCGCTTAAATCTAATAAATCAGAACCTGTTGTTAAACCATCGAATTCTGTGTCATATGACGAAGATGTAAACGAGTTAATTTCCGTACTTTCCGATGATCGAGTTAAAATTGTCAAAGAAAATCCTAAAATGAGCGACAAAGTAAGCATAAAATCTGAAGACATAGAATTAGCCGAAGAGTTTAAAGATGCATATCAAAATGCCACATCAGAGTCTGATGGTGACGATTACGATGAATGTCAAATAGTTTCACAGATTAATGTACTCAATTTTATATACGATGAAAAATCATCTCGTCAAACTAATGAAAATCAACAAAATGTGTCTAAAGATTATCTGCTGTCATCAAAAAGTGTTATGAATGTAAACATCGATGGCCGAAAAATACAAATAAAAGCTAGTAATTTAATGAAGTTGTACGAATATTCGCCAAATAAATATAACATAAACAAGTCAAAATTAAACGGGCCAAAGGCTATTGAATATAATCAAAAATCGAAATCGGGAAAATCTAATCCAAAATATAGCAGCAATCGAAGAGAAAAATATAATTCGCAGTCAACGAAATCATCGAAATCGGTTCAAAATGATAAGCAAATTATAAACCGCCCATTACATGGTAAAACGGAAAATGAAAAGAAATTAAAAAAAGAGAAACCATTAGTGGTTGTAATTCCAGAGTCCCCAGAAACCACAAATACCAGTAGTAGTAATCCGATAAGTGCCACTGCCAAGGCGCAATTCAATATAAAATATAAAATACCTAAAAATCAGAATGCGGGTAAACCAGTGAAAAAAGCAATACTCAGTCGACCATTTGGAAGTGCAACCGCTCTCACCACGGGTACTGGACAATTGGGCAATCTAGATACACAGGAATTAAAGTAAGTAGATTTGTTTACTATATATGTAGTTATTTAGTATAAATATGTACTATATATAACATATCATTGTGTTATAACTGTTTTATTTCTCGGAATCTTATTTCTCTCTGAATTGGGCGAATTGTAGTATCCTTACCATCCTTAAGTCAGCCAGTTCTCCATGAAATTCAAACCCGATCCCCCCGCACCAATCGCCTTAGCAACCACTGTTATTTGGTCAGTAACAGACCTATTTATCAATTGAACTGCATTTTGTATCAAACTGACTCAAGCATTTGAATGATAGATTTATGCTGCAGAAAAATTAAACACGAAGTTTAGCTATATAGCCATGGTTGCACCATGGGCCTTTGTGGCATTGAGTGCGGAATCCTCGTGGGTTCCGGCCAATTTTAATAATTAGCTATATAAGAGTTGAAATATTTTCAACTCAATGCAAATTGATCATATTTAAAAAAAACAAAATCACTATGAAATTTAGCTTTCCTGCATAAGTTATTTTCCATTTGGATGCAACACAAAATCAAAATTTATATTGTCTTGAAATTGGTCTTCATCTGCACTTCACCAAATCATACATTTTAAACATTGTATAAAACGAAATTTCAGTAATAATGATAATAATAGAATAAATTATCTATATACATATAGGTATTATTATAATAGTATATTTCCAATCTCAATTAACACACATTACTAATTAATTAATTCGGTTTCGATGCTGCATAGTGCATATTAATTATATATCCTTCTATTTTCAGCCAATCATTCAAAATTCCATTCAAACTAGATATGAAGAATAAACTAAAACCATCATCGAGTGATACAATTAATGCTGTATTAGCGCATTTACATGGTACAGAATAAGTTTAAAATGAATTAAATTATATTAATTAAATGTATTATTTATAGAATAGATAGATTATAGAAATTAATTGAAGTATAATTATAAATTTTAGGTTGTAACATTAAAAATAAAACAAAATAAGCGAAAAATAAAACCAAAATTAATTTTATATTTTTATGTTTTGTAGTTAATATTATATATTATTAAAAATTTAATGTTTCTCCCCTACATTTTTACATTCAATTTCATTTATCAATTTTTAATCACAATATGTGTTTATTTTGAAAATAATATTTTATTGTGAAACCTAATAAGATAAATTATTATTTAAAAAATTATATAATATATTTAAAAAGAAAAACATTAATTAAAACATGAAAAAATGGAATATAGTTTTTTGTTTACATATAAAATATACATATTGTTTAATTTATAATTATTAATTATGATGATGGAGGGGCTCTCGGTGTACTTTTACCCATTAACCAATTGAATAATACAGATGACGGACTTTGCGATGTTCGCGCTGAAATCAAAATTATAATTAATGAACTATTCAGTTAAAATAGTTTTTAGTTTGAACTAACATAATGTATAATCGGCTCCAACTAGGTGGGCTACTGCTTCTGACGGTATATTAGATATATCCTTTTGTAATTGTGTCATTTGTCTTTGTCTGTTCTCACGGTCTTCTTGAAGATTTTTATCACGTGCATGATCGATCCCATGTAATTCGGTTAACCTTAAATATACAAATAAACAAATTTGAATTGTTCTTAAAGATATTAAATTCTATTATAGTACTTTGATTTCAATTGCGTCGTATCTAAACTAGTATTTGTATCACATTTTGTTACATCTAATTGCATTTCTGTAGACTCTAACGATCTTGTTGTATTTAGGACATTGGATTCAGTATCTGAAACTTTATATTAATTAATAAACTGTTGAAGTAATAACAATTTTATTCATTAATTCTTACTCTCACAAATTCCGGTTTTCCTGCGAATTTCCTCAGTTTGTCGCAATGAATTTGACAATTTTAATTGCAAGGTATCACGTTCTTCTAATAAATGTACTAATTCTAATGTTAATTCTTCACATCTCATGTCTCTTTGGTGTAACATGTATAAAGCTAAATCTAATTCGGCACGTGGTATTACTTCACCCAATTGCATTTCTTGGGTATTACTACTTGTACTTGCTTCCGACGAACTAACTTTTCGTTGATCATTCAATTTTGTATTAGACGTAATTTTGATCGACGATGAGGAAAATTGCCCGAACGGATCCAATTGTGAAGCTAAACGTGCATATTCGGCACTTCGAATTGCTAATTGTTCTTTTAAAGTAACAATTTCAATTTCTTGTGATTCTAAAGCATCTTGCATTTTCGTTATAGTGTCTTTATCATTAACATCTTTATCTTCATCTTTTGTAATCGTTTCTTTGATGGGTGTTTGTTGTATACTCCGTTCATGTATTTGTTGCGATTGAGATGGTATAACATATTGTCCTCCCGAGCTTAATTGAGTAAGTGAATTCTTTAATTCATTTATTTCAATATTTTTGCAATCGAGTTCAAGCACAACCGATTTCATTTTGTCTTCAAATTGAAGACTTGCAATCACCTGATCGTTTAATATTTTTAGCTCATTTTCCATATCGTGCTTTTCCTGCTTTAATCCTATTATCTCATCCGTTTTCATCTGCAGTTCTTTATTTAGTTTTAACATTTCTTCGTGAGTTATTTGAACACTTAAATTATTTTCAAGTTCTTCGCGATCTTGTGTCAATGTTTGCACCTGTTGTTTCAATAAATTTATTTCGTAATTTTTAGTTAAAATCTCTTGCACAAGTGATTGGGTCTGATCTTCTTTTATGATATCGGTAACTTTTTGATTCAAATGCAAAATTTCTGAATCTTTATACTGAAGTTGACCGGTTAAATTTTGTATTTCAGTTTCTAATTCATAAATGCGATTACTATCGATAAATTGGGGGGTTGCTGCAGTTGATGTGGAAAATTCGGGACTTTGGAATAGACTTGCTGTTTTCATGCGTTCAATTTCATTTTTCAAATTAGAACTTTCATCGATCGATTCTTTCAAATTGATTTCCAACACTTTAGTTTTTTCTAACATTTCAAAAGAACTTTCTTCAATTTTTTTTAATTTTGCTTCGGTAACTTTATTATTCGACTTCTCTTCATCTAAAATTGCTTGCAACTCATCATTATCAATTTTCAAGTCGTTAATTTCGGCTTTAAGTAACTTTATCGAATTCTCCAATTCTTTCACATCGGGATTTTGATTAGATTCCAATAACTTGGTTGGCGTATCCTTATTATAATTCTGATCATCCCATTGTTCAAGTTGATGTAATTTTTCATTAAGTTCTTTAATTTTGTATTGATAATTTTTAGTATCTTGATCTTGCCGCTCCTTCATTTCGGTCATACGATCATTTGCCGCTGTTAACACATCAATACGTTTATTCAAATTTTCTTTCTCCAATGTGTATTTAGTGGCATCATTTTTTAATTCCTTTAGTTTTTCTTCTAAATTTTTAATTTGATTGTTTAATTCTTCTTGAATAGCCAAGTCAAGATCACTGGTTGAATCAACTGAAGACGATTTCTTAAAATCACGTTTTTCCATTTCATTTTTATATTCCTTTAGTTTTTTAATTAGTTTTCCAGATTTTACCTTAAGCTGAATAATTTCTTCGCTCATACGAGATTTTTCCAATTCCAACTCCTGAATTTTATCTTGGTATTCCTGAATTTCGATTTGACATTGTACACTTGCAGGAATAAGTGATTGCGTCGCATATGTACTCGATTTTTGCTGTAGCTCAGTCACAATTTCATTTGATGTGTCAAAACCCCAACCATCATCATCAGATGTACCACAAACATAAGCTTGTTTTGGGACAATCACTTCCTCAACAACAGGCTGTTTATCTGGAGCGGGAAGAAAACAATTATTAGATAAGCGTCGAATCGATGCCGCAGAGAAAACCAACTAATTTTAATATTTTAAAAAGGTCCCAAATTTAGAGTAAATATTGACCACTTACCTTGATATTCCTGTTCTAAAAACAGTTCTTTTTGAATATTGGGAAATTCAGGCGTCGAACCTTCATTGAAGAAAGCTGTACTATTGAAAGACGGTATATTAGACGAGCTTTGGTGTGATTCAACGATCAAGTCATGTTGTGGTGATACCATTTTTTCTCTGATAATTTCATTCAATCGTTCAATTTCCACTTTATATTCAGAATTTACATTATTCAACTCGACAATTTTAATTGATTGTTGATGTACTGCTTCCGCATTTCCTTGTGTAAATTCATCCAATTCTTTAACACGGTTTTGATATTCACAAATCAATTGATTTAATCGTTCTACTTCTTGTTGGTATTGTAGAAGTTGTTGCTGAAGTTGAGAATAACTTTGAATAGTTTCTTCTAGCTGTGTAATACGATTTTGATAGTCAATATTTTTAATCGAAATCTCTTCGTATTTTTTTTGTACGTCATTATTAATTTGTATTGCTTCTTGTAGTTGTCCGATACGATTTTGATATTCGATGATTAATTCGTCGTTATGTTTGATTTGTTTAAGGTGATTATCATTTTCGTCCGTATATTTTGTAACAATTTCCTCCAATTTTTTAATTTCGGCCTGATTAGCCATATTCAAATCGTTCAACTCATTACAACGATCTCGATATTTTTCAAGTTGGTCTAAACTCTCGGAATTATTTGAAATTATTAATTCTAATTTGACAATTTTCTCGCTGAATGTCGAATTTAATTGATTCAATTCTTGTAGCTGGTAATTACATTGGCCAAGCTGAGTTAAGTTTTCTGCATTTTCATCAGTGAGCGTTTCTAGTTGTGATTTAAGATTTAAAATATCTTCTTGGTGTTTAGTGCAGCTGGAATTTAATTCAAAATTTTGTAAGGATATATCATGGTACTTTGTTTTGTAATCGTGGAGCATGAAGTGCAATTCTCTATTCTCGTTTTTGATTTCATCAATTATTTTTTCGTATGCTAAATTAGAGTTTTGGATCGGCATACATTCTAAACTTTGAGGTTCTGCTTCCCAACCCCAACTCTGGTCATCGAATAGAATTTCCATTGATTCGGTTGGTTTATCGGACTCAATTTGTTTAACTTCTTGTTCACTAGGGCCACATATGTAGGCTTTTTTAGGAACAATAACATCTTCTATAACTTGGGTTGCCTGATGAACTTTACCCGGAGCTGAAGAGAAATTATCAAATTCTTTATCGGTTGAATCGATAGGAGTTGACTCGAAAAATTTCATAAGAGTACTATTCTGTTGATGTTTATTTTCGAGCTCGGTAATTTTTGTCAGATAGCTTTCAATAAGTTGCCGACTTTCATTTAGTTGTCCTTGTAAATTATCGCGCTCCTCTATCAAATATTGAATTTTGCGTTCAAATTTCAATTTGATATCGGCAATATTCGTATCAGGAACGAATGGTACCGCGGCTGCTTGTACTGATTTAACACTTTTCACTTGTATTTCTTCGTCAAATGGTGTAACAGATTGGGATTGACCAAAGAATATAGAACTATCAAATGACGGAACTGCATCTATCACTTGTGGAATTATAGGAGCAATGTTCAATGGTTGCTGTTGCAGAGAAAGTTGGTGCTCCAAATTTGTATTTATTTCACGCAACTCTTCATATAGTTGAGTTTTTTCTGCAAGTTTGCGCAACGATTCTTCACGAATTACATGAACATTTTTAAATCTTTCTTCCAAATCATGCGTATATATTTTCATATTCTCTATTTCGCTTTCTAAATTCTCGATGGTTTTTGTATAATTTTTAATGTCATTCTCATATTTTTGTCGATATTGCGTTAAATCCTCCCAATTAAAATTTTTTAGTACAGGGCTATTTTGAATTTGTTGCACACAATCCTCAGCCGCCGACAAAACTGAATCGATTTCATGATGTGATGTTTGGCGTACTAAATTTTGACGAGCCGATTTGAAATCGTTCTCTTTTTGCTCAATGATCGTTTGAAGATGTCTGATTGTCTCTTGTAATTCGGCATTTTCAATAGACTGATGGGCTCGTTGGTGAAACCTTTCAATTTCATTTTCCTTTTCTACCAATAACTCACGAAGTTTTGTGTTTTCTTGTTGTAACATCGCTTGATCATCAGTTTGATTTTGCCCAACTTGTGTATTCATTGAATCAAGCTCGGCTAATTGTGTTTTTAAATTATTAACTTCACCGTCATAGTTTTGAACGATGGCTTGATTCTGTTGTCGTAAATGTTCAATTTCGCTTTGATTTTCGGAAATTTTTACAGTAAGTTCTTGTATTTCCATTTGATTATTTTCATACTGGATTTTAATGTAGCTCAATTCTTTGTCCAATTCTTCCTTTTGCAGCTCCAGGCTATTGTTTGTTTCCCGCAATTGTAAGATTTCATTTTGAATATAATTGTTTTCATCGCGTAGCTTTTCGTTGAATTGTTCAATCTCTTTTTTATCCTTTTGAATTCCATCTATCGTGATGGTATAATTCTGCTCCATTTCGTCTATTTCCATTTTACTATCGTACATTTTTTTCTCGAATTCCGAATGAATACGTTTCATTTCCGATTTCTGAATTTCTACTTGTTGTAACATGTCGCTATTAATTTTTTCTAGCTCCTGAATTTTTGTTTCTTCCAAAAAGCTTACATGATTCTGAAGATGTTGCAATTTACGATTCAGTTCTTCCTTTTCGAATTTGGTCTCTTTTAGGATTTCACCAATTTCGATATTCTCGTTTTGAACTTCTTTTAGACGTTTCTCCATGATTTCATCGTGCTGCGATAGAGTCGTTAGCCGTTGTACTAAAATATCTTCGTTTTCGTTGAATTCATGCGTTTTTTCTTTTAATTCAGTATCCAATATATTGGCTTGCCGTTCTAAACTCAATCGACGATCTTCTATATTCCGAATTCCGTCTTCTAACTTATAAATTTTTTCTTTAAATTGTGAGTTCTCTATTTCAATAGTTTCAATGTAAAGTAGATTCTCTTGAACTTTAGCATTAAGGCGTTCAATAATTTTTTGTTCACTATGATCTTTCTCTTGATCTTCATAAATTTCAACTTTTTGTTGCAAATGTTCAATCTTGACATTCAAATTTTCAATGTTATTATTTAATTTCTGAATTTCTTTATTCTTTTCTTTCATTATGGCTTTGCATTTATCAATTTTTATATTTTTACTGGCTAGATCATCGGCAATTGTATTATGGTCTTTCTTCAAATTTTCTAATTCCTCTTTATAATTATCAATTTGTCTTGCTTTTTCTTGGATTTGTTTATTCATGTGATCAACATCCTCTTCGAACATATCCAGGGCACGTTCTCGTCGTGACAAATCTAATTTTAAATCATCTATTACTTTATTTTGATCTAAATTAATTTGATTTTGATTTGTAATCTCCATTTGTAGTTTATTAATTTCGATAAGTAGTTCTTTAACTTCACTCTGTGAATTTTGAGATTGCTGTAGATTAACGGTCGTTTTGTTCAATTCACTTTTAAGTAATGCGATTTCTTGTTCTAGTGTACCAACATATTGTACCTTTTGCTCAAGTTCATGGCTAATAACATTGCTTTCTTTTGATTTCCTAAGCATTTCTTCTAATTCTGTACATTGGACAACCTTTTTTTTTAAATTTGCGGCATATTTTTTCAGTTTATCCAATTGCTCCTTATTTTTATTTTCCATATCGCTTACGGCTTTTTCTAGTTCTTTAACACGATTCTCATTTGCTCCTTGTTTTTCATTTGCATTCAATTTATTTTTTAGATCTTTTATTTCCAAACTCATTTCGTTTTGTAATTTACTGTTTTCATTTAGATTATGTGTAAGCTGTTTGATTTCTTTATTCAGTTGGTCATTTTCGCTTACCTTGCGGTCTAAATCATCTTGTAGATCATTTTGTTGTTCCGTTAACTGAATACTTGTTTCCTCCATAGTTTTATACAAATCAATTATTTGTTTATTTAGTGTATCAATAGTTTGTTGTTTATAATGCAAATCTTCTTCTTGTTGATTTAACATTGATTTTAGGTTTTCGTTATCATTATTTCGTTTGAGTTTTTCTTTTAAAGACTCAATTGTATCGTGATTTTTCTGAATTTCGTGTTCATGTTCGGTAAAACTACTAATTAGTTGTTGTTTCTGTTCTGAAACTAGGATTTTTAATATCTCAATTTGCTCATTCGATGATTTAAGCCTCGTTTGATATTCGTCGATTTGTACTTCGATTTCTTTTAATGTATTTTTCAATCGTTCGTTGTCAACTTTAAGCCCTGCGATTTCATTCATTAAAGTTGTGAGCTTATTTTCGTAGTCCGCATTTTCCAATTTCATATTTTCAAAACGAACGTGTAAGTTTTCATTCTTACTTTTCAATGATTGTATTTCTATATTCAATTCTGTTATGGTAGAATTATTTTCACTAATTTTATTTTTGGATTCTTTCAGTTGCTCGTCTAAATTTTCTCGATCATCTTCGATAGTCTTTGCCTCAAGAAGTAATGAATTAAATCGTTCGGTTTCCTCCTGTCCTTTAGTATGACAACTATCTTGTAATTCTTTATGTATTTCCTTGACATTTTTCAGCTCTTCTCGAATTTCATTTGATTCTGCTAACACTAATTTATGATCATTCATTAACACCTTAGTTAAGTCACAAACTTTTTGTGATTCTTGTAATAATTTCTTAGTTTTACTTTTCAAAGTTTTATCCTTATGTTTCTTAATATTTTCAATTTCGGTTTCCAATTGTTTGATATTAGAAACATACGTTTCATCTAGCAATTGAATATTATCTCTTCTAGTAGATTTGTTTTCCAATTCTATCAGTTTTTCCTTCAGTTTAACATTTTCAGTGTTTAAGATTTCCATCTTTTCAAGAACTTCACATCGTTCAGTTGTAAAAAGATCGATTTTGTGTAAAAGTTCGGAACTTTCCTCCCGTAGTTTAATTAAACTATCGCTTAGCGCTATGTTTTCATCATCGATAACAAACGCAGGTTTCGTCTCTTCAGAAGCAGATTGAGATTTTTCACGTAACTTCTCATACTCCTCGATTTCCTGTTTCTCTTGTTGTGTCAACTTTTCAACAATTTCAATCGATTCGTTTGAACTTCCGCGCTCTAATTGCAATTGATCGACTTTATCAACGAGTCTTTGATTTTCTGCAGTTGCATTTTCCACAATAGTTTGAAGCTTTACAATTTCTACCTTTAACTTTTCCAGTTTCTCCTCATATTCAATTTCGTTGTAGTGCGAAGACACCCGTGTCGTTTCTTGCTGATCAATTTCATTCATTTGAATTTTTAGCATTGATAATTCTTGTTTTGTTGTCAACAGATCTTGCGTCATATCAACCTTTTGCTCTTCGAGCAATTGAATAGCTGATGTTTGATTTTGACATGTTTGCTCTAGTAGTTTTAGTTTATTTTCCACCTCAGGATCAGACGACTGATTACTATTATCATCATGAACTAGTTTCAATTGGAGTTGACCTTTTTCCTCTTCTAGCTCGATAATTTTTTGTTGAAGAGATTGAGTTTCTTCAGTCATTCGAACTATTTCATTGTTCAAGTTTGATTCTTTCTTAAAATTGTCTAATTGTTTTTGCAACTGTTTTATTTTAAGTTTCATTTTTATGCCACTTTTATTGACGTCGTCTAACTGAGTTTTCAATTTTGTTATTTCGGCTTCAGCTATTTCATCAGTCGATTTTGAAAACAATGATTTTGGTGCCGATGAATTTAATTTTTCTTCTAATACGGCGAAATTGGCCTGAAGTACATTATATTCTATAGATTTTTCCGTAATTAATTCATCGAGAGAGTTATTTTTTTCAACTAATTCTAAATTTTCAGCTTCAAGTTTTATATATCTTGTCTCGAGCACTTCGTATTTTTCTAGTAAATTATTGTCTGACAATTTCAATTTCTCTTGTAATTTGACTATTTCTTCTTCTAACGCATACATCTTTTTAACCTGATCATCTTTCTTGATTTCCTTAATTTCTGCATCGGAAATGATATCAATATCATATCTTTGGTTCTCCGATTCATTTACGCGTCCTTCCAATTCAGAATTTTTCACTGTTAACTCGTAACGAACATTTTCCAAAATTTTGATTTTTTCTTCTAAATTTTGTATTTGACTTGATTTCTCATCGGTTTGAATTTTAAGCACTTCAATTTCAGATTTAAATTCATTTTCGGAATGGATGAAATTATTTTGCATTTTAATCATTTCCTGTTTTGTGTCTTCCAGAAGATCAACAGTATTTTTCCCTTTGAGTGATAAACTCTCGGTCATTAAACTAACAGCACTTGTTCGGGCTTCAATGACACTTTCTTTTTCTCGTAGATTTTCTTCTAAATCTAAAATTTTATTTTCAAGTTCTTTTATCTTCTTTGTTTGATCTGATTCAGAATCCGTAAAATTTTCCTTTTCCTTCAGTTTATGTTCTAAATTTAAGCATTTCATTTGTAAATTTCGAATACGCTCTTTATCTAAATTAATCGATGAGTACGAAAGATCGGAAGTAGATTGATTTAATCCACCTTTGGCCGAAATTAACGAGAGATCACCAATTGATTTGCCTAATTCTGATGATTTTTCTAAACTCATTTGGGTTATGTCGAATTTTGCCTTTAATTGTGTAACGATATCGGCAATCCCTTTTTTAACAATTTCCCGTTCTGCCATTTTTTTCCGGTTTTCTTCCATTTGAGTACGAAGGATTTCGATTTTCTCACTACCTAGAGCTTCCGATTTTGCTCTAGTATGTTGTGGTATTGGCGTAGTGTTAACTGAACTTGAGACTGAGCTTCTGTTATATGACAAGTTTGAATCTGTTTCTTCAGATTCATAGTTCCTCTCTATAAGATATATTAAAAATGGTTAATAATCTCTGACTAGCAAAGTATTAATAGAGTAACGTTACCCGACTGTTTTGATCTGGATGCCTTTGATTTAATGTGTGTCAACCTTTGAGCAATGTTTCTAATTTTTTCCTGGGTATTTGCTGTATTTTTTCCTTGTTCTGCATTCCTAACTAATTCTTTTAATGCTGTAATTTTAGCCTTGAAAAGAAAATTAAAAAAATTATGTCAAGACCTACGTGTTAGAAAATCAACTCACTTGCTGTTGGCTAAATGATTCCTGTAAGTTTGTTATATTGGGAGGACCTCCTCCCGGATCCGCATTAGACATGTTGTCCAAATAAAAATTATCGTTTGGACTAAGATTTGGTTCTTGAAAACATAAATAATCTCAAAAATGCAGTATCCAAAACTGCAAATAAAAAATGTAAAAGTCAAGGTGACGTCATAACTAAATTATCTTTGGACTATTAATTAAGAAAGCATATATTTTAAAAATATTTAAGAAACCTGCACTAAACTCTTACTACTTAATAATTAAACAAATTTTATTTAAAATAAAATAATATTAATACCAAATTAAAGTTTTTTTTAAATTATAATACTTCCATGTCACCACGTAAGAATTTTTTCACTTTGTTATTAACTTCATTTATGTTTTTCTCATGAAAAATCAAAATTTCAGCCCTACATACTTTTTAAAAAATAGTGAAATCTTTAGAAAGAGCTACTGCCGCCCAGGGTATGATACAACAATTTTGGTTGGAACTAACATGATAGCACCTATTATTTTACAGAGGAAAGAATATTTAAAGGAAATTAAAATATAAAATTCGAGAACAAAACAATGTAAATACTATCTAATGTAGATGAAGGATACATGTATAAATAATAACCATTTTATTTTAATAAAATGGTTCATAGAGTTTTTTTTGTTTGACGGTGTAATTAATAGGAGTAACTATGATCATAATTTGACAGTTTTGTTTGACAATTAATTTGCCTAAAGTTTTAATTCAGTAAAATTCATACATCAACGTACGCTATATTAGTTTTTTAGTACTATAATTAATATAGCATCAAGATATAGCAATTATCTAAATACGTACAGTAGGGACAGGGAATTTTTTAGCTTAAACCAGCGTACACGAGAATAGACTTTAAATCCTATGAATTTAAATCCGATCTCTTCCAATCAAAACAAAAATGACAAAAAAACCGCCGATTTTACACAACTACACTTTATGAGAAACGTCTCCTATTTATTGAATATTTGGGCAAATACGATAGGCTCACACGATAGGCTAACAATTTGCAATTGCAACCGATCCATTTTAACATGTAAATGTTAATTTCAAATTAATTGTATTGTTTTTTTTACGATTGTACAGCTGAGCACGCGATAAAGTTAATTAACATTTTTTGAGTCTGCAAATAAAAAAAGTAATGAATATTAACGAAAATATTTAAAACATATTTTGTTTCTTCATATGAAAATTGATTGCTTGAGTATGACAATCGAGTATCGATTTTTTATCAGACTGCCAGAACCGATTTACTGAAGAATATACACAAATAAACAGCCTGTGAACGTGTTTGTTTTTGACGTTTGTTCAAAATGTTTTGTTGTTAAATTATGTATGCCAATCCCAATAGACGTCAGAAATACACAAATAGTTAAATAATAATTTATTTCACGTATGCTCAATACAATTATTTAATTTCAATAATTTATTTGTTAAAAAAACCGAGGGTAACATGGGGAAAAATTAGTACAAGAAATTTAGTACACACAATTATTTCATGTTTTTCTTTAATGCGGCAGCCCCAACTGAATGTCATTATTTAATTTTTTTTTCATATTTGTCAGAAGTTGTCATTGCAATGCAAATAAATTTTCGCAATTAAACTAATAATAAAGCAAATATAGTTGTAATTAAAAAAAAATTAAATAATTTTATAGTTTCGATTACAATATAATGTTCAAAAATATTTGACTGAAATGTAAAATGGGTGCTAAAGATTCAAAACCGTCTTGTATTAGTTACGATGATGCTGTTAAAAGAGGTTCGTAAAGTAAAAAAATTCTTCATTTTTTATTAGTAATTTTGATAACAAAATAAAAAAACGTAATACTTTTTATTTGTATTCCTATTATTATTATGCTTTATTGTTTGCGTTTATTTTGTTCTGTATTATATTCTACATAATTTATTTATTAATAACACTCGGCTCGTTTATTTTTAAATTAAATTAATAAAATATTTCCCCAACTTTTTAATTTATAATTTTTAATATCCCCCCAAAAAAAAATAAAGCAAAATGCGAAAAAATTCTTTCAAGTGTAGTGGAATAAGTACAAATAATAAAAGAAATTCCTCTGACAAATTATTTAATTGTCAATTTAAATTTATGGGGTCATGCAATTTATGGATATAGTCTATGGATATAGTCTATGTACTTGTTCCATGAATTATTCTAATTTTTCCTTTTTCGTTTAATTATTATTTTGGTTATCTATAATAATAAGAATTACGGTATGTATATTTCTAGATAAAGTATTATAACGACATTTCAAAAGTAAATATTTACTAAATGAAGTAAAAATAATTTTAGAATTATAATAATTTTAATTGTTATCAATGTCGTTGAAACTTGATTGTGTTATATACTTGTATAATTGCGCAAATACTATTCCATTTAATTAGATTAAAACAAACAAAAATCATACATTACTCTATACACAACATACACAGACATTTACTACTTTACTAGTAATGTGTATTTGCTTTATACGATGCGATGATTCCAACAATAAACATAAAAATATTTCACGTGAGCCCAAAGAATTTAATTGATCCGAGAATTGTCTCATCCGGAAGTAATAATATAGGTATACATACATATATGTATAAAGAAATTAATTATTTAAAATCCCAACTGTTTTTTTTTATTTGCTTTGTCGGAAATTAATATTTGCACCGGAACGTAATAATTTTGTTTTAATTAAATTAATATATATGATTCTATATATACTACTGGTTCTACTAGAGATAGATTATGTACAAAATAGCTAGTTAGTTATTCATGGTTATCGCAATATTAAATCAAATCACTTTTATTTATTTACAGTTTCGGATGCTGAATTAAGAAGAATTAAAGAAGCTTTTAAACGTTCAACAAGTGCAAATGGAACATTCCTAAGTAAAACTGCATTTAATCAAGATGTTTTATGTGAAAGTGTACCTTCAGTGGTTGCCGATTGGTTATATGCCGCTTGTGGCGGAACATCGAAAGGTATACACTTTAAGGAACTTGTATGTGGATTAGTGTTATTGACACGGGGTACAACAGAAGAAAAAATAAAGTAAGCTACATAATAATTATCTGTTTTCTCATAATTTAGCACAGTGAATAGTTCAATAATTAGAATTTTGATGGGCCCTATATTATTTTTACTATTATCACGAATACATATCTTGAAAATAAAAATATAAATTTGTTTTCTTTTATGAAATTAAATTATAAAAAGTAGAAACTATATATTTATCGATTAATTTGATTTTTAATATGTCTGTATAAAGCTTCCATCTAAATATTGGAATATGATTTTCAAATTAAATTGTGTTTCTATATTCTACACATTTTTACATATGATGTCATGATTCTATTGAAATTTATTATTTTACACTAAAATGAAACATTGGGGACGAATAGTACGAGGTAAATGGAGAAACTAGTCATCGAAATTATAGTCATTTGGAAAAGGAACAAGAAAGCATTATTGATTTTCGTGTGTCCCTAAATTTGTAATTCTATTTAGCCTGGATACATGTTACGACTTACGATTAACGTAGTTAAACGCCCAGTTTTAAACAGTGCATAGCTTTTGTAACTTTGAGATTACTATTATATAAATATAAATGTATATTTCATAATTATCAATTTGTTTTGAATGTTTACTTGATTTTGTGGTTAATCGGAATTATTCAATAGTATATATTATATAATTTATATATGTTTATTATGTAAAATTATAATTTTATAACGATTGATTTCAAATGATTTTCTAAATTGTAATTTTAATGCCGCGTAATAAGTATTCCTTACCCAATTTAAGGACAAATTTATAAGCTATGTTTAAAAATTCCGTTTAATTTCTACCAAATAGAAGCGAGCAAGACTTGAGTTTACGAAACTGCTTATTAATTGGATAAGTTCCTATTAAAATCGATAAAAAGTGGTTTAATTTTAATAAAATATTACCGTGATAAAGCTATTTGTCCAACTTCAAATTGCTTCGAATACTATCTCCCAGAAAGTAATATATAATTTAATTGAGTTAAGTTCGAAAAGAGTTAATATCTCGTTACAAATCTACGAAGGTTTGAAAAATAACATATTTTCCACAAAATATTATGTTTGCACCTAAACCTAGGTTATAAACCAATTAAAAATTTTCATAATAAATGACACCATTTGTACTAATTTCTAGACCATTTACAGAATATATTTAGAAAATTTACAAAGTTCTGTATCAAATACGAATGTTCTATATTATTTTTAAAGCGGCTTTAGATATTATATTTTATTGTTTAATGATCATATAAAATGTGCTTTTTGTTCGACAAACTTGTTTTATCGGTAGACCGTAAAATGTTTGCAGTAAACTGTTCGGCTACTGTAAATTATTAAGTTTACTTTACTAGTACTACTATTCCTAGGCCACAATACTATACAAACAGTACAGTACGTTTATTTTAAGCTTTACAATATAGTAAAATTAAATGAATATGAAAAATTGATTTATAGTTTTTCTAATCAAATTAAATTTATAATTACTTGAGAAGTTGAACTAATGATAGCTAATTGCTTTGCGCTTAGTAGTTTATATCATATAGCTTAAATAAAATACATATGCTTATTATAAATATAACAATTAAAATGAAGCAAATTTGTTCACTCTTGCTAGTAATGTTTATAATCCATTATTCACTCCATTGTAGTAAAATTATAATTTGCTTATACATTAGTATACGAGGGGTGTTCATTATATTCATAGCATCAATTAAAGAATGCAGAAGCCAGTTAAATTTTGTCAGTTCTAGAACAAAAAGTTTTACAATTAAATGTTAAACGTAAATTTGCGCGCGCGTGTTTGAATGGAAAAATTGCCAGTACATATTAAATTATTGATGGATGAAATGATGAAACTGTTTTCAATCAAAAGTCAAAAGTTTACGGTAACTGTTAGTCTAATTATCATAACAAGTGGACAAAATTAATTAAAGGTTATTATGGATCGTTAGATTACGATTACGATCAAGGATGATCAAATGAAGTTATCACGTCTTATAAAAGTTACTTTGGCGGAGACTATTGCATTGAAAGAATTAAACTTTCTATTGGTAGCGTTTTTACAGTTCTATATGGTTATCTTAATTTATTGTCTTACATCCACAACTCAACAAATTTGAGATTTTAGATACGAAATAGAATAACCGGTTAAAAATTAAGACAAACCTTTTTTTAAGTTATGAAAAATAATAAATAATACATTTTTATCTAAAAATTTGTTTAGATTTAAATAATACTTCTTGTTTTGTAAAATATTTAATTGTAATTTAACTGTTTCACGTGAAAATCTATGGTACCTTTTAATTTCAATTGACATGCTTATTTTATATTATATTCTATACATAACGGTAAGTCGAATTTCTGAGTGGCCATGGTCGTTTTAAACTCCATTTACAAAGAATGGGACTTGTTCAAGATTCCTTGTGTCACAACTGTCTTTAAAATGACGGTGACAGCATTCACTTTGTCTGTGGCTGTCCCGCTTTCGAGGTAGTTAGGTCCCGATTTCTTAATCATACAACTTTAAATGTAGGTCAATTGTCATTCCTACCCTGATTTAAGCTGTTACAGTTTGCTAGAGCAGCATGCAGTTTGCCGAGTGCTTTTGCGAATTGTGATAGAATCCTCGGTTTGCACCATGGGCCTAGAGTGGCATTTAGTGCGGAACCTGCTTGGGTTCCAGCCAACTTTAATAATAATAATAAAAAAACTGCATTGACTATAGTTGTGTAACCTCATAACTAATTTATTTTAATTTTTAGACAATTTATTTGATTTGGTGATAAAATGGTTGATTTATCAAATTAAACAATTAAAACTTGAACTGCCAATTATTTTAGTGTTTTTATTTTATATATTTTTTATTCTATTAATCTATTCTTATAGATTTCTTTGGAATCTTTACTGCAATGATTCGGGAACACAAATAATAAAGCAGGATTTTATACATTCATTAAACTTGGAGCAAGCTTATCATTCAACGAATGTATTGTTATCAACAAATACAAATAAATTAAGTCAACAATCGATTCGAACAATTTTAATATCGTTATTTGGCCAAGCAGAACGTGTAACATTCGATCAATTTAAATCTTGGTTATCCATACATAAGGGTGCTACGGTTTTATCAAGATGGCTTCTTGTAGACACAACAGTAAATTTAAGTTCGGAATTGGAAACGCCAACGTTTTATCAGAGTTTAGCGGGCGTTACACATTTAGAAGAACAGGTAAATAGTTTGCATATTTAAATCGCTCAACTTATTTAGACTCAATAAAAATTTATGTAGGATATTGGAGATCTAGAAAAGGTATTCTGGCTGTTAAAAGGATCAGCGAAAACGGGGCAATTGGATCTTGAATCCATGGGTCCTTTTTTTAGTCCACCCGTTCCTATATTAGCACTACAAGGTGTTTTTCTAGCATTTGATGAAAATCGCGATGGCCATATTGATTTTAAGGAGTTATGCTGTGGTGTAAGTGCAGCATGCCGTGGGCCAAGTGTGGAGAGATGCAAATGTAAATTCAATAATCGGAAATTACACGCGTTTAGAGTATGCTAATTGTATTATATTTCTTCTAGTTTGTTTCAAAATTTTCGATACTGATCGTGATGGTATTCTAAATTTCAATGAAATAAAGCAAATGATTGATATATTGCTAATGGTAGCAAAAGAATCACCGAGTTCAAAGAATTTTAAAAATATTACAACAAATAATATAATAAATGAATTAAATAATAAATATTCGAAGGAAAAAAACAATGAATCGCACCATCTAGACACGGAGCAAATAAATGAAAGTGAGGTTTTAGAACTCAATGATACATTTCATATGACCCAAGAAGATTTCCTTATGTGGACAGTTGAAAGTACGTTAAATTTGGTACAGCCATTTTTAGATTTATTGTTTGAAATGTGTCATATTGTATTGGGGTTACGACCTCAGTGTAGACATCTTGAACATGACATAGGTAAGAATATACCTCCATTATTAATTATTTAATGTGAATTATAAATTGTTTGCTTTACAGTAAAGGGATGGCTTTCACGTGAAATTCGACGAGGATACAAAGTTGGTCAATTTTGGTATTTGGTTAGTTCGGATTGGTGGCAAAACTGGTTACAGTACACACACACAACATCAAATGCCCAATGTATATACTGTAAATCAACATCAAATTATTTAAACAATCGGATAGATGAGGCCATGGTGTGCGATGAAAGTTTTACTTCAAACTCTATTGAATCTATGGGAGACTTGCTTGGGGCCGGTGATTCTTCAAGTATGGGAAGTGGAAGCAGTGGTATATCGTGTGGTCGAAACTCATCTAGCCCCCCTGGTCAAATTGACAATACATCGTTAATTGCCCCTGCGATCAATAAGAATATACAAACTCTAACTGGGGAAGGTGGTCGATTGAAACGAGATTTAACTTTAGTACAACATAGAGATTTTGAGCTGGTACCTGATTCATTATGGAAGGCTCTGTCACAATGGTATCGTGGAGTGTTACCATTACCAAGACAGGTTATTCAACCTCCGAATTCCGATGAAGTTGAACTAGAATTATATCCTCTAAATTTGCGAGTTCTAAGACATCATAATCCACCAGCATCTCAAAATACCGCTGCTTGGGGAGCTGCCGTTTCAGGTGGATACGGAGCTCTGGCATCTGCCGGTAGTTATTCCACAATGTCTAGTGTTCCACAAGTTTTACAGCCACCAAAACGTTATTTAGCCTATACAGCCGCTTTTAGTCGGCTCGCAACTGTAAAACAAGTTGCAGAGTTTTTATGTCAACGATTAAAATTAAAAATTGAAGATGTTCGATTGTGGCATATTATTGGAAATACCATTAGCCCATCGTCGTCTCTTCCATCGAACGAAATTCCATATCTACTAGAAGAAGATAATATGACACTACAAGAATTGTCAATTAACGATAACGATCAAATTCTATTAGAAATACGGAATAAAGATTTGACGTGGCCCGAAGAATTGGGGGCCTTAACATTGACTCAATCAACTACTACGATTAATCAAGAGAGGCGATCTACTATAGTATCAATTCATGCTCCAGGAGCCACTGGTTTACACAATTTGGGAAATACCTGCTTTATGAACGCAGCTTT
This sequence comes from Tipula unca, assembly GCA_951394425.1. Classification (NCBI taxonomy): domain Eukaryota; kingdom Metazoa; phylum Arthropoda; class Insecta; order Diptera; family Tipulidae; genus Tipula; species Tipula unca. The sequence goes on from OX596381.1 coordinate 56,870,137, forward strand.
ACAGGTTTTATTTAATACTCAACCGTTGGCGCAATATTTTAAGCAAAATATGCATATGTATGAATTAAATGTAACAAATAAATTGGGAACAAAAGGCCAACTAGCATTAAAATATTCTGAATTGCTTAAGGAGGTTTGGACAGCTTCAGCTCGTTCTGTTGCACCGCTTAAATTAAGATTTTGTGTAACAAAGCATGCTCCTCAATTTGCTGGTGGTGGACAACATGATTCTCAGGAGCTTTTGGAATGGTTTTTAGATGCATTGCATGAAGATCTAAATCGTGTTATGGAAAAACCGTACATGGAGCTAAAAGATTCTGATGGGCGGGCTGATGCGGTTGTAGCAAGTGAAGCCTGGTCGTATCATCATTCCCGAAATCAAAGCATTGTTATTGATTTATTTTATGGACAACTAAAATCCAAAGTTAGTTGCCTTGGATGTGGACGGGACTCAGTTCGTTTTGATCCATTCAGTTTATTAAGTTTGCCACTACCTGTAGAAAATTATACATATTGTGAAATTCTTGGTAAGTACAAATTTCTAACACTTATTTTCCATAGCAAATTTTGAATAATTTTTATTTTAATATAATAACTAGTAGTAACGTAAAAAAACCTATTAATTTTGATTTACACTAAAAGTATGTTCCAATAGTCACCCCAAGAATAATGCCTAGTTTAGTGTTGTAGTAAAATTCACGACAACAAATACCTATTGTAATAACCTTTATAACTCAATCAATTGTTTTAATGTAATTTCCAGTTATTCTTCTTGACGGATCAGTTCCTATAAAATATGGAATAAGATTAAATTCTGATTCCAAATATATCGATTTAAAAACAGAATTATCAACAATTTGTGGTCTTAATCCGGATGTAATGCTTATTAGTGAACTATCAGGTTCCCAAATCAAGTCAATATTACACGATAATAATAAAGTTAAATCAGCCGGTGCAACTGAGCTGCATGTTTATGAAATCCCACGTGGCTACGGAAGGCGAAAATCCAACTCAGAAAATGGTGTCAATATTGAAAAAGGTTTAAAAGATATACAACGGAATCCAAGTAATTTGTCATATTTTCTAATTAAATTAGTAATTAATGCTTTTATATTATTTAACATAACATTAGATTTACTATTATCACCTGATGCTCATCAGTTAACTACAACTTCGTCTACATCCGGGTCTTCAACGGAGGACACCTCACAAGGAGTTCTATTAAATACGGATAAAAATAATAGAAGAACCTCGAAGGTAAGCCGGTGCTTTGGAAACACCATGTGCATGCCCCAGAATCTGTTGTGCTTCAAGGTACGGCTGTATAATTATAATTTTTGTATATACATATTTTTATTTATTTTTGTTTAACGAATTTATTTATAGTTTATTTTTGTTTATTTGCTTATACATATATTGAAATTGTTGTACTTGGTTGCATTATTATAATTTAAATTATACAATTTTAGAATTTTAATTTAATTAAAACTCCAAACAAATTTTACTTCTTATAATTTCAAGTATTGTATAAGTTTTATTTTGTTTAGACTGCGTAGTTTTTTTTAAAATAATTGCTATTTATTTAATTGTGCATGTACATTGGTTTTTCAAAGTATCTTGTATAGTATTGTTTTTATACATTATTTAAAAATTATAATTCTTAAATTTCAGCGACATCTTAATTATGTAAGCATTTTATTCAAAACTGGTTCGACCGTATTAGTTTTTATATTTTGTTGTGAAATAATTCATAATAAATAGAATTATTAATTATACATATGTATGTATAAAAATTGTAACGACCGTTTGGTAATTTTCTTTCGGGAATTTTTTATTTTATCATTTATTTTAATATTTTTGCGTTTAATATATTAATGCATTTATTTTAACAATTTTTAATAATTTAAGTTTTAATTAATACTCTTTCTTGCTTATATAAAATATTTTTTAAAAATATACAATAAATACTTAATCATTAATAAATTGATGCTAATTATAAAAATTCTAAAATTTTATAATTTATTTTACTAAGTATGCAGTTCGGTTTGATTTCTATTTTAGTACTAATCTAAATATAATAACTGCTTTTAAATTACAAACAAGCCACTTGCTATACTTGCCACTTGGGTCTTCTCAATGATAGCGGTCATTGAATTGCCTATCCTAATACAATAAAAGTAAAACTTACTATTTTTACAAAAATAATATATATTTGGGTAAAGTAATGGTTTTTTAAATTTTGGTTAAAGGCTTACAAAAATTATTTGTTGTAAAATATATCTGTACAAATGATGTAAATTATAAATAAATTTTTTAAATTAATGCAATAATTTATCTGAAAAGCTACTTTGGCAAATGCAACTATAATTAATGTGTTTGCTTTGTTTTTGTAGCAAACTGAAATAAGTACAAGCCCCGTAGGAAGTCCATTTGTGCACACGATAATTAGTTCAAATGATGATAAAACAATTTCAACGATTAATCTATTAACAACTGATAGTGTATCAGCATGTAGTAGTTTAGACGATAATATTCAAAATAATTTAAATACAATAAATACAGATGATATTGATGATGTATGTGATAATAGTGATGATAAAAATTCAAGTGCAATTAAAAATAGCAATTTAGAAAATCGTACAAGTGGCTATTTGATGGCTGTACATAGAAAAATGAGTCGGCAAGATATTTATTTTTTATCACACCACAAGACAAGGCCAAGTTTATTTGGTGTACCACTATTAATTCCATATTATCAGGGTGATACAAATAAGGATTTATATTGTGCTGTATGGATACAAGTAGCTAGATTACTGAGTCCGCTACCGCCTACACCACCAGATCAAGCGAATCATGCCACCGATTGCGACGATAGCCTTGGTTACGAATTTCCATTTACGTTACGAGCTGTTGCTGAAAGTGGGCGAATATGTGCTATTTGTCCGTGGTCTAGATTTTGTCGAGGATGTGAAATACCTTGTAATGATAAACCTATTCTAAGTGGAATCGAATCAGATGCTGCAGTTAATACGTCTACACCGAATTTAACCCCAAGAAATAATCATTCATTGTTGTCATGGAATAATGAAAACGGTAACGAAAATAATAATAAAAATATAATAAATATAGCTATTGATTGGGACCCAACAGCGCTGCACTTGAGATATCAAAGTACAAGAGAAAGGGTAAATAATCATTAATCGTTAGCAAAATAAATATTAAATAATACAAATTTAATTTAATTGTAGGTGTGGACAGAGCATAGATCTGTTGAAATTTGTAGAAAACAACAAACAGAACCAGTCGACCTAGATCATTGTCTTCGTGCTTTTACATCCGAAGAGAAATTGGAACAATGGTATCATTGTAGCCATTGTAAAGGGAAAAAACCTGCAACAAAGAAATTGCAAATATGGAAACTTCCACCAATTCTTATTATACATTTAAAACGTTTCAATTTTGTTAATAACAAATGGGTTAAATCTCAGAAAGTAGTTAATTTTCCATTTGATAATTTTGATCCTTCGCCATATTTAGCATCAGTGCCACAAGAAACCATACTACGTCATCAAGAAATATTAGACCAGCAGGATGCAACGAGAAACGAGTGCAATCGCAATTGTAAAATAATAAATTATGATTGTGAAGAAGAAATAACCGAATTTGATCGTGGTTTATTCAAATCAAATAATTTAAATAATAATAATAACAATAATAATGATGATAATCATTATGGTACATTAACAAATGGTGATATCGATACAGTGGAAGAAGATAATGATAATGACGATATTAATGAAGGTGAATGTGATAATAATGATTTAGAATTTAATTCTAACGCTAGTAAAATCAAATCAAAAGTAAAACGACCACCAACTGCTCATACGCTCGAACGAAGAAAACGTTTAGTTTCAACCAGTTTAGCAAAAACACCGGTTATTGATGGAGAATTTACCGATTTTCATAATCACTTATTAAAACCAGGACATGATAAATTTGATTTGAAATATAATTTATACGCTGTTGTGGTAAGTGTATTTTTAAATCTTTTCTACATATGCAATAGAAATATATGTATCTGTCATTATCATATTTCGGAATGCTTACATAAAATGTTATCAATGATTATACGACTAAAAACTGAATTAAGTGACTTATTTGTAATTTTATCTGTCGGCATTACTAAACCAGTTCGAGTTTTAATTATATGTAGATATCAAAAGGAAAAATAAATAAAGGTTTAATGATGATTTAATATGACTGATTTGGGACAAACATCTAATGGTATATTTCTTTTTTTTTTTGGTACAATGTACAGATAGCTGCGGCAAAATAGTAATTGTGAAATGGGGGGAAAATTAACTTAATTAAGTTCGAGTAATCAAAAAAGAATGTTTTTAAATTTATTTTGTTGGTGCAAAATAGGCGTATCTAACGGGTATAACTATAAACATTACGGCTGATTGAAAATGTAAATTTCGGAATGTTGTCAGGAGGTCAAGAAATTAACAAACGAAAGTAATTTGGAGATTTGCTCGTTTCGGTAAAATTTATGTGGAACATTAGTGCAACATAATTCAAAGTAGCGCATGTTTTAACTATACATATCAGCAATTTTCCCCAGTTTTACATAATTTTTTTAACTAAATTTACGTAACGATTATTTTTCAAATTATATAAATCAAACATTTATTCGTTTAAGTCATTTTTCTGTCATAATTTTAGAAGACATTTAATTAGTGATGAGAACATTAATAGTAATTCGCGTTTGGTGAGGGTAGATATGTGAAAGCTACCTAAATTATAACTCTAATATAATAAAGTATAATTTATCATAAAACAACCTATTATTTTTTGCTTGTTATTAAAATTTTCTAGTATTTTTATTTTCCATGCTCACACCTAAACTTGTTTTTAAAATGTTTTTGAAGCTTTTGTTGGTTATGGTCACTAAATGTATCAACATTTTAGCAGTCTAATATATTTTTAAGCTTTGGTTGTACAATAAAAAAGGTTACTAAAAAATGGAATTCCTACTAATAAAATAGGTTTAGTGAGAAGCCGAAATTTTTGTACAATAAAAAATGTTCGATCGGATTAGGAATTCATTCGTTTAGTAGGTACATAATTCAATTTTTTATGCAAGCGGGCTTAAGAAACTTAATATTTATGCTGCCAATTGTGTTCAAAACGAACTATTATAATATTCCGAAGATTAATTCAGATATATGGTGGAAGATTTAATACTAATAAATTATCTACCAATTTGTAAGAATATGTTGATTAAAAAAGGGTTTCCATATTACAGGTCAAAAAACTATCTATATAATTTTTCCTTATCTGTCTTAATTGTTACCTAATTTCTATCGATGAGACAAGGAAATCTGTTTACGGGCTCTTTTTAGCATTGACTGCTGGTTTTGTCCGCCTAATTTCTTTTTTCCTTTTTAAACAATTATTTAAAATTGTTCTCTAGACTATCCAGAACGGTCTCTATTATTGCAACATTTATTTTAAAAACAGAAAACATCACAAATTTAACAAAAATTATGTAGTTTGTATTTTTGTTCTTTTCCTTAATATGAAAAGCTGTTCATGGCATAATTTATTGGTAAATGTAAATCACTGATCGATATCACTTCTATTATTATTCATAACATTAAATCCTATCATATCTGTTCTTTCCCGATTTCTATTATTTTTAGAAGAATCAAATTGTACACAGTGACGTAGCAATTTAACATTTTTTCCAATCAGCGTAAACATTTCTTATCTATATACTAAATTGTATTGTTATTTTTTGAAGGCTCCTCACTATATATGTATACGTATATCACCTTGAGCGAGAATACAAACCACTAAATTACGTAAACTAAATTATTTTACTTAAATAGAATTGCATCCTATGTGTATAGACGCTGCTATACCTTCTATCTACATATGTATGTTAAAAATAAGTTAAGTGGTGATCTTAGTTTTCGTGTTTTTTCATGTTCTTATATTCACTTATAACTTTCGTCGATATTAACTTATGAAAGATAAACCATACATGTAGCTAATCGCTTAATTTGCCTATTCTATTTTTAGCAATGATCCAATCGAATTGCCTATTTTTTTCCTATTCCATTAAAAATATGCGGTAATTATCAATCAATTTGATATTGTACAATCAATGCCATAAATTGTATACTAATTTGGATAATTGATTGTTGTATAATAATAATAATAATAACAGTGTTAAAGGCCATTACTGGCCCCTTACTGAATCAACAATCTGGCTCCAACGGTTTCGATCCTGAGCTTGGTCTTCATACTGTCTTAGACAATCTGAAGAGGCCAAGTCGTTCTCTACATCGTGGAGCCATCGTCGCCTGCAACGACCTCTGCGCCTACCATATGGTGGCTCTCCTTTCAGAGATCGCTGCACAATTCGTTCCGGATCAGCACGCAGAACGTGACCGAGCCAGCGTACTCGCTGAGATCTTACTTCATGTACAATATCGGGGATCTTCATCAGATCTCTGATCTCGAAATTGTACAGAGCTCGGTATGTACCATCTATTTCGCGTTTAGGGCCGTAAATCACACGCATGATTCTTCTCTCAAATGTAAGGAGCCATCTCTCGTACTTATCCGTCAGCGCCCAACTTTCACATCCAAACATATTAATTGATTAAATAAAAATGTTGACCTAAATTTTCAAATATTAACAAAACATCGATGGAGTCCTTTTTGTAAGAGTGTGTGACATGCACAAAGCATTGACCGGAATTTTTCGCTAAATAGGAGTATTTTTATATAATGGATGGATTTTATTTCATGCGTAGTTGATGTATGTCCTTATGCGACTATATAATACTAATATACTGGTATATATATTCATATACTAATTCTTCCAGTTGTTTATATATATGTAATATGTATAGCCGAATCTTAAAAACACTGCGTAGAATTAAATAAATACGGTTTGAATGTAATTAGAGATTAGAAATTGAAAACACATTGATTTTACGTTTTTGTGTCATCACTAGGTCCTAGGGGAGCTTTAACACTGTGGCTTTTAAATTAATAAATTATTATTAAACAAACATATGGTAACTTGTATAATATTATAATCGAATGCTGTATGCCGGAAACTATGATTCTAATTTTAAAAATATGTAAGCATTCCAATAATTGTGTTGTCCAAGCCTAAATTAATTAGCCAACTTGTAGCCGTCTGATAGATAATAGCAGACGAAGGCTTGCTTTCAAATGAAAAGATTTTGAATCGAAAAAATCGAAAAAATTGTTTAAATGGGCACACAATTTTACATGAATAACTTTCGCGTAACTTGTCACGTGGTGACGCGGTTACACCGTTTAAAACATTTTGTATGTATTGTGCGACTAACATTGTAGGTAGTCAGTCCAACGACCGATTTAAAAAAATATATTTTTTTTTGGAGGAGCGAGAAGAATAACTTATATTTTTTTTTTACAGTCACACTCAGGTATGTTAAATGGTGGCCACTATATATCATATGCAGCAAATCCAAATGGTTCATGGTATTGTTATAACGATAGTTCGTGTCGTGAAATACCAAATCGACCAAATATTGATCCAGGTTCAGCATATTTACTCTTTTATGAGAGACAGGGTCTTGATTATGGACCATATTTACCAAATATTGAAAATCGAACAATACCAAATGGTAATTTATTGGAATCGGAAGATAGTGATAATGATCTTCGTAAACTATGCGTTTTAGCATGATTTTCCTTTTTTATAAAACATATTACGAAGAAATCATGGTTGGGTATGTTTTCCATAAATATATGCATATGTAATAATTCAAAATTCCAAAAATTGTTGTAAGCGAAAGGGCTTTAATTTTTTCTTTCATTTGTTTTTTAAATTATTTTTCTAATTAAAAATAAATTTATATTGTTATGTTAATATTATATTATGTTGATTATTATTGTAATGGTTTATATTATTATTATTTTGTTGATTATATTTTTATTTAGTTAATAATTATTTTTAGTTATATGTATGTTATACACATAATTAGTATTAAATGTGGAAACAAAATAAAATACATATTTGCATGTAAAAATAAATTATCATTCATTTATTATTATTATTATGTATATTTGTTTTAATTACTAGGAATCGGGTTTCGGGGCACATATTATGTAAATAATGGCAAATTGAAATTTATATCTAAATGTATATTTTCATCAAAAATTTAACAAAATGCCATAAGGTTCTCTGATTAATTGATATATGTATAATGTTAGCTCTTTAAATTGATGTGTACACTAAATTATTACTCAAGTTTTCAACATCACGCATTAGCATGAATATAACTTTAAAAAATAATATTACAAAAATGCGATAAAACACGTGCCATTTATATTATTCAATTTTAAAAACACGGGTTTGCTTTAAATTACATATAATATGATTACCTATAATACTGTGTAGCGTGATGATATAATACAAAAACAATTATCATACATTTACATATTATACATATGTATTATTATTTAAAAAATTAAAACACAAAAAAAATAATCGGTGCTTCTGAATTTATTGTAAACATATTATAAACTTTGTAATTACACTATAATATTTACAAATTACATTTAATTAGGAAAATTATAAAATTTATTATCATTATTTTTTGTCATAACTATAATATATTATAATAACTAAGCGAAAAACCGGGAAATAAATTTAAATAAAATGAAATCTACCAGTTTATATTTTATTATTATTACATAATGTTTAATTTGTACATAAACTACATAATATATCTAACCTTTAATATTACCTAAAAAACAATACAATACTTACACAGCTTTGTTGAAAATATCTTTTGTAATTTTTCATTGGACTTTTTCGTTTCTGGTTTATGTTAAAAATTAAATAATCAAAATTTACACTGCCCAATTTATATACATATTTATATTTATTTCATAAATAAACAAAAAAAAATTGATATTTGACTAAATATAATAAACAGGTAATATTAAATATAGAAAAATAATTTAATGTTTTCATTTATAATAATAAAATAAATTCAAATTTCTAAATTAGAATAAAAATTAATTAAATTTTCTGAGTTGCAATAATTAATTTATAATTAAAGTAGTTATAGTATAAATATACATCTAAGAAAACATATAATTTATTAAACTAGAACAACCATAAATATAAAAATCAAAAAAGACAAACAAAATTTAAAACAAAATTATTTAATTTTTATATCTTTTAATCTTTGATGTATTCTTAAACTAAGTCGATTTTCAAAATCATAATTTTTCATTGAATCTGCTTTTTGAAGGAGTTCTTTTGCTTTGTGATGGTTTATCTAAAAAAACAATATATATTTAAATAAATTTAAAATTAGTTTAAAAAATAAATTGGCATTATTAAATAATAATACAATATAGTTGTAATTTAAATTAATTTTACAAAATATATTATTAAACAATAATAATTCAAATTATTTTGACCGATATGAATTTAAATTAAATTATGAAGAAACTTAATAAATAAATAAAACAAAAGTTATATAGATATATGTTATAATATATACATATTTTAATATGCTCATTTAATTATACACAAGAAAAATGTAATTGTCAAATAATGTAATATTTTACAAAATAATAATACATACATATTTAAATAAACCGCAAAATATATAAAATAAAAGTTGTATTTAATTTTAAATGTAAAGAAGGTAGTAATCATCTACTATTGAAATGAATTCAAAATTCCATTATCAGTCTTCGAGGGCTAATTTTTGTAAATTTCCTTTCTTTTATGCATGATGAATTAGGATTGAATGATCCAGAGGGACATGAGACCTATTCTTTGTAGTTTATACAAATCGTGTAGTAGATGTTTCGCCCTTATATATAAATATAACGTCACTTTGGGTTAACCTTATCTTATCCTTCAGTCTTATTAGAATGCGGGCATATAAAACCGTTTTTTTTAACTCTCACAAATTAGAGAAGAGTTACATGAGAATGAATAAATATGGAAGAACGCATATAAGTCCGGTCTTTGTCAAGAGTTTCACATAAATGAATATACTCGAACAATCCTAGTTTCTTGATTTAGTGGGATAGAGGAGACGTTCTATCTCAACAATAATAATCCAAATTTTCCATCAATTTACTCTCGATATGCACTCCATAGTTGAGATAAAAAATCTCCTCTATCCCAACTATGGAGTGCATATCGAGAGTAAATTGATGGAAAATTTGGATTTCTAAATGTGGTTATATGATCTTGATCTCATCATTATTCATAATATAAAAATAAAAGTTTGTAGCCGATACTTTTTTATTCGTATTTCTACCACCGCTATTATTAGTTTGCGCATTAGATTAAAGTAGATAACTCATTTTGTTGATTTATGCCATTTATGTCCATGGAATTTAAACCACTATTATCAAAAATCCGTTTTAACGAATTGGGTTTGAAGTAAACGTCCCACAAAAATAAGTGTAATAATAATAATGATAATCTCATTAGCAAGCTCTAAGATATTTTATTTCTACTTAATGTGCTTTTTAATAGAGCTTTGTTTTAAATTTTGCTAATGCATCACCAACGCAATTTTCGTTCTTTAAGAATTTTATTACCTAGCAGCTTCAACAAATATTGGAGAAAAACGCTTCTCTAGGTTAAACTTGATTAAAACGATAATAATCTTAGGTATTTCAGCAGAGTAATTTCCCCACGATCTTATTTATCCTGCCATACTCGTATATTATATTGCTGAGTTTATGCATCTTATGATGGCTAATCAGTTGCGACTATAATCATTTAAAACTACTATCAATGACAACAACGTGAAATTAAATTATGTTTTTAATATATAATATAAAAAGCAATTACATTTTTCACTATATTAATATAAAACTATAATAACTTTTTCATACTTATTATTTATAATAAAGTTCAGTTCATATCAGTTACCTGTTCGTTTTGTCGAAATAGTACATCGGCTAGTTCATAGTGGGCAAATGCTGTTATATGTAAGTCATTGGCATTCAAATTTTCACTTTCGTACTTATTTCGAATATCTATACTTTCTGTGTACGCATTTATTGCATTTTCATAATTATTTTTATATGCCTCGCAGCATCCTAGCAACAGCTTTGATAATCCCAACATTGGTTCCATAATATTATTATCCTTGATCGTTTGCGAACAATCCTCAATGATTTTACTCAAATTATTTGGATTACAATTAATAAGCGAATTCCATAAGTACAACATTTCGTATGTTAAAATTTTCCAAAAAATTTCATTAAAAACTTTCGTATTACTTTCGTCATAGGTCTTTGGCAGTTTATCGATGCGGCGTACAATAAATTTTTCGATTTGAGCATCTTTTTGATTTGAATACGATAATATATTCAAAATATTTGTATAAATTAAATTGTAATGTAAAAAATTTCCGCATGCACCATGTAATATGAGGGTTATATAAAAATAAAAACTTTTTGAAAATTTACTGTTACGGGCTAAGGTATAAAAATTTTCTAATGATTTTCTAAAATTTAATTCAATTAAATGACACCAGGCTATCTCATGTAAACACAATAATTTAATTTCGATCTGAGCTGAGATGTTATAGGCATTTTCATAAGTTCGCAGCGATTCAACGATGTTCGATTGTAATTTTTGTATACGTCCTTTGAATATTAAAAATAACGATGATTCGGGATACTGTTCAATTGATTCATCGATTATTCGAAGTGCAAACGATAAATCATTAGTATAATTAGTTTTATCCTCGAGTCCAAATAATTGTGATCCATCGGTTAGATACCATAATAAAGCTAATCTGTAATCAGAAATATACATTTTAAAATAAAATTGAAAATGATCGATACAAATGACATACGTTGCTAGCGGTGATCGTACATCATTGCTAAGGCGGCAATATTTCAAGCAGGATACACCAAATTTACGGTCGCCATCGAATCCAAAAATGTTAATAAATTTTAGTATGTTTGGCGGGACTAGTGAGATTGCTAAATGGAATATACCGTAACCAAAACATACGGCACCCATTAGACGTTTGATTGTTTCTAATTCTTTAGCGCTGTAATGTATAAATGAGAAAATTATGCGTCATAATAGTATACATATATAGTATACATATATGTACCTAATCGAACTATTAAAATCAAAATTAAAACCATGTTTATAAATATTTGGTAAATTATGGAAACCTAATTTGGACGGTTTATTAATTTCATTAAAATTTATTGTATTCGATTTTGTTAACTGATTTCCATTAACATTAATTAAAATATTATCAAATAATACAATATTATTATTAACATTTGTATTACGGCTTTTATTATTATTATTTAAATTATTAGTATCCTTAAAAAACTCATCAATTTTTTTATGAATTATGCTGGTTAGATTCGTTGTCGATTTACTTCGATTAATTACAAATATTGAATTACAATTATTATGTTCTGTTCCCAAAATATGGCTTGTTGTTGTTAAATTTAAATTTAGATCATCGTATGTTGGCGTTGTTGTTACTGAATTTGGTATTGTCCATTCACATGACGTTGTTGAAGATGATGAGAATGACATTGGAGTGCTAAAAGTTTTATTAAACAGCATTGTGTTAAATTAGTTAAATATATGTCTATAGATCTTTTTTTAATTTACCTGTATATTCCTTGTTCATTAAAGTTATAAATCGGATTATCATCATCCTCCCTATCATGTAGTACAAATATATTTTTGTACAGATCATTTAATTGCGTGTACGTTTTCTGATATATTTTCCATGATTTTCGCAGCAGCCAACTTCCTTTCATGTATCCGCGGAATTCTTGTGTCAGAAATGTTAGTATACCAAGACAAACTTGTGTATCGGCTAATATAATTTGTTTCTCCAGATTTTCTAATAAATTTTCTAGATTTTCATTAGGTTTTAGGAATAATTTCGTTCGTATTGTTTTCAGCCAGCCAATATCGTTGGCACATTTTTTCTCTAATTTAATTAACATTGTTTGTGCTTCTTCAATTTTATCCATTTCATATGATATTATACTATTCTGAAAATAAATCGAAGAACATAAAAATGTATAATAAATATAAAAAACAAAATCATAAAATTAAATTCTGAATAATATATGCAATTTAATATTAAAATGAGAAAAACGCAAAATTGAATTCACGCGTAATACATAAAGATAGCTATAAAAATGTAAATATCAGATTAAATATTTTTATATAGGAAAAATTCTTGTTTGAATTCTATCAAAATTTGAAAATTAAAAATTTATAAAGAGTTAGTTCGTTAATAATATTTGAATAATGTAATATGTATATTGTATATATACGAGTATATAAAGGTTGTTTTTCTAAACTTGATAGAACTTGAAATTGTAAAAAATAAAACAAAAAATTAAATTTGTATGACAAAAAGTACTTTAGCAGATCTCTCTGGCAAGTCATCATGAATAGTCTCACGCTTGAACAACGCTACGAAATTATTAAAATTTACTTTGAAAATCAGTCGGCGATTCGCGCAACTTATAGACGACTTCGTGATTTTTATACCGCACATAATCGTCCATCTAAGCAAGCCATCAGGGATGGGCGTTTACGCGTCATCTATTATTTTTTACATTGACGTGTCGACAGCCCGTAGATAACGTCAACAACGTAGATAATGTAGACAATTCCTAGAGTGTTTTTTTTTAATTAGTTCTAAACTAAAGGGTGACCGAACTTCTTTAGGAACAACATGTTATTTTCAAAAAGAGCGGAATTTAAAACTAATGGTGCACAAATACCATGAATCTACTTCAGCGTCATGTTTATCCATTACAAAATTATTAAATTGACCCAAAACAACGATCTTTAGCGTTATATAGAGTGGGGCCCTCTTTATAACGGTGGAACGGTATAGAACAGCACGCAGAAAAATCGGAAAAAAACGGCTGACAAAAAATCAGATAAAAAGGTTATAACTTTCATTAAAAATAATCCGAGGAACTTTCACTATGAGTGTCATAAAATTTAACACACCCCACTCCATGGTAAAACGAATTCGAGTACAGGGAGGCTATAAGTGCTACCGAGTTATTAAAAAGCCAAGAATTACTGATTGCCATTAAAGAAAATGGATGTGGATCCATTTCAACTGGAAAACCAACCAACATATTGGCCAACTGACCCCGGTAAAATACCTGACCTGATCGATTATTTTATAACCAAAAGTATTTATGGACTGTGCTTATTTGACCATCGCCTTACATTGCCATTGCTCCTACATCCCTCTTTTCTACTTGGCAAATAATTGGAGAAATTTGAAAATTTTAATAGAACCTGAGTTGAACTAATTTGTAAAATGAAATTAAATTAAAAAAACCTTAGCCCGAATCTCGCTTGAATTCACGCCCACTAATTAAACGATCATTACTTTGCTTACTTGACCACTGCCGTACAAGTTCATTACTGTTAAATCCATCTTTTATACTCACCATTTGAATAGAGAAAAATGAAAATTTAACAGAATCTGAATTGAATTAATTTGTAAGAAATTAAATTAAATTTTTTTACGTTTTAATCGAGACTTAAACTCAGCTATACCTATTTGTTATACTTTCAGTTTGTATAAGGAAATGTTTTATTTGGACGTTATCATGTACTGACTTAAACTTTAACCTTGTATGGTCAGTGGTCAATATTGTGGCCCGCCTAGAAAATCGCATCAAGCATCATTGACTGGAACGGAAGTTTTATAATTTTTAAGAACATAAGGAGGAATAGCTTGTCAGATTTTTAACTTCTTCGAAATGTGAATGTCATTAAATGTTACACCAATGTTGCACTATGCAGTTCAGTCAAGTTTCAAACGATATTATTGTTGGGACATTTTTGGTTCAACTCAGGTTCTGTTAAAAAATTTCGCATGTTTCTCAATTCAATTGAAAAGAATAAAAGATTTGCTTAACATGCAATATATATACGGTGGTGGTCGCCGGTAGTAGAGTGATTGACTATGGATTCGTGGACTAAGGTTCGAGTCCTATTAGCTACGGTATTATTTTAATTTAATTTCTCCTGTATTCAAATTGGTTCAACACACAGCTTTTGTTAAACATTTTCATATTTTTCCAATAATGGCATGTAGTATACAAGATGGGTATTATATAGCGATGGTGAAATAAATGCAAAGTCCATTGCCTTTGCTAAAATTTTCAATATTTTCTATTCAAATGACAGATATAAAAGATTTGTATAGCATGAAATATATATGCAGCGGTGGTCCAGTAAGCAAAGTCAGCGACTTTGGATTTATGGATCCTAAGTTCGATTCTCGATCGAGCCAAACATTTTTTGATTTAATTTCTCCTGTCAAATTGGTGATGGTGAAATAAAATTACTCAAATCCAACTCAGCTTCTATTCAAAACTTCAATATTCTCCATGTAAAAGTGCAAGTATAAAAGTATAAAAAATTGGTATAGAGCGGTAATGAAATTGTACGGCGGCGAAGGTCAAATAAGCCTTTGCCGTTGCTAAAATTTTCAATTTTTTTTATTCAAATGGCAGCTATAACGATAAGAACATCACTATTTATATGTATGGCGGTGGTTCGGTGGTAAAAGAAGCTGTGTGATTGGATTGTAATAATGACTAGTAGTTCAAGCCTCAATATAATATATTATTTTAATTTAATTTTGAAATTGGTTAATTTTAAAATTAAAAAGAGATTTTTTTAAATTTAATGAGAAATATATGGATGCCCGCTAAATTTGTTTATCCTTATACGAGGTTCGAACACTGTACAACATCCACGATGAGTGTCATAAAATTTAACACACCCCACTCCATGGTAAAACGAATTCGAGTACAGGGAGGCTATAAGTGCTACCGAGTTATTAAAAAGCCAAGAATTACTGATTGCCATTAAAGAAAATGGATGTGGATCCATTTCAACTGGAAAACCAACCAACATATTGGCCAACTGACCCCGGTAAAATACCTGACCTGATCGATTATTTTATAACCAAAAGTATTTATGGACTGTGCTTATTTGACCATCGCCTTACATTGCCATTGCTCCTACATCCCTCTTTTCTACTTGGCAAATAATTGGAGAAATTTGAAAATTTTAATAGAACCTGAGTTGAACTAATTTGTAAAATGAAATTAAATTAAAAAAACCTTAGCCCGAATCTCGCTTGAATTCACGCCCACTAATTAAACGATCATTACTTTGCTTACTTGACCACTGCCGTACAAGTTCATTACTGTTAAATCCATCTTTTATACTCACCATTTGAATAGAGAAAAATGAAAATTTAACAGAATCTGAATTGAATTAATTTGTAAGAAATTAAATTAAATTTTTTTACGTTTTAATCGAGACTTAAACTCAGCTATACCTATTTGTTATACTTTCAGTTTGTATAAGGAAATGTTTTATTTGGACGTTATCATGTACTGACTTAAACTTTAACCTTGTATGGTCAGTGGTCAATATTGTGGCCCGCCTAGAAAATCGCATCAAGCATCATTGACTGGAACGGAAGTTTTATAATTTTTAAGAACATAAGGAGGAATAGCTTGTCAGATTTTTAACTTCTTCGAAATACACTGCTTGGAATGTCATTAAATGTTACACCAATGTTGCACTATGCAGTTCAGTCAAGTTTCAAACGATATTATTGTTGGGACATTTTTGGTTCAACTCAGGTTCTGTTAAAAAATTTCGCATGTTTCTCAATTCAATTGAAAAGAATAAAAGATTTGCTTAACATGAAATATATATACGGTGGTGGTCGCCGGTAGTAGAGTGATTGACTATGGATTCGTGGACTAAGGTTCGAGTCCTATTAGCTACGGTATTATTTTAATTTAATTTCTCCTGTATTCAAATTGGTTCAACACACAGCTTTTGTTAAACATTTTCATATTTTTCCAATAATGGCATGTAGTATACAAGATGGGTATTATATAGCGATGGTGAAATAAATGCAAAGTCCATTGCCTTTGCTAAAATTTTCAATATTTTCTATTCAAATGACAGATATAAAAGATTTGTATAGCATGAAATATATATGCAGCGGTGGTCCAGTAAGCAAAGTCAGCGACTTTGGATTTATGGATCCTAAGTTCGATTCTCGATCGAGCCAAACATTTTTTGATTTAATTTCTCCTGTCAAATTGGTGATGGTGAAATAAAATTACTCAAATCCAACTCAGCTTCTATTCAAAACTTCAATATTCTCCATGTAAACGTGCAAGTATAAAAGTATAAAAAATTGGTATAGAGCGGTAATGAAATTGTACGGCGGCGAAGGTCAAATAAGCCTTTGCCGTTGCTAAAATTTTCAATTTTTTTTATTCAAATGGCAGCTATAACGATAAGAACATCACTAATTATATGTATGGCGGTGGCTCGGTGGTAAAAGAAGCTGTGTGATTGGATTGTAATAATGACTAGTAGTTCAAGCCTCAATATAATATATTATTTTAATTTAATTTTGAAATTGGTTAATTTTAAAATTAAAAAGAGATTTTTTTAAATTTAATGAGAAATAATATGGATGCCCGCTAAATTTGTTTATCCTTATACGAGGTTCGAACACTGTACAACATCCACGATTCCAAATCCAATGACACCCCCCCGCTTACTTTACCACCTCACCATTTTCATATATGAATGTGTCGCTATACTATACTCATCATTTATATTTACCAATTGAAGAGAGAAATTAAATAAATTAAATTAAAAGTTTTTTAATGTCAAAACCGAGGTTTGAACTCGAGTTCACAATTCCAAATGCAACGACTCTGCTTACTGGACCACCGGCGTATATAAATAATGTGCTATAGAAATCTTTTATGTTTGCCAATTCAATAGAGAAAATTGGAAAATTTTAGTAACAGAAATGGACAATTCATTACGGTCATACACAAGAGGTGGCTCTTACATTTTCATTACGGTCATACACAAGAGATGGCTCTTATACTTGCCGAAGAAATTAAATTAAAAAAGTATTGACGCTGACGAGAATTGAACTCGAGTTCACGAACCCAAAAGCAATGACTCTGTTAACTGCACCACCGCCTAATATACGTAACGCTATACAAATCTTTTATATTTGCCAATTCAATAGAGAAAATTAAAAATTTTAGCAACAGGAATGGACTATACTTATTTGACCATTACCGTATATTTTCATTACTGTCATACAGATGAGATGGCTCTTATACTTGCAGAAATTGAATGTAGATTTCAATAAAAGCTGAACAAATTCTACATCAGTAATTAAATTAAAAAAGTATTGGCGCTGACGAGTCTTGAACTCGAGTCCACGATTTCAAGAGCATTTACTCTGCTTACTCGACCATCGGCGTATTGAAAATTGGTGCTGATAGCAACGATAGAAATCTTTCATGGCACAACTGATAGAAATCTTTACAAAAAGGTTATAACCTTCATTAAAAATACGATTACGAGCACTATTCACAGGTACGTCGCCGGCCCCTTCTTTTTTGAAGAAATATGGACGAATGATTTCACGCAGGTGCATAAACCACACCAAATCGTCTATTTAGTCGCGTATCATCTAATACTGTAAACTGGGATTCAAACTTTTCGATGGTATTCCAAATAGTGGTCTCGACAGGCGGATTATTCCAACCGTAACTTGGTCTAAGCGCACGAAACTAATTCCTCACAGAACGCTGATATACGTAATAAAGCTGAACAATTTGTAGACTTTATGCCGGGCTCAGTCTTTCCATGATGAAATGGCAAACCATACTGAATAAATTAAAACACGGTGACAGTTTGAAACTATTCATGCGTCATTTGTCAAAAAGAAACAAATGAAAAAATCACCTCTAGATGAACGCTTTTACAAAATACTCCCGCGAACTGGCGCATTCGATTTTAAATCGCTGCAATATCGTAGGTTGTTGACATTATTTTAATTGTCGACGTTGACAAAAAACACAGATTACTTAGCAATCTACTTTATATTTTACGTGTCGACAACCGCGTAGATTACACGGCGTAATCTACCTCGCCCATCCCTGCAAGCCATCCATCGAATTGTGGATAGATTTCGTACCACATACTCTCTAGAGGATGCAAAAACATCAAAACATCGAAGAAATGTACGTACTGAAGAGAATTTGAATGAAGAGAATCGCCGCTGTAAACGAAAGTGTGGAAGAAGATCCAAATTTATCGATTCGTCGTCGTTCACAGGAATTGGGGCTCTATATACGTCTACTATATGGAAAAGTTTGCGTAAAGATCTTGGCCTACATGCGTACAAGATCCCGCTGGAGCAGGAATTGAAGCCACCAGACCATTATCAGCGTCGTTCTTTCACCGATTGGACTCTAGAGCAGTTGGCAAATGACCCGTTGTTTTATCGTCAAATTGTGTTCAGCGATGAGGCTCATTTGCCGCATATGGAGTGAGGTCAACGCCTTGGAGGCCGGCATTGTTCGTGTTATTCGTGACATACGGCCAGCAGTGCTCGAAAAAGTGGCCCAAAATTGGACGTCCAGAATGCGTTTCGTCAAGAACAGCTGCGGTGCCCATATGCCCGAAATCATTTTCAAATATTAATGTCATGTATTGATCTTTCGAATAAAAAAAAATGTTTGATCACAATTTAATTTTTTGTGTTATTTTTTACAATTGGGTGACTCAAATTAATAGGTTAGATTAGGTACGGGTGGCCGTCCTAAAAGACTACCATAGACACAAAATTGGTCCGTACCTGTACCACATTCGAGCTACCTCCTCTTCACTCGTTAAACCATCCTGAGCTTACTAACAAGCGTTGAAAGTTTCAACCAAAGGGGAAGTTCCCATAAATTTTGTTCTGCTGTACGCTTGTCTAGGAGAGGTGTAGAGTACAGTTTCCTTCTCCTCCTCGTCATCGCAGCTGCGGCAGAAATCATGAGCAGGGGCACCCAGTCTGCTCGCATGTACCCCAATGAGACCCGTTCTAGCTCCCATGACCATACCAATATGGTGCCGTCGAAGTTTAATCAGTTGGCCGGATCTGGACCGGTCAAGTCCAGCCCAGATCTACCTGGTTATTACCCACGGACTGGCGTTAGACCATTTCGTTTCTTTTATGGCTTCTTCCTGAAGCAGCGCAGTTTACATGAAACAAGCGGTATCTTTATATCCCGCCTACTTTGGGATATAACGCGTGCTGTGCCTTTGCGGGCCAGCTCATCTGCCTTTGCATTCCCTGCGATATTGAAGAGCCCTGATACCCCCCTCAAGCGGATGTTGAACTGATCAGCCATCTCATTTAAAGATGCCAGTCAGTTCTGGGCTACCTTTCGTGTCAGGGAGTATGGTTGTAGCGTTTTAATAGCAGATTGGCTGTCCGTAAAAATGCGAATATCCCTCGTAGATATTACATTATACTTTAACCAGCTGTCCATGACTTCCATTATCGCGATAAGTTCAGCATGAAAAACACTGCAAAAGTCGGGAAGACGAAAAGAGAGGTTGACCCCTAGTGCCTCACAGAATACCCCTAATTAATAAAAATAAAGGGATTTTCAAAAACCAGGGTTTGAAAACCACGATGACCTTCGCACATAGAATTGTACATCAAAAGAATTACGTAAATACTATACTATGAAGATCATGGAAGTTAAGATTATTTAAGCTTCATAATGTAGCTTATAAGAATAATATTATCGATATAATTTACTTGATATGAGTAATAGTTCCGCAAAAAATCAATGCAGTAAATAATGTTCGATTGTAGATAATAAATATTAATATATTAGGTACAAAACTATTTTGTCGAATTGTTCTTTTTTTGTTGTGAATTGTGATATTAGATAAGTTGATTAACGAAAATATGATATGTTCTCTGAATATAAATACTTCGATAGCCGCAGGATAAATAGATATAAATGGTTTCGACCATGTATCACTTGATTTAGGTTCGATAATATATGAAATGAGTATTCAAAAGCTACAATCTGGCTGGAATACTTATACTGGCAGTATAAGTCAATTCACCGTGGAAAACAAAAATAAAGTTGGGCGTGTATAACTACAGCACTCGATGCCATAAATGGGCCCACCACGGTGGAATCCTCGGGGAAACACACCACACGTACACATTAAAAACACGGACCCGTGATTTTTGGTCACCACTGCGGGAATCGACCCAAAGACCCTCAATACCAAAGAAAGGTTGCCACTTACTCTGTCAACGAGTGCGAATTTCTGTATTGCGGCTGTATAAGTAGTGATGAAATACTTAACCCAGTAAACAATTTTTGATCAAAAGGCAATTTTGTCGTAGCAGAACTTATATAGTTGAGTTTTGCAATCGGTCATTATATACTCGGTCAGTATATACATTACAATTGACAGCCAATTGCAGTTCAAAACCGTTGATCTTTCGCCAGCCATTTAGGTATTCTAATAAATAGTGTAGGTTTGGTCAGTGGTACATTATTGTTAGTCATAGATTTATTGACAACAGAAATGACAGACAAAATACCAACATTTTTCAACTCCGTGTAAGTCAAATTCAACTATATTAATTGAAATTTTCGAATTTAAACCAATTTCGTTTATTTTTATTTTTCGTGCGATTGTTCCATTAATGTAATTGTTTCCGCTTTGGAGTTTTTTTTAAATTACGTTCCTTTTACAGACGAAAATATCAGATAAACGAACTCGTATTTGACAATTTAATCGTAGATGACATTGCGGACGACTTAATAACAATTTTAGTATATATAATATTTGAAATCAAATATTAGTACGGTCATGGGACCTATAACAGAACATTATCAGACTAGGAGTCTCTGTTCATGATTACTTTTGTAGCTGCGAAGATAAGGAGGAGGAAGACACTAGTACTTCACTTGCTCTGCATCTGGACAGCTTGACGTATGACGGATCTTAGTAACATCGACATCTGGGATATTCAACGCTTCGTGGAAAGTTGAGGATGGTTCGAAAGAAATTTTTAAATGTTGTACAACTATGGTATTATTTTACGAATTGCAACTCGAATGTTATTCTTTAAGCTATTAATTGTTTGTGGCATGTTAGGGTACACTTAACTTTTCAAAAAAATATCGAACGGTCTTAAATTATCAGATCTTGAAGGCAAATTGAAATTAGCAACTTGCAAAATTATACATCCGCTGGGGAAATTACGATTGCAAAAACGTAATGTTTCTTCGAGTTGTGTGATGAGTATTTTTTCAGTGCCCTCAGATTCAACAATTTTACTTTATGGCGACGATTGATTTGCCCGATTATTTACACCAAAATTTACATCATTTACAAATTTAGCGATTGGTTATTTTCATAATAAGTTTAAATATTGAAAACGCATTGCTCCAGTCGTGGGTTAAAATTGTTTCGTTTTCTACTAAAGCAAAACAGCTTATGTGATTTGAACACACATATACATTATTATGCGTCACAATTTTTAATTTAATTCTGGTGGATGTATCACGTTTTTGAGTGTTCATTGACAGAAAATTTATCACGGACCCTATACCTAAGTAGGATAAATTTAAAACTTTATACAATTACGTAATTAAGCATATTAAAGGTACCTTTACATTTATCTTGTTTCTTTCTTGTTTTGGGTTGCCCGGTAATACTTCCATATTCTTTTACTTGGATAGAACAAACATTTTTTTTCCGGCACCATAACTTTTTCTATAATTTAAACTTTTATTAGTGAAATCATAAAACCCTTCTCTTCTTAACAAAAAAACTTTTTCTTTACTTTACAATTCCATTACCAATTTTTACATTATTTACTTAAACAATAAAATATTTCTTCATTTTTCTAGAATTTTTTTATTTCTTGGCTTCCTCCAATTTTCTTTTATTTAACTTAACGATTCCTTTACTTAACCAAACACAAAATTTCCTTTATGTAAAAAAAAATTGAGATTCCTTAAAAACAACATGAAAGAAATTAATTCTCATAAAAAAATTTATTTGGAGGCTGGGCGGGGCTTTTTTATTAATTAACGATGAACCAGTTAATGATATAGTTTCTAACAATAATGATATACATAGTTTCGCCATTTCTTAAAAAAAAAAATTCTGCTGTCATAAAAATCATATACAGATATATATACAAGGAGATTAATTTTTTGTAGCTTAGCTCTCAATATCTCAGGATTTTCAGGGGACAAATTATACTCTCCGTCACATTCCAACTTATCAGGGCCGCTAAAACTAATAATTTCTAAATTTCTAAAACATCAACTAAACGTAAAATAAAAAAATTTAAACATCTGACATAGATTTTAAGTTTTCTTTGACAGAAACCTCAATCACAGACTACAAACATTTTCTAAAACTGGTCAATTTGGATTCTGGAAAAACAAATTTTTGTTCGATTACAACATTTAATCCTTAAATAAAGACTTATTTTGAAATATAAGAATAAATTGTTTTTTTTTATATTGATTGACAAAAATTGCAAACCCAGTTAAATTGGTTGATAACAGCAACCAACTTGCTTATTGGATACTATTTTTCTCAAATTATTGTGACAATTATGAACTGATATATCTCCCATATATACTATATACATGCTGTACGGAGCTGTTCAATTTAGAGATGTTCATGGAGAACCGACCTGCACTAGTGCCTCCTCGATTTGTCTGGAAATGGCGTAAAAAGAATGCCAGCACAATCAATGAATATTGTAGTTATATAAAAAATGGAAGATATTTTCATTTAATACCAAAATGAACATGACCTATAGTTATACGAAACACTGAAAAGTGGGGCAATTCCAAAATAAATCAAAGTTTTACGTTTTGATATCAAAAGTTATATTTATGTATTAGTTGCAAAGCAATTAAAGTCTATCAACTCTGTTTAAAAAAAATTCAGTTTTCGTGAGCGAAATAATGTTGGTGTCCAATTTATAAGGAATTTTCTGTCTTACATTTCTTTATGCTTTTCAATTTCCAAATAATTCTCAACTTATACTATTATACTATATTTAATGATAAAAAATCGACAAAATTCTAATTTTGTCTAGACTCGATGTCGCAACTGTATAATTTTATGCCTTTTATACGTTATGTTCGTTTGCGAACAATTTAGAGAAGATCTAAAAATTATATTGTATATATGTATGTAGTTGGCAAGTTAAGTAACAACCAATTTTAACAACCAATTTTAATTGAACCAACCTCGCAGTCAAGTTGCCGTTTCATGAGTTCATTGCCACTTATTGATGAAATATTTCATTTTACAGAAGTTAGCTGCAGTTTAGCAAGTGTCTACTATTTACATAATTTATTTTAGTGTGGGAGCGTATATCGAAATCCTGGTTGTTGAAATCCTAGTTTAGTTACGTAATTCCTTACGAATTTATAATCTAAAATGTTAATTGTTATGTACATATACCATTTTTCCTTGCACATCCTTGTGCCTGTACCTAACACCAGATGATTTGTTCGACCAAGTGCTATATATTTGCCATTCACATGCTATCAACTGAAGTATAGTTGTTAACACTTTTGCTTTGCAGAATAAGTGTTTTCTTTTTGCATAGGCTCAGTGAAACGTTTTACTATTTCTTTCTAAATGGTAAGCATACCACCTATACAATTATTTTAAGTTTACCTTAATTTGACTGTATAAACTATTGAAACGAGGACTTATAAGTAACCTACTACTATTAATGATTTTAAATGTATAGGGGTAAGCGCCTCTTGCGGAAAATCTAATTGGAATTTGGATACGTAGTGCGAGCTTCATCGATACTTTCAGTTCCACATTTTTTTTTTAAATGCTGCCGATGGCTATATTCTTGAGTCTTTCTACAAAAGAAACTAACAAGAAGTATTCAAATCTTAAGCTAAAATTATGACTGTTATTAGTGTTCACCATTTAATTAATTTAGATTACATTTATATGTAAAACCTAAACATTTAATAAATTTACAAGGTCATCAGTCCAAGTGGATCTGCTCTTCTCAGTCGCCTAAATCGGTCAATTCATTCAGATGTGTCTCTAGTGTTGAGTAGTACTTCGAACTGAATTCTCTAATGGTTTCTTTAATAGTTTTAATTCCAAGATCATCGTGTATATTATACTATTTCGAATGTATCACGAGTTCTCTGTTTGACGCGCAGTTCTCTGAACTGAACACCATATGTCCATATGGGTTTGATTAATAACTACAACATCACTTTGTACAATAAATTTTATTTGCTGATGACAGCTGAGATTTCCTTCCCATCAACCAATACATTTTGGAAAATTTGATTTTTATTTGTTTGCGATTTGATTTTTCCACGTTAACCTTCTATCCATGTGCATGCCTAAGTATTTGACCTTGGTTTGTTGAGGAATATTTATATTGTTTAATTCCACTGGTGGGCAAGTGCGTTTGTTTAGCGTGAGTTGATTTGTTTTCGTTCTGTTTTCAGCCAGTTCTCGATTTTGTTTAGATGATTCTGTAATTCCTTTGAGGCAGTTTCAGGATTATTGTGTGACACCAGGATGGCCGTATCATCGGCAAAGGTTGATATGACTATACCTTGTTTGTTACAGGTAAGTCAGCTGTGTACAGCAGGTATAATATAGGACCAGAACGGTGCCTTGTAGAACACTTGCGTTGATATCACTTAAATAAATAGTTGCATTATTTTGTTTAACCATGTACAGCATTTGAAGGAGATAGGTTCCCACAACTGAGTGAAATTTCGTCGGTAGAAGTCCTTTAATTTTGTATATTAGCCCACATCATGCCAAACTATATCAAATGCTTGTGCAATGTTTAAGAAGGCAGCAGAACAATATTTCTTTACCTAAAAGGAGTTTTTGATTGCATTTACAATTCTGTGTACTTGTTCTGTGGTACCATGTTGGTTTCAATTTCGTTAGTAGCATTTTTTCAAATAACTGCATGCTTATTGGACCATATATGATGAAATCTCAGTTTCATTTTTTCGAGCTTTATGTATCATTGTGATTAAAGATATCTTCCATTTTTGAGGAATATAACCAGTCCGCATGATATGATTTTCGTTCAATATGAATGTTATTAGTTTTATGCATTTATCTGGCAATTCCATTATCATTTTTCCAGTAATAATCATTCCCTGATGCCTTTTTTTGGACTTATACAATTTTTAATTGTCTTCTTAACTTTCTTCCAATTATATTTTATGGGTTTGAAGGACAAACCATCATCCATTTGGTCGGGTAGCACGAAGTTGTTAGTACTTTGTGTGAGTACGAATACTGTTATTAGATGATCAGCAAAAGCATTGGCTTTTTCTTCATCGCTTCTCGCCCTATTTCCAGTTGGTATAGTCTAATCCTGTGATTCGAGTTCTTCTTCCCGCAACGCAAATGTTAGAGTCTTAATAGCTCGATTTAATTTCCATTTCAACAACGGTGATTTTGATATATTATAAAATAATTTTTATATACATTTTTTAGTTGCAGGGATATTAATATACAGCACAACGGTTTATTAAAATTCATGCCTCGAATAAAGGAGTTACTAACGTTTGACTTGTAAACTCAATTTATGCCGAAGCGTTAAAGGGGGTGGTCAGGTCACACGATACAGCCAGTACGCGGAGAAACTGGTAGAGTAAAAGCATACGAAACATTTTATTTCATTTGATATTGGATTAATGATTTCCCCTCATCTGTCATTTTTAGCAGTCAGTGATAAATTTAAGTTAATTCAATTTAATAAATTAAAGTATTTATGTATGTTGAAACAACAATATAAATTAATTACAGTGACATCCGTATTACGTTGGTGGTGATTACTCTGAAGACTACTCAAATGGGTATGACTTTTTAAAGCTTATTCCGACTCAACAGATTATGTATGCTGAACCTCAGATCTCAACCTGGATTAATGGCAAATATCTACCTAAATCATCAATCATAATTTTTGTGGCTATGACGAATAAATTAGATAAATGCATTATAAAAGAATTTCTTTCGATTAAGAGTGCGAAACTAAACAGTTTCTACATGAAATATATAAACACTGTCACCAAAGTTTATCAAATTGAGGATAAGTTTGTAATGGTGATTACAAATCAAGCCAAAACTGATTGCAGTGATCTAATATATGCGTTTAACACCTTAACGTTTTACTTACAACATCGTAAAGAAGAATCTTTTACCATCACTTTGGGTAGTAACTGTTCAGTTAACCATTTAAAAGTGGGTTTAGGTTATATCACAAACTGTCCATGTCGTAACATCAAATGGATCTTAAATATTCCATTCAATATGGCACCTCAATACGAAAGGTTTCTATCCTCACGTTGGATAACTGCGGCGAACCTACCAAATTTTTAAAATCTAATCCCATGGATGAGCTTCCAGTAGTATCTCCGACAATCTATAAGGATTCATCTGCTGAATACTACTACAAAAACTCAATAATTGAAATAATGTTTTATTTTAAGCATTCTAGTAACCTTATAAAAACCCACCAGCATAATATTACATCAAGCATATCCACCTACTGCCTTATGCAGCTTCTTCATTGTGGTCGGTAAATATATTTGTATTCGACAATCATACCAAACATTATATAGAAAAACCTATTATTAAACATGTTTTAAAATTGATGCATCAATTTGGTTTTGATGGGGAAAATCTGATTAAATTCTGTGAGGACTCCAATAACTTTTTAACATCACACAGGTACATATTCTGTTCATTGGGCACGGAAATCATGTTGGATCTCCTGATTTACAACCATTTAAACATTATGTACAAAAAGAAAAACATCACGATACCAACTATTACAAATGTTCAAGGAGTTCCTGGTTGTGGTAAATCTACATGGATTATAAACAACTATAAACTAGGTAGTGATCTTGTTCTATGCGCCACTAAAGAAGGACTAGCTGATCTTAAATTAAAAGTTGCTTCTCGTTGCATTAATGAAAATATGGATTTCAACAAAGTTAAAGGCAACTACAAAACGATTGCTTCTTTTCTGATAAATGGTTGCCTCGAGTATGAAACGGTATTCATTGATGAGTACATGATGATGCATGCTGGTTATATTGGACTTGTGGTTATTTTAAGTAAATGTACAAAAGTTTTCCTTCTGGTGGATAAAAATCAAATACCGTACATTGACAGATTAGACCATGTCAATATGCGGTTTCCGATGCAAATTCATTTTTAACAAACGTAGAACCGTTAAATGTAACATATAGATGTCCTGCAGATGTTACGTTTGCTCTAAAGGAATTTTATCCTAATATCAGCTCTAAAAATTCCTTGGAAACCTCGGTTGAATTTCTTAATTTGCCATTCACATTATCGATGCTACCTGTCTTAGATAATACATATTATCTAACTTTCACAAAGGCGGATAAACAATTAGTTTCTCAACTAACCATACCATCATCTAGTAAAGTCATAACGATCAATGAAGCGCAAGGTTTAACATCACCTAATGTGATATGTGTAAGAACTAATCCGAAACCGCAGGAATTATTTGACAGTGTGCCTCATGCTATAGTAGCTATATCACGACACACACGTTCTTTTAAATATTTTTCACCAGTTAAGAATGACAGACTATACTCACTTGTGGCGAAGGCTCGATCTTACACAATTATAAATCAACACCAGCCTTTTATTTCCATTCCGTCGGAAATTTATCATATGTGATTGTTCATCATCAACAAGTGAAAAAAAATCAGGTGGTCGTCAATTCAATGGTTTCCAGTATTGCCATAAATTTAACTCCATCAGCTATCGAGCACGTGTGCGTAAAAAACAAAATAAATCAGACGAATCTGTTTATTTATACAGCCTACATTCCACCGAGTTCGTGTAGTGAAATATACGGCAGATGCAGTGATGCAGTTGACGAATTAATTAATCTCACAAAACCAAATGACTTAGTCTTAGTACTATGTGACTTTAATCTTCCAAATGTAATGTGGAATTATGATCAAGATATGGATTCCTTTCTACCATGCAATATCACATCAGAATCGGAATATGTCTTTCATGATGCTATGTTTGGTGTTAACCTAAAGCAAATCAACAACATAGCCAAAGCTCTTGAGAGAATATTAGATTTATTCTTCACAAATGATGCAGATATATTTAAAGTGACAGAATCACTCAATCCATTTGTTGTTAATGATGTTAACCACAAATCTATGGAAATAGTTTTTGATTCAAATGAAATTAAGTCAACAACATCCGGGCATCATATGCATACCACCTATAATTTAAAAAAAGTATAAACCACACTGGACTTCAGCAGTACTTAGAAGGTATACAATGGGACGCTGCTTTAAATAATAATGATGTAAACCAAGTTGCTAACAAATTCTACCAAATTTTATTACAAGGGTTTGTAACCCACATTCCATTGAGCCGGAAAACATCTAATATTCATCCTTCTTGGTTTGACGACCATCTGATTAATCTGAAGAACCGTAAATCTACAGCCTATGTCAAGATGATTAAAAGTGGTTTAGAATCGGATAGGACTGTGTTTCTCCAATCCAATGAAGAATTTGATACATACTTCAAGGAAAAGCACCTCTCATATATTGCAGATGTACAACGAAGCATTTCAACCAACCCTAAACAATTCTGGAAATACTTTAGATCCAAACGAGTAATTGATGGTTATCCAACTAATACGTATTTGAATGATATTACAACATCAGATCCTAAAAAAATTGCTGACATGTTTGCGGATTTTTTTCAATATGTATACAAACCCAAAAACAGTAATTGGTTTACCACTCAATCAAACGTAAATAATAATGTACTTATCAGTTTACCGGTTATTAGTGATGAGGATATTTTATATGCACTTAATCAGTTTGGTGACGGATGTGGGCCGGATAACATTCCAACGTCTATATTAAAAAAATATGCTAATATTTTAGTTAAACCATTACGGAATATATACAATCTCTCGTTAACATCCGGAATATTCCCTGATTCATGGAAAATATCTAAAATTACACCTATATTTAAATCGGGTAAAAGAGAAGACATCACCTGTTATAGAGGGATATCAACCACTTCAACCGTAGCAAAATTATTCGAACAGATTGTATGCAACAGCTTTAAAGGAATCCTAGCTCAACATATATCACTCAATCAGCATGGGTTTATGCCTAGAAGATCTACATCTACTAACCTTGTTGAATTTACCAACAAAGTTAAAAAATGAAATTGAAAACCGCAACCAAGTAGACGTAGTGTTTACTGATTTTAGTAAAGCATTTGACTCAATCTGCCATCACAAGGCTATAGAAAGTCTTTACAACTTTGGCTTTGCATCCAACTTCATTAAATGGTTCAACTCATATTTGTCTAGTCGCGTACAATATGTGTCAATTGGAAGCGAAAAATCTAAAATAATCAATGTAACGTCAGGAGTTCCTCAGGGTTCCTATATTGGACCATGGATTTTTCTCGTTTTCATAAATGGAATAACTGAAGTCATGTTTTCATCGCAAGAGAAACCCGATTAACTTTGCTTATAGCGTTAAAAATACGGAACTGCAAAGAGTTAGAGAAATAATCGATCTAGGAGTCACATGCGCTGAAAATATGAGTTTTAACAACCACATTGACAAATGCATTGCCAAAGCAAATTCTTTGTTTGGTTTTGTTAAGCGTTGGACTGGAGAATTTACAAATTTGTCAACATTATTTTCACTTTATTTTGCGTATATAAGATCGCAAGTTGAATACGCATCAGTAATTTGGAGCCCGTATTATGCTAACCACATCAAAAGAATTGAAAGCATTCAAAAGAAATTTATGATCTTCATTTTAAAGAAAACTGACTGGGACTATCACCATAGCTTACCGTTTCATGAGAATATAGCCCGCCTTCCACCATACACGACAAGATGTTTAGAGTATAAAATTTACACTCAGGAAAATAGACGCTTATTTTTAGACTCAGCTTTCATCGGTAACATCCTGCTTGGTTTTATTGATTCTCCCTACATATTGGAAAATACAGCTATCCATGTTCCAATCAAATCGCTGCGAAACCATCGGTTTTTGGAGATAGTACGCCACTCAACTAACTATGGTGAAAATTGTCCAATCAACAGACTGGCAAAATCATTCAACATCGCTGAAGAAAACTTTGACTTTCATCTCACAAAGGACTGCTTCAAAAGGAACTTGAAGAACTATTTTTAAAATTTTAAAACTTAATTTATCAGAAATTATCTGGTAACAACTTTTCAGTTTATTTTTTTTAAAAAATATACTTTTTCAATCTAATTTTTTTGACAACTTCTTATCTGAAGTACTTAACTTTTAATTTTTAAAATTGTAAAATTTAAATTTTTTAATCTTGTGTGTAATAATCAATACTGAATTGATTATTTTTTTGTATATGAAATCATATACTTGTAATGTACTAAATCGATTTCTTTAATATAAATAAATAAATACTGCTAGATGCAGTTAGGATTAAGTCCGATTTAGATGTAGAAAAATGTTTGGCCGGCAAAAAAAGAAGACACTAGTTTATTACAATTTATGTGTGAATGACAAGAACAGCAATATAAACAAGCAAAATTTTGCATGCGTTTTTGTCTTTTTTTTCCGGTAATGTTACCATAATAATGAAAATGTTACCATAAAATATATTCAACCCGAGTATATTTTATGGTCAGCGAATAGACGTCAAATTTTTATAGTTAAGTTTAAAATAATAACAGAAATGGCTTATTTATAAGTACATGTCGGCTATTTATTGATTCAGAATTTTATAAAGGTATCATTGAATTATGTGCGATTTGTGCATCAAAACTAGATCCAAATGATGCGGCAATTCATTATAATCGTCAAAATGAACAAGTTGAAGATCAAGAGCGTTATATTGCGTATACATCACATGTAAATTGTTATAAAGAAATCATCCAAATGCTTAAGAAAATGTATATAAATGCAACGTGTGTCAATGCAGGAAATAATTGCGTGGATACTACGTTGAATGAGTTTCTTGGTGTTGAAGAAGATACCATTTCACAGAATATTTTACCTATTGGTGGAATTGCATTGCAAACCTGTGATCAATTATTGAATTATTCAGTTTACGATTGGTTGTTGTCGCATCAATTACTTGGAAGGCTTTTGGGAATTTCCAAGCTGTCATTGGGAGCTTATTTGAAACAGACGGTCGATAAAAATCCCGATAATCTCATTTTGACTGATTTATTATGGAAATACCATGAACAATTTACAATTGAGTTTAAATGAATGTTGTTTATTTTATGGTTTTGTGTAATCTTTTGTCACTATATAACTTATTTTAAATAAAAAACTTTTATTTTTGATTTTATAGTTTAATTCTTCCTTATTGTGACAATTTTTATTTTTGATTTTTTCGGTAAATCGATTTCGACTTGCGTCTAACAATAGTTAACAAGGTACTGAGGAAGACGCAAGTCGAAATCGATTTACCGAAAAAATCAAAAATAAAAATTGTCACAATAAGGAAGAATTAAACTATAAAATCAAAAATAAAAGTTTTTTATTTAAAACAATTTACAACATTCAGCTGCCGCCAAAGTACTTGATAATTTAGCGTCTATGCAAATGTGAGTGTTTTCTAATACTTTGACATTATTGTGAGGACTTAAAATGTTGTTTATATTATAGCAATCTAATTAAATTGAACCAACCCTTTGAATACTTGGCTCGCGCAGTAATGTGTATGCGTAATGACATCGGTGGTTCATTTGCCCATAATGATGTACTACTGAAGGACTTGGAAGATAAATTGGAAACATTTACTCGGCTAGTATCTTTAAATGATCGTATGTGGTCAACCAATGGCGATGAATATTATTTAATTAAAACAATTGATTCATTCACATCATATTTAACAAAACAATCAAATGTTGGTGCTAAAGTGCAAGAATTGATATCAGCATCATTGAATATTTTATATACACGGAACTGTACCACAGGATTGAGAAATTCACTGCGAGAAACACAAACCAAAATTGATCGAATTATGAAATAAGTTCGTATATTTCTTCCTAAAATAAATGTTATAATAAAATTTTTGCTAGAAATTTAAATTAAATTAAGCTTAATTAATTTGTGTGTAAATTATAAAAAGAGTTTTATTTTTGACCAACCAAAACTTTCTATTTGCTAAATTTCCTCTATACCATGTATGGTGATTCTTGAGATTCTACTATGGTTCTTTGAATGTCGTTCATTGAATTTTACACTAGAATGGAGTTATACTATTTCTTTTTCTACGAATTATTTCGTAGGCATATTCATAATAATTGTAAGAAATATGGGGCATATTTTAATAAATAATAATATAAGTATCCATTTCAAAATAACAAAATAATTAAATGTTATTGAGGTTATGTTTTATTATAGCATCGCCATTTTTATTTACATACTCTTTCTCAGTTTAACTAATGGATTTTTTTGTATTGTGTGTAGCTCGCTTTTGCCTGCAAAATTTTGCATGGCAAACATTTTTCTACATCTAAATCGGACATTAGCCATAACTAATTTAAAATGCTCCGGTTTAATTTTATTTCAAACAATCAAACTGCCAACAAATGACAATTTTATTGAAACGTACATCAATACGCTATGTGATATTTATTTTAAAAATATAATGCCTTACAAATTTAAGTAATCTTTGTAATATTCTACACTTACTGTACTTAGCCTTAGTCTACCATGGTAAGTGGTAGCATCGCCTTTCTCCAGTTTATCAATTAACTGGCCCGATGATCTTCCTATTGATACATTGTTGACAAAATTAATTAAACCCGAGGATGACACGCCAATTAAAAATGTCAATGTATGTGTTTGAGTAAGCGCAAACTCTGCACGATAAACAATCGAATATCCGAACAATATAGCTTTGCGCTTCTGTTCAACATTTGATAAAAAAATAGCTACTTCAGCAAAGGAACAATTTGATGTCAGCTTATGCATCGTCATCAAAACTCTGTCCTTTAGAGACATATTATGACTGGAATTTCAGTCATACTATTGAGTGCCTTACTGGAATCCCTTAATAAAACAATACCAATATACGGTTTCACGTCATCTGCTGTTGCCGGATTATATTGTATTCTATAATAGAGATACATTTTAGTTCTTCCAAATTTCTTCTAATCGTTAATAAAACTGGAAAGTTTCGTGTAGAAACTAGAAACCGATTAATTTTAATAGTTTTGAAGGCTGTGTTTTAAATCTCACTTTGGGGTCGAAATGCTTTTTGCAAATTTTAAAATGATTAGGCAAAATGTTCCTCATTCGTTTAATACTAAACGATCCTATTTTACATATTTGGGTATATTAAAAACAAGGAAATGTCGGTTGATCTATATGTATTGTGTACTGCGGTACACCACAATATCCAGGATGATTTTTTCTAATTTAACTCTACAATAAGTTGGAAAGGCATACATACAACTTATACATGTTAAATTATTGCTATTAGCAAAGTATATGAATATGCACTTATTTACCTTTTTGAGTTTAGAAAATAATAAACAAACAAATTGAAAATCTGTAATCACACAAATCTCTTACTATGTGTGGTCAGTGGACTACATTTTTGCAATGAATTTTTTTAAAATAAATAATGCCCGACACACCTGTAATAATTTGCATAAAAAGTTTAGCTTTCTTATGGGATTTTATTTTTGAAACCTAAAATGATTTTTTTCAAAAACTAAATTTGAAACCAGAATTATGAAAATCACAATTTTAGTAACCAGGAATTTAGTATGAAAAGGCCAATAAAATGCATAATAGCGTTACCAAACATGATGTGCGAGACGCGCTCAAAAATTAAAACCGCGAGCAAAGCTTTAAAATATTTTCTGTAATAAGTATTATTATACAAACGGTACGCACGTATTTTAAATTTTCAAACAAGTGTAAAATTTAAATCTTTTTGAAAAAACTGCCCATTAACAGTAATGAGGATACATATATGTATATACAAACAAGGATGGAATTACCCGCATACATGAATTTTTATTTAATGCACAATCCATCTACAAACAAAATTCACAATACACAATAGAATATATGTATTTAGTTTAAATTTATCGTATCGTACCTACAACTAATTTTTTTCTAATAAAATTAAAAAAAAAATCGCTTTTTTTATTTAAAAAAGACCAATTTGCAATTAAATTAAAAATATATCTTGAGGCTTGAACTACTCATAATTACATTCCAATCACACAGCTTCTTTTACCACCGAGCCACCGCCATACAAATTAATAGTGATATTCCTATCGTTTATAGCTGCCATTTGAATAAAAAAATAGAAAATTTTAGTAACGGCAATGGACTCTGCTTATTTGACCATCGCCGTACAATTTCATTACCGCTCTATGTATACTCATCATACCCGTCTTTTATACTTGCCATTTTTACATGGAGAATATTGAAGTTTGAACAGAAGCTGAGTTGGATTTGAGTAATTTGATTTGACCATCACCAATTTGACAGGAGAAATTAAATCAAATAATGTTTGGCTCGATCGAGAATTGAACTTAGACCCATAATTCCAAAATCACTGACTTTGCTTATTGGACCACTGCCGCATGTATAATTCATGATGATATACAAATCTTTTATATCTGTCATTTGAATAGAAAATATTGAAAATTTTAGTAAAGTCAATGGACTTTATCGGATATCGCTATATACCCATCTTGTATACATGCAACTACTTGACAATTATGAAAATGTTTAACAGAAGCTGTGTGTTGAACCAATTTGAATAAAGAAGAAATTAAATTAAAATACTACCACGCCCACCACCGTATATATATTTCATGTTATGCAAATCTTTTATACTTTCTAATTGAATTTTTTAACAGAAGCTGAGTTGAACCAAACATGTCCCAACATTAATATCGTTTGAAACTTAACTGAACTGCATAGTGCTAGGTGCAACATTTAATGCGATGACATTCCAAGCAGTGTATTTCGAAGAAGCTAAAAAGCTATTCTACCTTATGTTCTTAAATATTAGAAAACTTCCGTTCCAGTCAATGATGTTTGATGCGATTTTCTAAGCGGGACACAATATTGACCACTGACCATACAAGTTTTAAGTTTAAGTCAGTACATGATTAACGTCCAAATAAAAAATTTCCCGATAAAAACTGAAAGTATAATAAATAGGTATAGCTGAGTTTAAGTCTCGATTAAAACGTAAAAAAAATTTAATTTAATTTCTTACAAACTAATTCAATTCATATTCTGTTAAATTTTCATTTTTCTCTATTCAAATGGTGAGTATAAACGATGGATTTATCTGCAGTAATGAAATTATACGGCAGTGGTCAAGTAAGCAAAGTAATGGGCGTTTGATTAGTGGATTCAAGAGGCATTCGGGGTAACGTTTTTTTAATTTGATTTCATCTTACAAATTAGTTCAACTCAGCTTCTATTAAAATTTTCAAATTTTTCCAATTAATTGCCGAGTATGAAAGAGGGATGTAGCAACAATGATAATATACGGCGATTGTCAAATAAGCACAGTTCAGAAATACTTTTGGTCATAAGGTCAGGTCGGGTATTTTTCCTGGGTAAGTTGGCCAATATGTTGGTTTTCCAGTTGAAACGGATTCACATCCATTTTCTTCAATGGCAATCAGTAATTCTTTCCCTTTAGTTGTAGTTAATCTAGAACCCGAGTGAGTATTCTTTGCATTGAAGTCACCACCTATTATGAACCTTTTTCCCAGACGCTTAAAGAACTCTGAGTATTGTATTTATGTACATGAACAAGTGTTGGTTATCTGAACGAATTGACTTTTTAATAACTCGGTAGCACTTATAGCCTTCCTGAACTCGAATTCGTTTGATCATGGAGTGGGGTGTGTTAAAATTTATGGCACGGTCATAGTTAAAGCTCCCCGGATTATTGGTAATGAAAGTTTTAACCTTTTGGTTTGATTTTTTGTGACCTGTTTTATACCGTTCCACCGTTATAAGGAGGGCCCCACTCTATATAACGCTATATATCGGTGTTTTGGGTCAATTTAATAATTTTGTAATGGATAAACATGACGCTAAAGTAGATTCATGGTATTTGAGTTCCTAAAGGAATTTGGTCACCCTTTAGTTTAGAACTAATTGATAAAACCACTCTAGGAATTGTCTACATTATCGACGTTGCCTACGTTGTTGACGTTATCTACAGGTTGCCGACACGTCAATGTAGAAAATAATAGAAGTAAACGCCCATCCCTGGTTCCCACACAATTTTCAATCATATATGTATGAGATGTTTTACATGAAATATACAATTTTTAAAAAACTTATTTAACAGAAACTATCTCCTAAAGCGATCGAATAATATAATTTTATTGGTTTTCGTCTGTACATATACCGGGTGTTTCTTTTAAACTGAGACGATCAAATATCTCGAAAAATAGCCACTCTAAGGAAAAAATGTCCATAATCAAAATTTAATCATACCGCGGGGGAAATACATTAGTGCAAAAAAAATAGTCCACCACCCCCGCTTTGTAGGTGGGGCGGCGGTAACTTTTAAACTAAGATAGAAGCCATATTTTTTATTGCAGATACGGATTCTACTACTAAAAGTACCTATGATTTGAATGAAATATTTTGTTTGGTTCATGATAGATGGCGTTGTAATCGACGAAATTCAATTTTTTCAATTTCTCCTTCTTAGAACACACGCATTCGATTCTGCAATACGTTTGAAATAAAAAACATCACGTTTTCATTGGAAATACTCGAAATTCGTCATCAAAACAATTTATTCAGTTTTGTAAATCTAAAATAAGTGTTCAAAATGATGGCCTGCGACTTCAATGCACTTATTAATCCGCATTTCAAATGATTTTACACAACTGAGAAGTGTGTCTGGTTGAATTTCAGCACACGCATTTCTGATTCGCTCAATCATGTTCTCACGTGTTGTTGGTTTTTGTGTGTAAACTTTGTTTTTGAGGTAGCCCCACAAAAAAAAATCTGGCGCAGTAAGATCTGGTGATCTGGCGGGCCAATTTATCGGACCAGCTCTACCGGTCCAGCGACCATTGAAATCACGATGAAGTATTTCACGTGCCATCAACGAATAGTATGCAAGGCAACCATCATGTTGAAACCACATGTTCCGTCTCACTTCTAAGCTCAAATTTTCAAGTAATATTGGCAGTTCATTTTCCAAAATGTTTCGGTACATTTGACCATTCATGTTGAATTCAATTTAATGTGGTGGCCTTTGAGTTTGTTGCCAATTATTTCACACCACACGTTGACAGTCCAAGGACGCTGATGTTCAACTTGACGAAGCCAGTGCGGATTTGTAACACTCCAATAATGCATGTTGTGTCGATTAACCGTTCCATGGTTTGTAAAAGACGATTCGTCGGTGAACATTACGCAACGAAGAAAATTGGGGTTTTGTTGTATTTGTTCACGTGCCCATTGACAAAAAGTTACCCGATTTTGAAGACACATGATATGGATGATACTTGTACCGTTTTAAAATTCTCCAAACACTGGTGAGGGGCAATCCGGAATCGCGAACTATTTCTCGTGTACTAATATGATGATTATGAGCCACTGCTGCCAATACAGCAATTTCATTATTTTCTCCAGTGACTGTTGCTCTACGGGTCCTCTTTTTCGGTTGAACATTTCCATCAGTAATAAATTGTTTGATAGTACGGCCAAATAAAGCAGGTAAACGAATCCTATCCGGAAAACGTTGAGCGTAAATAGCAACAGGATTTTCAAGATTTCTGCCAGCTTCTCCATAAACCAGAACCATTTCAATTTTCTCTGGCACAGTTAAACGCTCCATTCTAAAGTATTTTGTCGTTGATTTTGCAATTACGAAAAACATGAAGATAAGAAATAACACAAACGTTAAATGTGATTTACAAAACTGAATAAATTGTTTTGATGACGAATTTCGAGTATTTCCAATGAAAACGTGATGTTTTTTATTTCAAACGTATTGCATAATCGAATGCGTGTGTTCTAAGAAGGAAAAATTGAAAAAATTGAATTTCGTCGATTACAACGCCATCTATCATGAACCAAACAAAATATTTCATTCAAATCATACGTACTTTTAGTCGTAGAATCCGTATCTGCAATAAAAAATATGGCTTCCTATCTTAGTTTAAAAGTTACCCCCGCCCCACCTACAAAGCGCGGGTGGGGGACTATTTTTTTTGCACTAATGTATTTCCCCCGCGGTATGATTAAATTTTGATTATGGACATTTTTTCCTTAGAGTGGCTATTTTTCGAGATATTTGATCGTCTCAGTTTAAAAGAAACACCCGGTATGTATGATTGGAAGGTAAATATATATAGAACATTTGAAATCATCAAGTTCATCTTTAATTCTCTGTCCATTTCTATATATAGATTTACGAAAACTAATTTAATTTATTTCCCTTATTGGTACATGTTTTAGAAAATCAAGTCATGGGAAAAGGAAACACAATGAATACATCTGTGTAAGTTTTGGGCATTGTTGTTAATTATTTTCGAACAAATCTTGAGTGGAAACATCCCTTTCCGTTGAAATCAACGAGAATTTAGTTATTCATTACGCAAAAATTGATTTCGTAAAATTCAAGCAAATTTTCATAGCCGCTCAGTACTTTTTTTTATTTCTATTATTTTTCAATTTTTATAAATAATTTAAAGAAGAGTAGAAACTATTAGTATACGAGTATGAGATATATTCTTCATTGGTCCTATAGAAATGATGACAAACTTCAATAATTTGATTAATTCAAGCATTAGATGAAAGAATTATTATTTATTTATAAAAAACGTATATGTAACCGATTACAAATTTGGATCAATTATTATTTCTTTTACTATGCATAATATTATTCAGATTAGGAAATGGTTTGCCATATTGAACGTGACAAGAAATATGTTTCATTTAAAATCTCTCTTGTTGTATACAAAGACAAAAGTCTTGATATAGACTTATCCATGTATTTTATATAAATAAATTATGAAATATTCTTTTGAATAATTTTGCATGAATAAAAGTAATATAATTTTTTCCAGGAAATAAGACAATTTACAAAGAAATTCAAAGAGAGGTTACAAAAAAGTAACAAAGGAATTGTTTCTGCATGTAGATTTTGATAATAATTTTCTTTCCCACTAAAAATTTATTTTAAGAATTTTTAGTCATACGCGTGTTTGCTTGGTGGAATTCTAAGGGGTCGAGGGCAAAGAACGTTTTTTAACACATACTCGTATGTAAATAACCATAAGTTCTTAGATAAGTTACGATTTCAACTTCCATGTTCAAATAGTTAAATAGTTTCAATTTAATTAAAATAATATATATATTTTTTTTGAACCTGTGGGTCTATTCTGGTTTTTCCTTGGGAAAAGGAAATAGGCATTAGGTAAAAAAATTACTTTATAGCACTTTTTCCTAATTATTCTGGCAATGTCGGGAATACATTTTTGAGTAAATAGAAATTCAGTTTAAATGTTGGCCACATGTGGTGTTCTAATAACTTATTTTTATTTGCCATAAAAATTAATTATATTTTTGGTAAAAAATGTATAAAAATAATTTTTAAAATAATTTCTACAAATTGTAATAGATTGAAAATATATTTATAATTTTATATCAATTCAAGATGGACATAATGTAAATGGTCAATTGTGTGTTTTACCATGTGGCGGTTTCACAATCTGTTGTGAGTCATAGTATTTCAGAGTTTTGCACAATTGTTAACAAGCGTGTGGCTGAGCAATTTCAATTGATTAAATTGTAAAGAAATAATAAAAAAATAATGAGAATAATAATTTAATTTGTTGGTATTAAGTCAAATAACCTGTCTATAAGCGTACTTACTCTAACCAAGCTTTGTGGTTCCCACATTTATAAATAATTCCTTTTAGTATGAACTATACGTATAATTACTATCTAAATGAATATAAATATAATCTTGCCTCTCACTCAACATTCTATTTTATTTACGCCCTATAGATATTCACTTTTCACCAAAAGCCACCACCGTCGATGTTGATTCTTACGCTATAGACAAAATGTTGAATGATACGCAAGCTGTTTTATTCCCCAAAAAAATTTCAAAACTGCAATAGTTCTAAAAAAAATATTTCCTTAATGCCAGAATACACATTAGGGGAAGAACTGCTACGAAACTGTCAATTTCTTTTTCATTTTCTTATTACCACTTTCTGATGGCAAACCAGGATAGACCCACTGTACACTACTTATAACTCTTAATTTTATTCATAAAATAGTATTATTTATGTAAGTAATATCGAATGTCTTTTCAAGCTTTTTAAAATATAATTTAACAACACGGTAACAAGGAAACCAATGGAATTATTTTTTTTAAATGTAATTTTTATAAAACCAAATACTGAATGTTTTACTGCCATAAAAAAAATCTATCTCGGTAAACAAAATCATCTGGACTGAAATAAAAGTAATATTTATACCTAAGGCGGGAAAAAGCTCTCACTGCTATCCCAAAGACTTTAGGCCTATAAGCTTATCTTCTTTTCTGTTGAAAACACTGGAAAGACTAATAGAGGCTCACATTAGAGGCTCAATCAAGCCGGGCGAGCTGTCGGAATCTCAACACGCATACCGTAAGGGACGATCGGTGGAAACAGCTCTCCACTCCCTTATTGGCCCGATTGAGAAATATAAATATATAAATATAAAGAATATTCAATGGTAACCTTCTTGGATATAGAGGGGGCCTTTAGCAACGTCAGACCGGGGGCAATCACTGGGGCCCTTGCGTGTCTGGGGGTAGACGGGTCACTCAGAGGCTGGATAGAT
This sequence comes from Tipula unca, assembly GCA_951394425.1. Classification (NCBI taxonomy): domain Eukaryota; kingdom Metazoa; phylum Arthropoda; class Insecta; order Diptera; family Tipulidae; genus Tipula; species Tipula unca. Next base: position 56,912,060 of record OX596381.1, read on the forward strand.
CATATGCTTAGAGGCAGGATCGTGACAGCTTATCTGGGTGGGACGTCTGCCGCCAGATACGTGAGCAGAGGGACACCTCAAGGTGGGGTTTTATCCCCCCTTCTTTGGAACTTGGTCATAAATGACCTGTTACTAAACCTGGAAGGGCAAGGCTTCAAGGTGGTTGCTTACGCGGATGACGTTGCTATTGCGGTCTTCGGTAAATATCCTAGTACGCTGAGTGAGCGCATGCAGTGCGCGCTTGGCTACCTTTCTGAGTGGGCACGCGGCTGCGGACTGAACGCAAACCCACAGAAAACAGAGCTGGTCCTCTTTACCAGGAAGCACAAGCTTCCTCAGTGTGACCCGCCAACATTAAATGGTACTCGCTTGATCTTTACGGATAGACCAAAATACCTCGGACTTCTTTTGGATAGCAAGCTAAGCTGGAAACCAAACATCGTAGAGAGAGTAAAGAAAGCTACTATAGCGCTCTACTCCTGCAAAAATGCCATTGGAAAGAGATGGGGTATGGAGCCCCACATAGTACACTGGCTCTACGTTTCAGTGGTCAAACCTATACTGCTGTATGGGGTTGTCGTCTGGTGGCCAGCGTTAAAAATTATGGCCAACCTTAAACTATTGATGAAAGTCCAAAAAGAACGGCCTGCTTGTGTATAAGTGGGGCTCTCAGGAGCACACCTACTCAAGCTCTGGAGATTCTCTTTCATCTTACTCCATTGGATATTGCGGCCGAGCAGCTTGCATCTTGCACAGCCATTCGGCTCAAATCCATATCTATGTGGACCTGTAACAATGCAGGGCACTCGTCTATCCTATGCAACAGGGGTATTCCGGAAGCTACCGACTACGCTATTCCCTTGCCATCTGCTGAGGTGAGATTCCAAACTGAGTTTCCCACCAGAGAGGACTGGGTGAACGAAACGGTTATGGACAATGAGGCGCTAAGCTTCTTCACGGATGGCTCAAAAAGGGATAAAGGGGTTGGCTGCGGGGTATTCTGTGAGGCACTAGGGGTTAACCTCTCTTTTCGTTTCCCGACTTTTGCAGCGTTTTTCAAGCTGAACTGATCGCGATAATGGAAGTCATGGACTGGTTGAAGTATAATGTAATATCTACGAGGGATATTCGCATTTTTACGGACAGCATGGCTGCTATTAAAACGCTACAATTATACTCCCTGACGTCGAAAGTAGCCCAGAACTGTCTGGCATCTTTAAATGAGATGGCTGATCAGTTCAACATCCGCTTGACGTGGGTGCCAGGGCATTTCAATATCGCAGGGAATGTAAAGGCAGATGAGTTGGCCCGCAAGGGTACAGCACGCCTAATATCCCAAAGCAGGCGGGATATAAAGATACCGCTTGCTTCATGTAAACCGTTGCTTCTGGAAGAAGCTATAAAAGAAACGAACGTCAGATGGTCTAACGCCAGTTCGTGTGTAATAACCAGGCAGATCTGGCCTGGTCTTGACCGGTCTAGATCAGACCAACTGATATCGCTTCGACGACACCATATTGGTATGGTCGTGGGAGCTATAACGGGACATTGTCTCATTGGGATACATGCGCGCAGACTGGGTGTCCCAGCCCACGATTTCTGCCGCAGCTGTGGTGATGAGGAGGAGGAGGAAAATGTGCTCCATCTGCTCTGCACCTGTCCTGGTCTAGCGTACAGCAGAACAAAATTTATGGGGACTTCCCCTTTGAACGACCTCACGGATCTTAGTAAGATCGGGATCCGGGACTTTAAACGCTTCTTGGTAAGCTCACGATGGTTCAGCGAGTGAAGAGGAGAAAACTCGAATGTGGTACAGCTACGGACCAATTTTGTGTCTATGCTAGTCCTTTAGGACGGCCACCATAACCTAACCTAACCTAACCTAAACAAAATCATATGTACAAAATTGTGTGTACGAATGCAGGTTAGATTAGGCTAGGTTAGATTAGCTGCCAAGGCACCCCGATAACGGTCTGTTGTGATACCACAGGATCTTACTTCCCTTTTACCTCTAGTTTATTTATTTATTTATATTAAAGAAATCGATTTAGTACATTACAAGTATGATTTCATATGCAAAACAAATAATCAATTCAAAAAGTTTAAATTTAAAATTTAAATTTTACAATTTTAAAAATTAACAGTTAAGTTCTTCAGATTAGAAGTTGTCAAGAAAATTATCAGACAATTTCTGATAAATTAAGTTTTAAAATTTAAAAGTTAGTTCTTCAAGTTCCTTCTGAAGCAGTCCTTTGTGAGCGTACTTATTATAAGTTTTCTTCTGCGATGTTGAATGATTTTGCAAGTCTGTTGATTGGGCTATTTTCATCATAGTTAGTTGAGTAGCATACTATCTTCAAAAATCGATGGTTTCGCAGCGATTTGATTGGAACATGGATAGCTGTATTTTCCAATATGTAAGGTGAATCAATATGGCCAAGAAGGATGTTACCGATGAAAGCTGAGTCTAAAAATAAACGTATATTTTCCAGAGTGCAAATTTTTGGTTCTTTAAGTCTTTAAGTTTTCCAGTCAGTTTTCTTTAAAATGAAGATCATAAATTTCTTTTGAATGCTTTCAATCCTTTTGAAGTGATTAGCATAATAAGGGCTCCAAATTACTGATGCATATTGGGATCTTATATATACGCAAAATATAGTGAAAATAAAGTTGACAAATTTGTAAATTCTCCAGTCCAACGCTTAACAAAAACAAACAAACAATTTGCTTTGGCAATGCATTTGTCAATGTGGTTGTTAAAACTAATATTTTCAGCGCATGTAACTCCTAGATCGATTATTTCTCTAACTCTTTGCAGTTCCGTATTTTTAACGCTATAAGCAAAGTTAATCGGGTTTCTCTTGCGATGAAAACATGACTTCAGTTATTCCATTTATGAAAACGAGAAAAATCCATGGTCCAATATGGGAACCATGAGGAACTCCTGACGTTACTTTGATTAGTTTAGATTTTTCGCTTGATATCCCTCTATAATAAGTGATATCTTATCTTTTACCCGATTTAAATATAGGGTAACTTTAGATATTTTCCATATATCAGGGAATATTCTGGAAGTTAACGAGAGGTTGTATATATTCCGTAATGGTTTTACTAAAATATTAGCATATTTTTTTTAATATAGCCGTTGGAATATTCTAGTGGAACCAATCAGGGCTACCAATGTGGCGTAGTATATCTCGAACTCTACGGTTTTTGAAATCCGAGAGGTTGTCCATTGTGTGAGGTTATCGGAGAGGTTGTTCCAATACCCATATGATTATGCCTTCTGTATATGTTAATGCCGGACATGAGCATAGGAAGTGAACTAAAGTCTCTTCTTCTTCCTCATACATGCAGCTTCTGCAGAAATCATTTGCTTCCAGACCTAGCCTCCTTGCATGTTCTCCGAAAAGGCAGTGTCCTGTTAGTATCCCGACAACGGTTCTTAAATCGTAAATATAACTATTCCGTTCTTAAGTGTATGAATGTAACGCACAACCAATATAACAATATATTTTTTTAACGCGACTTTAAAGAAAACTCCGTGATTTATGATGTAACGGTGTTAAATTTATATAAAACGAATTTTTTGTCTTTGTCACTCGAATTTTGTTTTACCATCCTCAGTAAAAGCAGTAAAAACTCAGTAGATTTTTCCCATATAATTCACGCTTAATTATGAAAAATTGTAATTTCGAATAAAAACAAATTTAACATGGGTAGACGGTTATCACGAATTGTGGGATCTCTGAAAGCAGAGCCACCATATGGTAGCCGCAGAGGTCGTTGCAGGCGACGATGGCTCCACGGTGTAGAGAACGATTTGGTTTCTTCAGGTTGTCTAAGACAGTATATGAACACCAAGCTCGGGATCGAACCCGTTGAAGCCGGATTGTTGACTCAGTAGGGGGCCAGTAATGGTCTTTAGAAACACTGTTTATTATTATTATCATATACATATTATGGCACAATTTATTTGATTATGCCATATACCAGAATGACCATAAATTGCTATACGCCCTTATTATAGAATCAGTTTTTACTAAACTCCCATAATACTATACGAGCCATAAATTTATCAGAATTATCCTGATATCCACAGTCTGTATTTTGGAAACTTGAATGGGCAGTCAAAATATCGAAATAGCATCATGTCCACCATATTCACCAGATTTAATTATCATTGAAAATGTTTGGGGCTGGCTAACACGAAAAGCATACGAAGGCGGGAGGGGATTGAACGCACCTAGGCTGAAGTTTTATTGAGAATCTTTGAAATAATCATTAGTAATGTGGACAGTACCCACAATCTAATTTATCTATCTAAATTTCGAAGGTTGTAGACTCAGACAACAAATCCGAAGATGTTTTACGTGATAACATCTATATAGGTGGTGAGAGAAATGATAGACTTTATGGGTTTGCTCAAATCAATTTATTTATTGTTTGCATCGGCGATGTGTAAACGATGTATGAGAAGCACCAGATGAAAGGCAGTTCCTCCTAAAGTTGAGGTTGGACGGCTTTGTTCGAAACGCTTAAATTTTGGGATAGCGATGAGATCGATGTTAAAGTCACCGCGTGGAGCACATTAGGTATATCGAAGTTCACGCTTATAAATGATGGTATACGTATTGGTAGTGATCTATGCAAGGCGGCTTTCCACGCCACCCGTTGACCTTAATGTGATTATGATTTAAACAGCCCAGTAGTTAAACCTGTGGCATTTCCCGGTTTAAAAGTGATACAAATAGCGAAATAAACCCTGAGATTTGAACAATACTTAATACAATACAAAACCACCAAATTTCAGATAATTTCTCACCAACGCAGTTTTCTTCAAGACATTCATAAAATATTAAATTAATTAATTAATAATTATTTAATACAATTAATTATTAATTAAAATAAATTAATCAACTAACCTGATAGCGACGTCAATAATTTAATGCTTTGCACAAGAATGACATACATACATTAAACTGACGGAATGAGTTAAATTTGGAATGAGGCCAAGTTTAACATGCAGAATTATACTTTTGTAGATATGGCGATCCATAATATGTATTTCTACAAAGAAAATTACATCTTAAGTTTGCCAAATCTATAAATGGTAGATTTTGAATTTAATTTTAGGGAGTACATAATTTACTAGCAAAAAATTTTTTTTCAAATCAATTGTAAATAACCACAACAATAAAAAAAATCATTTGCGGTATGATTCCTGAATCGGAACATCATATTATAACAAATTATAAATGTTTTTGGCATATGACATGCAAACCTCATATGAAACGTGCTACTAACTATACACCAGAACATGGAGGTCTGCAATGTTTATTGATTGTTTCAATTTCATTTCGTATTTGTTTTAAATTTGCCTTTTTTTTATTATAAAAGAAAACAAACCATACTCATTTGAAAAAGAGGAACGAATATATTTTGCCTCCAAACAAAATATCTAAGAAGTTCATTTGAATAATTAAACTGTAATTACAATATAATAATATCATTTATTTTTGTTGTTTTTTATTTTTTATGGTTTTGAAATTTGTAATTACTTTTTCGAGAGATTTATTCGAAAAATATAAATTAACCAAATGAGTTCATTTTTTACAGCAGAATAACCTCTAGAAAATCTAATTCTTATACAGTAATTTCCGGTTCTCGGACATTATCCTTTGTCCAATGCAATGAAAAACTCAGGCTCTCAAATAAATAATTTATAATTTATGCACTTATAAAACTTATTATTTTTGTATATCGATTATAAATCGAACGAGTGAAATCTACCTTCATAATTATTTTGAACTGGACTAATTTAGCAATAGGTTTGTAAATTATGCTATGACGTGCGTCGCAATTTCTATGAAATATTTAAAATTAACTTCAGACATAGATACCAATATTATTTGCGTATGGTTAATCGTTAATCACAAATCAGTTAAAAAAATAAATGGCAATAAAGGGTGTCCAAGAGTTAAATTTTGCGCTATTTGTGCGGTAAAGTTGGCAATCAACGGAAAAAACAGCGAGATAACTGACAGTTCAAAGGGTATCATGGGACCATCCTTATCCGAAAATGAGGCTATCAGGCAATAGCTGTTAATAGTGCTAGCTATCGCGACATAATAATCCAGTTTGTTTTCCTCAATTACAAGATATGGATGCGGACGACATGTGGTTCAACAAGACGGTGCCACATGCCATACAATCCAATTACTGCACAGGAGACTTCCTGATGGTGTAACTTCCTGTTTTGGTGATAAAAATTAGTCGCCCAGATCATGCGATTTAAAGCCGTTGAGTTTTTTCCTTGATTTTTCTTAAAGTTTAAAGTATGTACTATACATAACCCTATTCTGTATACTACATACATAACCCTATTCTGTATACTTTATGAACCAACAAAAAAGTCACAATTTTAATTAAAAACCTGTGTTTTTAATTAAAATTATTTCTTGCGTAAATTTTGGGACACACTGTATAAATTCCAACTATTTTCATTCGTTTTCAATTGTTGCAAATAACCTGTTCTTGACAAAATCACAAAATTTAACGGACATTTGTATTTGCGCCCGTTGACCTCGCATATAGTCCGATCGTTATTTACTCATCACTTTTATTAAGCCTGGTTATATTTTACAAATAAAGGGGATGGTTTAAATTGCTTTGAAACAGGATTCAACATTTCAGTAGGTGGACATATGTAAATTGCTTGTGGCGAGTCACTTATAGTCAATATTGTATTTTGATGGATATTAATTGGATTTTGTTCAACAACCTATATTAATTCGGAGATGGTAATTGATTTTTATTATATTGTGAATTTCGAGTGTACCGTAGTTAAACCATCGTTTGAATAATATTGAAAATCTTTGAAGCGTTTAATAAGTGTATATACGTTCTGAAAATATTAATGCCAAACGGAAATACTACTATATATACCGTGATTTGTGAGAGAGTTTAAATATTTAGATGATTTTTTTTATAAAGAGTTACAATGAACTCTTCTATGTAAATTGCTTCTATGTATATACCCCTAAATAGTTTTTTGCATTTATAAACGTATATTGCAACTTGAATGAAAATGAATAAATGTGGTTCTTCTCTAATGCCGATTTCGATTAACTAAAAAAAGCACTTTGAATTTGGAAAAAGTGCTTTTTTTCATTGAAAATTTTTCGAATGACTAAAAAAAATCCTTACTTTACTATAATACCGACAAAAGTACTTTCATTGGGAATACCAATAACACTGTCATTTCAACATCACGAAATAGTATTTATTATTATTTTTAAGTTTAAGTATATAGGTCAAGTTTTAACTGATTTAAATATGTTTACTATTTTTTGTAATTGTCCAATAACATTAATTTTTCAAAAGTCGACATATCATTAATGTAAATATTATTTTTGAGAGATAACTAACTCAAATAAAATAAAAACAATCCGGTTGTTATGTTCGATTGAAGCTGAAATCAAGGTTGCTTTTTCAACGAGGAGTAACAAAATCGAAAGTTAATTAAGCTTTTCGAATGCATTCTTTCGTAGAACGATTTTATTAGGCGATATATTAATCTGTAGAAGAGGTAATGTGATACAGAGGAATTTTAAACCGGTTTGAATCTCTGGTGAAGTCTGGTTTTTCATTTGACATATAAAGTTAGTGTCAACAACATGGCTCTTTACAATGTAAATCAACTATTTATTTATTAACATTAAATTGATGATACTATAGCTTGTATAGAAATACGCGGCCAGTTTAATGTTGGGAGTTACATGGCAAGTTTTGTCATAAATATAAAAGGTTTATTGACATTTATATCGTTTATTGAGGTTATTCGAGGTTTATATTTTAATAGATATTAAATGTTTTTTTAACGATATTATGGTCCTTTAAAAATCAAGGTAAAAAAAAAATAAAGTAGGCCGCCCAAAGGCCAATCAAGCTCACATTATTCGATCTATTTTCACTTTTTATTATTTAACCTACTTCCTGTAAAAATGAAGGTCAAAAATAAGTAGGCAGCCCAAGTGCCAATCTAGGTCACGGGAGTAGGTTGCCCCAGGTGCCCCGACTACTACTACAATTTCTTTTTCTTTTTTTAGAAAAACTGAAAAATGCATAAACTTAATACAGACAACAATAAACTATCGGTTTGTAGAACTTGGCTTTCCTGAAGTGAGTTAAGTCGATTCTAGGAAGAATTTTGTAGACGTATTGAAGAGAGCCTCCAAGCGTTATAGCTATACTCAAGGCAAACCCAGCAGTACTGGATTATATACAATTATTGTTAAGATCTATATTTATTGTGATATTGAAGTCAATTAAAAATAGTCTGGTCCTGTTGATTTTAATTCTGTATGTGTTTAATTTTATTTTCGTAAAACTGAATTTGTTATATTTTATTTTTAAATAATATATGCTTTTATTAATTATTGAATTATTTTTATTATTATAATATTTAAGAAAATGTACTTAATTTTTTACTATTATGAAAAATTACAATAAAATTTTGGTAAAAAAGAGATTTTCTTTATATATTTGATATCAATAGTTTTATTATAAATAATAATAAGCTTACAAATGTGCCTCCGAACCGTTCTCGACAAGTCAACCAGTTTGACTGTCAAATTCAACTTACTTGTGTAAGTCGTATTTTAATTAGCTTATTTGACTACATTTTGACAGACATTTACCAAATCCGCTTGGTTGGGAATATTGACTTATAATTGATGGTCATATTTTTAATAGCCCATCAGACCGAAATTTGTCTTATTTCGTCTCTAATGGTCCTACAGTCAATACTCGTTCATTTTACGGTAAAAAAAAAAAAAAATGCTTTACGGGTTAGTTGTGTCATCTGTCAAAAGTTTAGTAGGATTCTTCCGACAATCAATTTTTACTATTCTCTTAGTCGATTGAAGTGACAGTCATCGATTGCAGTGGTAAACATCGTATTCTAGTAGTCGTTATAAAAGCTTCGTGTAACCTGCAATGACATTTCTCGACACGTAAAAACATTAAGCGGCAGGAGCAAAAATGCAAGTAAATGACGAGTTTGTATAGAACGGTACAAATGTAAAAAAACCTATCAAATGTCGAATTATCTCATGAAAATTTATTTAATAGTTTCGAATAAAACAAATTTAATAGTGCCATAATTTGCCATATAGAAAATGACCATAAGGGACTAATAACACCAAGCGCGAATTGCGAATGCGGATAAACTATTTTCAGAAAATTATGACATAAAACTAAAAATGATCTTATTTATTTAATTTTTTTATATTAATTCACATAATTATGTGCGAATGTTCATTTTCTATTTAATTTAAGCTATTTTTGTGCCATAATTTAGTTTTATGTGATTGAGAAGATCATTCCAGTGTAATTAATATAAAAACATTAAAAAAACAGATTACTTAGTTTTATGTCATAATTATCTGAAAAAGCTTTACTCGGATTCGCAATTCGCGCTTGGTGTGATTATTCCTAATCTAAAACTCCATATGAAAATATCACGTTAATAGTAACGTGATAAATGCTATTAAACTCATTTAGTTATTTTACACAAACAGCCAACATTTTGAGGATGACCATAAGGCTGTATTCTATTTTTAAAAATACGAAACCGTCTATATTTTATTCAGGTACTTTTGCATTTTTCTTTTAGACTAGAGTCTTATAATGGCTGTTTGTGTAAAATGAGTTTAATAGAAATTATCAAGTTGTGAGCCGCGTCATGTTATCATTAATATTTAAATTTTTGGGAAGGGATGATAAGTTTGTGAAGTTGTCCCAGAATTCCATCCCAGAAAAATAAAAAATGTTCATCAGGCAATAATATTCTCATCCCATTCCAGAATTTAAAAATCATAACAAAATTTGATACGATTATTTTGAAAATTTGTAAACAACGTTTTTGCTTATATTTTCTTGTCGCACGGAGTAATTGGCGCAATAGCCTGAGAAAGTCATATGAATATAGCCTAATATATTAAATTTGGATTTTAATGAATGGTTCTCAAAAAACATGAGTGAAAAACAAGACTTGACATCGTGTCCACTTGCTAAAATAAATTGTTCAACACCAGCCGTATGTTGTAATTGGCGCAATTGTCTCATATGTATATATGGCTTTTAATTAATGTGGTTATTAATTTACCATTATTAATTTACCATTAGTAGCCATATACTTACATATGAGCCATTTGTGCCAATTACAACATACGGCTGGTGTTGAACGATTTATCATAGCAAGTGGACACCATGCCAAGTCGAAAACACAAGAAACTTTTTCCGGCACTCAGCTTCTCGAGAACCATTAATTAAAATCCGAATTTAATATATTAAGCCGGTCTTCCTCATTGCTGTGGTATTCGAGGGTCTCAGGTTCGATTCCCGATGGTTAACAATATTCGCATGGTTGGGTGTTTTTAATGTGTAAGTATGTGTGTTTATCCGGGTATTATACCGTGGGCCAATTTTTTTAAATATATTAAACCTTATTTATATGACTGTCTGAGTCAATAGTGCCAATTACCTTGTACGACAAGAATATATAAGCAAAAACGATGTTTACAAATTTTTAACTGGTCATATCAAATTTTGGGTGACGGATGATATGTTCACCTCTAATCATAGGTGCATCTCTTTTAATATTAACTTTCAAAGACCACCGGTTAAACCATATAGTAATAGGATACTTACAAATTGGGATTCATTCTCCTCTGCGAGCTCGTTTCACGATTTGCCTAAACAGATTAGATCTATTACAGATCTCGATTTGCAGGCAACTGCACTAACGAAAGCAATCTCGACTGCTTTTGAAAAGTCGTGCCCTCTTATTTACAACCAGAACAAGCTCAACAAACCCTTCTGGTGTTCTGAATTTAAATAGTTAAGGAAGAGTGTGCGTAAAATTAAAAATAAAGCCAAAAATACGAATCTCATTTATGATTGGAATCGATTTTTGGTAGATCAAAAAGCATATAAAACTAGCCTAAGATCCACGCAGCCCTCCAAACTGTTGTGAGGAAATTGATAGCTTATCTGTTCTCGCTATACTTAACAAAACTGTGGCTAAGAATGATACTTGCAAACTTGCTTGCCTTCGTCTACTTTCAGGGAAACTTACCTCCTGTAGGCTGCCTCCGAGCCTCCTGACATTTTTGTTGGTACTCCGGATTGGAACTTAGCCCGTAGACTGATCACTACTGATGCTTTACGCTGGAGTGTGTTCTCGTTTGCACCCTCCAAAACGAATGGTCTTGACGGCGTTTTCCCTGCTGAATTGCAGTTTGGTTTACCTACCTATCCGCACTCAATCTGTTCCAGGCGTGCATTGCTTTTAGTACTATACCACGATCCTGGAGCAGGAGTAGAGTGGTTTTCATACCTAAAACTGGCAAGTCGGATTATACTGACCCTAAAGCTTTTAAGCCCATTAGTCTAACCTCTATACTTTTCTGAAAGCTTCAGGCAGGATCATCGACAGATTTATTAGAAATAACTATTTACCTACCTCCTCTGGACATTGCAGGAGCTTTTGATAGCGTGTATTAATTTTAATATTAATCAAACCATTGTTAGATTCATCGATTCGATGCTCAAGCCCCGTATAATTGAGACTGAGTTAGATGACTCATCAGTAGCCAAAGGGTGCCCGCAAGGAGGAGTACTCTCACCCTTGCTGTGGCTCATGGTTATCTAGCAATTACTTGTTAAATTGCAGCGAACTGGGTTCATCGTGCAAAGCTACGCGGATGATCTTGTTTTGACAGTTTCTGGTAAATACCTGAACGTCTTATCTGATCTGATGATGTTATTAATCGACAAATCACTGGTTTTGATTTTACTGTCGTATGCAGCAGTTGTATAGTGGCCAGTTGTTAAACTGACGTCTTCTGTATAGCAACGCAAGATGAACTGCAGATGACAGCCTGTAGGGCTAAAACCGGTGCTATGTCGTCTACTCCCCTTCTTGCTATGGAGTCTATTCTATACTTGCCCGAATTGCAGTCTTACATTCTTGGTATGGCGTGCTCTGCTGCGTTTCGACTGGGGTGCATTTGGGGCACGGAATGCTTTCGAGACTTATGCGGGGCATAGACAGATTCTTAATAAGTTTAATTCACATATTCCGGAGCTTGAAATGGTGAATGACAGACTATTGCCCGAATTTAACTTCATTAATTTATTCTCCGTCGTTTTCCCCTCGAAAGAACTGTGGCTGTCTCAGGATTTCTATAGACAGTTGTCCGAGTCGATAGTTTTTATGCGGATTGCTCTCGTTCAGAAGTCAGTGCAGGGTTTGGTTTCTATTGTCCAAAGTATGGGCTCAGATTATCGGTGATTTAGGCAAGGATATGATTATCTGCACGGATAGTAAAGCCGTGCTCAATACCCTTAAAACCCCTTTGACTACATACATCTAAACTGGTCAGAGAGTGCAAACACTTCATTAATCTCCTTTGCTCTAGTTCGAGAATAAGGGTTGCGCTTTACTTGAACTGGCACAGAAGTGGCGTTCCACTCCTAGCTGTCGAAAGGCAAAACAGTTCATCATTGAACTTAACAATATGTGTTATCCTATTAAAAAAGAGCCAACTCAGAATTCTGGTTGCCTTATTATGGGCCATGGACGTTTCAAGCTTCATATCCGAGGCATGCGACTTGCACAGGATGGTCTTTATGATGATTGTCTGGAGGAAGTGGACGACTGTCTACACTACCTTTGCAGCTGTCCGATCTTTGTCGAAGCCGGATTCCAAGTGTTCTCGTACGGACCTTTGAACGTAGATCAGTTATTATCCGTCTCTTGGTTCAAACTTTTACAGTTTGTTAAGGCTGCACTGCGCTTATGCGAGTTACGATAGATCTTCTAGGTTTGCACCGTGGGCCCATTGTGGCATTGAGAGCGGAACCTCTGTAGGTTCCAATCGTTATCTGTCGCGACCAAACAAATAACTTATAATACGAAAAGGGAAATTGCTGCAGATGTGCGTATCTAGATAGTTTATCGTTGCTTTCCTTTATTTTCTAGATGGCACAACTGGTAAATAAACGCTATGTTACCATATTTTTTAACGAAATTTTGAAAAATAATGTAAATAAATCTAAAAAAAATTAAAATTAAATAAACCAAACCAAATTGACAATACCCGGCTGAAATAACTTGGAAATAACAGGTAACGTAAAAATTCTTGTTTAAAAACGATTGGTGCGCCATCTGCAGGATATAACTTTATTTATTTGTGTCGATAACAAGAAGTCACGCGAGTTTACTATGGAAATCTGCATTCATCTATCTCCCTTATAGTATTATAAGTTATTTGGTTGCGACTAAGAGAATACCAATTTATATTTATATTTGAAGTGACGTGACAGTAATCATGTCAAATGAAGTGATGCGACTTAGGGAATGAGGGTGTATAGGAGCTTGATCGATGTTGAGATTCGAGCAGCACTCGTATGTCGTCGACCTTACCTGATGTTGGTTCCGTGATATTGTTACTGTAACTGATTTTAGTTTGTTTTTGCGTTTTTATTTTGTTTAATTGTTTTCCATTAGATTATTTATTTTAAACTAGTGGTGGTGTGAGTAGTATAGTAATCAAACTATATCCAATTATATATTAAATATTTTTGATGAAATAAACATAAATAAATAAATAATTATAGAATCCGGTATTTTTTTTATATTTAGACAAATAATAATTGTAAACAATATGTATGTATATCACGTACCTACACCATTAACGACATTTGAAATCGATTTTTATTTTCACAGTCAAATTTCAACACTTGTCATGTTTATGCTGTATATTTATTTTAATGACAGATTAGAATTCAGTAGCTCCAAAACAACACGTTTGTAAAGTCTATATAAAAGTACAAATGTATATCTTTAATAGATTTAATATTACAACCGAGTAATTGCGCGGGTGTTGGTATTTCGAAACGCTTCATACAATAAATTTACAACCCATACATATATACATATATAGTAAAAATAAGCACGCGGGCCTACGTCAAAAATCTAGAAATAAATATCCGTCTAATACTTTATAATTAAAATATTTTCTATATACATATGTATATATATATACATATGTACATTATATAGGTAGGTAGTTAGGTACATATGTACAGAAATATCATAATTACATAATCAATAAATTACATATTGGATGTAATAATAAACCTATATTAAAACTATTAAACGGGTTGTTGAAACAGCGTCCTACACATCATTGTAAAATGTATTACATTTTCATTAGAGCACTTCCTAAACATAATGTACATACTTTACTGAGGAATACAGCAATTTCCACTTATTTTTCAACTAATAACGTTTTATTATTATTATTAATATTGCTACCATTTTCTGTGTTTCCGTTATACAATTTCCTTTTATAAAACACTAAAAATACGAATACATATGTAGGAAAATTCTAAAATAAATAAATAAATTGCTAGGTAGATTATGTTATATTTTTATTTATTGATTTTTATTTAAATAAAAATAGTTTCGTATAGTTTCTACTTTCGTCTATAATTCACGGATATTGCCGTGAGATTTATATATTTCCATGCTGCCGATATTATTGACAAAGGTGATTTGTATTTGGTGAAAAATACGTGAAATCGCAAATTTTTGGAAGTCATGTTTTAATTTTGTGATTTTTATGTTTTCAATGTGTAGTACTAGGTAAAAAAAAATTTTGTAGAACTGGATTTTTTGTTGTTGTTGTTGCTTAAGATACAGAGGGTGTTAATATTTGTTAATTTGTTGAAAATACTGATGCATTCATGCAAATATAAAAAAAAGTATTTATCCGAAAAATACGAAATATGGCTCGTTTTAAAGATAAAGAAATAAAGAAGGATTAAGAAATTACTACAAAAATAGTACCGTCTTTAAGTTTCTCACTTTTAAAATGGCCGCCAAAATAGTTTTTCTCACTTTCTCGGAAATGGGATTTTTTTTTTTAACTTTTTATTTTTTTGCCATTCAATTCTGTAAAACATATCAAAAAACAATAGGTATTATTTTTCATTTTCTTGCAAAACACGTTTTAATACCACGACCTACACCATTTCTGCATATAAAAATCAAATTTTAAACTTTATTTAATTTTCAATTTTGTTTTTATCAAAACAACTTTATTCTTGGTGTTTCTAAATTTTATTTTCACTCCAAAATACCATTATCTTGAGAAATACGACTAAATAAGTCCATCCACTATTTATATTTAGGCAAAATTAAATTTAAAACAAAAATTATTGGTAAAAAATATTTTATGAAAAATTAAATTACTAATTTAAATAATTATATTAAGCTGGGAAACGGATCAGAGATGAACTAAAACAATCGAGTGATAGATTATTATAACGATAATGAATTCAGTATAGGATAATGTCTGGAATTAACGATTGCATAACTATTGAAAAATTTAAAGTTCTGAAACATCTAATGATGAATACATTAGAGGAATCCTACGAGGGCTACAAGAATCTCTATCAGGACGACGAGTCGAAAAATACCGGATTTGCCAAATTTTGCTTATGCTTCGTCCTAAAAACTATGTGCAACCAGGAAGCAGTGGAACGCATGCAGTGCGTCTTTGTACAATACATGAAATTGTGAAATTAATCATTTATGGAACCAAAATAGAATCTGTTACAAGTGGAGAGATATCGAAATACCAAGATTGCATTTCATCTAGATTATGTCCAGAACCTAACCCGACATGTTATCTTCTAAAATGACAGAGTTGTCCAGGATTAAATTTATTACGAGAATATTTGAGAAACGCGTTTCTGGAAACGGACTACGAGGATGCTAATTTATCATTCAGTCAATGAATTTCAACTGACAGATGCAATTTGTATTTGCAGATGATATTTACAGATGCAAAAGTATTCAAAATTGTTAGAAGAATTTTTGGATTACTTCATGAAGAAGCTGAAAAATCTGATTCCTCATTACTACATTTCACTTCAACAAACTAGCCATACGTAAAAAATATTCTGAAGCCTACAGAAGCACTTGTATCATGTGACTTTGCAGAAAATTATTCATGTATAAGGCAAAACTCAGCGCAGGGTTTTCATTGGAATAATAAGCAAGCAACTATTCATCCATTTGTAATTTACAGAAATGTGAAAGGGGAATGTGAATTGCAGCACTACAGCTTCATTCTTATATTGGATTGTGTTAGTCATGTCACAGTGACAGTTCATCTATTCATCGATAAAATGATTCAGTTCTTAAAAATTAAAATGCCAAGTATCACCAAAATTTATTATGTAACTGATGGTGCTGTAACACATTATAAAAATAAAAATTTTATGAATATAATTAAACACAAAGAAGATTTCGGAGTCGAATGTGAATGGCATTTTCATGCCACTCATGAAAAGGGAAGGAAGTCCTATCAAGAGAATGGCGTCCACAATCTCACTGATGAATATGATGACATCCATAACAAATGCAGCAGAATTGTTTAAATGGGCTAAAACTTTAAAAACTGATATGGTTTTTGAGTTTTCTTCTGACATTGAACTTAACACTAGAAAAACCCGACTTGCCATTAGATAAACTGAAAACCAAAAACGGAACTCACGATTTCCATGAAGTTATTCCTTCCGGAGAAGATTACTTAAATTTTAAGAAATATTTTAATAGTGACGACTATTTAAATTAGTAACTTAATTTTTGTTTTAAATTTAATTTTTCCTAGATATAAACAGTGGATGGACTTATTTAGTCGTATTTTGCAAGATAATGGTATTTTGGAGTGACAATAAAATTTAGAAACACCAAGAATAAATTTATTTGGATAAAAACAAAATTGAAATTTAAATAATTGTTAAAATTTTAAAAATCAAATTTATTAAAACGTGTTTTGCATGGAAATGAAAAAAATAGTCTATTTTGTTTTTTGATATGTTTTATAGAATTGAATGGCAAAAATAATAAAAATAAAAAAGTTAAAAAAAAACGATTTCCGGAAAAGTGAGAAAAACTATTTTGGGGGACATTTTAAAAGTGAGAAGCAAACAAAATTTTTTTTTACCTAGTACTACACATGGAAAACATAAAAATCACAAAATTAAAACATGACTTCCGGTTCCAAATGTTGAATTTGCGATTTCACGTATTTTTCACCATTTTGTTTTCTATGTGCTGCATTTGCTCTTATGGTTCATATAAATAATACACAACATGCATATTGCATAGAATATTTGAGAACAAAGTAAAAAATCAATAATAAACAGAACGATATGTGTGAGTGTGTCACATCTCATATATGGCTTTGTAAATGGTATGTACATATATTAAAACTATATGTGATTTAATTTCAGTGCCAGCTCGTGACAATAAGAGATGTTACACTGTTGTGTGTGCTGAATGCAATGGTGATGATGTAATATTTGATCGAGCAAGCTGTAATCGTGAACTATACAAATAATGTGTGTTATTAGCAATTTGATGTTCGATTGACATAATTTTTAGGACGTGTCAAACATTCAGAATTAACGTTTGCAATTAAGTTATAACTTCTGATAAGTTCATATTTTGCAAACAATGTTTTCCATAAAAGTTTGTTTCTTTTTGAATTCTGGACTTCCCATTTAAAATATTTATGCATTTTTTTTATCGACATTTTTGTCGATAACTTTTTAAGTATAATTTTATTAATTTTACCACGTCGTTTTCCAATATGTACCACTCGACATACCAAAATGGGGCAACATTTTTGGGGCAAAATGTGTATTTCAGAGCTAGTTTCAATTATAGTTCCTTGATAAAAGTTGGGTTTTCCGAAAATCTACCTATTCAACCATTCCAGAACACCTTAATTTGATATATTGTAGATACTCTATGGCCAATTCTAGCCAATGTAGGGTATGCATAAATCATATGCATAAACATTAAAAATAATTTACTTATTACTTGTGTGAAAAGTTGAATCAGCAGTTATTAATTTTTTATAAAAAAAAAACCATTTTGATGTGAAAAATATGTAAAACCGTGATATTCCAATATTCTCCACCTCAAATAAGAAAGCCAGAGCCAAATCTGCAGAAAGCGATGTCTGCAAGCGATTTGTCGGTAAACGCCACGACCACAATAGTGACTAACAAAAAAGTGCAACATAGTCCAAAACGACAAACAAATCGCAAATTCATCAAAAATTACTTTACCAGGTAATTTAATATCAAGTGAACTAAAAATTAACGTAAATGAACTTAGTGCGTTGAACAATAAAAGTGCATCGTTGGCAAATTTTGACGATAAAAAAACAATGAAAGTGCATTCGACAACAGATAACAATAAAATAAAATAACTGTCAGCTCAACGCGAAGGAGAAGCCCTAGATCAGCGAATAGTGCAAACGTGGATAAATTCACCAAGCTAGCTAGCTTGAATTTGCTTTCTCCGTGATAAAAAGAGGAGATATAAAAGAAACAAAAATTCAACCGCTCCATATTGACGCTTACAGAGCGTTAGTTAAACATTTCGACGAAGTTGGTAAACATTATTACACTTACTAACTAAAAATCCAAAAAGAATTGGTCGTCATGTTAAAAGGTATAGAGGCCTACGTGGATGCAAGCAAGATACGAGCCGCTCTCACTGAGAAAGGATTTCAATGCAAATCAATTACCAACATTATTAATCGTGAGAAGTTGCCTCAGCCATTGTTCCGTCTGGAATTAGAACCAGATAATAAAAAAAACAAAGAGAAACATGCAATATTAGACTTAAAATATCTACTGCATAGAAGAATTACCATTGAGGAACCCAGAAAAGAACTGAACCGGTACAGTGTGTTAAGTGCCAAGAGTATGGACACACTAAAGTATATTGCACTTTAAGCGATGTTTGTGTTATCTGTGGTGAACTCCATAACTCAAATGCTTGCAACAAAGAAAAAACGGAAGCATCAGTAAGAAAATGCAGTAAATGTGCCGGAAATCACACTGCAAATTATAGAGGGTGTCCAATTTACCTATAGAATTGAAAAAAAGAATCAATCCAAGGCAGCGAGCAGAGCAACGAATGCTTAATCTTCATTCTTCCACTGCCCCAAAAGTACAACCAGTAGTTTCATATCATAACGCGCAAAACAACCAATCAAAAGCAACTGTTAACAGTAGTGTGCACCAAGAGGTTTCATATGCAAGTATCCTTAAGGATACCACTCTTAAGTGCAACAAAGCGAAGAAGGGAAGATCGCTGCAGCTTTAAGCAAGTTAACTAACATAATGCAAAGCTTCATGCCGATGGTGGATAGAACCATGAATTTAATGATGCAGAATACGACCATGTTGATTCAGATAGCCGTTAAAAATCAAAAATGACTGTCCTCAAAACAGCCATATGGAATGCAAACGGCCTATAGCTCAACATAAAGCAGAGGTTCAAGCATTCCTCACTGAGCGAAATATTGACATAATGTTAATATCTGAAACACACCACCAAAAATAACTATTTCAAAATTAATGGGTACTCTGTTTATGACACAAAGCACCCAGATGGGTAAACACATGGAGGCACAGCTGTACTGATAAAAACAAGATTAAAACACTAAGAATTTATGAAATATGAGAAGGAACTTATCCAACCAACGAGCATCTCTCTGCAGGAGTGGTCTGGAAACTGTGTCATATTAGCAATGTACTGTCCTCCAAAACATGCTATATAAAACTGCAGTTCAAGGATTATTTCAGCTAGCTAGGTAATAAATTTCTTGCGGGGGGTGATTTCAACGCCAAACACACTCACTGGGGTTCCAGATTAACATCGCCGGGAGTCAAACAACTTTATGAAGTTATAGAAGAACAGTCTCTGGATTGCTTATCTGCCGGTCACCCAACGTACTGGCCCACAGATAAAAAGAAAGTTCCTGATTTAATTGACTTTTGTGTAACTAAAGGCATTGCACGTACATATGCTATGCACCGGCGTCCTAAGAATAGAAACGACAAAACGGCATACAAACGAGGCTAGTCGAGCAAAATTGTGTACTGTATATCCTTCATATCACATAAAAGCAGATATTGATGCGGCGGCAGAAAATCTAAAAGATGTCCTGGTCCTGGAATTATCAGCTGAAAAGGCTACACCTGCCTTAAGTACTGAAAAAGTTAATAAACTGTCACATAATATACAAGAACTACCAGAAAAAGTGGAAAATTCGCCGCCGATTGCAGGAAACAAAATCACAGTTCTTGAAATGGAAATTAAATCGAGCTATTATGACTCTAAGATTTGTCTTGCGGGAGGAAGAAAACCAGAGCGTCCAGTATTATTTAAATGAACTCTCGGCAACCGAGAGGACAGATTTGTGGAAGGCACCAAAAAAGTTATAAAGGCAAACTCGAATCAACCGATTAGACTACCAACTGGAAAGTGGGCGAGAAACGAGGAAGAAAAAGCTAAGGCATCTAACAACATTATTCGCACCACACGAAGAAACTAACAACTTCGTGCTATCCGACCAAATGGATGATGGGTTGTCCTTCAAACACATAATATACAATTTGGGTTCCGAAACCGCACAACAAGTTCACAGAACTGTAACACCTTCGAGGAAAAGAAATATTGTTCTGCTGCCTTTTTGGACATTGCACAAGCCTATGATAAAGTTTGGCATGATGGGCTAATATACAAAATTAATGGACTTCTACCGAAGAAATTTCACTCAGTTCTGGGAAACTATGTACGACGGACACGGCCGTGTCATACAATAATCCCGAAACTTCCTCAAAGGAATTACAGAGTCATTTAAATAAAATCAAGAACTGCCTGAAGACATGGCGCATAAAAGTGAACGAAAATAAATCAACTCACCCCACACTCACGCTAAACAAACGCACTTGCCCACCAGTGGAATTAAACAATCTAAATATTCCTGAACAAACCAAGGTCAAATACTTAGGTATGCACCTGGATAGAAGGCTAACATGGAAGAATCATATTGAAGCAAAATGTATTGGTTGGTGGGAAGAAAATCTCAGCTGTCATTAGCTAATAAAGTTTTATTGTATTGTACAATGTGATAATCAAACCCATATGGACATATGGTGTTCAGTTATGGGGATCCACCAGCGCGTCAAACAGAGAAATCGTGATACATTCGAAATAGTAATATACACGATGATCTTTAAAATAAATGTTTAGGTTTTACATATAAATGTAATCTAAATTGATTAAATGTTGAACACTAATAACAAGTATTAACATTGGTTAAGACTTTAAATATGTAATAATTTTAGCTTAAGATTTGAATACTTCTTGTTAGTTTCTTTTGTAGAAAGATTCAAGAATAAAGTCATTGGCAGCATTTAAAAAAAAAATGCGTTACCTGGCCCAAAATGTGTATTATGGTTTGATTTAATACTTGTAATCATAAAAGTTGGGATTTCTAAAAATCGTGGCACAACTATATGTATATTGAAAAATTCATTACTTAAACGAAATTTGTGGGATTTCTGGTGACCACATCAGAAAACGTTTCGTATTTCTTAAAGTATGTTGTGTACACATTTTTTGCTACGGGCCCAAAATGACACAATCAAATTCAAGTATAAGAAATATAAAAAACTTTTCTAAAATAGGATTTTTGACGTGATGCACTCAATTTTAGCGGGTGATGCTTTATGATTTAATTTTGTTCCTATAGCGATTTTGTTACCCGTTAAATTATCTGGTGAATTATTTATTTATTACCGAAAAATAAAAAATTGGAAAAGCCTACAGTTTTTTAAAAGTTACTTACTCCTGTCCCAAACATTTCAGTTAATTTTATTACTTTTTAGTACATACATAATAATACATATATGTATATATACGTTTAAATAAATTATTTGCTGCTGTATTATAATATATTATAATGAATGACTATCAAGGGACCGACCTTATATATTTTTTCTAGTAAATATAATGTATGCATTGTATGTAACCACATAATGTACTGATAGCGATAGTTTCATACAACAGCAGGGCAATTAATTTTTTATTGTAATAAATTTTTATTATTTACGTATATGTACAGGGTGTCCGCCGGGCAGATATACCACTTTTAGTAATTCCATTGTAATCCTGGCTGTATGCGATGTGTCACCGTCTTGTTGATACCACATGTTAATCAAGCCCAAAGCATGCAGTTGTGGCATTAAAAAGTTTTCAATCATATCACGATATCGCTCCCCATTCACAGTTACCGTTACGCCGTTTTCATTTTGAAAGAAGTAAGGTCCAATGATTCCTCCTGACCAAATTGCACACCAGACTGTCACTTTTAATGGATGTAAAGGTGACTGATGAATAATTTGAGGGTTTTCCATTGCCCAGAACCGACTATTCTGTTTATTCACATATCCATTCAAATGAAAATGTGCCTCGTCACTCATTATGATTTTTTCATGAAAATCGGGGTTGTCATGGGCGAGCTGTAACATCCTATTGGCATATGTACGGCGGCGTAAATGGTCTTGTGGAAGAAGCTCTTGTGTCAACTGAATCTTAAATGGAAACAAATGCAAATCCTTGTGCAAAATTGCGGCCAAACTTGTTCTTTGAAGACCAAGCTCCTGAGCACGGCGTCGCATTGAGGTTAATGGATTGTTTTGAACACTTTCTTGAGCAGCAGTAATGTTTTCAGCCGATCTTGCAGTACGTTGTGGCCCATGCTTGGGCCTATCACCTACAGACCCTCTTTCTTCAAAATCATTCACTACACGATAAATAGTGCGTTTTGTTGGCACGTTGTTTCTCCCAAAAATTTCACGTAACTTTCTCATTATATTTAAGTTTGAATAATAAAAAACAGGCCTAATAGTTCATCTTTTGATGCTTATTTATTGAAAAGCACAAAACTAACAAAGCTATTCGGTTTATAGATAACATCGCCAGTATTTATATTTATTTCGTGTCATGTTACTCTTATCGAAGGAAATTGACAAATCTATAAGTAATGATAGAAAAATTAAAGCATTTTATCAGCTAATCGATCAATCGACCATCGACATTTTAAATGGACGTAATTTAAAATATTACAACTTGCGAGAATCTTAGGTAGATGACGCCGTGTAATCTACGCGTTTGTCGACACGTAAAATATTACGTAGATTACTTGGCAATAACTTTTGACAATGACGACAACTAAGACAATGTCAACAACCTACGATATTTAAGCGCTATGTTATAAAAAGCGATATTTTGTAAAAGGGCGATTCAATTAAGCCGTATAAGAAGAAATTAAAGAAAAGGTTCAAATTAAATCGGGAATCAAAGCAACCAAAAGCTCTAATTAAAGAAAGTATATGCACTAAACGTTCGGATTGGTCTAAATTTCAAATTTTGTTATAACGGATAAAGCCAGGCACATGTTGTTCAATTCTCCCCATGAGATTCTATACAATTTCTGATGTGATTTTGCCAGCAATATTATTCCATTTAGAACGCTTATTTTTGGCAATCTTATCGCCTACGTAATTCTTCTTCTTCATCTATTACATTGATGTGAGTCCCGTACCAATTTATAATGTTTTTAGAGTAGTGTAAACTAGCTTATTCAGGCCAAAACTTTGGTGCTAGACTGGTTTATCACAAGCAGTTCATCCAAGTAATTTACCGTTATCATTTCAAAACACGGTAATCAATAGCAAAGCAGCGCCGATTATCACCATAATGTTCTGATATTTGGACTACTACATGAGGATAAGGCTATTTCTTGATCGATTATGATATATTTCAACATATTGGATGGAAAGGCGACTTTAAATTGATTTTTGAATATAGTTCTGGATGACTAATTTTGATGAAACACAGCACGTTGAAGGGCAATGCGACTATAAAATGATTTTAGAATGAAGTTCTGGCTTACCTATACTGAAACTTAACTGAGCTTAACCTATTCTGATGACAGCCGACATGTTAGATTGAAATGGGATTATAAATTAATTTTTGGTTAAAGCTCTAGAATATTATTAATTGTGGGGAATACAAAATTATTTTTGTATCATATTGTGGGATATGGCCAACTGGAATGAGACTAGGCTATTTCTGTTAGGCTATTTAATTTAATTTAAAAATATATTTTTTTTGTTTTCAATTGAAGGCAAATCTCTCCCGGATAATATGTATTATATTACACTAATTTTCATAAAGATGACATATTTATAGTTACATTAAGCGAATAAAATCTTAATCAGTGAAAGCCACATTGCAAAACTATTCTAATTCATATTCCAAAACTTATCTCAAATATCATGTTAGAATTTTCATTTCAACTGAACATGTCGAATTACATCATAATCGGTTATCGATTAATCTCAAAATTCATTTTTAAATCCTGCTTCTATCGAACAAATAAAGTATCGCCATAATCGGCCGAGAAATGGACTAACTTTATACTAGTTGGCCATACTAATGAATTGTATTCAAAAATTATTTAATCCCACACTTTTTAAATCAAAAATCACTTAAAAATCCTATTTCCATCCAACATGTCGAATTTCATTATAATCGGTCAAGGATTAGGCTAGTTCCGTTGGTTATTTTCCATTCCATTAAAATATCATTTCTATCCAACATGTCTAGTTCTATCATAGTCAAGAAATAACTTTGTAAATCCAACATGTCGAATTTGATAATAATTTAATAATTAATTGCCGCGCTGAATTGCCACCACGATTCGCAATGAATGGCTGGCGATGAATTCCTGCCGCGATGAATTGTTATCGCGTTGAATTGATTGCGACGAATTGCTTATAATCAATTTCATACGATAAATTGCTTGCGATAAATTACCAAAACTTTACTGGTGAATCGTGTTAACAAATTATAATCAAAATACGTTTCTGTAGCCATTCTTTTATGTACACTTTCGACGCTAATGTGGAGAATGTCACAAAGGCCTGGCAAAGACCTCGCTTGCCATCTTAAGTCTTTTTGCAAATTTATCTAAGTGGAAGTATTTTACGGGAGCGCATTTTCACTTTGAAGCATGTTTCGTCATCCATCAAAACACTTTCATTTACCGTCAGAGATCTCCGAATTAATTGTAATGTAAGTTATAATCTTCCTGTACATTTTTATTATAATTTTGTAATTTGGCCGAATTTTATGAGCTGCTCTTTCTACGCTGAAGCCATCCTTCTACTATTTTTAAACAATTGATGTCGCAGTTTTGCATTTGTTTATCCTAAAGAAATTTGGTTGACGCAGTCTACGTTGTCAACGTTGTCTACGGGTTGTCGACACATCGACGTAGAAAATAAAAGATGACGCGTAAACGCCCAACCCTGCCTTAAATAAACAAATTCCGAAAAGTTTTATTAATTTCCAAATTCAGAAATTTTCATTTTTCCAAATATCATTCACAAATTTCTTGTAGTCGCACAACAGTAACTAATAAATTTATAAATTCCAAATATTAAAAAAATAATTTCCAAACTTCCAATTTTTAAAATATCTACGATTATGTGAATTTTTAAATAATTTATTTCTTCATCATTAACGTGTGTCATATGTTGAACCATTTGATTGAATTTTCGCCTATACAAGTACATACATAATACCAAAGAATATCAATACTATAGTATTAGATATTCTTTGATAATACACAATTCTATAATTTCAGGATAAAAAGAAAATTATGTAAGATTTATAAACACGGTGCATTTCCAAATCACCTATATTAGTTGTTGGAGTCCGTAAAATACTCTGTCGTAAATTTTCCGAGAATAACAGTTTCGTAATATGCTAACATTGAAAGCTGTCGCAACTCAAAGAAATGTGGAATGAAATGAAAAAAAAAAAATCTTGATTGGCGCAATAATATCGTTTTCCAAAACACTTTACATTCCTACTTATATTATTGTTTAATTTTCAATTTTTCGAAAATATTGTTGTTTTTACAGGTTTGGTACATATTCCGCCCTACATAAAAATGTATACTCTCAATTCTTTACAGAAACGTAAGTTTTACGAACACCTTTTAACAATACATACGTACATGAACATTTTTTAATTTTGAACCCAAGTGAGTATGTTTAGCGTTGTAATCACACCTCGCAAGGGATTTTTTTCCCAGGTGATTAAAATAATTATTCATGAACAGCTGCCTTTTTATTGCGTGTGTTGGAGAGCATGGTATATACATATATAAATATTCATTTTAAGTTTTTTTTTTGGTGAAGCAAGTTTCTGTAACGTTATGTATTATTTATGTCACGTAATACATATGTATGTATGTATATACAATAAAATAAAATTTAATTGATTTTGATAGCTTTAACTGATTTTTTTTTTGTAAACCTATCAAATGGACGTTTCATCCGAAATCGTCGGTTCGTTATAATCGAATATTTTTGTATTGAAATTGTGTAATGTATGTAATTCTAGAGACCGGATATAATTATTTATTTACCGTATTATCGCTATAAACGAAATCTACTTCCCCTCAATAAAATTTTCAATAAAGCGAAAAAAAAGAAAGTAAAAAAGAAAGCAATTTTTGGAAAAGTAATCAATTTTATTTTTTAACTTTTAAACAAAATTTTAGACAGATTAACGTTCTGTCAAAAATCCTGGAGATGCCATTGTCCAAGTACAATACCGTACTTGAACGTATATAAGTTCTGTAAAATTATGAATTTTTATTAAAGTGTTGTATTATCAGAAAATTTGAATCAAAGACTTCAATGCAACTATTTTGAAAAATGGCATGAAAGCGCCAAATAGATAAAAGCTCTAGGCCTGAAAATTTAAACATTTTTAGTTGTGTGTGTAAAATTGTGCACATTATCTAAGCTCAAGTGACAAAACTTTCTATAAAAATATGAAAGGTATAGGCTATAGATCCATGTTCAAAATTATTTGTGCAAACCATAAATGTTTTATTGCGAAAATGAAATTGGTTTGGAAATAAGATCTGGAACATATTTTAAAATGATGTAAATTGTATTAGTTAAACCAAAGTGTCTACTTTAAAACCCCCAACAAACAATTGTAAAATTTTATTTAAAAATTAATTTTGCTTGGGCAATTATTTTTGGTTTAAAATTATTTGTTCAGTATGAAAAAATATTAATGTATATTAATTTTATTATCATGTGGATCTCCTCTTATCTTCTAGAACCTCTCTCAAATGATTTGGCATTGATTCAATAAAGTTGTTAATGATCTCAATTTCTTTCCGCGTAATATGTTCGGATTATCCTATTTTGTATGGAATTTTTTGTTTCAGAGGACACTGCGCTGGCCAAACGGGGCGTTGCCACGTTGAAGGGTGAAATTAGGGCCTACTAATTTATATCCAGCTTCAAATTGGTATTCATTCAGCATCTCCAAATATCCGATTTGAATAATTTTTCCTCTAAGCCAAATGGGAGGTTCTATGCAAGTCTATTCTACCCCATATACCATTATTTGCCTACCACAAGACTGCCATTGTGTTGGAATAGTACCCATTCTTCTTAGTTTTTTAAGAAGTATAATATTTTTTTTTCTTCAAATGAGCCATCTACTGAAATAACGACTCATCCAAAATTCGGAACTAAATTTGGTCGATCCTTTTTATGTTTAGTTGATTCTGTATGGGTTTTTTGGGGTTACATAAGCCTTAATTCGTCAGTGTGGGTCAACTTATCTATGGTGATCTAGTAGATTTCATGGCAATTTGAATGGCAGAAATAACCGTCCAATTTTATAGCCACAAACACCGCAGTGGTATTCTGCAACAATGGTCGGTTGTTTTTTTTTTTTTAACTAAAGTGATTAACTTAATTAGATACTGGACTACTGATTGGAAATATGTAATTTAAAGCCAAACAAACATGTACGATAATGCTATAAACAAAGTGTTTATATACTGCACAATAATTTTGCACCAATTAAAATTTATTTTTTCTTTATTTCTTGTTGTGGATTTTAAAGTAGATACCAACTAATAAAATGACATCACTTTAAAATCTGGTTCATATCTTATTGCCGGACCAATTTCAGTTCCCACATAAAAAATGTTTGCTTTGGACAAATAGTTTTGAACATCACTGTGTATCATAATATACACTCTGCAACACTATACAAGAGTTAAAAGATGAAATCAAGATAGGGCCCTATTGCACCAACAACTTATCACTATTACTTATCAACTTATCATAATTTATGATAATTTTCTGTTGCATTATATTGAAATTTGATAAGTGCTCAATTGAGGTATAATAAGTGATAACACTCACAATCAAAATTAAGGTGCACCAATTCGCGAAATGATAATTGATAAGTAACATTTTGATAAGCGATAAGTTTGAGGTTTTTGATAAATTTTTCGTAGTCCTGTTGCACCAAAAGTTTTAACTTATCAATAATCCACTACTTTAATGATAACTTATCCAAAATAACAATAAGAAAAATTTCACTACTCAAATAAATTGATAAGAGCTACAAATTGCAGTAGACTTCCGTCATGCAGTCTGTTAAAAACGTTATTTTTGTTTGCTATTATTGTAGGATGAGAACTTGTGTTCAATTTTAAAAGAGTATACAAGCACATTTTTCAGTAAAATTATTTATTATTAAAATCGCTATAAATGATAATGACAAGACATGTAACAATGTGTTTTCAAGTACTTACATATATAATTTGTATTTCATTCTGTTCGATTTATCATAAAGGTAAGACAGTTATTTTTCGATATTTTAAAATTAATAATAAAACTATCAAATATAGGTATAGCAACTCTAGTGAACAAAAACTTAAATTTATTAAAGGAAAAAATAATTTTTATAAAATAATGCGTCGGTTTGAAAGATTGTTCGAGGATGAAAACGAAAGAACAAATTGTGTAGTGAAAGCCAGAACGAATTATTCTCTGGATTCCGGAGTGTTAGAAAATTTTAAAAATAGGAGCAAATTGGCACCATGGAAGCGACCGAAACTACGTGTTCAGTCATCTACAGCAGCTACTAACTAAACTACATTGGTTAGGAAATGGCGTGCAATATCATGGGATTGTCAATATGCACGGACTCAATAAATGAATTGTATGTAGAACATCGATAAAATGATGGCGGAAACCGTGTGTTGGCCCGAAAATGTCCAATATATCCCACTGAAGTTTATTGAGATGGCTGGTTTCCCTCAGGTAGCTGATTGCCTCGATGGAACAATGATTAATTATCAAAATTAAGTTCTTCCACTAATTGCAAAATCGCTAATTTTTTTTTCTTTATTTATGCACGTATTATGGCTCACCTCATTGAAAAATACGTCATAAATGTGACTTGAACTCACCACTTTGAACCGGCGCTTTGATCGGAGGTTTGCATTTCAATAGGAGGAAGCACAAAATTGTTCATTCTTGATTCGATCGGTAATGAAACCAACCAATGATCTCCCATTGGAGTCCAAGACTCTTTTTACTACTTTTGTGATATTTAGGAAATGATTAACTTTTTTGTTGTTGAGATAGCATAGGCATTTGCAAAGTTATGCGCCAAGCATAACTTGTCGCACGAAACCAATCAACACACAATAATTTGTGCATAATGGCTAAGTATATAATGGCAGATAATGACTAAGTAAGGAACTTAATTTCAAAAATAAAAATTACAAAATAAATTGAAACATTTAGTACAAATTTATTAAATTTTACAATATATACAACTATGAGACCATCATCATAATATGTATAGTGAGCCCTCTCCCTCCCATCCATTAGCTTTGTCATAAGTCTCAGCGATGTTATGAAACCCTCCATTATCAGTCTCAACATTTTCTGGTAAAACCTAAGCCATTTTGTGTTGGCGATATATAAGGTATTACACACATGCTCCTGTATAATGAGTCGAAACTTACTTTTGGATTAATCACTGTTTTATGTATATAATTATATATGTATATGAAAGAAAGTAAAATTGCCAAAAATGGAAATGTCAAAACAATGTAACCTAGATACTTAACAACTAATGGAATCTATCAAAATCATATAAACAGCGCACAACTCTCACGTAAGGTGAGAGGTAAGTTGTTTGGTGAGGTGAGAACCATAACTGGGGTATTAGTGAATGTACCATCTTAAAGCAAACTTTACTAATATAGATACACTAATGAAAATAAATTGGTTAAGTTTAAAAAAAAAATTAAAGTTGAGTGGATTACTCCAGCACTGAATGCCACAACGGTACAATACCAAGACAATCAGACATTATACTTACACGTTAAAAACACCCAACCGTGATTTTTGATCACCACCGGGATCGAACTCGAGACCCTCGATTTCCCTTACTCTGCCAATGAGGGCGGCGGTTACGTCTAAGTACTGTTCAAAAATTATTGACAGTTGGAAAAGAGATTTTATTTTAAAAGCCACAAAAAAAAAGTTTACAATTTATT
Source organism: Tipula unca (assembly GCA_951394425.1). Classification (NCBI taxonomy): domain Eukaryota; kingdom Metazoa; phylum Arthropoda; class Insecta; order Diptera; family Tipulidae; genus Tipula; species Tipula unca. The sequence goes on from OX596381.1 coordinate 56,942,488, forward strand.
CTAAAAACTGAAATTAGAACTCTCAATTGAATAACGTTTCTCTTAATGCATTATTATAAACTTGCAAAATTGTTGTTGTTATTAAATTACAATACTGGTACATATATGTAGGTACAAAACCATTGTTTAACATATATAATGTGCGGAAAGCACATTATTTTGCAAACACTACCACATACATATATAGTAATTTTATATAGATCATTACAACTTATCATAAAAATTTGATAATTTGTCGATTGATAAGTTTTAGACATTCTGATGTGCAACGCTTATCACTTATCATTATCAAAAAAAGTACTTATGATAAGTTGATAAGTAATAAGTGATAAGTAGTTGGTGCAATAGGGCCCTGCTCTGTATATGATACTGTAATCCTAGCAAAACTAAGTCCTTAATTAATCATTACTAACTTTTTACTAATGGTCCTTTCTATTTTACCAATAGCAAGCAGATTGAATATTATATTTAATTGTGCACTTTGAACGTTACTGGAGCATTAGCCAGCCTATATTATTATTCACATAACCCCAAAGAAAAAAGTTCAAACACACTAAATCATACGCCTAGCTGGCCAATTGATGACTTCGAAACGAGAAGTGATGCGTCCTAACAAATTTTGAAGCCGATTTATTTTCCGGCTTGTGCGGTACAAATCCTATCAGATCTATAAAAGCTGTTCTTTAACAAATCGAAGGTAGCGCAATATTTAAAATAACGGTTGAGTTTGAACCACCCATATACGAGTATATTCAGTAGACCTAGATACATGTACATTAAAATTACAATGAGTCTTTAAATTGAATGTACATATATGTATGTTTATACAAAAATGTAAGGGCACTTGATGCCATTATTAAGTTATTGATATATACTTATTTAAATAATAATAGCATAATTCGTCAAAGTTTCGCAGTCAGCATTATTTTTAGACAATATGTTACGTGCTACACGTCTTAAAGAATTTTTAGAAAAGCGATTTTCCTTTGTTCTTATGATTTTGTTTACACGTTTCGAGCATATAATGTATACATTTTCGTACATACATACTCGTAGTATACTCATAACATATTGCAATATTATATACAGAGAGTATATTGTTTAGTATATTGTATTTATATACATACTACATAATATATACATGTGCCATAAGTAGGATTTACATCATATCTATAGCAATATCTACATTATGATGAGCTCATAATTCAGATATTGCTCGAAAAATTTAAAATATTTTTTTTTATTCATTTAGGTACATACACTGAATGGAGTACGTAAGGGACAAAACGATAAATTACGGATTTCCTTCTTTAAATGTTAAATCATTATACATAAAAAATTATCGTTTAAACATAACCATTTATATTACATAAACATTTATTGTTTTAAAGAATCACTCTTCCGCCTATTTTTTCATATTTGTATTTTCTGAATATACATGTTTTGATTATCCCTTAGCACAATAGCACAGATTACTATACGTATAGTAATATGTATAGTATAGTAATCTGTGACAATAGTGAAACATCAAATTTGGGGGTAAATTTAATTGGGACATTTGTGTACAAAACAATTTACCAATATAACACAAACTAGGTCACCTTCTGGTCTCGCTACCACATTTATATTTACATATAATAACATTTTCACCACTAAATTTTCAAAAATTATTTATATGCAAATTGCTTATAAGCTACATAGTTGCACCTGAGCGATAAAATATTTTATACTTTGTGAAAATCGTTGTTATTTAATCCAGATTTTACTGAATTATGATTCACATATTATTGTATTTTCGAATGAGCAACTAAAAATATAAATATAAAAAATTGAAAATGTTAAATTTACTTAAAGTTCGAATATTACCACAAAATTCATATATGTACATATTGAGCTAAATTAGAACATAAGAATTTTTTTTTACTATAAGAGATATTCGAAATTGGATATGTATTGAGTCATATATAAAAGTCTCTGTGGTTTGCCATAGTCACTGAAAAAGTCGATGGAACTTTGCAACTGGCGGAGCAAGACCGGATGATTTAACGCAAAGAAATTTGATGAATCGAATTGACAACAGTGAAATGCTGCTGAAACGCAACGAAATCGAACCATTATCAAGCGAATCATTACATAGGCGATGAAAAATGGGTGAAATACGAGAATATCAAATGTAAGTGCTCATGTTCCAAAGGCTGGTGACCCTCCATAAACGACTTCAAAGCCTGCATTCTAAATGTTAAATATAAATAAAATTTTATTGATTAGTTTGGAACTCGTATGTTTTAGGCAACATTTTCAATTTTAACTGAAAAATTAACAAAATGAAAAATTATAATCAAAGATACTGTGGCATTGCCAAATTTTTTAGAAAATTTAGAAATACATCTGCACTATGATAGATTACCAATTAACACTACAAAAATGGCTACATTTTTGGATGAAAGCTTGTGAGAAATTATTAGAACTTATACAAAATTTAAAAATACGTAGCAGGGGATTTCCAAAATATTCTCAAAACATCAATCGATCATTAATTTTGTATTATCAGGCCACCACACTCACATGCAATGTGATGAGCCCTTCATCTTCAACTGATACTTCTTAAATTATAAGCAAAAAAAAGAAGGATTTAATCTCGTGATAAAAATTTATATAAATCTCAATGATGGCAATATTCCAAATGTCGATCTTGTTGTTGACTAAGAGGAGGACGCAGAATTTGAAGAATAATGTTCTCTCAAATAAATTCTTGTTTTGGAACGAAACATGTTAAATGGAATAATAAAATTATGAATTTTAAAATATACCACTGAGGGTCTTTAAGATTTAAGATTTTTCTAAATGATAAATTAGAAAATAGCTTATATCACATATAAATAAGCCTTTGATTCTCTTCAAATTAGAAAAAAGCGAAAATCGATTAAACGATAAAAATTAAAAAGTTAATTTTCCTAGAATTTGGTATACGAGTATCTTTCCTTTGAAAACAAGTAATTAACTTTGAAACCTCTCAATGGATTTTGGATTACTTATGTAGAATGTAAAAGACAAAAAATTTCGCTAATAGAATTGATAATTGGCTAATTATCTATCAGAGACATAATATACTCTTATCTCTGGAAAAATACTCAAACAGTTATATAGAGAATATATTGGAAATGGTTTGTCGCCTCAAGAACAATATTTTGCTTAAGATTAATACTTTATAGCTTTTACATATATAGCTTTTCACAGATTTCACTTTTTTCCAAATTCACTGAAACTTTTTTCATTTGAAATTAAATTTTTTCCGAACGGAATTAAACCATTGATTAAATTAACAATTGTCCATTTCAAATTAACGTTTTTCCAAATGAAAGGAGGGTTACATTAGCATGTCTAAAATATAATTAGAACAGTCGGTATCTGTAATTTGGTTTGCCGATTGTTCGATAACCTCAACTATAGTTGGGTTATGCCTATAGTTGGGTTATGCCTATAGGTTATGCTGAACTGACACATCAGCCAACACCTGCCTTGCATAGAATTTCATTTTAGAAAAACACTTCTCAATGGGACTGAGCATTGGAGAATATGGAGGCAAAAATCTTAAATTTAAACCAAATGATTCGACCAGCTCTCTGACTTGCGTTGTTTTATGGATAGTTACATTATCCATAATGAGGCCGCAGTTCAATTAGTAGTCAAGTACTAATTTTTCATTCAATTCCTGGGAAAATATACAAAACTTACTGTAAGTGGAAATGTTATTAGAAATTATTTTATAGTGTACGACGCCGTGGTCGTTAATGGCGCATATAATTGTTGTATTTCGACCTCTAATAGATGGAACCTTCACCACAGCTTTTGTTCCTCGCTAACAACGCGCGTGACTTCGTCGTAAATGTATAGGTTATACATGCATTCATTGAGGAAAATAAGTATTTCTCGGTTCTATTGAGCTAACCAAAAAAATTCCATCGCAATCTTACCAATGAACCAACGGATTCTATTAAAATCATTAAAAATAAACCGGATTATTTAAAATCACAATCGACAAACCTTGGCAGATTTAAAAAATGCAATTTTATGAAAGTTTAATTTCATTTGGAAAAACGTTAATTTAAAGTTTCAGTGAATTTGGAAAAAGTTGCGTTAACTTGGAAAAAGTTCAATTTAATCTGGAAAAGCTATATATATATATATATATATATATATATATATATATATATATATATATATATATATATATATATATATATATATATATATATATATATATATAATATATATATGTGTGTATATATATATATATATATATATATATATATATATATATAAATATATATATAATTCTAAAAATTCTAAAAATTTACCATCTATTTCCTTTTATTAGCAACAACAAACGCAATTCATTAAGGAATACATAGATTATAGAGCATTACAGCTAATCTTGCTTTTGTCCATTAGAAAGTTAAAACAAATTTGAAAATACTAAAATGCTGTAAAAAATATTCATAATAGAATCTCATTATTCCTTCTTTCCTGCACAGTGCACAGAAGCTGAGATGTTTAAATTTTAATGGCATCGTTTTAAAATAATAACAACAAACCCGTTTGTTTGTTATTGTTTTACTTGCTAATGAAACTTTTCAAAATTATTAATAATTTCTGAAGTTACATTTTGGCTACACCACCTGTACAAATTACTTTGAAACTAAGCAAAAACAATTTTTGAGAAATGTTTAAAGCATAAATACTGAGATATGATGTGAAAAAAAATCGGATAAAAAGTTTTTTTTAGATTTGACACTGTATTTCACTATGCGAAGATAGCGTAAAATTGAATTTTCGAAAACAAGGAAATACGTAACAAATAAATATCGAGAATCGATTTTATACATCACACTAAACTTTTTTATTGTGACATATCTATGTATACTATACATATAGTATTTAATGTAATCACTACAATAAGTTTTCATGTTGTTGCAGATAAATTTTCGGCAATGACCAGAATTTATTTTTTTATCATTTGCCTGGAATGAACACATATTTCGAAGATTAACGTATTCGTATACGGATAAAGTTAAGACAATATTTTTTTTCTCGTACATATAATCATTTTATTCAGTCGCTGTAGGTACTGAAAAATTGGGTTGAGTAACAGTATATTTGCTGTAAGGCTTATAAACGAGAAAAATATCAGCAATAACTCGGGAAAGCTGAAAAATTGTTTTTCACTTTTTTTTATTGTTGTTCAATTCTGTATAAAGAGTATAATCTTTTTGGAGAGAATACTGATTGTTGTGATACCACTGGGGAATTTATGATTTGTTTTTAAAGTTGTTTAACTTTTACCTATATACAGATATATATTATATTTAAAGAACACTTTGCACAAGGTTACAAACAATCCTAAAATTATTTTTCTGTATTACCTGTGAATGTGAATTTGTTTATTTTGTATCTCCTTCAAAACAAGATTAACTTTCTCAAAACTTTTGCTTAATTGAATTTGGTTTAAGAATAAGCTCAACTTATACTGGGAAAATTCTTCTTATAGAACAATTGCTGAAACGCATATTGTAGTTGCATAAACAAATTTAATTGCTGCTATCGAGTGGACCTAGGATGTACATTATAGTTCATATATACATACATCGATTTAAATCGTTGCGAGATATGTGGACGTAAAATCGATAAGTGCAGAATAGGATTAAAATAAAATAATTAAAAATTTAAGTGCAAGCTTCTGTTTTGGCCAATCGATTGGGGAACAGCTGACGATGTTATGGCAACTTGGTTCGATGCACCAAATTAAAATTTTAAAAGATTAAGTATGGTGTAGATATTATTTTAGAGCAGAAATTGGAACGAAGTTTATTATACCTTCATTGCCAACATCACTTCTGTGAAATTACTTTGCGAGCTCCATTTAAATCAAAAGAATGCTTGCAATTGAATAGAAGAATAATTTCAAAGCAGGCATAGCGATGATTCAAACGTTTAAACTTAAAACACAATCAAATCATGTGAAATTCGGAATTTGCAGATTTTTGGGTCCTTATACTCATTTATTCATTGCAATTATTTATCTTTCGCAAAGAATTTAAATTAACAGCACGAAGAGAAAAATTTAGAGGACATATCCATTTTCGTCGTAATATTGTATGCAAAACTTTAGTTTCAATGCACTAAAGCACTTGGAATTACAAAAAATAAATTACAATTTTTTCCTTTTTTCAAATTTTGGAATATTTACCATTAAATCACAAAAATTTGCAAACAAATTTTCAATAACTCACATGTAACGGATATGTACTAATTATCTCCTCTATTAACAATAATTTTCTCTTGGGCTGGACAAAAGTTTTAAATCATGTTTCTGTTCGATTGAACTTCGCGCTTAAGTCGGCTACTCTAATATCGGGACCCAAAATATTTTTTGTATACGTTTTTAGAGTAACCTGATATTTCTAGGGGTGCCTCGTGAGATATCAGAACTTTCGATAGTAAGGACCACCCTAAGTCCAATATACAATAATAACAAGCATTAATATTAAGAATTAACATAAGTTAAGTCATAATAAATGATATTTTTAGTTAGTTTGTGAAATTTGAATACATCTTTTGAGTTTAGGGAATAAAGCTATAAAGGCCATTTCTATAGAATAAGGCCAAAAGTAGTTTTTATTAGTATTTTGTTTACAATTAGTATATGCACGACTAATTGTAGTATTAACGTAGTATTAAGTCTAAGATAGATACACTAGTTAAGTCCACAAAATGCAAAATTTAATTATTGCAACATAATAGAAATCGTCCAGATGTAACTTAAATTAGCTACGGTCGGAACTTCGAAAGAATGCATGTGATTATATGCTTGGCTTTTCATTCAAACAATTTACCTTGTTTACGCATTTATAAATAATTATGGCTTTATGAAAAACAATCAAATTTTTATTTTTTGGAATAACTTAATACATTTAATTATATTTCCAATATATAAAAATATGCCCGCGGTATACGAATATAAAATTCATTCTGCCGTACACAAAATTTGTTGATGTAAGGTGTATATCAAAAATATCCTGTTAATTTATTATATCCTAGCTATGTATATGTATGCATATACATATACCTACATAAATTGTTTTCCATTATTTTATAAGTATACCTACAGGTATACATCAGATCCTTAATAATAAAATAAAAGTCAAAGAAATTGGCAATAGAATAAATTATTTTGTTTTGTTGTATGTACATTGTACATATGACTTAGAGTTAGAACAAAGATGATTTATTAGAATCATCTTTGGTTAGAACCAACGCCCAACATTTGTTTTATTCACATTTCATGATTGTTGTGCTTTCTTCTTCGTTGCAGATTATAAATTTCCAGTTTTTCCATTTTAGCGATTATTTTAGAATATGGCATATAGTTATTTCCCTATTTTATCATTATAATAGTGTACTCGTACGTACAGACTGGTATAACATCAGTGCCGGATTATGGGTACTCCTGTATTAAATAAAAATGTTTAATTTGGACGGTAAGGATAATAATTTTTATAATAACGTGCATACACACATAAAACAAGTGATTTTTTAAGATAATATGGATAAAAAAACTACACATACTTAACGTTATCAATTTTGCCAAAACCAGTAGTTGAAAATTCGGAATTTCCAAATCTACGGTTGGCAATATTCTAAAACGAATTTCAGGCCCAATACTTCAAGAACGTGCCAAAAATATTGCGGTTGGATTAGGGGTCACTGATTTCCAAGCATCAAACGGATGGTTGGAAAAGTTTCGGGCTCGGTTTGGAATACAATTTAGAGCGCTGTGTGGTGAAGCTTTGCAACTTTAATTGAGGGTTGTGGCCAAAAAGATTGGTTTAATGAGGACGAGCTGGGGCTGTTTTTAAACTTCTTCCTGATAAATGAACAATGAATAATCGAAAAATCACAGAAGCCAAGAGTTTTTAAAATTTAAAGATTGTTGACCTTCCTGTTGTGTGGCGTTCGAATAAAACGGCATGGATCCACAGCGACAATTTTCGTAATTGTAAAGGGTTTGAAGTATGTTAAGATGTGTTTTTACCGCCTAATATGAAAGTAAGAATTCAGGCCCTTGACCAAGAAATATTAAAAACTTCAATTTTTTTTACCGAAATACCGTTCTTAAAAAGGTTGTTGCTATATTAGAACACATTCAGACCAACAATTCCAGTGTTTCGGATATATCAAAAACCATTAACATTCTTGATGCAATTTCATGGATTGATAACGCTTGGAATTTTGTGACTTCTCAATGCATTCAACGGTGATTTGTAAAAGCAGGATGTTCACTTCATACTCCCATTGAAACTGATGACGAGGAACTAGTCGTAAACGTCGATGAGGCATTAGGCTCGTTAAGTATGGAGAAATTTGCCGATTATGTATCAGCAGACGATTCCGTAGCAATTTGTTGTGAGGCAAATGATGAAGCTACACTAATGGAAAAAGAATGTGGCCAGATTGATTCCGATGATAACCTCGAGGAAGGAAAATAACGTCCTAAGATAGAAGAAGCACTAAAAGCAATTGACACACAAATTTTTCTTTAAATTAATTTTCTTCAATTTTTATTGATGTGTATATAATATATATTGATGTTTTTTGGGGAAGTTTTCTAAAAAATATTTAAAATTAATTTTTTCCTAAAATTCAAAGAATTTTCATAAAATTTTAAAAACCCAAAAATTTTTGTTTAAATTTTTTAAAACATCGAGTGATATTTCAAAACTAGAAAACTCATCAAAATTCGAATTAAAATTCAAAATTTATACACTCAACGAAATATTTATAATGCCACTCGTCAAAGTTCTATTTTGAATGTACGTATTTGACGAATAACGAATGTTGTTTCGATTGTTTTAAACATGAATTAACGTGTTCTAAACAAACATATTTAGTTGATTGTCTCCCGTGATGTGTTGCTAGTAAAATTAGGAAATTTTTATAGTTTACTTGGGAAATGATTATAGTGACAATTAATTTATATTAAAACATAAAGGATAATAAAGGTAAAACCATAAACATTAATAATAATTAATATTAAAGCATAATGTAGGTTTTAATGGTTCTTTCGATAAATTTAAATTAAACTGATTTTGATTTTTAGACAATATGCCACGGGGCAAAGAAAGAAAATTAAACCAACTCAAACGGTGGTTCTTAATTTTATGAAATTAAAGCCCAATATTCTAAAAAAAAGATCTGGTCGACGTGCAACTATGTCTGCCCGGCAGAAAAGAGAGATATTTAGATGTGCAGCCGATTCTTCAATGAGCGCCGGCAAAATTCATGGCCATCTGAAACTGAACATAAGTCGTTGTCGGATACAACAAATTGTACACCAAGATAATCGCTTGGCATACCAGAAAAGGAAGAAGTTTCCTAGTCTTTTGGCACGTCACAAACGAACTCGTTTAGATTTTTCAGAAAATTATCAATTTTGGGAAAATGAGTGGCAATTCGTTGTATTTAGTGGCGAAAAAAAGATGGCGCCGATGGCTGTCAATATCATTGGCAAGATATTCGACGAAATTTAGAAACAAGAAAGTTCAGAAATTTCTTAGGCGGTAGTCTCATGGTATGGGGTGCTTTTGGATATTACAACAAGTCCTCAATCTGCTTCATTTCTTGTAAAATGAATGCTAAAAAGTATATAGAGCTTTTAGATGATGCACTGACAAAAGACTTTCTTGAGTCTCGAAATATACCACCATGGCCGGCATGTAGTCCCGTAATGGCCGTCAACGAGGCAATCCAGGAAGCATGGATGAACATTGACAAGGAATACTTACAAAGCCTTATTAATTCGATGACTTGAAACGTCTAATTTGTTGAACAATGTATGTACACACTCCAAGAGAAAAATTTTTAGTTTTAGCATTATAAATATTTCCTATATATGGAGTAATTTTGTTTTATTAAATATTTTGTGGAAGGCAGCTTAAATTTATAAATTGAACTATTGCGCTTATTAGCTTTTTATATAATTTAATGAAATAAATACTATTTTCTTATGTGGCCTGATATTTTGTTGTTATTCAAAAAAAGAAAATGGCATTATAATCGTTTCGTTGAGTGTAGTTAACTCTTTCTAAACTAGTGAATTTTGAATGTTGAAAAAATTGGAGAAATGCTCTAAAATTCAAAAAATGTCCACCATTAATTGGAGATCCCTATGAGCATTTAACACTTAAATTTTAAAAATTTTAAAATTCAGATCATAAATTTTATCTTCAGAATTTTGGAAATTTAAAATTTTAAAATTGTTTACTTTTTCATCGCCATATTTTGAGTTAAACATGAAAATTGTCAAATTTGATTTTTAATCTCAATTATATTTTATGGAAATTTCGACGTAAATGCTTGTTTCGTATACAAATATTTAAAAGAACTTTAAAACTAGATTGGTAGTTTGAATTATGTTCTAGAAATTAATAAATAAATATTAACAGCAAGAGTTTATTAATTTTTAAGTAAAGATAACCAGTTTTAACAAAATCAACTGTAGTTAAAAATGTTATACTACAATCATTTAGGTTTTTTTTTCTCTAGCAAGTCGATTACAGAACTTATTTATTTCTAATGAATTGGGGAAGTTGCAAACAAAACCATTTATTATTTTATAGTAACAATATAACGCTCGAAGGAACAAATTATGGCTCGTTAATGTCCACGGAATAACTGAATCCGGCCAAATTTTACAACCGCCATATCAAACAGTTTACGTTTACTAGTGTCTGGAGAAATTGAGATCCAGAATACTGCAGCAAATTTATGTAGAAATATATCCTCGGTAGTATAGTGGTGAGTATCTCCGCCTGTCACGCGGGAGACCGGGGTTCGATTCCCCGCCGGGGAGGATATCTTTTATAAATTTAGACATGTTATTTCTGTTGTGTTTTAAAAAATTTAGCTGTAAACCATTTACTGAAGCAACATGAAATTTGTCTGTCAGCATTTTCAAAGCTCGAAAGAACAAATTATGGCTTGTTAATGTCCACGGAATAACAGAGTCCGGCCAAATTTTATAACCGCCATATCAAACAGTTTACGTTTACTACTGTCTGGAGAAATTGAGATCCAGAATACTGCAGCAAATTTATGTAGAAATATATCCTCGGTAGTTTAGTGGTGAGTATCCCCGCCTGTCACGCGGGAGACCGGGGTTCGATTCCCCGCCGGGGAGGATATCTTTTATAAATTTAGACATGTTATTTCTGTTTTGTTTTAAAAAATTTAGCTGCGTAAACCATTTACTGAAGCAACATGAAATTTGTGTCAGCATTTTCAAAGCTCGAAAGAACAAATTATGGTTTGTTAATGTCCACGGAATAACAGTCCGGCCAAATTTTATAACCGCCATATCAAACAGTTTACGTTTACTACTGTCTGGAGAAATTGAGATCCAGAATACTGCAGCAAATTTATGTAGAAATATATCCTCGGTAGTATAGTGGTGAGTATCCCCGCCTGTCACGCGGGAGACCGGGGTTCGATTCCCCGCCGGGGAGGATATCTTTTATAAATTTAGACATGTTATTTCTGTTTTGTTTTAAAAAATTTAGCTGTAAACCATTTACTGAAGCAACATGAAATTTGTCTGTCAGCATTTTCAAAGCTCGAAAGAACAAATTATGGCTTGTTAATGTCCACGGAATAACAGAGTCCGGCCAAATTTTATAACCGCCATATCAAACAGTTTACGTTTACTACTGTCTGGAGAAATTGAGATCCAGAATACTGCAGCAAATTTATGTAGAAATATATCCTCGGTAGTATAGTGGTGAGTATCCCCGCCTGTCACGCGGGAGACCGGGGTTCGATTCCCCGCCGGGGAGGATATCTTTTATAAATTTAGACATGTTATCTTTGTTTTGTTTTAAAAAATTTAGCTGTAAACCATTTACTGAAGCAACATGAAATTTGTCTGTCAACATTTTCCAAGCTCGAAGGAACAAATTATGGCTCGTTAATGTCCACGGAATCACTGAGTCCGGTCAAATTTTACGACAGCCATATCAAACAGTTTACGTTTACTACTGTCTGGAGAAATTGTGATCCAGAATACTGCAGCAAATTTATGTAGAAATATATCCTCGGTAGTATAGTGGTCAGTAACCCCGCCTGTCGCGCGAGAGACCGGGGTTCGATTCCCCGCCGGGGAGGATATCTTTTATCAATTTAGACATATTACCGCCATATCAAACAGTTTATGTTTACTACTGTCTGGAGAAATTGTGACTTATTTAAAAAAACAGTTTAAAAGAAAAGTTTATGTAAATGTAAATAGTGTACATATAGTAATAACTAAAGGGTGTTTTTTTAGAGGTTCACAACTTTGAGTTGGCAACATTGCTTTATTGGACAACCCATTTAACAGCTGATAGTTGCTTTTTGTTTAGCTTGTTTTGACATTACATTATGGATAGAGTTACATCAGAGCAACGCTTGCAAATTGTTGAATTTTTTTATCAAAATAATGGTTCTGTTCGTCAAACTTATCGTGCACTTCGTCCATTTTATGGCGTACAAAATCGTCCTTCAGAGCGACTAATTCGAATAACAATAGATCGTTTTCGAACCACGTTTACTCTTAATGATAATGCGCACTGAAGAAGCTGTAGCCATTGTACAGGAAAGCATAATGCGCACTGAAGAAGCTGTAGCCATTGTACAGGAAAGCATTGAAGAAGATCCAAAACAATCAATTCATCGCCGTTCTCATAGCAACTGGGGTTGTGTCCTTCCACTTTATGGAAGATTTTACGAAAGGATCTTGGCTTAAAGCTTTCATAAGATTCAACTTGTCCAGAAATTAAAGCCAAACGACCATCTTATGCGCCGCCAATTCGGCGAATGGGCTGAAGCACAAATTGATATTGATGTTGAATTTCCATTCAAAATTTTGTTCTCCGATGAAGCCCATTTTTGGTTGATTGGGTAAGTAAATAAGCAAAATTGTCACATTTGGAGTGAGGATAATCCACAAACTTTTGTCGAAACACCATTACATCCACAGAAAATTACTGTTTGGTGCGCTTTATGGGCTGGCGGAGTCATTAGTCCATAGTTCTTCAAAAACGTGATGGTCAGAATGTTACTGTCAGTGGTGAGCGGTATAGGGACATGATAAAAAAATTTTCGTACCTCGAATATCGAATGGTATTTCGCGAATGACACGAGTAATGTTGGCTTCCAATGCCTCAATTCTAGCTGGTTTGTTTACGTAGGCTTTGGAATTTGCATAGCCCCAAAGAATAGAGTCTAGAGGTATCATACGATCTAAATAGCCAATTCAACGAATTGAACCGTGAAATTAATTGCTCGCCAACATGATATGTCAATAAGTAGATTGCCTCGCACGCTATATGGCAAATAGCGCCGACTTCTTGGAACCAAATGTCGTTACTTTTATCAATTTATCAAAAAACATATTTTTTTTGTAAATAAAAATTTGGAATATTTTCATTAATAACCCAAAATCGTAAAAAATTCAGTTAACTAATTTCTCAATAAAATCACAGAATTATTGCATCAAATTTTTAAATAGTTTTGAGAAAAGGATTAATAATTAGTTTAATATCCGGGCCCTGGAGTCCGCGTCCGTTCGGTGCATACTGTTATCCGTCTCTGACAATAATAATGCTAAATTCATAAATTTGCGTTTATTTATTTTATAGAACGTACCATAAAGTGTTAAGGATATAAAGAAATATCTGCACACAGTACAGTTATTATAACGAAGTACTAAACTCACTAGAGCTTTTTAGATATATGTGTATATACTGTATACTATATATAATGCTTCTTATGCACTATGCACATAATTTAAATTATTAATTTTTAAAGATGCATATACATATATATGTATTAATAAAATATTTACCACACATGTTAAAAAAGCGTATCCAGCCTCAATTTGTACGCTGCTACTTTTTTCACTATTTTTAAAATGTTCTTCGGCTTCCACTAATCTATTATTTAGCCACAATTTTATACCTTCCTTTGTATAATCTAAATCATTCATTTTTTTTATTAGTTTTATTTATAAACTATACAAAAAACTAAAATGCACAGTTTACACGAACACTATAGAGTTCACAACCAAATATGTATAAATTTTAGATTAATCACAAATATATTATATGTATATGCGCTATAGTTATGTAATTTCCTTATTTTTTAAACTTACACACACATGCAAACTTTTAAATTTATTTAAAATAATAATTCGAATTATTAATTAATTTAATAAAATTGAAAATACATCGAGAACCGTATACAATATTTTATTAGACGTACTCTTAGAAAGTAATGAAATAACTCAAGGAGATGTATAATCGAACTGAATGTCTAAATGCTTTTATGAATGAAAATTGGTTGTGCTCATTTGTGGCGCAAGGCAAATAGAATCATTTTCTGACTTTCCATCGTTTGTTTTCTGTTACTAAGTTTTTTTATTTTAAATTTTTGTTTTACACTCGGTCTAAATATTATAATTATTTTATGCGTATATGTAGCTTATATATGGGTTAACGATTTGGATTAGTGTGTTGGTTTAACATTTTTTATTCAAATTTATATCAATATGTACATATATTATGCAGCTACAAATTTAAACCTTCCTGTTTTTTGTTATACTCCAATTTTTGTTATAAATGTGAAGAGATTACGGGCAAATGACGGTTGATCGTGACAATTTATTTGAGTATATACATTTTCAATTTTATCATAAACAATATTTGGTACATACGGCTAAAGCCTGTTTGGTCTAACTTAAAGAGCTATACTTTCCTATTGAACTGTACAATGACAAATTTTTATGGTTTTGTTAATATAGTGGAAATCTTCTTGATAAATGAGGTATTTGTAAGCTTTACACAAATTTTGTTATTGTATAAATTAAAAATTTAATTTATAAAAGTTCACTCAATAAAATATTTAATGTGAAATATTGTAATTTCAAAATATACATTGCGCGACTAATGTTTGGGTCCACCAAGCAGGTAATTCCAACAGTTTTTTTTTAGGAATTCGTGAAAACAACTTGAGAAGCAAGTTGCGTGTTATGCAAAAAATAGTCTCCAAATGAAAAATTCAATTCGGATCCCCAGAAAAATTCTCAGTGATAAAATAAAATCATCAAAAAGATTTATAAGCGTCCAATCTCTCAGCATCGATATCTCTTATATTCAATGTTACTTTAAAGCAGATAAACGGTTTTGCTTCATTGTGGTCGAAATGAAATTCATTATTAATTTCGGAACTGGGCGGTCGCCACTGTGACAGGAACGGTTAAGCCGGCTATACACATTCAGGTAGACCTTTCTGTACTATTCTTATCATTGTCGAGGAGTGACAGTTTTCCTTCGTCGTATGATGCATACGAATTTCATTTACGTGAAGGTTATCGATTTCATTTATCGATTTCATCAGAATTGGTCAAAATTGGATTTCCTTAAACTTCGTTAGACGTCAGCTGCCAAAACATCACTTGTCGATGATATGGCAAATCGGATATATATGGTTTATCTGATAATACTGCCTGCGGAATAACGGAAATTGCAGAAAGATTTTAACGTTTACTCGAATATAGTACCTTGCATGTTTTATTCAAATTTAACGTTGGGTGTGATGCTAATGCGCACCACACAATTTGGGGCAGCACTGATATCAACTAAAGGTGTGAGTTATTTTTGGATTACTTATTAAATACTAACTTTTGGGTGTCTAATATTTGCCAAAAACCCACATTTATTATAAAAACCGCCAGGAGGGTCTGGACGTAACCTCAGATAATATTTATCCTATGGTTAAGCAATGGAGAGTGGCGGGGGAACATTCCTTCTCTGACCACCGATATGTAACATTCAGCGAGGAGGATAGGTCCAGAAGCAAATGATTTTTGCAGAAGCTGTATGGAAGAGGAGGAGAAAGACACGGCAGTCCACCTCCTATGCTTATGTCCGACTTTGGCACACAAAAGACATAAATATATGGGTAGATTCTTAATGGACTGCCTCTCTGATCTCGAAAACTGTAAGGTGTGAGAAATATCACGATACATAAGTAGCACATGTAAGAACCTGTGGTACAACAGTGGACCGTCATCGGTCTAAGTGTGCCGTAGCAGCCACTCAACCTAACCTAACCTAACCGCTGAAATAAAAATCACTATCTTGCGCAATGCTCATTTTTGATTTTTTTGTTGTAAGTGCCGCTAGATAAATAAATAAATGAAGAGCTTCACGATTTGTGTATGGTTGAGCTCTGCCTCTTAATAATAATTTCGATTTTGTTTGTTGGCATTTTGCGCTGGATGTATAGTGTAGACAAAATATAAATCCTAGAGTCTCCTATAGAATAAAACAGGTTATAGATTTACTTAAGAGAAATTTAGTTCCGAACGCTGATTAGATGCACCCGAATTTTATTTGCCACTGGATAATAATCCAAATCACACGTCAAGTGTAGTTAAGTAATAGCTATACTATATATTCATCGGTATCATATGACATCTCTTCCAGATCACAACGAACAACGTTTACAAATAATTAAAATTTACTACCAAAATTCCGAGTCCGACTGCAACTCCAAGAGCGTTAATTCCAATTTTCAAGTGCTTTTTTGGCGAAACGGCTTCGTTAACAAACAGAATATGCGAAATTGGGCATGTGAAAACCTTCATGGGCTTCAAGAAACACCACTTTATCCACAAAAAATAACTGTATGATCGTGTGATTTAACACTTCTAAACTTTTTTTTATCGAGCTACGTTAAATCATTAGTCTAACGAATTGACACCTGCAAATGTGCCCGTGGTAAATGTTTTAATTGTGTTTCAAGCCAATAATAAAATTTTCGAGAAATCTCAAATGGTTTGCGTGTTATTTAAAAATTATTTTGGAAAACCCTTATGCATATTTATAGTCTTAATTGATTGGCTTCGCACTAGCAACAAACCCGACCTAAGTGATTATTTTGAATATTTTGTCAGCATATATCAGAGTTTTGAATAACATTGGCCATGATATTTGTGAAACCGATGAAAAATTACTGATGAGAGCCTTACGGTACTTCTGAGTGTGCAGTAATTTGTCTTGATTTTCTATGCCACCATTTTCAATATAATATTGTCCACCTGTATGATATGCCCAGATCTAGTTCACAAATGCATTAGAGAACCGAAATTTTGAATTATTTTTACATGAACGACCGAGTTGAAAGCTTTTTTAGAAGGAGTATTGTACGTATATGCGATGTCAACTTGCAAGTGTTGTTGAATGTCAATGCCAAACGATCGATGTCACAAATTATTTCTGCATTTGATATTGGCAAATGAAGATACTTATTTGATCTCCTTATTCCATTTCGAAAAATTTTGTTTGAAAGTTTTAAATTCAAATTTTTTAAAATATTTGTTGCATAATTTGATTAGCTCCAGTTAGTAGTGTGCCGCCAGATAAAATGAATGGGTCGCAATGCTCTACGCACAATAAAATTGAATTTCGGAAACATTCAAGATTATACATTTTTTTTATGAAACTAATAAAATTATTGTTTCCTTACAAGATTTTTCTTTCAAAATCCTCTAAAGGATTCTACCGCTTTAAAACTGTTCAAACATTTAGTACTGGATGGCTTAACAATAACATGCCACTAGTTAGCTGGCGGACGATTAACTTTAATCGTGTTCTATTTTCACATTTAAAATAAGGAAATACTTGATTATTACAGTAATTAACAATTAAAATATTACATTTTACGTATATGTAAATCAGCTTGCCTTTATATATTATTTCACTTAACTAAAATATGTATGTACAAATGTGTATATGTCCCCAAAAACATACGACATTCTTGACTATATCTGTAAACGATTTTCTTAAAATAAGTACGATCATTATACCGAGAGTTCCGCAAAAGGATCTATTGTTCAAGCTTGGAACTTTTGGGATTAATCACTTGGAACTTTTGGTTAGTGCCTAACATGAAACGACCACAGAAAGAAAGGAATTTGTTGCTTAACACTTTAAAATATAATGAAATTCGGGTTGTTTTGCTTTCTTTTGAGTTCATTGTTCAAAGTTTTTTTATTTTTTTTATTATTTTAAATATTTCAACTGATTACATATATCATCTAGTAATTTGTCTATCTTTCTTATATTAATTTTGCAGAGAGTTAACCCATTAGTTAGTCTCTAAAATTTTGGCCGCCCTCTTATTGTCTTCCCAATTCCAGTGGTTTCTTTCTTTGGAGCCTTCGTACTCCATTTGGGTTACTCAGCATACCACGTAACTCAACATGTTGACCAAGCCGTTGTATGTGTTTCTTTGCACGAATTGTTATCTTTTCGCTGACGTTTTCCATCCGGCGGTCCCTATGTAGGTTATCGTTTCTTATGTACCAAGGAGTGTTCACTATTCCACGTAACACTTTATTTTGAAAAGCTTGTATGTATATTATTTTAATATTGGTTTTCTTAGAACAGCCCCAAAACTGAATACCATAAGTCCATATAGGTTTTAAAACTTGTTGGTATAGTAGAAACTTATTAGGTATTGACAGCTCTGAATATCTTCCCATGAGCCAATACATATTTCTATATTTAATGTGTAGTTCCTCCTTTATCTTTTTAATGGGCTCTTTCCATTTTAATTTAGCATTGAGGGTTATGCCAAGATACTTGGCCGTGTTAGCATAAGGGCTTGTTTGGAATTTGGTTCTATTGGTATCCAGTTAACTATTTGATTGGTAAACTTAACGTCCGTTGATTTTTCTCCATTTAGCTTAATACGCCACTTTTTGGTCCAGTTACTTAGTTGGTACGTAGCCCGTTGCAGTTTTCTAGTTGCTTCGTCTACTTTATAACCAGTAGCTAAAATTGCAGTATCATATTCGCGGATTGTTGCTATATTGTTGTCCCGCGTGTGTTTGGTAAGTCGCATGTGTAAAGTAAATACAAGACTGGCCCTAGCACGCTACCTTGAGAAACCCCTGCAGATACCCTCTTTAGCTCGGAAAATTCTGTTATCAATGTAAGATTTCAATATCTGAAAGTATTCTTTTGGCAAATCTCGATGCAGTTTATATTCCAATTCAGGATGCCATACTTTATCGAAGGACTGTGCTACATCCAGAAATATTGTTGAGCATATTTTCTTATTTTCAGGTCATCTTCAATAATACTTGTAATACTGTGAATTTGCTCTATAGTGGAGTTTCAGGCTTATAAGTTTCATCCTTTTGTCTAACAGTTTCTCAAAATTTTTCGAAAGTACTGGAAGCAGAGAAATTGGCCGGTATGACTTTTTATGATTAAATGGTTTGTTGGGCTTTGGTATCATAATTATTTCTGCTACTTACCATTGCACAGGTACATATTTCAGTCGATATGAAGCGTTTTTTTTTTTTTTTTTTTTTTTTAAATATGAAGCGTTGATTATATGAAGAAATTTTCGCACCCCGTTCTCAGGAAGTCACTATTTCATCTGTCATTTCATTAAATCAAAACCTGGAGATTTTGTCGTATTTATGTTATGGTAAATTTCATCTTGCAACTCTCGTAGAGTTATAGGTGGTATTTCCCTACAATCCTCCTTGTGCTCTGGTATTAGATTTTCATCTGCTGATTGTCTAGTATATGGTTGGAACTGCTTTCCGTTTGGCCCTTGTTACCCAATTTCATCATTTTTTATTTGACAACTTAGTCCTTTTTTTGCTTTTTTAGCTTTCTATAGAGAATACTCAGTTTCTTTATTGTCTGTAAGACAACGAAGATAACGGGTGACCAATTCACTTTTTAGTTCTGTAATTCCTTGCTTAAGTGTATTGCACAGGTAATTCGTTTGCTTTGTGGTGCTCGGTTTTTCTGCCGTGTTTTTCTTGCTTTCCGTTTTTCATTAACCAACATCCTGATCTCGGCTGGATAAGTGAAATTATTACGCTCCTAGTTTTGGATTACAGAGGTGCTATTCCAAGCTGCTTGTTGTATATTATTAATTAATAGTTCCACTTCATTTTTTAATTGAACCGGATGCTTCATTGGTACAAGAAGGTGTTGTCGTCGGTGTTGTCGTCAACCAATTTCCTAAATAATTCCCATTTGGTTTTATTATTTGTTAGTCTAGGTGGATTTTCCTTGTTAACAATCGTGGGACTCCCAGTCATAATGACAGACGAGTGGTTCGATGAGAGATGTGCACTATTTTCTAGAAAAATGTGGTTTTCGGATATACCTCTTGCAATGTAGAAATCAATTATGTAGATCCGGAGTTTTCCTTGTGTCAGTATGCCAGTACGTTGGTTTTACTCCTGAAAGAAATTCACAATTGTAAGCTCGACCTGCGGCGTATAGTTCTCTACCGTTTGGAGTTGTTAATCTTAACCCCAGAAAGTATTTTTTGCCTTAAAAACACCTCCAATGATAAAATTAAATCCTAGCTGGTTCAATAACTTTTTATAATCCTCTTTATTTAAATTATGTCTTGGAAGACAATAAATTGAACAGACATTGAATATTTTGTTGTTGTTACGTTAAATGCTGATAGTAGCTACCTGCATACATTCTTCTTTAATTTTTATTCCCTCATCATGTTGAATATTTTCTTTCACAAATATTGTTGATCCTCCTCTTGCTCTTTCTGCTGGATGAAAAGCATGATAAGAAACGTAACCACGTATTTTGTTATATGAGGTTTTAGTATAAGATGGATTTCTGATATTAAACATATATCAATTTTTTCAGTATTTAAAATGAATTCTAATTCTGGAATATATTAGATTATTCCATTTGCATTCCAGATTACAATTCTTAATGTTTTATTTATCATTTTACTTTTGTATTATATGGATGTTATTTCATCCATTGTCGCCTGTTTAAAGCATCTACGGAAGCCGTGCATTTAGCGCTTCGATGCTTTTAAATATTTTTTCAAGCATAAATGTATCTTTGGAGTCTTTGAAATTTACTGATTTTAGTGGGGTCGTACTTTGTAGCCCGGATGCCACCACTTGCGAAAACGACTTACAATCGGTTACTTTACTCGATATAGATGTGGTAAAGTTTCCTAGGTCGGTGTTTACGCTATTGGCTACCTGTGTTTTATAATATGATGGACCTTGCCGTGATTTGTCTCTATATTTTTATAGTTCCTTAGCTACTATGCAGCCTCTGTAGTTTGCAGGATGTTGCTCTTTGCGGTTAACAAATGTTGGAGGGGAATTTCTATTTAGTGTATACGCCAGAGCAGGGTGCCTTCCAAGGCACTTTACACATCTTGGCTTTCTATTGCAGTATCTTTGCGTATGGTTAAAACCTTGGCACTTCTTGCATTGCCCAGTGGATTTCCGTAGTGCTTCTATTTTAACCCTCATGTTTAAAATAACCTTTAGTATTAAAGATGGCTTCTATATTTTCTTTGTTATTTAAAGTTAACATAAATAACGGGAGACCTCTTTTAGCAACTTTAAATTCGGACCCTTCTTTGACCTTCTCTCTTTTTATTATATTTGCTGCATTTTCTATTTGCAGTCCTTGTCGTTGGAGATCTCCCATAATGTCTTTTATTGCACAGGTTGGGTGGAGACCCCTTGCCATAACCTTTATTGGGCGGTTGCTTTTATTTTCATATGTATATACCATTCGATTTTCTCTAAATTCAGCTTTGTTGATAAGGCTCTATAAGTATCAGAGTCCGGTGTGTAGATTTTCCATACATTGTTGTTTAATGATATTACTCTGTATTCCTTATCCTATTGTTAAAAATGTAATTAATTTAGTAAAGTAAGCGCAAGCATTTATTTTAGAATTTTGAAAACTACATTTACTACGAAAAATATGAATAATAAAACTTAATGGACATACTGTACATCCACACATTCGAAATCCCATCTAGGAGATATAAGAATAGGAAATATGTTTACATTCTATTATATTTGCTTTGTATATTTTAATGGAAAACCTGAGTTTATTCGCTAAATTGAAAATAAATTTACCATAAACTTATTGATACAAGTTGTACCTATAATGAATTAAACAAAATTATTACAGTAATTTCCAGGAACTGTAAATCGAAGAAAATTGATTTTGTCTTTTATTCCATCATAAATAATGCATAACTGTAAATTACAGTAATAAGAAAGTTTGAAAATTTTACAAAACTTTTCTAAAGCTTTTATTTAAATAAACTTCTAAAATTATTTTGTTTCGTAAAATACATCCATATATTATCCAACAAAAGCTAATTTATCGTTGTATTATGGATCCAAATGGGGTTTTCGGCATATGTTTTTACATTATATAACCATTAAATTACAAACCGTGTCAATTTTAATAAAGCTATGAAATATAAGCCAGATATTAATTCCCAAAACCACAACAAATTATAACCGTAATTAGAACTTAAATATGCTTAGAAATTATTTTAATGCAATTAAATATTCTATGTAGGTACACAAAATTCGTGTGTCAAGTTAATTACTACACTAATATGTATACATAGTTGGATGTTTTACATACATGCATATGTATACACATAAAAACTTATTAAAACGCGCAAAGACGCAGGAGGATGCATGTATATACGAAATCCAAAATAAAAAACTAAACGAATGAATAATTAATAATAATGTTATAAGAAGGGTAGGAACAATTAATTATCGATAATTATATTTTAGCACGCTATACCTATATCAACATACATACATTCATGATTATATGCATGTATCTTGGTTATTTAACACCCACTCTACAGTGAAGGAATCAAATTAGAGTGTTATATAACCCTCAACCTCTTATTTACATATTATAATTCGAACTTAAATCACAGCCACACAAATCCAATTACATAAACCGTAATTTCTTATGTAATTATATAAATAAATTATGTAATTGTAGAAAAACATAGGAAGGAAAACATAAGGATTAGATTATACAATACACCGATAGGATCAAAAAATCTTTTCTATTTCTCTACTTTAATTTATTTTTCGAATACATACCTATACCTACTTACCTCACATCTATATTTTTCCATTTTCATTCATTTTCCATTTCCAGTTTTTATAATAATATTTTCATTCACAATTGACCTTCGTTGTTGTGGAATTAAAGTTTCATAAACATGAAAGCTTCATGTGTATACACATATTATGTATACCTTAACTACAAAACATCACAAAAAAGCTAAGTATGTATATAAGATATGCTAAAAAAGCTAAGTATGTATATAAACTATGTACATATGTATAACTAAAATTAAAAAATGCAAACGAATAAACCAACCCGTACATACTCGTGTATACAATGGCATTCAAGTTATTTTACTTGCAGGGCTATTTTCGTTATGCTTGAGCCGAAAACATGCACGAGATATTTTCTTTATTTGTTTTTCCCAGCCTTGATGGAAATTTTATGGTACGAGTATGTTTATGTTACATATTTCAATACCAACTAAAATCTAATCATTATAAACCCTTGTTACAGTGATGTCCTTAAAGTCAGTGCCTTATCAAAAATATTGTGGTTACTAAAGGGTTTTCCAATAAGAGGTTTCATTTTGAATCGCCTGCTATTTGGGCAGCTGTCATCTTTTGACATTTGACAAGTAGCAACTACGCCATTACTAAAAACGGTACGATACACGCTTCAACAACGCATTGAAATTGTTAAAATTCACTAGAAACAGGATGAAAATTTGGCGGTCACAGTTCGCAAAACTAAGCCACTTTTTGGTCGTCGTGAAGCACCTTCTCGGCCGGCAATAGTGAAACTGGTTGAAAAATTTGAGCTGTTGGCACAAGTTAGTGATGTGAAGAATCGAAACCGTGTGCGTCGCTCAACAACAACTGAGAATATTGCTGCTGTAGCCCGTATAGTGTTGAAGAAAACCCAGGTTAGTCGATACCTCGTCGATCTTTGGAATTAGACATACCACAAACGACATTACACCGTATTTTGCATAAAGACTTAGGTCTTAAGACTTTTAAAGTTCAGTTAATACAAGAACTCAAGCGGGTCGATCACCATAAACGTCGTATCTTCGCTCCTGGGTCCTTCAAATGCATCAAAATGATCCGAGTTTTCATCTAAAAATCATCTTGAGTGACGAGGCCCATTTACACCTCGAAGGCCACGCTAATAAATAGAATTGTCGCATTTGGGGCTCAGAAAATCCAAGAATGATTGTTGAAAAGCCTCTCCATCCTCAACGTGTCACTGTTTGGTGCGGTTTTTTTGCTGGCGGTGTGATTGTACCTTACTTTTTCGAAAATGAGGCTGGTGCAATTGTTACGGTGAATGGATTGCGCTATACCGAGCTATGATTAATGATTTTTTATGGGCGGAATTGGAAGATATTGATGTGGACGACGTTTGTTTTCAGGAAGACGGCGCTATGTGCCACACAAGCAACGAAACAATCTTAATTTTGCAAGAAAAGTTTCCTAACAGTGTTATTTCTCGAAGAGGTGATCACAATTGGCCACCGAGATCTTGTGATTTAACACCTTTAGACTTTTTTCATTGACGCCATTTGAAAGATAAGGTCTATGCCAATGCTCCACAATCGATTCAAGACCTTAAAGATGAAAATCGTGAAGTTATCGAGGACATACAGCTGCAAATGTGCGAATTGGTCATGGAAAATTTCATGAAAAGGATATGATGCTGCAAGTGTAGCCGTGGCAAATGTTGATGGCATAACTTCCTCTTTACAATGAAATAAACATTCATTGATTTCTCTTAAAAAACGTGACAGTGAATTTCATACTAAAAAAATAACAAATTACACTGTTAAATTTGGCTATTTTTCCAATTGGAATTTTATTTATACAAAAATTTGAATTTGAGGTGTTTTGTTAATTGTATGCTGCCACCTTTCCGTCCATAGTAATTAAATTAGAATGGCCGGTTAGATTTTCACAGAATTTTGAAGTTTCGTGTTTTTAAACCAATTTTGTAGGGAATTTACCTAAAAGCTCTTCATTTTGATCGATTTTTAAAATTTTGTACCGCCGATCCCAGGCTATTTTGAATCTTTATGATCAAAAAAATTAAATTCTGATGAACTTTACTATTTATTTTACACCATTTAGAATTTCAGTGTTTTGAATAATTTTTATTATTTTTCCCAATTGAATTTTTTATTATTTTTTCCAAGCATTAATTAATTAATTTTTTAAGCATTTCAACTTAAATAGGCGATAAAATCTGTACATTAAAATAATTAAATAACCAAAATTGTAGAGATGTCTACAGGTTCTCGTTTACATTTTCATACAGATTCAAAACAGCCTAATCTATCTGAAAATATATGCCAATACCCGTGGACATCTCTAGGAACGGCGGTACAAATTATTAAAAATCGTTTAAAATGAAATCGTTTACGTAACTTCTAAATGGTATAAAATAAATAGTAAAGTTATTTTTCTTGATCAAACATATTCAAAATAGCCTTAACTATTAGAAAAGATAGACGAGTATCGGCGGTACAAAATTTTAAAAATCAATCAAAATCAAGAACTTTTAAATCCCATAAACAAATAGAAAAGTTCATCAGAATTTAATCTGATTGACCACAAAAATCCTAGGTGGTCTAAACTATTCGGAAATATACATGAGTATCCGTGGACACATCTATGATAGGCAATGATTAAAAATGATTAAAATTTGTTTAAAATCACGAAACTGCAAAATTCTGTGAAAATCTAACCGCTTAATCTAATTTAATTCCTAGGAACGCAACGGTGGCAGTTGCTCTAAGCTATCCGAATATGTACTCGAGAGTATGTAATTATTTTTAGAATCGACAGTATACAATTTACAATACACCTCAAATTAAAATTTTCCTATAAATAAAATTCCAATTAGAAAAATTGATAAATTTAACAGTGTAATTTTTTGTTATTTTTTTTTAGTATGAGTGAAAACTCATTAAAAAACTCTCGTTTATTTTTAATATCAAAATAAAACCTCTTATTGGAAAACCCTTTATATTATATTGTAATGTTATGTTATAGCCAGTGAAAAAAAAAGAATTAATTTAAAAATTTTCCATGTGTGGTTTCCATAGCAACAATGTTTTCTGTTTTCTCCATTACGGACGGACGGACCTATCTATTAGTAAACAAAGGAATAATTTAGTGTTAAACATGACATTCAGAAAAGATATTATGTCATCATATTTAAAAATTTGAGAAAAGGCAGCTACCTAGTGTTTAAAAAGTAAGGTATCTTGAGTGCTATTAAGTAAGGTATCTTGAGTGCTCACAATTTCCCCATATGATTGCTCTTTTAATTGTACCGTTAATCTTTCATCTACAACAGCTGGCTCAAAATTTATAAAAGGATACGTAAAAGTTGTGCGTTCAGTTTATTATGAGAAATTTTCTGAACTATTAATCATCCCATGCTAACTGGGTAGTTAACGGAGACGTCAATTGATTGCAAAAATGAACGGGAATGAAGTTTCTATGGAGTTTTTATGGAACGGTATAAATGTCAAAAAACCTATCAAATGTCGGATTGTCTCATGAAAATGTATTAAACAGTTTCGAATAAAACAAATTAATTTATACAAAATTAAAATTATAAAACATTAAAATATCATTCAAACTACTAAAAGAACTGATTTAAAATGAAAATTAATTTAAAACTAATAAATTATTTAAAATAAAAGCAGAAGTATTCTAATAAGAACGTCTCATTAAATTTAAAAAAAAAAATTAAATAGTAAATTTGCACAAACAGCAACCATATAGAAATTGACCATAAGGCTCTAGTCTAACAGATAAAATACCAAAATAACTGAAAATATAGACCCTGAAGGTTCTCATCCGTTCCCAAAAATCTCGAGAGATCTATGTGAAAATATGACGCGGCTCACAACTTGATAATTTCTATTAAACTCATTTTGCACAAACAGCCACTATATAGAAATTGACCATAAGGCTCTAGTCTATGAAAAAAATGCCAAAGTTATAAAATAAGTAGACCCGGAAGAGTGTCATCCGTTCCCGAAATTATCGAATAATTCATATGAATATATGACGTCACAAGCAATTTTATAATTTCAATATAGGAATTTTGCACAAACAGCCACTATATAGAATTTGACCATAAGGCTCTAGTCTATGAAAAAAATGCCAAAGTTATAAAATAAGTAGACCCGGAAGTGTGTCATCCGTTCCCGAAATTATCGAATAGTGGCTGTTTGTGCAAAATTCCTATATTGAAATTATAAAATAGTATCATCACTAAAAACTGGCAAAGTGGCAAACCATCCACATTTAAATCAATAGATAAAATTTGCAGCAAAAGGCCAGCACAATTTCAACATGCATATATTCTCCTACTTTCGAGTCGGTTTCTGTATCTGGACATCAGTGTTGATCCAATTAAAGGCTTCATGTTCAAAGCCAAAATTTTTGTAATTGACATTTAAATTCGGACCCTTCTTTGACCTTCTCTCTTTTTATTATATTTGCTGCATTTTCTATTTGCAGTCCTTGTCGTTGGAGATCTCCCATAATGTCTTTTATTGCACAGGTTGGGTGGAGACCCCTTGCCATAACCTTTATTGGGCGGTTGCTTTTATTTTCATATGTATATACCATTCGATTTTCTCTAAATTCAGCTTTGTTGATAAGGCTCTATAAGTATCAGAGTCCGGTGTGTAGATTTTCCATACATTGTTGTTTAATGATATTACTCTGTATAATCATGTATTCATATTCGTCAAGTAAAAGGCTTTCAATTCGGTTTTCTGTAATTGACTTAAACATTCAATAATATAACAATTTAACTATTTAGTGGTGAAGATATTTCTATTGCTCATTCTCCGAATCTCAGCAAATTAATTGGATATTGGATGTGCTTTTGCTTCGAAATAGTTTAAATTATGTAGTACTATATGGCTGCGATTACGAGTTCAGAGGCTACTCTTACTAGGAGGGTATACCTAAGCAGATTTGTAGACGGAAACAGCGAGAATGGTGGAAGGCCGAGGTTCTGAAAGTATATCAACTGAGCATTGAGCGCAATTCACGTAATTTCTTTAAAGGAATTACTGGATTGCACCATACTTTCAGGCCTGCGTCAACTGCTATTCGGGGCCGGGATGGAAACTTCTGTGTCAACATCGGCACAGTACTCGATGCATGGAATGGACAATTCGAGCAAACACCTATCAAGTGCCAATTTGAGTCACCTCAAATACAGACTGTGGAGATCTACATTGAGGATCCATCTTATGAGGAATTCACTATAGGGCCAGCCAGAGACTAAAACGAAACTGCCCAACTACATTAATTCGGAGCTCTTAATGTGATACTTTGTGAAACTGCCTTTTCGACCTTATTCGATTAGTATGGCGAACCGAAGTAATGCCTGACGAATGGAAAGTGGCCGCGATGTGCCTTATCTTGAAGAAATATAGCTCTCCTTTGCACAGCATATAAGTCAATGTCCTATACATTATATTGGATAGAATCACACCTCTAGCGGAGAGCCTGGTTAGGGACTATCAAGGAGGATTTCGTCCCAATCGATTCTATCTAAATATTATGACACTTCCAAGATTTCCGACAAGCCTATAACTGGATCAATCGAGAGAGTTTGTGGTGTGAGCTGGAATATCTATAGGTATGCCAACAAAATAGGTACGATTGTGTAGAATGACAATGACACAGTCTCAATGCCGTCTCAAAGTTGAGAACAAGCTATCAAAAATGTTTGCAGTTAGATGCTCTGTCCCCGATACACTTTAACCTCATGTTGGAGTACATCTTTCGTAAAACTGAAACAGCTCAGCGTAACATCTTATATCGCCAGTCCCATCAGGTGCTTGCATATACAAATGACATATGCGCGATTGTATTGAATAGCAACGGAGTGAAAGGAATACTTATTCCGCTTGTAGAGTTTTCGGCTTCTGTTGGACTCCAGATCAATGAGTCCAAAACGAAATACATTATATCTGGTTACAGGGACAATGGCATGCCAGCTTTTAGTAGTGGCCACTACACGTTTTAGGGAGTGATGAGGTTCAAATATTTGGGTTCTCTTATCACGCTCGATAACAGTGTGGGTGAGGATATTAAAGTGCGGCTGGCAGCTGTCAGTTGTGCTTTGTATCCTCTAAGGCCACTGATAAAATCTAAACACCTATCAAGTGACGTGAAGCTGAAGTTTTACAAAGCGTTGATCAGGGCCGTTGTTATGTTTGGATGTGTAAAACAACTTTCAACATTTCGTGGAAGTGCTGGTTTCCACAATTCTATATTTAGTCACACGTTTGAGCTTATCTGAAAAATCCATTAGTTTCATAATATTATTTGCTTCTGCATTCCTGCCACTTCATTGCAACTGTTTGATGAAACAAATCGTGATGAAGGATTTTATGTTGTAGTTAACAAAATGTTCAAACATCTCTTTAAACCTCTATCAATATCAATTAAACAAGTCATCAAGAATATAACTTTATAGTTCCAATCACAATCCAAATACAAAAATATTTTTTAACTCTTCGATCAATCACATAAATTATTTTATTATAAATTTTAAAAAGTTTTTTTAAAAAAATGTTTAAGATAATTAATATTTTAAAAGATGGTGTTAGTTTAAAAGTCTAAAAATAAATATAAAGATTAGTTAATGATTTAAATAGTTATTTATCTATATGGTGAATTACAACAACAATGTGTAATTAAATTATGCTCGTAACATGTATTTGCATGAAGGGCATGACAATTAGTGAATTGGCATTGGTAGTTTCCTAGTCCTAGAATATAAATATTTATATAAATATAAGTATATGGACTATACATTAATTTTAGTGAACAAACCAGATCCATAAGATGTACCACAGCAGCATGCATCATGAAACATTTTGTGCGAACAATACGAGTAAACAGATGAATCGCACAGTGGACAATCAGAATTTCTTAAAAATGGGTTTTGCCGCGACGATGGTAATGAATTTAAACTATTTATGTTTCCAGCTGGAAATAAACGTACACATATACATAATTATATAATATATTCAACTCTACTGGTTAATTAATTGTCTTTAAAAAAAAAACGAAACTAATAATTAACATAACATTCAGCAAATAAATTTTATTTGAGTTGAAACTAGTTCATTGAACTATTTTATTTGAAACAATTCAAGAAACTTGATTTTATTGTTTATATTCAAAGTGAAATTTAGTTGTTTAAAATACACTGACCAAAAATAACAAAAACCGTAGGAGTCACTTATAGCAAAATTGTGCCAATTTTATTTTCGCAACATCACGACAATACTATGTGATGACATGATATAGTCTAACACTATTTCGCAGTTAACTAAAATATTATTTATGCAAATTCACATAGAACATAGTGGTTTTTCTTTTATTCTAGAAATATGTATGTATACCGGCTGGCTGGTTACTCAGCTTAGCTTTTATGAAAATGTCAAATAATTTATACCGTATGTAGTTTATCGCGCATACAGTATACCAACAATAAGTTATATAAATAAATAGGTTTAATCACCGGTATTAGGCAAGGTTGCACAGTTTGCACCACTTATAATAACAGCACCAATCAAAAATATATGACACAATTGTATTTTCATCCTTATTCTCATTATTTTAACTATTTTCAGATAAATTAACAATTTACAGCTCCGTATGTGTGTTATGAATGAATATTCGAATGAAACTAAATATTTATAAAAACATTTTAATAAACATCTACAAGAATGAAACCGTTATTTTAAGAAATATACATATATAACACACGTACATACAAAAATTGGTTGTTATTGTTGTGGTAAGATTTACATTAAGAAAATATCTTCAAACTTAAGAGGTAATAGTATGGCATAACATAACCGAATAAAAAACATTATTTGTATGTAATATGTTATTGCTTTGATCTTAATATCCAGTTAGAATGATTAAATTGTCTGTTTCGATATTTTACAGTTCTATATATTCTTACATATTTGTGAATGTTTTATTTATTGACCGTACCAACATTAATACAAAATATTCATGTAATTAGTTACTTCATTGATTATACCTATTTAGAGTTAATAAATGGCAGGGTCGGCCGGTATGTACGAATGTATGGTGCAAAATTTATTCGCATAAATTCGCAAAATTAATTTAATCAATTTTAGAACATCATGGAAATTATATATTCAACATTTGTCTTGATAACTAAATTTTTGAGACAAAAGCATGATTCGGGATTAACCGTGTAATATTTATTTTAATCTCGGTGCTGGAGTTTTAGTACAAATAATAAATGTCAGCATATATATAGGTATGATAAAAAAACGAACTAATCTGATTTTAAAATCACCCATGTACATATGTGCGTATAGTTGCTATACCAACGATCAGCGATGGACGAGGTAGAATATACCATGTAATCTAAATAAAAAATAAAATAATGTCAACAACCTACGATATTTTAGCGATTTGAAATCGAATGCACCAGTTCGCAGGAGTATTTTGTAAAAGCGTTCATCTAGAGGTCATTTTTTCATTTGTTTCTTTTTTTTCTTCATTTGTTTTTAACACGCAATCGAAAAACAGCAATTTATCGACTATTTTAATCAGCTGGGCATTAAATTTATCGCAGGGGGCGACTACAATGCTAAACATCTGCAATGGGGTTCGAGATTAACAACACCCAAAGGAAAGCAACTATATGAAGCAATGAACGAAAAAAATCTAGATTATTTATCTTCTGGACACCCAACTTACTGGCCATCAGATAGAAATAAAATACCTGATTTAATAGATTTTTGTATAACAAAAGGAATTGCACGCACCAATGCTCAGGTAGAAGATTGCTATGACTTATCATCTGATCACTCACCAATAATAATAACTCTGAGTACCAGAGCTTTAAAAGCAGAACCACCCCAACGTCTAACAAATAAATTAACTAAATGGGCTCTATACCGAAATATAGTGGAACAAAATTGCCAATTGGATATCCAACTTTGCACCCCGGAAGATATTGATGCGGCGGCGGATGATTTAACACATATATTGGAAATAGCAGCAAAAGAGGCTACCCCTGATATTCACACCTCTGACAAAGTTAATAAGCCTTCACCTAATATACTGCACTTAATCCAAGAGAAAGGGACAATACGCCGGCTATGGCAGCAGCAAAAATCTCCATTACTAAAAGGGAAATTGAATAGGGCTATTAAAGCCCTTAAACGAGCATTGAGAGAAGAAGAAGACTCAGGAATCCAGAGTTACCTTAGTTATGCCGCCCTCTGTAGCACAGTAAGTAGCGTCCTTGCTTTGTTATTCGAGGGTCTCGGGTTCGATTCCCGGTGGTGACCAAAAATCACGGTTGGGTGTTTTTAATGTGTAAGTAACTGTGTTTGTCCGGGTATTGCACCGTGGGCCCATGTGGCATTGAGTGCTGGAATAATCTGCCAACTTTAATTTTTTTTTTTTTACCTTACTGAACTCTCGGCGACCGAGAAGACAGATTATTCACTATGGAAGGCAACAAAAAAACTAAAGAGGCCAACATTATCGAATCCACCAATTAGGCAACCAGATGGACATTGGGCCAGAAGTGACGTAGAAAAGGCTACTGCTTTCTCTAACCACTTGAAAAAAGTATTCACACCAAACGAAAAAACTGGCAACAGTGAATTACCAAAGTTTACGGAGGATCCTTTGAAACCAATTCCTTTAAAATTTAAGTGGAAAAAAGTTAAAAATCTATAAACCCAAAGAAAGCTCCAGGACACGATTTTATTACTTGAAAAATGATCAGAGATGAAGCTCATAACTTATATCTTTAATGCGATTATGAGATGTGAGTATTTCCCTAAAAAATGGAAAATATCGCAAATAACAATGATTCCAAAGCCTGGAAAAGACGAAACACAAGTCGCATCGTACAGGCCAATAAGTATACTTCCGATGATTTCTAAACTTTTTGAAAAAATGATATTACAAAAATAAAAACCAATATTATCTGAAGGACAGATTATACCAGACCACTAATTTGGGTTTCGAGACCAACATGGCACTGTAGAGCAGGTGCACAGAGTTGTTAACACAATTAAATTTGCATTAGAGGAAAAGAAATATTGTTCGGCAGTTTTCCTAGACATTGCGCAAGCTTTCGACAAAGTATGGCATGAGGGCCTTATATATAAAATTAAAACTCGTCTGCCACAAAAATTGCATGCAGTCCTTGAAAGCTACTTGTTTCAAAGAAAATACCAGGTTAAACACAATTCAGCCATTACTGAACTAAATGATATAAACGCAGGAGTTCCACAAGGCAGCGTACTGGGGCCAGTATTGTATTTGCTGTATACTGCCGATCTACCAACAACTGATAAGGTTGTCACATCAACATTTGCAAATGACACTGCTGTCATGTTTTCACACAAAAATCCTCAAACTGCATCAAGAGAATTGCAAGATCACTTATACAAAATTGAGAATTGGCAAGGAACGTGGCGGATAAAAGCGAATGAAACCAAATCAACACACATAACACTTACGTTGAATAAGCGTACGTGTCCAGCGGTGAAATTAAACAATGGTAACATCCCTCAACAAACAAATGTCAAATACTTGGGTTTTCATCTTGATAGAAGATTGACATGAAGAAAACACATCGAATCAAAGCGCAATCAAATAAAAATAAAATTCTCAAAAATGTACTGGCTGATTGGAAGAAATTCAAAACTTTCCCTAGAATGCAAGATTCTACTATACAAAATGATCCTAATTCCTATATGGACATATGGAATTCAACTATGGGGCTGTACAAGCGCATCAAATATAGATCTTTTACAACGAACGCAATCAAAAATACTTGGTTGTATTACAAATGCTCCGTGGTATATCCGAAATTGCAACATCCATAGAGACCTTGGGATTTAATGGTCAAAGATATGATCCAAGCACACAGTTTGAAGTACCTTTCGAAACTGAAAACTCACCCCAATGAATTAGCAAGACAACTATTAAGGCAACCGAAATATAGACGGCTTCGCAGAGTAGATCCACTAGATCTAATATATTGATAATTTTAATTTAAGTACATATTTAAGCTGACACAC
Organism: Tipula unca; assembly: GCA_951394425.1. Classification (NCBI taxonomy): domain Eukaryota; kingdom Metazoa; phylum Arthropoda; class Insecta; order Diptera; family Tipulidae; genus Tipula; species Tipula unca. Next base: position 56,976,649 of record OX596381.1, read on the forward strand.
ATTATTAATTAATATTTATGCATATACAGATAATTATTTTTTTTAGATTGTAAGCTTTGCACACTTCTTGTTAGTTTCGTATAAAGAAAGATTCAAGAATAAAGCCATTGGTAGTTTAAAAAAAAAAAAATTGTTTTTTTTGACAAATGACGCATGAATAGTTTCAAACTGTCATCGTGTTTTTATTTATTCAGTATTGTTTGCCATTTCATCATGGAAAGACTGAGCCCGGTATAGCGTCTACAAATTGATCAGCTTTATTACGAAAATCAGCGTTCTGTGAGGAATGTGTTTCGTGCGCTTAGATCAAGTTGAGACCACTTAGACCAAGTTGAGACAGTTTACAGTATTGGATGATACGCGACTAAATAGACGGTTTTATGTGGTTTATGCGCCTGTGGAATCTTCGGTTCGGATCGTTGAATTGGTTATTTAGATCGTGTGATACATCTAGACTCTTTTCTTTGAGGCTACGGAAAGTCCAAAGTCTATGTGAATAAACCAGCTAGATTTGAGGCATTGGAAGCCAACATTACTCGTGACATTCGCCAAATACCATTCGCTATTCTCGAACGCGTCATCAAAAATTGGACTTTGAGAAAGGTCCATCGCAGTTGCGGCCATTGTTTGAAAGAGGTAATCTTTAAAAAATAAATGACAAAAAATGTTCTTTTCGAATGATAATAAAGTTTCCATTAGATTAAATTGAATTTTTTGAGTTTTTTTTAATTTTATCACAAATCACCTCTATATAGATTTCGTTATTTCGGATAAAATCACGCACATGTTGTTTGATGCTCCATATATTTCTGGCATAACTGCCGTTGTGACTTTTGCACTTCAGCACTCGTTCCACTATACCCCAAAATTTTTCGATACATCGAAAACCTGTGGACTCTTTGAGATAACATTAATTTGATTAATCTCGCGCAAATTAATTGCTTCTGTTGGAATTAGAGTCATATGTGAACGAGCTATATGCGGCCAAAACTTTACTCCTGAATCGTGTTGAAGAATTAGCGGCAAAATACGTCGTTATGAAAAATGTGACAAAAACCTGGCTCCACATAACTGCAAATTGCTGGCCAAATCATACATTTTTTTGCATACATTCCAAGCAGTGTATTTCGAAGAAGTTGAAATTCTGACAACCTATTCCTCCTTATGTTCTTAAAAATTATAAAACTTCCGTTCCAGTCAATGATGCTTGATGCGATTTTCTAGGCGGGCCACAAGATTGACCACTGACCATATAAGTTTTAAGTTTAAGTCAGTACATGAATAACGTCCAAATAATGTTTCCCTATACAAACTGAAAGTATAACAAACAGGTATAGCTGAGTTTAAGTCTCGAGTAGGGCTAAAAAGAAAGATTTAATTTCTTAAAAATTAATTCGATTCAAATTCTGTTAAATTTTCATTTTTCTCTATTCAAATGGTCAGTATAAAAGATGGATTTATCAGTAATGAAATTATACGGCAGTAGTCAAGTAAGCAAAGTAATGGACGTTTGATTAGTGAAGTGAGTTCAAGCGGCATTCGGGCAAACGTTTATTTAATTTAATTTCATCTTAAAAATTAGTTCAACTCCAGTATAAAAGAGGGATGTAGCAGCAATGAAAATGTACGGCGATGGTCAAATACGCAGAGTTCAGAAATACTTTTGGTTATAAAAAAAATCGATCAGGACAGGTAGTTTTCCTGGGTCAGTTGGCCAATATGTTGGTTTTCCAGTTGAAATGGTATCACATCCATTTTCTTTAATGTCAATCAGTAATTCTTTTCTTTTAGTTGTAGTTAATCTAGAACCACAGTGAGTATTCTTCGCATTGAAGTCACCACCTATTATGAACCTTTTTCCCAGATACTTCAAGAACTCTGAGTATTGTTTGTTTTTAATAGAATGTCTTGGTGGACAATAGAATCCTGCCACAATATTAGGAAAGTTGTTGGTTTTTAAATACATGAACAAGTGTTGGTTATCTGAACGATTTGGCTTTTTTTTTGGCTTTAAGGAAGGCTATGAGTGCTAACTCAATTTAATAATTTTGTAATGGATAAATAAGACGCAGAAGTAAATTTATGGTATTTGAGCACGATTAGTTTTCAATTCCGCTCTTTTTGAAAAGAGATTTAAATGCATTGACGGACATTCTATAAAACTATCACCAATAACGCATTGTTCCCAAAGAAAGTTGGTCACCCTTTAGTTTAGAACTAATTGAAAAAACAAATCTAGGAATTGTCTACATTATCGACGTTGTCTACGTTGTTGACGTTATCTACGAGTTTGCGACACGTCAATGTAGAAAATAATAGATGACACGTAAACGCACAAATGCTTTCAATCCTTAATTCGACAGAAATACGAGACGTAGTCTAATATTTGTTGTTGTAATACTATCAAGTAATTCCTTCAAATTTTTTATTAAATAATTATTGGGTCACGAGGGACGAAATTTACCCTAGCTATTTACATTCGATCTTTAAACCAATAATGTTAAAAAAAATCAGCCTTTTCCCCTCTTTCAAGATTATGTTATGTTCGAGCACGATGGATCCAATTTGAATCAAATGTTCACTCTTCCTATGATTTCGAATTCAAGTGATCTTTTTAATAATTTTGTGCCACTATTCAAAAATGTTCATTTAAATTAATCATGTTTGGCCACGCAAAAAATTGCAATCGTTATTTGTATCAAGGAAAGTCTAATTAAAGTATAAAATATTAAATTAACAACCGAGCTTCCTTCCATAAACGTTATTTTGGTGATGAATAATTATTTTATTTTTATTACTTAATGATGCCAACTGCGGAAATTTGATACGGAAATGAATAATAACAGGAGAGGCGAAACGAGTAAAAAGGAAAGTTTTAATTAATTATTTATCCAAAAGAAAAACAAAATACGATGATTACATAGAACACCAAAAATAAACTCATTTTTACTTTATTTCGCATCCGTATGCTACATAATATTTAAATATGTATTATGATTGTCTTTGGAAAATTCATTTTCGGGGAGTATTTTTAACGAAATTGCCTTTAGTAACATAAATTATACACGTAAAAAGTCATTGAGAAATGAAATGAGATGAGCGTGAAAAATCCTTGATACCAAACTACTGTAACGTATGGAATAATAAACATATGTATGTTTTTTTCACTATTAATTAGGTACATACGTAAATTATCCGCGGCACATCGAATGTTATTAGTTTCATAATAAGGATATCTGTGGCATGTCGGATTTTACGATGTCGGAAATATTTCATAATAAGTTCCCTGGATTAGGAGTCCTGGGCCTCCATCAAATAAACAGGAAACGAAAATATAGCAGGCAAGAGCTCAGTCGAGAACCAAAATTTGAGCGTCCATTGAGCGAACTTCCGTTTGCACAAAAATGATCTGCTACAGGAACTTAATCAAACTTAATCAAATCTTACTTTTCAAAATTTTTTAATAATAGGTCATTGATACAGGGTACTTTGAAGAATCCTGTTGATACAGGGTTTTAGCACTAAAATTTTTAGTATTCATTATTAATTCATTATTCGTAATAAATTTGATAGCATAGTAAAATTGCATATTAACATGATACAATCTGTCAATTAATGGAATTTGATTTCTATCCCCAAAAAGATTTATTTTTGAACATTTCCTGAATATGGCCGCTATAACCAGCATCTATCACACCTGGCCATATTGTCGGGTTTCATTAATTTAGTATGAAGATAGATGTACATATAGTTACATATGTATGTACGATTTAATACAACGAGTGGGAATTTCATATTTGAGATCAGTAAGACTTCCCTTAATGGCTCATAAGCCGAGATCACACTCTAGTTTTCGATTTTGAACGGTAATCCGCATAATGCTGTCCATTGAAAAGACAGGATTCATATAAGTATACGTCAGGAGATTGAGCATAACTTCAGTGCCAGCTGAGCAGAATCAAAACAAATTTATGTGATGTCAAGAAGACGATAAGATACATATTCATACTAGCCATACCGTTTCTTGTCTTTAGAACCATTCTAATAACATTACACGCTTAAGGTGGAAATTGCAATTTATAAAGCCTTTGAGCTGTTTATCAGTAACAGACGACTGTATCCTATTTATACATTTAAGTTTATTTTAAATTTTATAATTTTATTTGAAAATTATCATAATTAAAAAATTCATATTTTCTTTCAAAAGCTTCCAAAAAATTAAAAATTTTAGATTCACCGTTGGGCTCATACAATATATATTCTCTTTCTTCTTCCCAGACAAATTGATATAATATTCGTCACTTTGATCTATCGCCGCTATTAACCAACACGATTTTACTTTGTCTGCTTTCTTTTTACTCCTTCTACAAGGATTTTCAAATCCTTCTTGAATTGATAATCTCTACTATCACTAATAAATTCATTAGGTCCAAATATCTCTTAATCTATAATATTTATATTAAACATATCTGCGAGTTGGTCCTAGTTTATAAAAAACCGATTTTATTTCTTCATTAGTTGCAGGAGATCCTTTTTCAAAGATTTTTCTTATTTGTTTTCCTCTTCATCTTTCTCTACTTTTTCCAAGAACTAGGTGTGTTGCAGATATGTATAATAAACCGTATATATTCTTTGTATTAACATAGCAAAACAAAGTCAAATGAAAATTTGATGTTGAATAAAGGTTATAGCTTGCGGTCATTGGCAGTATCGAAAAAAAGTGTAGCGCTTTTTTAATACAAAGATTTGAACTTGCACGTAAATGCCGGATGGATTTAAGATATTTAACAATTCCGTTGGGTGAACTTTTAATTTTGAAAATGTTTTTACTTTAATTTGGATGTTTATTTTTAGGCGCGTTTGACGACTGGTAATGTCATATTTTTATAGGATTTATATTGTTTAAAAAATTTCGGTGATCAAATTTTATAGCATTTATACCAATATCTTCTGGCGTCAAAGTCCATGTTTCATAACACTAAATTTTTAGACACCTTTTCAACACTATAACTAAAGTACTAAACCTAAAAACAAATTTGTTTCACATTATATGTATACTGAGTAGCATAACGGGAAAACATCCGCTTTTTAGATTCGGAAAATCCTTATAGTTTTTTATACAACACAAAAAAGGAGTAGCACGTGCATCGGTACGCTAATGAACCAAATGTCATAAATGGGTGTATAACGTTTTGTTTCTGTAAATGTGTTTTATTTTTGTACAAGTTAATTTTGACCTGCAAAAATACATTACCACGGTACTTTGTATTTCTGATTTAAACATATCAGACTTTTTTAAGATGAAGCGAAAGGGCTTTGTATACTAGACTGAGAGACAGATATTTTTTGTGTTTTAAATGGCCAATGGTGGAGGAAACACAAATATGTGTTTATAGCAGACATCGAGAAGATGTATAGACAGATCTTTGTGACCGATAAACAACAAAATCTCCAAAGAATAGTTTGGAGAAGTGATCCACAGGCCCCAATAAGTAATCCCCTTAAATTAAGAACAATAACATACGGTACATCTTCTGCCCCATACATGGCCGTAAGAACCCTAAGGAAACTCGCTGTAGATGAGCAAAACACATATCCCATTGCTTCAGAAATTCTTCTGAGAGACTTTTATGTTGATGACGTCGTCTCTGGTGGAAGGACCATAAAGTACGCAATAAAATGTCAGCAACAATTACGAAACATGATTGATTCTGGAGGTTCCAAACTTCGAAAATGGACATCGAATTTAAAACTAATAAAATTAGAAAGTCTGTTGTCATCAATAATGGTATATAGAATATACATGTTATAGAGCATAACAATTGGTATATCTGATTTGTGCGATCGAATATTTAACGAAATGCAGCGTCGATTTTTCAATAAATACTGAGAAGAGAACTACGTTCGACGAGATGAAAACAATTTTTGTATCACAATCTTCATCATCATCTGTCTATAGCCATTCGGAAGCCTTTTTCGTTTTATATAATATTGTCAAGTCAAAAAAGCATTGATTGATGGTGAATTCTATAAAAAAAAATTGAAGATGCTTTACAATGGTTTGGGGCTAAAATGTTTTGGACCTGTGAAAAAAGTTTGGAATGTGTGTAAGTTGCGTACATTTATCTCACAGTTCAGAAAGTAGAAGGATTACTGATTTAAGTTTCAATGTGACGGTAATTTTCTATAGTAATTGAGGAGTCCACAAAATTTTTACCGTGAATTTCATTACATACGAAGAAATACTCAGTTGCGTACCGATGCATAGTACCACCAAGGACACAGATATATTTAAGGCAGGCGAACATAATATTTCGTAAGTTTTAAAAGTTATCAGAAGTGTGTACCGATGGGCCTCCCTCAATGATGGGGAATTTGAACAGACTAAAGCGAATATTGGAGAAGACGAATATTAATGTCTATGCACAAAAGCATTTAATATTAAATCAACAATGGATATTGTAATTAAAGGTGTAAATAAAGTAAGAGGAGGTCAGAACTCGCTAAAGATGTGATTCTGTTTACTCAAGTTCGTTGACTCAGCAGAGGAAGCTGTTTGAATGGATTTATTGAATTAAAAAGTAATAATGTTTAGAATCGCAAATAGATAGCGACAAGACTAAATTATTAATTAGTAAATTAAAGTGTTCAGAAATTAAAACATCGAATGATTTGCTGATATATTTCAACAAATAAGATTTAAACCTGCAAGGCAAAACCCTCTGGATTTTTCAAATTTTAGGAAATATTGATGATGTAAAACTGAAACTTAAAATATTTAAAACCGATTTAGAACAAAATAATTTGGCTCATTTAACTAAGTCTTGTTTTGCCGTATTAGAAGAATTTCCAGATTTCGAATTTTCATTTGTTCCAGAATTTGAAGACTTCAGATTTTTTAGTGAAATATTTCGGAATTCTGTTCACTGCAACAATTGCAAATCAACCATGAAATTTTCAATTAGAACTTTCTGATTTTCAAATCGATGTTTATTTTAATAAATTTAAAAGAAATGGGAATTGATTTCTGGGCGCTCGTTAGTCCTTAAAAATTTCATTTGATGCAGTTCTAAAATCGTATTCTTTATTTTCAAGTACTTACAAATGCGAAAGTACATTTTCACATATGACAATGATAACAAATCAATGCCGAAATCGTTTGTGTGATTAGCAGCTTGAAAACTTTATTACTACAACTATGCCAATTGATTTCGATCATTTGTCTCGCAGATAATTTAAACATTTCTAAAATATAATTTTAATGTTTCAATAGTTATAAAGCATCGTAATGTTAGCAACAAATTTTGAATTTATACATGAAATTGGCAAGCACAGAAAATATGTACAAATCACTTAGTTTAATTGGCGTATACGAAAGTTGTGGAAATGCAAAGAAATTGAAAAAATATTTTTTAGATTTTCCTTTCGCAACTAACCGCTTTCTATATTGTGTTAATGTAAATCTCTAAACAATTTATTGCCTGGTTTAAATCGTATTTATGTATCCGCATTCAACATATTCAATAGGTAATAAAATATTAACATTACTACATTCTACCTCTGGAGTACCATAAGATTCTCATGTTGGTCAGTTATTGTGTTCATCAATGGGAACACTAAAGTAATGCATCATTCTAAGGTTTTAATGTTTGATCGGAAAGTGAACCCTGTATACTTTTGTAGTAAGTATTCGAAATTAAAGACTTAGGGAATACAAGGAGTATGTCTTTGACAGTTTACTACTTGAATTTGCTTAACGTCTGGAACTCTTAATTACGATGGGCACATCCGTAACACTGAAAATATCCAAATAAAAGTTTATACGTTACAACTTGGAAAGATGGATGAATTTAGAACCATAATATCCCACACTAATTGAAAACCTATAACATTACAATACAACACTCCTGCTAATCAGAAGTGAGATTTAAAAATATTTTCGTTTGTTGGTCGACAACACCTTACTTTGTCAAATCGTTGTATCATTTATACTGCAAATAATTAAAGGCCCTCATTTGGATCAACACAGAACATGGTGTATAATGAGCTGGTGAACATCATTTCCGAGAGCTTTAACAAAATTGACCACCTATCAGAGTTTAACTTAATTAAGGTCAGCTTTAAACGAAGTTTGAAGAAACATTTTTTTTCAACCATAAAAATTTGTAGAATAATGAAAAATTTCAGAAAACATCATTTTAGAATCCTTTTTATAGCCGATACAGCAAATTCTATCATAATCGGTTTAGAAATAGCCTATTAGAGTTCGCTGCATGTTGACCTTAAGTATTTTATTTACATAGAACATGCTGAATTTCAACATAATTTCTTTGTTTCATTTGATTTCGATTGGGATACGCAGTTTTGAAATATATCGTTCCATACTGTTTTGTACTTTATACCGTTCGCACCTGACACTTTTACACTTTGCAAACCTCTAATAATTTCCATGTTTTCAAGAAACCCATTTAACAATATCATTTCTGCTTCTATTCACATTTTTATTCACGTTTACAGCAGCTAGTTTGAAAGTACGTGACAAATATCCGAAATTCTACTAACCGGAATATCTGATAACCGTCAATTTTGGTTCTCTAAAATCAAGTTCTTTTATCCGGAATAACCTCGAATATCCGGGAAAAGGTTATTTTCGTATTCTTTCATTTTCTCTTTTAATTCGCTTGTGTAAAATTGACTTTACATAATATGTACATAATCTAAATTCAGGTAAATCACCAAACTAAATGGACGTTAATTTGCTTTATAATTTTGTTAATAAGTTTGTGGTTTTTATTTACATATACGAGTATGTACAATTTCTTATAAGTACATACATATTATTACTTACATACTTTGATAATTTTTTTTAAATAAAATTAAAATGTCTACAATTCAACAAGTAAGTACATATTAGGTTCTTTTTTGATATTCTAACGATTTTATTAACAATTTAATTAGATTTTTTTTTAATAATTAAAATTAGCTAATAATGGCACCTCATAAAAAAACTGTAAAAAGACAACAAAAAGTATTAAGTATTAAAGATAAAGTCGACATTATTAAAGATGTGGAGAGCGGTAGAAGCGTAAATATACTTAAGGAAAACTACGTCGTTGGCCTAACAACAATCTATGATTTAAAAAAATTAAAGAGACCATTTTTATGTTTTTCGCGGAAAGTATGACTGTAAAAGGTATGACTGAGCGAAAAACGCTTCGGACAGCCGAAAATTCTACATTGGACTCAGTATTATGCATGTAGTTTATACAGTGTCGTGCCGATAGAGTCCCAATTTCCGGCCCATTACTAACCGAAAAGACAAAATATTTTAATAACAAGCTGAAAACAGTGGCTACAAAATTTTTAAAAAAAGCATCGAATTCGGCAACCCAATATTGCTGGAGAACAACTGTCTGCAAATGGCGATGCTGGTACTTTATTCATAGAAACATTTTCAACATTTGTAATATACGAAAATTTAACAGTGGAACAAATTTATAATGTCGATGAAACAGGCATTTTTTGGAAATGCCTTCCGCGTAATACCTTTGTATGATCTGACGAGGCGAGAACTTCAGGAATAATAGTATCCAAAGAAGGGCTAACAGCCCCAGTGTGCTCAAATGCAGCTATCACGCATAAATGTAAACTTTTGATTATAGGCAAAAGTGCCAAATCGCGAGCACTGTAAGGAATTCCTCAGCTTCCAGTTGTATATAATAAGCAAACGAAGAGCCTAGATTACACAAGACCTGACCATCGATTGTTTTAAAAATCACTTCTTTCCAGAAGCGCATTGTGAAAATTTGGTCTTCCGAAAATTCCAAAATAATTTTATTACTTGATAATTGCCCTGCTCATCCTGATGAAAATTAGCCTATTTCGACAATGTACATGTAATCTACCTATACCACCAAATTGTACTTCATTGATACAACCTATGGATTACGGTGTGATTCTGAGTTTAAAATGATAATTATCGGAAAGAAATGATACGCAAAATTTCCGATATAGGTACTAGCGAATACATTCTCGCTCTTCAAAAGTCTTTTGGCATTAAAGTTTTTAACTTGGTGCGTTTTTCGAGCTTGAAATGCATTGAATTCAACAGTGTTGCAAAAAAGCCGGATTTTTTTTCAAATCCGGACAACATTTAGCTGGGGAAGAAGTAGACAATTCCGAAGCATTGGAAGCCGAAAAGTCAATTTACGACTTAGGCTGCGGACCAATTGTCGGGTAAATCAATTACTTAGGTAAAAGTTGAGTTTTAGTATTTTTGTTTTATTGAAATACGTGCTTTTGTTTATGTTCATCTTACTTAATCCGTAGATCACTAAAAAATTAACAATCTAAGCGTTAAACATTTACTTTTGTGTACTCGATTTACCCTACTTTTTGATAGGGTAAATGAATTTACCGAAAATTAAAGTAAAAGTCGACTTTTACCCGTGAATTGGTCCGCAGCCTTAGTTAGTGTTGCATGCATAGATGTAACTTGCACTCGGGAAGATGTAGTCAGGTGGATTAATTGTGATGACAATGCACCAGTGCATGCAAATCTCACTGATCAAGAAATAATTGACGTTGTATTAAATCCACCATCAGCTGTAGAAATAGATAGTGATAATGACTCTAGTGATTCAGCGGTCAACATACTGGGAAGTAACAAGTTTACGATCGAGTGCTGCGGTAAATTGATAGGTTAAAAATAAAAAGAATTTCTCAACGAATAGGAAATCATCCAACTTAATGTTATACAAGATAAATTAATAAAAGAAACCCGGCTAAAAAAACAGACCACTCTAGATCAATATTTTATTAAGTAGTTATGCATTATCATATCTCGTAATTATAAGTATATATTTGTATGAATGATTTTAATTATCTTATTTTAATTGACTAAAATGGATTAAAAATCTTAATAAATGACGCTAAAGTTTAAAAAATATTAAAATATGCCAAATTTGATGGGATATTGAGGTTAATTTAAAAATAAAAACCAAAAGATATGTAATTTAATTTTAGATTCATATTTTTATTTGATATATTTTTTAGTAAAAAAATTGATTTTATATATTTTATATATTGAAATACAATATTTATTTATTTTTTTTAAATTTGTTAATTTATGAAAAAGTTTTACTTCCAATCTTATATCATAAAAAATTGATTTTGTTTAATTTTTATTGTTGTTGTATAATTGTTTTAAATTTACATTTTGTTTAAAAAGTAATGAAATAATTATGATCAATATGATTTAAATAAAGATTTTATTATTACAATATTATATTGTATAGATAGAAAAGATAATTAATTGGGCCCATAAATGTCTAGTAACTTGTTCAAATGATTTAAAAAAAAAAAAAAAAAATATATCACCATAGTTTTTTTTACTGCCAATAAGATATGTTAATTTTATTTTTATTTTTAATGTCCTTTGCGATCATAATTATTTCAATTAAAATTTTATTTTATATTTTATTATTTATTTTATATGAAAATAAACTTCTACACTACACACAAAATATTAACATATACATCGTAAAAAATAATATTTTATTTATTGAGCTGCAGCTGAACCATACTATAAAATATTTTATATAAATTTTGTAATAATAAAGCAAGCTAAATTCTAAAGTTTCAATCTTAAATTAATATAATTTTCGATTGTTGATGCAACCATAAAATACATTTTCTTATTTCAAGCACATTTTTACCATTAAAGTTTTTTTTTTTACTTTTTTATAAAATACACATTCACCCGTTTTAAAAATACTAATCACACAATTATGTTTTAAATTAATAATCCTATACAAAAAAATTAAAATATCTTAATTTTTAATGCACCATCATATTTCTATAATTTTTTTGTTTGTTTCTTTATTGTAACTGCAGCTTGATTTGTTTAATAGAGAAATAAAAAAAATAGTAAAAGAGAATATAAATTTGGTTATTACTAATAAAGTGAACCAGTCAACCAAAAAAATAAATTAATTTTTCACCAAATTCATAAACAGCGAATTTGGATATTTCATTCAAACCAAAAGCGAGCGAATTTATCTATTAGTACTTAGCGAAAATAAACTGTATTGTCATTTTTTATAAGCGAAAAAAATTTCAAAAATGGATTTTATAAAAAATAAAGATATTTAAATCCACATTCATACGATCATGGAGCGAATTTAATGTCAAATTAGGCACTATTTAATTTATTTTTCTTATATTCTTGATTATTGAAATGGTTGTTGAAATTTGAGAAACAGATATATTTTAAATTAAATTTATACTTTATAAGTCATAATAATCTATGTACATAATATTATTCGCAATTTCCGCTTGGTGTGAATAAAATAATTGATTTTTGTTTTATAAAATTAAAAATAACGCCGCGTGACTTGTTTTAATGACTTAAAGACGACAACCCTACATGGTACATGTATCACTCTTAATAGAAATTTACATACTCGTACATTAGGTCGATTTCGATTGATTTTTCAATCCTTGAACACAAAACCCTTGTTTTTTTATTTGGATTTTATTGGTGAAGATTTATTTTTGAAAATATAATTATCTGTCATTTAAATTAAGTAGTAAATTTTCAAATCCATAAATCTACAATTTTAAGTGATTAATGTCAAATCTAAAAAATTGCTTGTCAATAAAAAAGCACTTTCTTCAAATTTGGATTGCTTTTCTTTTGTCAATCGAAATCGCCAATAGATTTACATCGTTTACATTACAATTATTTTATGTATGTATACGTATTTTTTATTATTTAAAAAACTACTACTTTAAATAAGGATTCTGGATTTAAGTAGAAATAAATGTTTATTACCGAATATCAGAATTAATTAAACGATAATGTTTAATGTTTCAAGCATTATTGAAATTAACTAGTGTACATATACCTATCTGTCTACATAAAGACAAGTATCATAAAAAAATAAAATAAAATAAAAAGCTACTTATATGTAAACAAAGTAATTATAATAACATATCAAACAAATCATCTTTCATTCATCCTCGTCGTCTTTCCATTTTTCTTTTGCCTCAGTTCTAGCATCTGGAACAAGTTGATTTCTAACACCACCAAGTACTTTAGATGTGGCTTGTGTTGCTAATACAATTGGTCGAACCACTGTTGGTGGAATTTGTCGTACAACAGCACCAATAGCACCTGTATACCCTTTTTGATCATGTTCAAGCGCTGCCACTTCAACAATTTGATGTGCTGTTTCACCTATGCCTTCTTTTACAATTTGATACGCAGAGGCTACACCCTCGCGAATATCTTGAGGTGGATTAAATCGTTTTCGCTTACCTTTACGATTACCACGACTACGTCGAACTGATGGACCTGGTGAAACCATATCATATGCGGTTTCCGCTGTTATCTATTTTTACGGATTAAAATATGTAAATTAAATAAATTTGTTATGATTTATTAGACTACTTACTTGTAATAAATGAATTATTCTCGTTGTAATCTCTAATGCTGCTAATGCAGTACGGGCTGTAAAACTTTGTGCGCCAAGTTGTAAGCCTCTTACTATTCGCCCATCTTTTTGATACTGCTCGATGGGCAACCAGAATAGATCACGTATTCCTTGGACTGCAATGGATATAACGTTATTTTTTCAAATAATCTGAATTGTATGATTTGATAGATAAATTTAATCAATATTTCTTGCATTTACAAGATTAGTCAGTTGTTTAAGATTGTGCAGGTTGTGAAGTTGATTTGTTTGAAACTGTTAAGCTTTAGATTTGGTATAGATGTAAACTAACTAACTATTGTCAAATTTGTGTTCAAGTAATTAAAGTCAGTTAAATATGGCTTACAGGTCTACGTTATCCTAAAATCTTATATTAGCTTACAATGAAATTCAAAGGTTTCCTAAACTATATATTTTTAGAGAAATAAAACATAAGATGCGCAAATTATGCGAAAACCCTTGTACCAATATTTTAGAAAAATCTAACTTTAATTTCTACTCGAACCGGCATCAAAGTAAAATAATAAAATATACATAAAACTACTTACATAATTGTACCAGCGAATGCATCGGTCCAACTCCACTTAATATTGAAGGCAATTGATTACGTTTGATATCATGCAACCATTCCTTTAACATAAAATTCAATAAACGATCCACACCAAGGATTCCATGTCGATGTGAAATGGGTTTCAATTTTATTTCAGAACATTGCAACTGTCCTAATCCCATTATAAGGCCAGCTAATGGACCTCGATTAAATTCGACACGTTTGCCATGATAATCAAGTCGAATCGGTACTTCAGGCCCAAAAATAATATTTCTGAAATATATAGGCGACGAATCCGACGTTGTTTCACTTGATGATTCAACAGTTTCACTATTTTTGCCATCTTCCTCTTCCATTAAAAGAAGCAAATTCTCAGAAACCATTTTTCGAGCTTGTAGCTCTTGTGCGGCTTCAGGAATTTCAACCATCATTACAGGTGGTTGGTGTGAAGGTGTATTTTGCGGTTTAGCTTGGGCCGGTTCTTCAGCATCATCACCACCTAAATCGGTGAAAAATGTCACTAAAAATTCTAGAGAATCTTGATCTATATTCAATCGCAGTGGTAATAATGAAATACGAAGGCAACATTCTTGAGCTGGCAATGTCGGATCAGGACGCAAATGTAATGCTTTTAACACAACCATATGTCTTGAGCCATGTTTTGCTTTCGGTCCAACCGCAGGGTGGTATAAAAATTTATTTATATTTGATACTTCTAATCGATCACGTATCTCAAGTTCTGTTACTAAAAGAACTTGGCGTGATGCCTGTTCTGTATAGCTTGGATACGTTTCGTGAGAAAAACGCACTTTATTGATTTGTATTTCCATTAATATCTCGTGCTTTCGTTCATCGCCTCCTCTCGTTTTCCAAGTTAATTTTTCACATACGCCGCCTATATGAACCTTTGGTGATCCTTTCGAGAATGATACTCCCATTTTATAAGCTTCAGACATTGGAAGAGTATGATATCTTGAAACTTGTCTTGTCCGATCTGATTTTGATTTAGTTAGCTTTTCCTCATCTGACAGGAAATCATGTCCGCCATATATGTGCCAACATAAAGACATCTCACACAAAGTATATCTAACAACTGCCATAGGAAATTCTTTTGGGGATTGTAACAAATCTGGTTTCCCATACGGTAAACTAAAATGATTATCAACAATTCTAATTGGCTCTTCACACATTGGAACTTCTTGCATTCGCCCCGTATAATCGACTTTTTCTTCTTCGGCAATAAAACAAAAATCATCATCAGTGTCCGAACTAATTTTTCTTGATTTAGGAACGGTTTTGGTATCTTTAACTGTGTTTGTCGTTATTTGTATTATATCACCCAAATCTCGCGAAACTTGTGGAATTACTTCGACTACTTCATTAACAGTAATAGGCTTCATACTCATTACACTTGTCTCAAAGTCTAAAAGTTCTCGAATTTCTGTGTTTATACTATCATTATCACCAGTCGCTTCACGGCCAAACATATTTGTAAATGAATCATCATCGAACTCTGATGTGGATGGCATATGTTTCTCTGTTGTGTTTTTACAATCTTCGATACTTTCAATGGAATCAGTTAATTCATCATTTGAATTTGATTTAATTTGGTCTTCTATTACTACTCGTTGTTTATGTTGTAATTGCGTCATATTTGTTTCATCTGGAAAAAAAAATATTTCAACTCCCTCAGTTGTTGGTGTGACATCCTCCGTATTAGCAGCAGTTTGAATTCGTAAACTTTCTTCCATTGCATCTGCCATCAATGTATTAACTCTTTGTTGTTGTGAATGTGTAACTTCAGGGATATTAGTAGTGGATGATTTTACGGATAATAAATCGCTTTCATTTTCGGATGTGATAGACATTGTGTCTGATTGTTTGGAGGATTCATCATCAATTTCTTCGAAATCACCTTCGGCTGCAATGTACGCTATGAATTGTGCTAGGGCCCGACCCGAGTCCGAACATGTTCGAATATGAATATCATTGATAGATGTTCGTAAATCTAATTTTGGAAATGTTGATGTTGCCTTTTCATTAAGCCGAAGTGATATTTCCAGTAGACCAAGATCCACGACACATACAAGATCTTCCATTGGCAATACTGTTATTTTATTATTTTCCGTGCTATTTCGTTGTTTTGATTTTATTGAAACACTTTGTGGTGCTAAGCTTAGTGTACAATCTTCCGCTATAAATCGTAATGTACAACCCGTAGACGATGTAACTATGTTACTACTAATCATGAAAGTGCCTACTGTTAAAATTGCTCTGTAATTAAAATAGAGCGGTCGATAGTCTATTGCACAATCCCAAATGTGTAAATGTAACTCGGTTAAGATGTTATAGAGTGTGTAACCTTGAACTGGATAATCAACCACATCAAACATGTCTGTTAATTGTGTCAGCCAAGTATATTGAGATGCCGTGAAATAATGACGTAATGTAGCTAATTGTACACCAGCTGTCACTTTAATTTTTTTTCTACGCTGGTCTGGGTTTGACTTTATTTGAACAGCTAGTGACACCATTCCTCTATCACCAGATCCTTTCATTTCTTTTTGCACCAGATTCTTTGGCGTCGGATACATTGTTGATTGTAAGTAATTTGGAATACTTGAATTAATTGTGTATAGCTGTTGTCCCTCTGATGGAGTTGGTATCAATCCTGGAAGCGTTCGTATTTATATACAAAGTTAATAATTTGATTAATTAAATTTAAAATAAAATACTCACCACAATGATAAAGTTCAGCTGCCTTAGCTTGTAAACAAAAATAACCAAGGTTTTCATTTCCTTGATAGCCAGCCACTGAAAACACGTACGCCGTTTTAAATTTCATTAAAAATTCACCCAACTGTCCTGGTATAACATGATTTTGTGAATCTCTAACTGGTGTAAACATTGATATCACACCTTGATTTACATTTAATCGAAAAGCCAGAGTATTATTTGTATCTTTTTGTGACGTAGCCGCGGCTAGAGGTCGTTTAATATTTTTTTTATCTACAGTCGAATAGTAAATATCATTTTCACTTTCCGATTCGGAATTTGTCGATGAACTAGATTCGCAATTCAGCTCACTGGTGCACATGTTAAATGGCATGTAAATGGAATCCATCAAGCCAACATTTAGAAGGTTATGCGATGTTGGTGTTTGCTGTTTGCTGGAAGGCGTAAAATTAGGTGCATGAGATTCCCACATAATCAAATCCGAATTTAATCGATTGTAGAGTACTTCATAAATATGTTTTGATCTAAAAAAAGACAAATTGATTGAATGAAATAGCGTTCACAAAAAAATGTATAAACTAAAAAAACCTCTTGTACTCACTTTAATTGTAAGCTAACAATGGGTAGATATATATTTAATTGGATTTTTGAGTTTTTCATTGCACTATGACAAAAATTTTCCATTTCTATTGCATCGCCAGGAATCAACAGCGGTTCGGTTTCATCATCGCTCGATTTGTTATGCGGTGTATCACTTTCGCGGCATATTCTTTTTGACGTGAATGGCGTTGAATCCATTTTTGAATCGATCCTAACATTTTCACCGTTTAGTTCATCACATTTTGATTTTTTATTGTTAACTTTTGTTTCAGTAATAAATTCTAGTATAAATTTTGGATAATCTATTAGGGATGACTTAAATCGTGTCCCTACTATTTCTTGTAATTTTGTTTGACCTAAATGGATGCCACCGTTATGTTCATTTTCACAATAGTAAAAATTGATTTCATTAGATGTTAACTCATATTTCAGAGTCGAATTTGTTATAAGTTTAATTTGCTGTAGCGATAGTAACAAATAATCAGGACGGATATTACGTTCCCACCATGGAACACGCTGCGGATCATGAATTGGTCGTAAATCAGCTATAGGAAATCGTAGCTTGAAGTCAAGACTCGTCGACTCTAAATTAATACTAAACGCATTTTCATTTGATTTTCGTGCACCACCACTACCAACTTTAGATGGGAATGGCGAAGGATTTATTATTCCACTAATCCGATCTATAATTGAGATATCAAATTCGAATTGACAAGCCGACAATGAAAAATTAATGTCTAGTTTGGGAGGGGCAAATTTTCTGCCATTACTACCTCGTATTGCCTTTTGTAATTGCAAGAAATTTATTATCACATCTGGCCGTATTTGTTGGTTATCATGACGATCACGTGGAAAATTTAGCAACGGTACACACACATCGTTTAAAACTTCTCGCAAATCAAAACGTCCTATGGAATTTGAAATTTTTAATTGAATCCCATTCGAATTCCGTTGATCCTGACCGTCAATGACTATTGGTCCAGCTAGTAATCGTAAATGATGATTTTTACAGGCTTCGTCCATAATTTGCATCAAATTTGGAATATCATTAGCACCAAGACCGATTTTTACAAATCCTATTTTATTAAAGTAATTATTTGCTTTTAATTTTAATTTTTGTACACTAGTATCACTTAATGGAGTTTCAGCTAACGGTGATGAACATTCCATTAATATATCCTCATGCAACAAAACCAACGTTAAACATCCGATTTGTATTGTAAAATTTGATATATCGGCATTTGAATCCAAGTCTATTTGTCTCCGACGTGATTTACGTGAGTTTTGTGTATAATTGCTGGTAGAAGAAGCCATAGAACTTGTCATTGAACTGTTTGTCGACATCACGGATTCACTTAAGCCCATGTGTGACGATGTATTAAATACGGTGTTATCATAAAGATCACCTAAATTAATAAAATTCAAAAATATAATACCGTTAAAAGAATTGTTAGGCTAAAAGAAATGCATACCACTATTTTCGGAAGACCATCCTTGACTGAATCCAATTTCCCCCGACATTGCATTAAATTTCCTCAATCCGAATTTTTTAAAATCAATATCCATCGGAGATTGTTGAATACTTGAGTGCTCCATGTTCGAAGGTGATTGGGATTCATCATTCACGATTCCATCACTCAATAAAACATCACATAAAGCTAATACCAGATGAAGTTGTCGTGGCGATAAAAATAGCGATATGGTACCTATTGAAACTTCCAATTGAACTTTTGGACCTGGCACTGTATCCGCTTGTTTCATTTTAATACGTATTTCTTGTTTCCCTAATAATTTTCCTATTAGAATTGGATCAGTATGAAATATTTCAATTTCATTATCATCATCACAGTCTTCCGATTCATTACTATTTGTGTCATCTTTCCCCCCCGATGATTGGGAATTCTTATAAAATTCCTCATTATCTGGTAATGTTGATATTGTGCTAAAAAATTGATCACTTGTCATCATACTACTCTGTTCATTTACGGGAGTATTTTTATTTTCGCCTAAATGTACACGAAATTCTTCTGTATAAAATGTTATCCCTTCCATTACGATGTTGTGTATCGCATAAGTGGATATTAAAATATATTTTTGCTTAATATTACTATTTGCTTCCGCATTTTCATCATCACTTAAATTTTCTTTGTCCGGTGGATCGTTACCAGCTTCATTTTGGTATTCTATATTTGATATTTTAATTATAATTGCAATTCCACGATCTGAATCAGGTGGGAGATATTCCAGTCTTATTTCGGTATTTGTTAGTCGTGCTTTAACGCGATTTAATACATTATCTATTGTTTGTGCAAATCGTTCTAAACCTTCCATTACATTTGATTGTGCGCTAGCTAATCCACCTTCCTTCTCTAAACATTCTTGTGCTAATTGCATTGAACTACTCATCGATGACCACACCGATTCTAGCATGGATGTTGTTTCATCTTTCGGTCGAATGTGAGGTTTCAGTGCTATATGTAAATCTGTGACATGTATAAAACTATCATCTGTCATTAATGCATTCCACGGTACGGTTACTGTTACAGAACCTATTCGACCGCCAATAACTTCGATTCCCCATTCATGGGTTTCACATAATTCATTTAAAGCCTGTAAGTAAAAAACAAAAAAAAATATTAGTAATTTGTGAAGTGTTAACTATTATCAGTTATAAGTTTTAATCATTCTTTGCTTTAAAATAATGTGCAAAAAAATAAATTATCATTGCACTTTACAATTCGTCGTAGACAATTTGTATATAATTCTATTCAATAAAACAAAGCAAAAAATATTTGTATTTCCTATATTAACAAAAAATTGACTCGAATATAAACAAAGGGTTGTGTGTACATACACAGTTTGACTGGTTTGAATGGAGATGTTGGTAAATTGTGTATATAGAGGTCAGCGATACAGTATAAATAAAATAGTAATTTGTGGATAAAATTGATAAATACATAGTACTCACGTTTCAAAGAGATTTATTTTTATGAAATGTTCAAACATTATTTTTCACACGGATGAAAATGAAAACATGGCATTTTGCCTAATTTCGATGCATTTCAACGATGATACACCATTTAAGTATGACATCTATTTAAATTCAATTAACACAATAACGAGTAACACGTGCAAGTAAGATTCATTTTCTTTACACAATTTTATTAAATTACAAATTCTCTCATGTATTGATAGAATCAACAAAACTAGAAAAGATTAAATTATCGACAAGATAGTAGTCCAGGCTAGGCGACATTAATCGATAATTTTTCAAAGATTCTACATAATAACAAGTAAAATAGTTTTCATATGTCGCTGTAATTTTGACAAACTGGCCAGGCCTATTTTATTGTACACTCCGCTATTATTCTCGATCGATACTAGATATAGATATTATTTTTTGTTGGAAATATTTGAAGATTACAAAATTTGTGGGAATGATGAAATATTTAATAAATAATATTTTAGTGGAGAATAACGATTTTTATTATTTTGTGGTTGAATTTCAGTGATTCACATTTATGAAACAACTTGCCTTGATGTTTTGAATTTCGATTGTAATAAACGATACAAAGTTTATACTCATTTGCAGATAAGTACCTTTAAACAAAAATTTTCTTTGATTGAACCGCATATCGCCAATTAGACGCCATCGCTGCCTTACATTTAGACATACATATCGTAAATTTTAATTGAATAATTTAAGACAGTAGGTTTATTTTACATCCAAATACTCTCATACATTCGAAAACAATATTGTATAAATGTATGCCAAAGAATTTTCGTCTAATTAAGTCTCATTAATCCAATGGCATGACGTAATTTATAGTTACTTCGAAATACGAGGTATATAAAATAAAAACGCCAAGCCAGAATAGTACAAACATTATTATCATATCACAATTATTCTATCAACATTCAAATATCACTACGATAAAGACTAAAGGCATGCCCTTAATATAGCAATGAAATATTAATAAATAGTAATATAATTTTGCAATTAATAATAATTTATAGTGTTTATAATAAAATGAAGAAGACTGATAAAAACTAATATCAATTAAATTTATTCCACTTATACTCTATAATATGATTGGTTTGTGTTACGGTAGTTGATAATCAAGTGTATTTTTCATCTTTAAATTAAATATTGATATTAGTACATTCATAACTAATAGGGAATGATGTGACTAATGATGTAAAATCAATTAATCAGGAAATCAAAGTGGCGATGTGTGATTTAAATTACATACAGGGATTTTAGGTGCACCTAGGAATTAATATCATTGATACTTCTTACCGCGTGCTTATTTTGCTTAATGGTTAATTGAGGCTTGAGTAACCAGATAAATATAACATTATCATCAAATAGGTTGTTTATATTAATACACACATACAGTGAGTTGATTTGAAATTCGGACAAAGACCGATTTTGTTTTTAATATGCTTTTAAATAAAATAAGATACAGATCAATAGATTTTTATTTCAATTTTTATTTTTAGTATAATTCATTGATGTGACAGATAGAAAATTCATTAATTACTGAATTTACGCCGATTAAATATGCGGACAAGATTCGAGACAGTTACCAATTTAAAATTAGTCTGATATTTAAAATTTAATATTTAGTTGGATTGCCTTTTTGCTTTTGTACAGCTTGTAATCGTCTAGGCATTGAGTTAACTAATGTCGTTTTCGTTCGAACATAAAAATTTGCACTGAGTGCAAAAAATTACTCGAAAACCGTTCGTTTGAACCATAAAAAATTGACAGCTAAATTTTTTCTACTCTGGGTTTTTCGACAGAGTTACCCATCTTTTACACCAATACTATCAACTATCTGTCACTGTGCTGCCATTTCGACTTTTGTGAACAAAACCGTCTATCTATAGACGGTTTTGTTTGTGAATATTAATTTTTTTTTTTTTCAGAAAACACAAACACAAATATAAATGAGGGTAAATCGCTTTCATGTTCGATTGACGCACAAAATCAGTGTACTCTGCCAATGAGGGGAAAAAAATCAAACGAAAACGACATAAGTTTTGGGTAAAATTCGGTTCAGTTTCCCCCCATGATTATTCTAGAACACGCTTGAGAGCTAGATTTTACTCCGAATAATTTGTTTCCGCACCCTTATATTGAGCTAATCCCATAAATTTCCGATAGGATTAATAAATAATATCCGGTTATTGAGGTGGTGTCTCCAAAACTATTTACAACTATATTTTTCTATATACATAACTTAATTTCGAATTTGAATAAAGTTCTGCTGCTTAACAGGTGCCAAGATATATTTAATGTGTTAGATTAAAATGCTTGATATTTGATAAAGAGATCAGTTGGCAAAACTAAATGAATAAATTAAGTGTTTTAGTTTGGGGTTGTATGGCTGCAAGTAGGGTCGGAAATCTTATTTTTATTGATGGCATAATGGATAAAAACGTATATTTAGGAAGTACGTCATAATTTGAAGAACAGCACTGAAAAATTAGGAATATCTGATTGTTTTAGGTTTTACCAGGACAACGATTCCAAACATAAAGCCCACGTAGTAAAGTGCTATTTATTATACAACTGTCCAAAAGTTTTGGAGACACCACATTATTCACCGGATATTAATCCTATCAAAAATTTATGGGAGGAGTTTGATATAAGCGTGCGGAAACAAATTATTGGGAGTAAAATCCAGCTCAAGCGTGTTCTAGAAGAAGATTGGGGGGAAATTGAACCGAATTTTACCCAAAACTTAGTTAACTCAATGCCTAGACGATTACAAGCTGTACTTAAGCAAAAAGGCAATCCAACTAAATATTAAATTTAAAATATCAGACTAATTTTAAAGTGGTATCTGACCTTGTCCGAATATTTAATCGGCGTAAATTCAGTGCTGAAATAAATAATTATTGAATTTACAATAATTTTAAGTATGATTTTATTTAATTAATTAATGAATTTTGTACCTGTCACATGAATTAATTATATTATAAATAAAAATTGAAATCAAAATCTATTTATCTGTATTTTATTTTCATATTAAAAAAAAAATCGGTCTTTGTCCGAATTTCAAATCCACTCACTGTATATTGTAGCGATTATTTATTCTTGAAACTTTATACAATTTCTTCCCATGGGACCTTCTGTTATATAAGTTATTCAGAAGCCGAAACGATTCGTTATTTTACTACAAATAAAATAATTTATCACTTATGCATTTTAAGATACACGATCGGAGATTGTGCGTAACACATTTGTAATACAGACATTTTGAGTCATAAAAAAACCAAATGCATAATAAATATTATTATACTCTAAAAAAATGTATTCGATTAAAATGATAAAATTATAATACATATTCTCAATTCACTAATTAATATAAAATGTACTATATGTATGACAACTATTTGCAAACCGTTTTTAGAAAATCCACCTCAGGTACATCATCATCATCATCATCATACTCGTATTAAGATAAAGGTTACAATAATAAAATGTTAACGAAATTGGGATTTTTGTTTTTATGATAACAAAACACTGTTCTCCCGTGTAGTATAATACAAAGTACAACATTTTGGAAAAAATTTGGTAAGATAAACAAACCATCATTTGAATTGTGTTTCATCATCACTCATAAAAAAAAAACAAGAAAATGTTAAAAAGTCACTTTGTTTCATGTTAACGATAATAAAAACAATTTTTTACATTGAATTTTATGCGTGAATATTAACTATTTATGTGTTAACAGCTGTCATAAAATACAAGAATTTTTAACATAACTCAAGATTTAAAATTAATAATTGTACGAGTGGATAAACTCAATAAAGTTTACTTTTTTTCGCTATAGTTTACAAAACTCAGGATTAGAGATGGTTCCTCTTTGTACCATACTGACATTGTGATAGGCGTAGAGGTCCTATCAGAAATTGATTAAGTAAATTTTGCACGAGTCGAAACACCAAAGTACAAGCTTGGTCCGATAATCATCAACACTCTACCCTATTTCTAAACGATGTCCTTAAAAAGCAAAATAATTAATAAAGTAGAATAAAGAATACCAGAATATTATTCCAAACTGAATACGAGAATTTTGAAGGTTGTTTTAGTAACAGATTTCAACTAAATACTTAATAGATTATTATAATTTCACCGTCCACTTGATTATTGATATTATACCAAACTTTGTTATATTTTTTTCTAAATGCATTATGATTTATGAGAGATGTGATTTTGATTACAGTGTTTATTGTAATTTAAGAACACATAATCATTTTTTATTATAGTTATAAAA
Source organism: Tipula unca (assembly GCA_951394425.1). Classification (NCBI taxonomy): domain Eukaryota; kingdom Metazoa; phylum Arthropoda; class Insecta; order Diptera; family Tipulidae; genus Tipula; species Tipula unca. The sequence goes on from OX596381.1 coordinate 57,001,320, forward strand.
CTTAAAAGCTTATTTAGTTAATAAATAATTATAATCAAATTGAAGGTGAAAATTATCCATAAAATGATTTTTTACTTTTCCTTCTTTATTCATATTTTTATTTAGTATTAATATTGTTAGCAGTTTGTTGGGGAAAAATCGATTTTTAAATTTTCAATGCCAATAGCAAATATTATTTTTTTGTGTTTACATACTATTACTATTTAAATATTATATTTTTAGTGAAATAAACGTATAGAATATTTAAGATTTAATAAAAGTATTTGCGATGCGTATAAATTAAAATGATTTGTTTTCTGAAATTTAGCCAAAAAATATTTGACATTTTTATAACACTATATTAATTATAGCGCGGTGAATAACCGAATTCAATTTCATTTGGTCAAACATTTTAAGTTTTCCATTTAATTTTTAATTTAAAACGATTTTAATTTTTAATTTTTCCCAAAATATGTATTGTATAAATTTTATGTCACTATTTGGGACTCATCCGTTTTTATACTTGTATCAAAAACTTCTCTCTATTTTATCGGAAAATGAACTTTTTTTGTGATTTCGTATACACATTATAATTTTCTCCTAAAACCTTGAAATAGATATTTCCTATATACCAAAATTCTATAATTTAAAAAGGTTTAACCTAGTTAAAAAAATTGTAAACAAATTATTACAATGAAATCTCTAAAAATAAATTCTACAATTAATTATTTAATTGTTCGTTCAAATTTTAGTTGCTAGGACAACACTGGTGTTCACATTTAAAGGTAATTTTAAATACGAAAAAATCAACACCAACTGGAAATGAAAATTTTTCAAAACTTTCAAATTGCAAAGAATACCAAAAGCCTTATTGTAAGTGCATTCGATCTATTCTTGCTTTAGAATAAAAATATGAATTTCGGCGATTTCCCAAACATTTTCTGGTGTGATGCCGTATATCAGACAAGAACCTGCCACACTTTTCCTAGCCGCAAATAAAACGGTAAGCCTTGCAAATTTTCAAGTTTCCAGAGGTTCTAATTAATTAAAATTCAGTGAAAATTTTGGTAAACTCTTATTAGGTGCCATGTATATTCCACAGGATGTAAAATTTCCAAGAAGTATTAAAAATTATCTTGCAAGATGTGCCACTCAGTATAATGATATACTTATTCTTGGTGATTTTAACTGTAACTGATCGGCAAGCCCAGGACTTTAAAATATTTTTAAATTCAATTGGATTGACGCCTGCTTGTTATGGACCAACCAATTTTGTGAAAGATAGCGTCACTTGAATTGACTTGTTATTAAAAACCCCTGAACTATTAGGCTTCTTCACACAAATTTCAGTCCCGGGTTTATATACGACGCATGACATGATTTAGTTCTGATATTTTGCTCCATAAAAACATACGAAATTTTCTACATTCATGTTGGAAATCTGATAAATCATCTGAAGAAAACTGATGCCGTTTTAAACAATATAGGAATAAAGTCAACAATATGGTGAAATCAGCCAAATATCTTAACTTTAAAAAAATGTTCAATGTTGATCTTCCATCTAATATCCTATGGAACAATTTCAGAAAATTAACGCTCAGAATTTAACTGAGACTTTTATTTGTGCAAACGATACTGTTGATCAAAATCAGTTGTACTTTTTCAGAATACTTCTGAATTTGAAGTTTCTAGAATTGCTCATGAAATAAATTTCGAAGCCGTTGGGCCCGATGAAATTTCTATTCGTTTCATTAAATTATTGTTACCAATTATTCTTATTCATATAACCCACATACTTAACAATTGTATTACAAAATCAGTTTTCCCCGACCTGTGGAAAATTGCATATTCCAGTGAGCAAAGTTTAGCCGATTTCCGTCCTACATATTAGCATTCTGCTATGTCTGTCAAAAATTTTAGAAAACATTTTGAAGAAACAAATATTAGATTTTGTGAAAACAAACGAAAAATCAATCCGGTTTTCGTGAGAAGCACAATACTACTTCTGCGCTTATAAAAATTGTTGATGATCTAAATCATTCATTATCGCAAGGAAAGGTGTCCATTTTAGTATTATTGGATTTTTCTAAGGTATTTGACTCGGTTAATCATAATATATTATTGAGTTAATTAAAAGCACAATTCAGTTTCTCTACTTCCTTATAAGACTAAACAAAATGTATTCTGGTGAAAAAATATATAACTCTGGTATACCCCAAGGGTCTATATTAGGTTCTATTTTGTTTTCGCTTTTTATTAATGACATATGCGTAGCTAATAATGTCAACTATCACATATTTGCGGATGACCCACAAATCTATATCTATATCTGTGCGTCAAGATTAAATCTTGCTCTCGATCAAATATCTGTCTCATTACAAATAATAAAAGACATTAATTATTCAGCATTAAACGTACAAATCTGATGATTAATAACGATATTATAAATTTTGTTGCTAGTGTTAATAACTTAGGCCTTACGGCAAATAAGTTTTCGGGAATACTACGGATTAATGCGTTTAATTAATTAATTCTATTTATGGCCACATAAAGGACGCCTTAAAATAAATTTTTTATTGACTTTGGATCGATGACCAATTTCGAACCCTTTGAAATGTTGGTAAAAATATGTGAAATAAATGATAATATTTCAAAAAAAATGGTTTATTATTTGATTAATGTGCATTACTTGTCAAAATGTAAATTATTAACTGAAGCATACAATATAGCAAATGGATGATAATATTCCATGAATTAGTGCAACATAAATTTTTTTGTGTCATGATATATTTTTTAAACAGTTTAGATAAATCATCAGTAAGATTAATCAATTATGCTAATTGTAATAAAAAATAAATACCTAATGGAAAATATTGTTTATAATTAAAATTTAGAAATAAATTATTATTGTTTATATAAAAAAACTATAAGGAAGTAATATATCGGTTTGCCAACACTATAAATAGAATGATTGAAAATACGAAATTATTTTATTTGTAAATGTGTTTAACAAGACTGTAATTATATCGGAAAAGATTTCCTAATATGTAGAATAAAATAAAAACTATTTTAGATTTTTTTTTTTTAAATGTATCTACATACATAGGTATGTATATTAACATATGTACATACATTCTGCCGCCTTGGCTGCATATATAAATTGCCCCACAAAAAAAAAACCGAAACAATTTTTTTTAAACATGATAAACACGCGTAAGAAACGCGTGCGGTTCGATGGGCTGGTCCCTCGAACAATTAGTAAGTACTCCGACGTGTTGTATTGTAGTTTATTTTGTCATTTTACACATTTTTTTTGTTGTGATTACATTTCCAAAAAAAAAACAATCTTTGTTATACCTTTTATCACTTCTTATATTGTGTGATATGATAATGACTTCAAACAATGCGTAATTACGTCTCGTAAAAATAGATATTTCGAAAAAAATTTAATGTTTGACTTTTGTATGGAACAGTGTACCTAATTGTTTAACTTAAGGCTTAAGAATAATTATATGAAAATTTATTATTCTACTTTCAGAGTAGAGAAGTTTAAAATCATAGTATATTGTTGTACCCACCTTGTTATTTAAAATTACCTGCCAATACTTCAACGATTTATGATATATTCGCACGTATAGAATAGAACTTGTAATTTTAATCTAGTTCTTATCTTTAAATTTAAACTATGTATGTTATCTTGTAACGTAAAATATTTCCGCCTTACTCTATGTTCTACATATTTTGTTAGTATGATGTTTTTTTAAAACTCTACGACAGTCCTTGAAAAATTAAAAATGTATTGTATTGCAAACGATAGATTAGCATTGTAAGACTATATAAGTAAAGGTGATCAGAATATTTTTTTAAATGTAAATGCGTTGTTTCAAAGAAGGTTTAAGTCTCCCAGCTAATTCTGTATTAGCTATATCCGCCAAAATAAATTTCAGGAGTGATCATCTTGAACGATTATCGGAAAGATTTGGAGTGAGTTCGTCACTCTTTTAATTCTATACTGTTGCCGCGAATATACGTATATATTAACCACGTGCATACAATATTGCGAGCGGAAATATACTAAATCGGATTGACTATACATTTCTAGTTGTCATCAATCTTAATTTAGTCACCAACCGATCTCCCGTTTTTAATATAATCATTATCAGATGGTATAGTTTAAAGGTTATTCAGATAAAAAAACTTAGCAATATACCATGCAATGAGACAACATCGCACATGTAATATAAAACCGATAAGTAAACACATATACAAATTGATGACCCTAAACTAAGCAAATTGAGAATGAATATACATATGTAACATTTATATATGTGGCGGAACGCTAATGCACAAAACTTCTTGACCAATACTGTCGGCCTAAATTTTTAAACTATACAAATATAGGCAGTTCATGGATGGCACTAGTATCAATCAAACTTACTGCTGGGCTGGGATGTTGTAACATTACCATTTTCGATAAACGTGTGTATCTCTTTCTTTTTTTTTAATCAAAATGGTACAATACGTTATTACGTATTCAATCCCGCATAGATATTTCCGTTGTGATAACGTCTGCTCGATTCTTGCTAATAAAATGAGAAAAAAGGGATAGTTTGCAAATTTAAACTAACAGGCTGAGATCGCAATAGAAAAATTGAAATTTAATAAACGAAATAGCGTATAATTTTGCTCTTGAAAAAGAGCCACAAACGTCTATCGAATATCGAAAAAGATGATGTTACGACAAAGACCGGTTTATCGTAATTCATAATCATCGCAAGATGATCTCAAAGTGACCGGTATTTTTGTGTTTTGATAAAATGATTTTTTTTAAAATTTTATTAAATGAAAAATATTAAAATAATTCAATTTATCAAGAAGATGTGGACGGTATAAGCCCATTTTCATTTTCAATCGAAATTAATTAAATTTATTTCACGAATACCAAAAATAAAAATGCCGAAAAATATATTATCTTTGTTCCGTTATGGTAATTTCGTGAATGTTCGTTTTTACCGAATAAATTTACCACTACAAAGAAATAAATTGCGTTTCCAAATTTCAAATCGGATTTTAACATAAATAAATGTAGTGTATGACAAATATCCATAATGACAATTATATAATCAAGCACCCTCCCGAACTTTGAGCTTTTTGAACTATGCAGATTGGTAGTGAATATGTAATTTAGTCAAAAATGAGGCAACCACTAACGAATTGTCAGGCAATGAGGCAACCACTAACGAAGTTGCAAAGCATCAGAACCAATTCAAAATATTACAAAACAAATTCAATTTTTTGTATGTCAAGATGTGATTTCAGGAATTTTAATTTAGTTTTATTTGAGGCAATTTATTATGTTATTGTTACTAAATATTACCATTGTCGTTGATTTCTATCATTTTAGTAGATCATTTTTAAATTAATATGGAGGGATGCACGATTCTCCAACAAAAATATATTCAAATTTATTATCAAAATTCGTCTCTATTAAGAAAAACTTATCGCGGGCTTCATTAAGGCCTTATGTCAATTAGTTAAACATTAAATTTTTACAGAAGAATCAAATTTTTCGATTTGTTTGTTCATTTAAATGGTGAACAAATAAAAATAAATTAGTTAAATAGATTTTTTAACTCGCACGGTCTAAGGTGAACATTATCTGGTTGAAATGCATTTGTAAATAAGTAAAACTGTACGATTTGAGCCGAAATTTAGGACGTGTCCGATTACCATAATAATAACCTTTTTTGAAATTTATGATTTCGACGTAAATGAAATAATTTACAATTCCAATTTTTGCGGTAAGTTCATTCCGAATTCTGTAATGATTTTGACATTGTTTACATGAAATGAAACGTGAACAGTATAAAATCACTGGTAATGTTGTCTGGCAGCATATTATTATTGTACCAACAGTGTATTACTTTAAGTTCCGGACAAAATTAAATAAATTAAATCAATTTAGTTCCATCCCTTAAGTAGTAAGCTCATTCTTACTGGTGATGGGAAGTTCTTGGATCTCCGTTTTCAATTTTTACCACAAATTTTCAATCGGCTTTAAGTCTAGAGATTGATAACCTTTTCGGAATTATAAAGCAACCATTCTAGCACCACAAAATCTAATGTTTAGGGTCATTGTGGTGATTAAATGTAAAACTGTCCAAAATACCTAATTTTTCCGCACTTTTCTTCAAATTTTCTTTTCATATATTCAGGTAAATTATTATGTTCATGAACACCACCTCACCTACACCTGCAGCAAACGTACAGCCCACACCACCATGTTTCACTATTGGTCGTAATTTTTTAAAATTTAGCTCGTCGTGTGGTTTACGCCATATCGATAACGTAACCCTGGCATCAGAGTCAAAACTGTTGTATTTTCTTTCATTGGCAAAAATAATATCTTTCCAAATATATTCTGGCTTAGCACAATGTTTTATAGCATCCTACTTGCGTTTTATTTTATTAATTTCATTTATGAATAGTTCTTTCCTTAAAACCCTGCCATTAAACCCAAATTGCTTTATTGCTCGCCGATAATTTTTTTCTGGGCTGTTTATACAGCTATGCTTGTAGTTTTGCCACACATTGTTTGATTTTGTCGCACAAGCTTTAAAGTTTATCTGTAAATGTGTTGACCTTGTTCGAATGGAGTATTTATATCCCCCATATTTGAATTATAATTTTTCTTTTTTGGTTTAAAGACGTTTGAACTGAAATTTATTATGATTTTTTAAAAATTCGATAAATTTTACCCGGATATTTACGAGTATGTAGAATTTTTTAGGAGTTCTTATTGAATTTTTAAAACAAAATATCCTAGACTAGATCATTTCTCCAATATTTGTGCAATTTAATAGAAAATAGTTAAATTTGGCATAATGTATTAAATTAGTTGTCCCAAGAGCGCAGGCAAGGAATCTTTCAAAATATTCCGAAATATAACGCAAAGAATCAGTGCTAGGATGTTCTACCATCACATTTTCAATATTCGATAGACATTGATGAATTTTTTCAAAAATAACAAAATTGTCAAAATTTAAATAGATATAAAAAATGGATTTTACTTTCTAATACATATTTGACATTTGTCCTACATGTATGTATGTAAATGGAAGTAATCGAAACATGTGCATTAATATTTAAACATATTTTATTTTTTCCTCTAGTTACATAATATCTACATATATTGTTCTTAAAAAAATTTCTCCTAACGAGTATGCATAATAAATCCTAGTGGTAACAATAGCGTAAAACGGAGATTTAAAGGCAGCCCTTTGTAAGTCTAGCTTAGTTTGTAGTTCTCTTCTTATCTTTTTGAAAAATCTTTAGATGAATAATATTAATTCCGAATTGATAAGGTATTTTAATTAACCTAACTATTAAATATTTTTTTATTTTTGTTTTATTATTATTTTAATATTCATTTGAAATAAAAGTCTAAATTGAAACATATTTTGAGTTCAATTAAATTACCAATCTAAGCGCCTCTTAGCACATTAGTTAACAATAAGATTAAAAAAAAATTGTTTCGAATTTATTAGGATTAATTTGTATGTGCTATTATTTCTAAGTGATTTACTTGTATTCCATATTTATTCTATAAGTCGTATCTAGACATATAAACTACTATGAAGACGAATATTCCACACAATTACCGATTATATTTATGAAGTTTAAAGAAAATAAATTATAAACACTGGTTCAATTGTGTTATATGAGACGTACAAATAATGAAAGGCGCGTGTCGTCGATAAAAGAAATATAGCATCAAGTGTCAAAGAAAATGAGAATTAGTTAATTGAAATTATTTAGACTCGTATAATTTCTATTGAATATTATAATTTAATTTAAATATCTCGCAAGATTAAATGGGCTATCATCAATCGTTATATGAAGTTTAATTAATTCCAATTAATAACTAATTTTCAAATTAGCTGATTATTAATTTTTTTTTTTTTTGAAAAACTCTTATCAAGTCTACAAAATTCAATAGTATTTTATTCGTATATAAATATTAATAACAAGACACATCCAAATATATTAAATTAAACAATCTTAACCTTTTATAATATACTCCCAGCTAAAATATAATTTTAATCATTTTGTCAACAAAAAAAAAAAAAAAAAAATCAAGACGTGTTGACCCAAATTTTGAAATTCCTATTTTAGTTTAGTAAAAAAATTTGATTATGAATCACATTTTTTTCTTTCTAGCGCACATACATAAAACACATTTTATTAGAGATTTAAGTAATACGATTATTAAACAAAGGATATTTTATGAAAAAAAAATTATTTCAAGATTCTTTCATTCAGTAATCACGTGACTATTTATTGCCGGCTAAATATATTTAAAAAAATATTTTTATTTATAGATCATTCAACTTACAAAAAAATAAACATGTACGAGTATGTAGAATATTATAGTGAATGACACAAATACAAATATATGATCATTATTGAATATCTCCTATATTTCTTAATATTTGAGTATATTCAATAGGATTGTGGCAAAAGTTTTAAGTACATATTAAAAAAAAACATATATAGTAACATGTTCAGATTTGTTGAAACACAAAGATGTAGTATACGTCTTATTCTGTGGTAATAGCACGGACAAGAATATATATTATTCCTCTATGGTAATATTATACTTGTAAGCATTAAATGTATGGATATTTTGTATTTGATTTACGACAAGTAATATCATATTTTTCCATACTCGTACATATAGAATAATCGAAGGCAATAGAATTTAATTAATTTGGCTTAGTCACAATTATGTATATTACAAAGAGGTGAATCAAATGCAAATCAATGTTAATTTAATAAATTAATTATTGCATTTTACTAATATCATTTGAATAAAGCCAATAATTATGTATATAAAAAAAAATTATGTTTGCATTAAGACATTTTAACTTATTATAAGTTACAAAAAAATCTCACTAATTTAAAATTAGACAGGTTTGCGCATTTATTGTCATTACTTTTAAAATATACATATATACTGGCTGACTGGCTGACTGGCTTTTTTATTTTTATTTACACTAACAATGGAAAATGTTAATTTATAATAAAAACAAATTTAATCAGTAATTTTAATCAAATTGTTATATTTTAAATTTAATTTACAGAATAATTATTTCCAGACAAACCATATAAATTAAAGATAAATAAATATATTTAATTTAATTATTGGTGTATATAAAGTATACGTATAAAAAGTTATCGCAGAAAAACGTAAAATGTACATCAGGTAATACAAGTGATAGTAACCATTATCTCTCATGATAGAAATGTATAATGCATATACAAAGTTAAAAACTGGGACTGGTGAAATAATAAAAAATGTATGAAATGTTAGCTTAAAGCTGAATTGGCTCGCTCACGACCGTGGAAGTGTTTTAAAACGAACAGGATAAATTGGTGTTAGTATGCCAAAACTTAAAAAACACCCGAACTAGTCCGACATGAGTGTTTTGAAATAGTGGTTTTTATTGGCTAAGTTTAAAAAACACTCGACTTCGTACATCACTTTATCACAATCTTTTCTGAATCCAACTTAGTACATATATGAAATTATTGAATGGTTCGACTTACGTTTTTTTATGATACTTATTTGTGTATCCTTTTTTTTCGTGTTATTGAGATGGTTTAGTACGAAATTCCGATGACAGTTTAATGAAACTATCGCGACATTAGGACATATTTCTCCTGGGATGGGACAAAATTATAGGATGATAGTTTAATTCTGGGCTGATAGTTGATATAAAAGTGTCGCTATAGTTATGGTGTTGCCATTGTGTTTTTCTGGGATGAATGCTGGGCTATAAAGTTAGCCCATATAAAGTATTAAAGTTTAGTTAGTAGTAATTTTAAATTAAATAGTATAGTTAAATTTTTGATGATCTTTAACAAAAAAAAACTTCTAAATGAATTATTGCTTAAAATTCAAACTAAACAAAAAATTTGACTCTCTAAATAAAATTTCAAGGTTTACCAAAAAATATATATACATATATATTTCGCTGTGTATAAGATCATAAGTTTCAGTTCTTCTGTATATACGTTTTATTCTAAAAAAAATATTTAATAACTCAAAATGACCTAATTTTAGATGCTTAATAAAAGTAAAAAATAAATAAATAGATCATGTTGATTGAAAAGAAATAATTGCCGGCAACAAGTTAACGACGGTAAAATACAAATGGAGATAAGTTGGTAAATTACAATTATATTGTAAAACCCAATTTTTTATCATTTTATTTTGATTTTCACGTCCATTCTGTTTAAAAAAAAATATAGTCAAAATTCGTATATACATACATACATAAATATTCATCAGCATTAAAGCATTAAACACACACATAGCTAGTAGTAAAAAATTTAAAATATATAAAATTTGAAGGTTAACACATAACATGTACACATATTTAATTATACTTCCTGATAGTTTTATAAATGTTTCGTATTATAATATTTATATATTTTGGTAGTCGAAGTGTTAAATACGTATATATCTATACATATTTCAATAGCATACTACATAATGTGAAAAAAAATAAATACATTTATTCATTGTAAAAGTAAGGCATGAATAACACGATTTTTAATAAAAGCTCAATGATTATAATTCTAATAATAAATTATTTGTTTATATTTTCAATTATAAAGTTTAAAGGATAAGTGGATCAGTAACTTATCAATTTTTTATTTTTGTACTTATCAATTTGAAATATTTTTTCAATTAGCTTTGAATTAAATTGTTTTATATGTATCATTCTTAAATGATGAATTATCGAAACTATTTGGAACTAAGTAGTGATTCCGAACTTTCAAACTAATGATACATATTAAGCAGCTAGCTGTTATGGCTAACTTAAACCAAAAAGTAGGTACTTAACTGGCATTTATTATTGAGCAATGTATTTGTTTTGTATTTTTATTTTTAATCATAATTTAATATTTTCTGTTGATCAAACGTACACGATAAAAAGCTTTAATTACATAATATTTATAATATAATTAAATATCAATTAAAACTAACACCTTCTTAGAGAAAGAAAGCTATAATTCTACAAACTGACATAATTTTATTGAAGCAATATAAAAATATATTTTCGTCGCTAAACTACACGTTTAACTACTAAACTACTTGAGTAATCTAATTAGTAGAAGCACTTTGTGTAAAATAATTTTGTACAAAAATACAACGTCTTAAATGTTGAACATAAGAGATAATAATCATTCATTAAGTTCATTCTATGAATGGCTAGAACAAATATAAAATTCCGAGTAGTATTATGGTACAACAACAACAAAAATGTAATACTTAATTACACACGAATTAATCTAATTCTATGATAAAATAATTATAATTATTAAAATAATTTTCTATAAGTATGTATGTTCAAAAAACTATCAATGTTTACTTCTTTGTTGTCTGATATTAGTATAAATTCAATGTAAATAACAAATTTAACAACAAAAAGTAAACAAACAAAAAAAAAACACAAAAACGAAGAAAAAGTAAATATTTTGCTGGTTTGTTTGTACATTTTTCGCAAAATTTGTTTTTCCGCACATATGATTAAATTATATTTTCTTTATGCACAAGCACAATACATGCACACATTAGAATCAATATTTTAGTTATGTTGATATTGTATATTGATTGTGTTACCATCCGATAAGCTTTATACCATTGATTTTTACTTTTATTTTACAAACGGAACAGATTGCAGAAATGTTGATTTTTTAAATTTATAGAAATACACGTTAAATTACAACATTTCAAATACATACTTCCTAATTCTAAAATAGTTTTGATTTGAAGGCCATTTTTAATCATTACCATTTAGCAACTATTCTCAGTTCCTGGTACTCATTTGAGAAAATTTTATTATTTATTGCAAAAGCTCATACGCCTTCAATCCGTAAAACTACACTTCCTCATGTTATATGAGAAAATTTTCATTTCTAACATTCCTACAATACATTTCGACTCCGGTTCAACGTATGATAGATTGGATTTACTAAACGATAAAATGCATTTCTCACAACTGACAGCACATCCCTAATGCGTAAGATCTGAAGGCGTCTATCTTAAATTAAAATAATGAAAATGGTTATAAATGTTATAGTTATGTGGGAAGTCACTACTGATTATAAATTAACAAATATTTATATAACTATATATGATTTAATTAATCATATGATCATCAGTTGTTTTCCATGCACGATCTATTTTTCAACAGAATTTAGATTAATTTTTTGAAACAACGATTCGTATACATATGTATATACATATTGAGAGCAAATTTAAGAATCTTGAAATATTAAGCGGAGCAATTAGTATTAAATGCAGAATTCAAAATAAGAAAATAAATAGTCTAGTGTCAGAAGGTGCAGTCCTATTGGGGTCTAACAATTGAAGCAACTTTGTATACATTCACAAGTGGAAGTTTGTCGATGTCTAGTTTAATTAAAACAGCTGTAACTATCAGCCACAATGTAAAATAGACTGTGACCACCAATAAATCCCTTGATTTTTTCGAGAAACATCGTTTCATTTATGATTGTAAAGTGATGCTACACACGAATTATCGCGAATTAAACGAGCAAACATCGAAACTTTGTTTTGATTTATTTAGTATACAAATCTGTTGTGATTCGAGCAGCAATACAAACGGATTGTGTTTAAATTAGTGTTAATAAAAATCTAAATATAATTTTTAAATGTTTAATGCTTTTTATTTTTCTATTAAAGAATTATAATTTTAGATTGAGTGCAAAAAGCATATTACATATTACTGCAAGAAATTAAACTTTTAAATTTAATTCAATTTCTTTTTTTTTTAATTCTTATGTACATATTTAAACTTTCGACAAAAGTGAAGATCTTGGTTTTGAACTATTTTTAATAATTTAATTTCAAATAATTATTTTTATGAAATACCAACTTATTCGGTTTACCATTTATTTGTCAAAAACACACGCTCGGTGCTCAGTATAACCAACTACAGTTTAACATTCACGAGTACGAGAGATGGCTCCTTACATTTGGGAGAAGAATCATGCATGTGATTTTCGACCTAACACGTGACGATGGTATGTACCGAGCTCTGTACAATATCTAGATTAGATATTTTACAGGTAGCAAGATCTCAGCGAGTACAGTGGCTCGGTTCTCCGTCCTGATCCGGAACGAATTATACAACGATCTCTCAAAGGAGACCCACCATATGATAGGAACAGAAGTCGTTACAGGTCGCTTCAAAATATTTAATGCCATTAGAACGATTATATTTAAATGTCCATCTATGGTCTCTGGATCGAAATATGTATATCCGATCCGAATAATAAATAGAAGAAAGCAAACTTGGATTTTCAAGATATGAATAACATTGCAGTAGACAATAGGATAAAAACTTAACGGTCTAATATTTGGAAAGAAATTAATAAATTATATTTTGATAAGAATGAATGAAAGTTGATTAAGGTCGGAAAGATTTTGGTACGTCTAGATAAACTATTTTAAGAGCCGAAAATATTACCGCAAACTATTTACAGTTGTATTTATTTGCATAGAAGAAAAGATAAAGTATCTCCGACGAAAATTTGTATTTACTCGTAGGTAATGGCTTTCGGATATATAATTGGTTTTAGGTATAAACGTTCTAAAAACATTATATTCATAAGTTACCACATTGTTTTTTTACCATTTACCATATTGTAATACTATGAGCCAAAAACATATTTCATTCGAGAAGAACCTTTTTAAAATTGGGATGTTAAGAGTGTTTCTTTATGGAAGAAAACTAAATAGACTTTATTTATCATGTGTTTTGCAAGCAGCGTGCGAAATACACATACTCTATAAAAATCGATAAATGTACTAATATTTCAAACTTGTAATTGTTGAGTTTTTAAAACTGACGTAATGTCAATATAGTTCAAAGGCTTAAACAATAATGTTTTGGAGAATTTTGCGTTTGACCATACCAAAAAAATATTTTCATGATAATAAAACACATTGATGTACGAAATAGTATTTTAGAGAAACTATAAAGTTTAAATTTAAAATATAATTAACCAAATAATGTGAAAACAAAAGAAATTATAAAAGTATGGCAATTATAGGTAAAATTATAAGAAAAATTAAATGACTTACCTGACAATACAAATTAACATCATTTACAGTACCAGTACCATTTGTAATATCAACATTCAATTGTTCTAATGTGAGTTTCTCCTCTAAAAACTGTCCCAGATATCGCTGGAGCAAGTATCTGCACACCTTTTTCTTAAAAATATCTGGTAGAAAACTTGGTGAAAACCAAGACATTTTCAACATATTTTCTTTGTTATTTTATTACAACTTGTGTCAACTATATATTTTTATTTTGAATTATAAAATTCAAATTATTATTCAATTGTAAATATTTTGGTTTATTTTATATTATAATATAGAACGCTGTATTAAATTAGAAACACAAAAACTCGTATTTAGAATACGCAAACACGCAATAAATTTTTTGTGTTGAAAACAAAGAAACTGATGTTGCAATAAAAATAAAACGAAAACGTCAAAAAAACTTTAAATCTATTTTCTTCATTTTTAATGTATCATATACACGAGAACACTATAAAATATGTTATCAAATTTTATCTATTTATTTAGATAATATTAATTATTAAATCTTATTATTTAAAATTTTCAATCAAAATATTTCTTTTTTTTCACTGTTCACTATAAAGTAGTTATTTTTTTCTATTTCCGTACTCGACGAATTTTGACGATTGTATGAGAGAATTACATGAATGTTGGAGGCGAGTATAGTGTATCGTGTATGTAAGAAAAGAATGCAAAATACAAATCGAAAATGTTAATTTTTTGTTTCATTCATTTTTTGTTGTGATGATGGAAGTTTACGAATGTTGTTGTTGTTGTGAAAATCATATGTTTTTGTATGGTTTTAATAAGAAAAGACATACGTTTATTATGTTATTGTTTTTCTTGTGTTGTTTATTTTTGTAGAGTAGCGCTGTGTGTGGGGAATGATAGTAGTATGTATAACAAAAAACAAAATTGGCAAATTTTTTTAAATTTAATTATTTTTAATTAAATTTATTCGATGCATTATTCGAAATATATAAAAAAACCTAAAATTTGTTGAAATTTCTAATCATTTTTATAAAATCAATTTGACATTAACACAAAATTTACATATTTTAGAACTCAGAATTGGCTTCATTATCCAAATTGATGTCAACAATGTAGAATCAACAACAATTTTGGAATAACATACAGGACTTGACGGAACACGGAACCAGCGTACTACCAATTTTTGGGATCATTTGTCTACAAAACTCAGTATGTAAATCACACGTATTACCCTTTTTTCGTATTGAAGGAGATATATGCTCGTTAATTTCTAGTTTGAGTTAGTTTTATTTATTAGAATAAAATTAAAAAATTAGGAATAAATCTATTAAATAACATTTTATTTTCTAATTTACATGTAAACATTTTTTATTCAGTTCCTTCTTGTATCGCTGGCGCATTTTTCTTCGGTCTACACTCTGGATACTTAGCCGTGTGGAAACTCTTCAATTCGCCTTGATGTGTCAACATATGCATTCGAATTTTATCATGATTCCTAATTCGTTCCTGTTTGCGGCGATAAATCTCCCACGAACGAAATTTAGTATAGAATGGCGGAAATTTTTTCTTTTGTAGCACCAGTTTTCCACCCATTACATATTGGTTGAAGTCCATGATTTCGTCACGTTTTATTTCATTTGCTGTTCGACACACGGCCGGACTAGCAATAACTTTAGGATACTCATTATGTTCCTTACGCAATTCCACTAGATGCAATTGTTTTTCTTCGGCTAATTGTTGGTGGCTCTTCTGTTGAAGCAGTCCAATAAAAAAAGCTTTAACAACATGTTGAACGTTGGTTGATCCTTCCACTTTAGCGTAGATATCCTTAATACCCAAGACAGTGCAAATGGTTCTAATAGCACGATGACAGACTAATCCATAGCCTTCCGGTTTCTTTTGTACATAAATTTTTGTTGCACCAAATTGACAGAAAAAATCATGAAGTACGGTGTGATTATCGGACAAGTCAATGTGCATTAATTTTTGTGCCGCTCTATTTTTAGCTTTCCTTAGCGCCGCTTTCGTGTCCACAGCTTTTCCAAGTGCAAATCCAGCTAAACCATTTCCATTGCCGCACACAACAAAGCAGGATAATCGCCGTTTTCGGCCCAAATTTCCCTTCATGATGAAAACAGTTTTCAACTCTATAACACGAGTATCGAAGCCATCAAATTTATCATCACCGATTGCGTCAGGTGGCCCAACACTGCGACCCGGCATTCGACTACCAGTCCAACCTCGATCAATCGGATTAATCCGCATTACACGAAAATTTCCCATTTCATCGCGTATTTTACGCAATTTTGCATCACGTTCAGGATCTTCTGGCAATTTTTGTTGTTGTATCAACTCTCGACCACGAATAATTGGCGAATTCAAGCCAGGCCATACAATGTTTGATCGGCCGACCCCGAGTATTTGACCCTTATTCAAATCTTTGGCATTTCTTCTGGCAATACCTTTACCACGGCCACGTTTTTTACCGGCATTACTAACCGATGTAACACCTTTCCATAAATCATCAGCAGGTACTAAAATATTTACAAAAAATAAAATTTCATGTTACCCATGAGAATGAGGTTATGCATAATATAGTTACTTACATTTATTAAAAAAACTTGTATTTCTAATTGCGGTGATGCATGGTAATGTGTTTCCAGTTATTTTATTTACATTTGGAAAACTAGTACAACTCGTTATTTTAAGATTATTAAATGATTTAATAAAATTTACGGATAAAATTCTTCCTGCCATATTTCTTCCCACCAGTGGCCGTAAAAATTAAATGCATTGTAAAATTGACAGTTTGACAATGACAGATAACGTACAGTTTCCAAAACCAAGATGGCATGCATAAGGTAGTTTTATTGGATAAATAGATAGTTTTATTGGATAAATAGACTTTTGGTATTGACAAAAGGTGGCAGAAACTACATTTGGTGTATGTATTTGATATGTTTTTAATGTGCCATAAAAATGAGTGTTTCGCCAATAGATGGCACTGTAAACTAAAAGATTAAAGACAATAATTTTTATAGATAAACGAATTTTTTAGTTTTTAAATTCTACTTGTAGTGCTATAACACCAAAATTTGATGTTGTTTATGTTCGTGTTTCAAATGAATACTAATTAAAACATAAAACTATGATTATCAGTTATGTAGTGAAACTATAGATAAATAAATTTCAATAGGACTTTGTTTTCTCATGTTTGGGGGGCTTCGACCTTTTAGAGGCTCCAAAATTCATGTTACACTGTTAATATATGTAAGTAGATATAAGCATTTACATCAAATTGTAATTGAATTATAGAATTCTAATCTAAAGTTTTGATCAATTTATGTATAGAGAAAATGTCAATCTATTCTGAATACAATTTTTTCTGTTGAATCCATTGTATGTATACATATACCTAATCTACAACTATACAATACATAACATACATTAATGTATACAACACACAATTTTTTATTCTTTTCAGGTATATGCACCATGTAAGTCTAAGTAGTCACAACTCACAACACAAATTTATTATTTTGTATTGATTCTTATTAAATGTAAGATAGTTCTTCTTGTTGTTGCAACGTTTATATAAAAAAAACATATTTTTTATTCAATCAAACGTTAAAATTAGAGTACGGAAAAATTGATGTATTCGAATTGAAAATCGAAAGATCATAGAAGATGTTTTTATCGATCCCAAAACTTTAGCTAATTATGTACATATAATAGTCGTTGAATAATGCATGTGATTCTGAGTACTATACTAAAAATAAGAGATATACTTGTAGCTATATACGAACAATGAAGATGGTAAATAAATGCAAAATTCACTAACGCAATATTTTAATGTGATAAAGATTAAATAATTTGTGACCCATTTGAATTCTATTACCTGTACTTGGAAAGCATTGAAAAAGTTTCAAAGAATAGAATATCCGACATATACCCGCAATCGGTGATATATTAAGATCGGTGTGGTATATTTGATTTGTATATACATTTAAATTCACTTTTCAGATGGGTTGACAGTTTTGCAAATACGATACAGTCCATCGCACGATTGTATACAATAGTGTTAGACTATAATGTATAAGAACACCACGCCAATTAAAGTTTTTGTATCGTCAAGGGTATATAGTCGCCAAGACTAGTGTCAATACAGCTACCATCAGCCTCAGGCAATTGCCCAAATATACCGACAGTCGTAACTTTCATTCATTGAGACATTATTGGGGTTCTCAAATGCGCGCCTTGTTTCAAGTTGCAATTCCTGAGCGTTGTTATAGCAATGAAGTATCTCTTGCTCCATATGATATCAGCGAGAAACATACTTATTGTATCACCCTACTACTCTAAGCTATGCATAATCTTTGACATCTTTTCATGATACAACTGCAATCGCTTGGTCATAGAAAACCGATCTCGAAGGCACTTGATTAGTGGCAGGTGTTCGGATTAGAATGTTGCAGACACCTTGTAAACGAAATGCTATCGAAAGCTTCCGAAATATCCAGGAAAGTACCCACAAGAAACTCCTTATTATTAAGGGATTTTTCAATCCTGGTTACAAGTTCATGTAGGGCGGTTTCACAGGACTTACCGACTCTATAAGCATGTTGCATGTTACTGAGTGTGGAGGTGATTAGAAAATGATCTATAATGAATCTATCGACAATTCTTTCCAGAGTTTTAAAAAAAGTTGAGGATAGACTAATAGGCCGAAAGGACTTAGGATCCGTATAATCGGACTTACCAGCTTTCGGGATAAAAACAACTCTAATTCTGCTCCAAGAATTTGGAACAGTGCTAGAAGCAATACACGCTTGAAAAAGGTGGATCAAATGATCCTGAATTAGTGGAAAACTCTGCTGTAGTTCAGTAGGAAAAAAGCCAAACTCCAATCGGGACTTGCAACAGACGTCGTATAGTGAGATCGGCAGCAACATCATCCGAGTTGACGATATCACAACCAGGAAAATGAGCCGAAAGGAGCAGCTCACCAATTTCCTTGTTGGAGGAGGTAAGCTGTCCGTCCGGTAGACGAAGAGAATCCAGTTTACTCGTACTGCTCTTAGCTATAGCCTTATTGAGTCCAGCGACAGCAGAAAGGCTATTGATTTCCTCGCAGAAGTTCAACCACGAGGCTTTTTGAGCCGATCTTAAACTTCTTTTATATTCCTTTTGTGTTAACAAGAAGTTATCCCAGTCAATTTGTTGCTTAGACTTTTTTGCTTTGTTCTTCAGTTTCCTAGTAGATTTCCTTAATTTTTTAAGGTCAGAGTTCCAGAAAGTTTTGTTCTGAATATTTTGATTAGTGATAAGAGGACATGATTTTTCAAAGGCTATCGTAATTGCCAATGCAAGTGACGATATTTGATCTTCAATGTCCTAACCAATGTCCTTCATCGTAGAAACAAAAGAAAATCGGAAACATGGCACAATTTTGATAAAATTCTTCACAAGAAGATTATAAGTTACATTATAATTAATTTGGAGATCTCTGACGGTAACACGAATTCGAGTTCATTAAGGCTATAAGAGGGCCAAGTTATTAAGAAGTCAAATCGTTCAGATGATTAAAAGAACTGTGTCCATCACTAACGCCAAACTGTTCTATGAAGTTTTTACCAAACTTTAGTGAATGTGTTGTGATGGAATGATTTTAGACGGATTGACGTGCAGATCCTTCTCAACACACCATGGCTTCACAATAGTTAATGGTAAGACACTAAGATGTTTGCCTGAGACAGTCAAAACAAGATCATCAGCCTAACCCTGTGCCTAACCCAATGAAGCCAGATTGCTGCAGTTTAACAAGTAAATCGTCAATGAGTAAATCCTCCCTGCGAGGAGAGCCTTTGGCAACCTTGACAAAAACTAGCCATCCAGCTCCGCCTCCACAATGCGAGACTTGAGCATAAATTCAATCAATAACAAAATGGTGCCATCAATACCAAAATTGGTACAGGCAGAAGTGATTGTAACAAACGAGGTGTTATCGAAAGTTCCTGGAATAACCAATAAAGTACCCACAAGAAACTCCTTATTATTAAGATATTTTTCAATCCTGGTTACTAATTCATGTAGTGCGGTTTCATAGGACATACCGACTCTGTAAGTGTGTTGCATGTGACTAAGATCACCTTGTGAGCCAAATTCCAATTCGGGACTTGCAATAAAAATCATAGTAAGTTCGGCAGCAACATCATCCGAGTTGACGATATAACAACCAGGAAAATGAACAGAATGAAGCACCCCACCAATTTCCTTGTTGGAAGAGGTAAGCCATCCGCTCGGTAGATGAAGAGAATTAAGTTTACACTCACCGTGCATAGCCAAACTTTATTGAGTCCAGCGACAGCAGGGTCTTTTAGAGCTATAGATTTTCGCAATCTCTGCCGTATATTAAATTTATATAGTCTAACTTTGTTTCATATGTAATTGGAGTTTCCTGATCCAGCTTGGGTTTTTGTTTTTAATTTAAAAAAAATTCTCTTGGATCTTTCTTAATTCCAAATGAGACCTATTTAATTTAAAGATACCTCATTAATCTCAATAGATGTTTCAATGTTTAAATTGAATTGTACGAACAAAAATTTTCTTGATTTTACCTATATAACATACCAAATCCAACCCGTTTAACACACACAGGCACACATACATAAACAAATTTTCAGAGTTACATGCATTTAATTAGGTGTAGACATAATATATAATTTTCCAACTTTTCTTAATTTTTATTTTTACTTTGTGTACATATGTCGGCATAATAATGGGAGTACATACCCCCACTACATTATAATGTAATAAAATATTTGTATTTTAAAAAGAATTTAACTTCCAAAACATCCTTTCACACAATTTGTAAATGAAATGATAAGGAGAATCACGACACATAGACAATCAAAGAAATGCTTCTTACATTATTAATTTTAAGATTTAATTAAACAAATTGTTTATGTATTTTTAAATATTATATTTTACTTTTAATAATAAATTTAAATGCTGTAGACTTATGAGCCTTGAATTGAACTTTATTTGAGGTATTTAAATTGTTTTTGTGGTACTGTTTGTGTTGTCTTATTTACTTATGGTTTAAGATATACATATACTGTATATACATACATATTTTTTTGATGGCATGTTATTTCTTATGTGATTAAATGAGTTGAAACACAAATCTAATCTTAGAAAATCGGTTTTAGCCATTTTGTGGCAGCTACATAGTCGAAAACGACGTATTTCGTCGCAAGCATATACGCCAAATTTTGATACAAGGCAAAATTATATCTGATACAATTATTATCATATTTGAAGCAACGCTGCATTAAAAAATTACAAAAATGCATTAAATTGGTGCGCAATAATACAAAATGAATCGCTAATCAAAGTGTTTGCGATGCAACTTAAATCTTATTTTGATGTAAGGTATGTTTAGGTGGTTTGGTGTGAAGCTGTCTACTTGTTGCCAGCTTCCACAAGGGTGCGGGTTACTTCCCCATGGTGACCACCGGGCAACTAGTACACCATATGTTATGTGGTACAGTCTCTAACGTTGTATCTGGATACTTCGTGCCATTCGGATTATGTAGCCTTACCTGTGTATTGCGGATCCCTGAACAGGTGGACCTCCTTTCTCCGCTATCCGTGGGATCTTAACAGTGCATTAATAATTTTTGTTAAAATTGTGAGATTTATTTTTATTTCATTTATAATAAATTAATAACTATTAATACTAACGATTAAAATTAACATATATAAAGTGCCAAAGGGTAAAACCAAAATTTTATTTAGTTTTTAGTTAAAAAATGAAGTGCTTTTTGTGCCAGGGTATCTTTGTAAATTGGTATTTGTTTGTGAACCATTGTAAACTAATACATAGTTTTATATGTATTT
This sequence comes from Tipula unca, assembly GCA_951394425.1. Classification (NCBI taxonomy): domain Eukaryota; kingdom Metazoa; phylum Arthropoda; class Insecta; order Diptera; family Tipulidae; genus Tipula; species Tipula unca. Next base: position 57,023,377 of record OX596381.1, read on the forward strand.
CCAAAGTTATAGAATCGCCCTTTTGCAAAATACCGCACATTGTGAAATAACATCGCTTAAATATCGTAGATTGTTGACATTGTCTTAATGGTCGACGTTGACAAAAAATATTGACAAGTAAGCTACGTAATATTTTACGTGTCGACCATTGCGTAAATTACACGGCATAATCTACCTTGTCCATCCCTGGTTTTAGGCCAATATCTGTGATTTGAATGCATCGCCTTAAGTAAACGGAAACCAATTGCGCGGACAATATTTAACCACTAATTTTAATCCATTATCAGTAACCGTCGTACAATCGATCAAATTTAGATATTGCAGCAGCAGTCTTCTATTTGTAATTTCAACATGCCATAATATCGTATAGGTTGCTGACGTTGCTTAATTGTCGACGTTGATAAAAAATGTTGCCAAGCAATCTACGTAATGGCGTAGCATTGTCAACTTTTATAAGTTAATTGGTAGTTGATGATTGGTACGTATAATTATTGTATTCGATTTTTGATCTGGGCTTTATGATTTTTTTTCCGATGTTGTCGTGATTGTAACGTTATTATCCCTTGCTACTGTTTTCTTTTGAAACCTCGGTTTGTTTTTTGCCTAGATTTGCTTGATTGCTGTACAGATCGTATCAGCAGGTTCGTACGTTTTAGGTATTTTTCTCATTGAATTTTCTCTTGTAATTTAGGTTTCCTGAGCTTTGTTGATTCTTCCGATTCAAATTCTTCCGATCCTCATTTATTTTGGTTTTAAAATCAGTTAGATTTTGGTAGTTAATCCGTTGTGCTCTTCCAAACGAAATATATACCTCTGGGTTTCTGCTGGGTGACTGAGTGTATAGAATTTTTGTATCGATCCACCGCTATATGCTGAGCAACTCATTCACTGTCAATTCCTTGAGTTCGTTATGCAGGAATCTGAAGATTTCAATTATTGTTGAGTGGAGTCCCTCTCAACAGTCCCATTTACTTCACTCCTCTGTGACGGTGTTATATACATTTCTAGTCCTAAGGTTTTCAGGTAGTATGTGCGATAATATGGCTCACGAAGCTCCCCTCATTGTCCATTACACGCATCATGGGTATGGTAAAATAGTGTAGTGCCTTTATTATTTGGTCGCTTACATGTTGGGTGGATTAAGATTTGATTCGGAAAAAATTTGAAAATTTTGAGATATTGACATTATGTCGCAGCCGGATACATCGGGATGGTTGTTTTCTGAATTTGGACTTGGTTTAGATGTCTATCTACTTATTATGATGTTGCAGGTATATCGCAGGCTTGCGTATATTCTTCATTAAACTATAGCCATTCGGGGAAAATAATATTTCTCCAAGATTTGTTTCCGGTTCTTCGTATAATTTCGGTGTGCCCTTTTATGTTCCTCTTTTATAATCAAGATTTTGTTATCTTCATTGCAAATATCCGTATAAATTCCTCAGGTATTTTTATCCCGTTGATCAGATTCGGGTTTAAAGTTTCTCGTAGTATTCCACATAATGCTTCCTTGTTCAGCTCCGGTAGACTAATGTGGTGCCTATGGTAGGATGGGTGAGGTTCCTCATAAGCGTAGATTTCTTTGCCTCTTTATAATATAATTTGATTCCTGAACGCATTAACGTATTTTATTATAGGCTGGTAAAATGCTCCTCCTTCAGTGGACAACGTGTTTATTTCTATTTTCAATCTTGATAGGGCATCAGCAACTTTATTAGTGGAGCCAGGTTTGTAAACAAGTTCGTATAGTTGTACTCTCCTATAAGCGCGCTTTCCTACTTTTCAGGTAGCTTGCTAAGAGCAAACGTTAAAGGTTGGTAGTCCGTATAAGGATTCTAATTTTCTTGGCTTCATATACGTAGTTTCTCAGGTTCTCGAAAGCCTAAATTATTGCCAACATGTCTTTTTCGTTGACTGCATATGTTATTGCCGTGTCCGAGGCGTCGGTAGTCAGGTTGAATGGTGTGCTGAAGTTGGGAAATATCAATATTTCCGATGATGATAGTAACTCCTTAATATAACGGAATGCTTGAATCTGTTGCTGGTCCATACTGATTTTTACTTTTTATGACTGGTTTCTTTCATCTGGGCGTTCTCGTCCCTTGTAGGTTTGTTAAGGATTTTGCCAGCTTCGCAAAATCCTTAGTGAAGCGCCTGTAGTATGATGCTGATCCGAGAAATGATTTTAGTTCCTTCAGATTTCACGTTTTTTTTTTATATTTTGGATAGCATATAGCTATTTTCCTTGGATCGGCCTTAATCCCTTATTGTCTAAATTTCAAGTTTAGAGAATATTTTTTCAGTATTTATTATAGATGTTCTTCCTCGGTTTCCCCTCCGAAAACAATTATCTCATCGACGTAGACATAGCCGATTTTACCGATGTCAGACTCCTTCATTTTAATTTGGTGGAATCCCGATATAAGGTCGATTGTGGTGAAGAACTTGGAATTTCCAAGATTCGCGATGGTGTTAGTGATCTCCGGGATCGGGTAAGTATCTGAGATGGTGACCGCATTTAATCGCTTGAAATTAATAACCATCCTGTATATTTGTGTACCGGAAGCGTCCGATTTTTTATTCGCTATCCAGATCGGTGAGTTATATGGGCTCCTTGAAGGCCGTATGATCCCATCCTTTATATAGGAGTTTAATTCTGGGCCGATATACAATCGAAGTTTTGGAATGGTCACCGCACATTTTCTTGAGCTGAATGTTATTGAAAACGTCTGAAGGTGAATGGCAAGAAAGGGGAGCACTCTTTGACCATTATAAAAAAGACATTGAAAAATGTCGATGAGCTAATACGTATGGTTGTGCATGGAGTGCATAGTGCAAATACCTATCCAAATTAGAAACTAATTGTAATTCGGTAGCTCCCTTTTTCATCAAAGAGACCGCGATCATTGTTATATATTATATGCTGTTATGATTAAAGGTACATTTAACCCATATTAGTATATAATTATTTTAAAATAAATGTCAACACAAGTAAATTATTAAGAAGTAAAAATTCATTGAGTGATTTAAAAAAAATAAAATTCTTTAAAATGATTTATAAATGTGTCCCATAAGATAGGGAACCCCTCAATTACTTAAAATAAAAACATAACGCCTTCCTATATCTATCATTATCAATAATCTAAATCTGTTTACAACAACCCTATAATTACATTATATCTGCCGTCGTCGTCGTCGTCGTCGTCGTTGTACTTATCGTTATTGTTGTCGAAATAAATACAAAAAATTTCTCATGCACATTAAAATTCATTTTTACAAAAAATATTCCAAACCAAAAAACATTTTACAATTTAAACATTATCCTTGTTATGTTTTTATTGTTTTGTTTATCCTATGTACTGTTTCTTCCTTTCGTCCTTTTTTCCGTCTTGTTATATATAGATTATTATTGTTAAATTAAATTAGATTAGAATTATAGACAAAGATGATGATGGATTAAGGACATTACAAATTTTGTTGATATTTATGATTGTAGCTATACTCAACACATATATTTACATACTTGATGACATGTTTGTACTGTGGTAACAGTTGGTTTTCTTGTCTATCATCAATCATCTCAGCATAATGATAATGAATATATATATTGCACTTTCTCACTTATATGTAAGTGGAATGTGGTTGCAAAATATAATATATTGATATCCTTGTAATAATGTTTCATTTATGTTAAGACAATTATAAACAAGATTTAACAAGACTTTTGTTAAGTTGACGCAATGCTCGTTGACTTTTATTAGTTACATATATACAGGGTGGGGCATCTGTTAGGCATTTTTCTATTTATATAAATAAAATCCATTTTGGGATGAAAAGAAACAATATTTGATTTTATTTGAAAAGTTTGATGCCAGAAAACTTTGCCTTCAGTTAATTTTTTGTCCTGCCATATTCAAATTTTTACTAAATTTTGAATTTTGGACTATAGCAGATCCTTTAGAGCTGGAATAAACGAGAATATTTACATTATGCACTATAAGTTTTCAATTATTTTTATACTTACTTCAAAAGGATTATAGTTTGAACTTTTTATTCATAGACAATTGCGACTTTTCATTAAAATCAAATATAACGTTATAACGTAATGAATAGCGCCTAATGTCAAATTTACCCTATTAGCATTCTTGTATCGAAAACACCGTACTAATCAGGGATGGGCGTCATCTATTATTTTCCACATTGTCGTGTCGACAACCAGTATAGATAAAGTCAACAACGTAGACAACGTCGATGTGTAGACAATTCTTAGAGACAATTCATCCATTCCAACTGGAAAACCAACATATTGGCCAACTGACCCAGGAAAAATACCTGACCTGATAGATTCTTTTAAAACCAAAAGTATTTCTGGACTCATTGCTCCTACATCCCATTTTTATAATAATTAAACAGTTTTAAAGGCCATTACTGGCCCCTTACTGAGTCAACAATTCGGCTCCAGCGGTTTCGATCCCGAGCATGGTCTTCATACTGTCTAAGACAATCTGAAGAGGCCAAGTCGTTCTCTACACCGTGGAGCCATCGTCGCCTGCAACGACCTCTGTGCCTACCATATGGTGGCTCTTCTTTCAGAGATCGCTGCACAATTCGTTCCGGATCAGCACGCAGAACGTGCCCGAGCCAGCGTACTCGCTGAGATCTTATTTAATGTACAATATCGGGGATCTTCATCAGATCTCTGATCTCGATATTGTACAGAGCTCGGTAGGTACCATCTATTTCGCGTTTTGGGCCGTTAATCACATGCATGACTCTTCTCTCAAATGTTAGGAGCCATCTCTCGTACTCATCCGTCAGCGCCCAACTTTCACATCCAAACATAATAACGGGCCTGATCAACGCTTTGTAAAGCTTCAGCTTCACGGCACTTGATAAGTGTTTAGATTTTAGCAGTGGCCTTAGAGGATACAAAGAACGACTGCCAGCTGCCAGCCGCACTTTAATATCCTCACCCACATATATATATATATATATATATATATATATATATATATATATATATATATATATATATATATATATATATATATATATATATATATATATATATATATATATATATATATATATATATATATATATATATATATATATATATATATATATATATATATATATATATATATATATATATATATATATATATAAGGACTAACAGAGCTTGAATTCAGGACCCATAGCTGTTATTTATTTATTTAATTGGATGGTTCAAGTTGTGACCAACTTATACAAAAAGGAAATTTATATAAACATTTTAGCCTAAATTAAATTAAAAATATATTTATAAAAATATAATAATAAAACATTAGTTCTAATGCTTACAGTCAACTGACCAAGAATTCCACAAATTAATTCCCCTCACAAAAAAGGAGGTAAATTCATTACGTTCGTACTATTATAGGCGATCCTTATAGTCTGGAGCATTTAATTTTTGTAATTTATTTAAAATGTATTCAGGCTGTTTATCCTTCAAGAACTTAAATATACCGCTAAGCATAACCGAAACTGATAATATTCATGGAGCGAACAGCCACATTTTCTTAGTCCAAAAACGTATCTTATGCATGAGTTGAATAATAACCGTAAATAATTGAAATATTGCTTACGAAGGTGGAATATCCCAATATCTCCATAAAGTAAGTGCGGTAAGATGTACGTCTTAACAAGTTGAAAGCGAAGTGTAGAATTGAAATGTTTTGTAGTAGTAATATAGTCTTAGGAGAAATGTCATTCTTTTACAAACGCTTTCAACATGATGGCCCCAGCATAAAGTTGTATCTAAAGTTGTAGTTGGGAAGATTATTAGTATTACGAACTGATGAAGCGATCAATATACATTGGGTTTTATTGCTTTTAAGGTCCAACCTATTATTTGTTGACCATTGAACAATGCTTTCAATATCTTGGCTTACCATCTCAATGCAATTCGGGATGTCGTTTACACCGCATACAATTTATATATTTGCAGGTCGTCAGATCGTTGATAAACATCATAAATAAGAATGGCCAATGAACAGAGCCTTGTGGAACTCCCGTATACTCGTTTTGCATATACTGTAGATGGGAGAAACACTGTTTAGCAACGAACGTAGAGATACGTTCAAATCAAACGTGATGTCGGCATGTATGATCAATCTTATCAAATGCATTTCTAAAATCCAAGAGCACCAATATACCTGCACGTCCGTCATCGACAGCCCTGCGAATATTGTCGCTAATATTTAGTAGAGCAAGTATAGAACTATGATTAGATCTGTATGCCGATTGTACATTGAATAGCATTTTATGTGATTCTAAGTGATGCTGAATTTCACTTTGAAGTATTTTCTCTAGAATCTTGGCAAGCGCCGGTAGCAAACTAATAGGCCGAAAGTCAGATAGACAAGAGTTATTGGGCTTTTTAGGAATCGGTATAACTTGAGAGTGCTTCCATATATTCATAAGGGAAACTAGAGAAAGTGATAATGCTATATTAAACACAATTAATATTCTACCATCTATATATATAGGGTAATGGTATTTTGATAAATTTTAATGGCAGTACATCCACACCAGCAGAATTAGATTTAACTGGACCCCTATTATGAAATATATCCGAGTCGGATTTTTCCGTTAATGGATAAATCCGTGCTATTATGAAACTAAAAAGCAAAATCGAATCGGATTTTTCCGAACGCATAAGACAAAATCCGAGTGATATGTAGTTGACGTATTTTCTTTTCGATTGATCGTATTTTGACATATCTTAACATTCACAAGTAAAAATTTATCACAATTTCAAAAATAATATATTTAAAAAAAATAAAATACTTATTAATAAATAATTGATAAAATCCAACAATGAACATGTAAGTTTTATTATTAGAAATAAGAATACATTTTTTTAATGTAACGGATTTAATAATGCGAATTTGTTATTCAGGACGACCAACGTCAATCAATTTGAAATTTTAATTTCTTTTATGGGAAAAAACGAGGGGATAGCTAAACATTTTTTAAATGCTCCTCAGTACAAGGAGACGGTAAATAAATTATGGGACGACGTTGTTATCCAGCTTAACGGCGAAGGCCCTCCATCAAAAACTGTAGCTGGTTGGAAAAAAGTGAGGTTAAGAAACATTTATTTTAATTCAAAATAATATTAATATATTTTATATTTTATTAAGGTTTGGCAGGATTTTAAATACACAGTAAAAACTAAATTACGGGCCAACAAAAAATCCTATACCGGAACTGGAGGTTGACCTTGTAGGATTAAACGACTGAGTTCATTAGAGGATCGGGTTGATAAGATTCTCGATCTTTCAGGGGAAACAGAAGGCATCAACGCGAGAGAATTTGGGTACGAAGATATACAAATTGAGGAGATTGAAGTTGTAGAGCTCACTGAAGATATTAATGTAGAAACTCTGCCACGGATTTCAACACCCCAACCTGCTACAACTGATAACAGGCCTTCAACAAATACTACAGCAAATGCCGCTAAAAAAACAAGGGAAACAGGAAAAATGCTTCTCAAGCAACAAATTAAGTTGCAAGAAGCATTTTATAAAAATTGTGAAGAACATCAAAAACATAAGTTGAGAATTTTAAAAGAAATTCGTAACACCAATACGGACATATTAAAATGTAAAAGAGACACTTTGCAGTTTAATAAAGAAAATGGCTCTCTAAAAAAAAATGCTTATAGAAAAAAACAAAATGAAAATGGAACAATTGGAACTTCAAAGATTAGAATTAGAACTTAAACGCTAATAAAACTATAAAAATTTAGTTTTTATCATTTATTCTACAATATGTACATATATACTAATAATTTAAGTTTACTTTAAATAAAATATAATGAAAAAATGTGATGAATTAAAAAATGTGATGACTAATGAAATAAAATTTGTTTTTGAATACTATAAACATATTAAATTTATAAACTATCTCTTATTTCATCTCGTATTCTTTTGGCTTCATTTGGTAAATTTTCAGAATCTACTTCATCAATTGCATTTCGCTCGATATGTTCCTCCGTTTCTAATAGTTGTTCATCAATAGGAGCGAGATTCACGAGATCCTTCCGAAGTTCTTCTATATGGAGTCATGCACCAAGGTTGAAGTGTGTATCCGGAATCACCTGATTGAATGTATATAAAAAATCAATTGTCTAAACCTATATAGATATTTTTGTTTAATATTACCTAATATCCAAGAAGATTTATCACCAGATAAAAACGCCTTCTTCACAATTGCTATGTTTTTACTCATATTCCAAACTGCTGAGTCATAGGTAATTAAAATATGATCTATATTTATATTTGATACCCAACAATTACTTACCATCATTACGTTTAGACTGTGGGTTCCTTTTCTATTAAAGAAATGATGCTCATTTTTATCTGGCCGGATAATACTAATATGAGTGCCATCTACACATCCAATGACACCTGGAAATCCAGTTTTGTTGAAGAAGAAATCTTTCGATTTGGATTTTTCTCCCTCTGACATTTTAAAACTAATATAATGTTTACACATTTTCGACTCTAATATGTCAAGAGTTTCACCAATTGCCACAGATACAGTTGGTTGAGCCATTCCTATTAAAAAATCTTGGCATACGGCTTGTTGATAGGACCCTTCTGCTAAAAATCGCAGGGTAGCTGCTAATTTTAAAATTGGCGGTATCGCATCGATGTTTTTACGTTCCGTAAAATGACTGTAAGCATTAGAACTAATGTTTTATTATTATATTTTATTTATTATAATTTATATATATTTATTTTATTTATATATATATATATATATATATATATATATATATATATATATATATATATATATATATATATATATATATATATATATATATATATATATATATATATATATATATATATATATATATATATATGTATAGATCGCTGCTTCAGCGACAAATGAACAAACTATGTAAAATGCACCGACATGATTATGATTTATTAGAATTATAAATTATTAAAAAACACGCGCAATTGATATATAAAACTATGTACATGTACTCGTATGTATATGATAATAAGATTAATATGACATCATATAAATTTTAAAAACTCTAAAGCACATTTTATATTAAATTTATTAATTTGTCTAATGCATACAATTGTTTATAGTTTATAATTAAAATTTATATGTACTTAAATCAATTTGAAGGCAATATAATTTATTATACAGTATATGTTCATATAATTATGCCATAAATTAAAATTTTATAATAATTATTTATGTACAATTTATTAAATATGATTCGGAACAAAAACATAAATTATTTTTATGCATCAATCATCTTCTTCTATCTTCTATATATATATATATATATATATATATATATATATATATATATATATATATATATATATATATATATATATATATATATATACATATATAAAATATTGTTTCAATTCATTGTAACCGCATCACGCAAAAACCACCGAACCGATTTCAGCCAAAATTTTAGGGGACGTTTGTATTTATGTGTAGATGGTTAATGTAAAGTTTGGTCTAAATCAGTCGAGCCGTTCGTGAGTTGTTAAAGATTTTTAATAAATCAATTATATGATTTCAATTGATTTTTGTAAATAATGCCATCTGTGTTACGGATGAAAAAATTACTAAAAATTTACTAAATGCGAACAAGTAGATAAAAAAATCAGCGACATAATTTAAATTTAACCGTTTATCACAGAATATTTTTGTTTTGACATAAAAAAATCGAAATAAAAAAAATCAATTATTTTCAATCAAAATCAATTATTGGCATTCATCGTGTTTGGTGAATCATTTAATAATTTTGATAATTTTCCATTGGTATTTCCAAGTTTGTTTTTGTACCTTTATTTTTGATGCAAATTCAACAAAATTTCAATAAAGTCACAGTCCAACAAGAAAATAACGTGTCTTTAATTTACAAAACTGCGTAAAATTCAACCAACCATATTGTTGGCCATCCAGTGTTCTCACACATTTTGGTAAGTACTACGCAAGGCAAGGTAAGTTCATCGCAACTGAAAACTGATTCGAAGTGATTTTTAATTCTATTTTTTTTGTACATTTCCAGTAAATTTTCATCGATTATAGTGAATTTCAGTTTGCCGTGCTCATTTCTGATTGAACAATTTACATTTGCCGTTGAGTGTTGTTTTTTTTTCGTATTTTCCAGACGATTAAGGTTATGTGGTGTGTGTGTGCGTGTGTGTGTGTGTTTTTTTTTGTGGGGTTGGGTAACGTGTGGAAAATCTTCGGAAGACGATGCATCGGTGGGACAAACACCTCAGCAACAGTGGCGGATTCCTACCACCTAAAAACCACGTGTGTGTGTGAACCTTTGCTTTGAACACTGAACATTGGCTTTGATAACTTTTACTACACATTAATACTAATGCATTACAATTATAATATGTTTAGATTTGCTTATTAATATGCCTGGAAGAAATCGATCAAATCTTGGGAGACGTACCCGTCGCACGAATTCCGTATCAGCACATAGACGAACACATACTGCAGAGCAGCGTCAGGAAAGCATTGATCAGCAAGCAGAGCGCAGCACATCTCCTGATAACCAAGAGCCTGTAAATCGGCGGAGACGCACTTCAATTCGAACCATACGACAAATGGAACGTGCGGCTTTTAACTATGACAGCACCACTGATTACAGTATGCATGCTTATATTGGCCACATGAATGTACAATGTGTGCATTGCAAAGCATTGAAATATCTTAACGAAACTCCTGGCATGTGCTGTGCTGGCGGGAAAGTGAAACTGCCAGTATTGGAACCACCACCAGATCCTTTACATTCGTTGATCTATGATAATTCACCGGAGTCGAAGCATTTCCTATCAAATATTCGAAAATACAATTCATGCTTCCAAATGACATCTTTTGGAGCTACGAATATTATAAGAGATTGATTTATGCCGACTTTCAAGGTGATTACAGCTAATGGAATAAATTCCGATCCATCATGTACATATATTTCGCAAACTTTACAGATTCAAGGCCAGATATATCATAGAGCTGGGGCATTGTTACCATTTCCAGATGCTGATCATCAGTTTTTACAAATATATTTCGTTGGTAATGAGGATCAGGAATTGGATCAACGCTGTGCAATTGCTCGGAATGTAAGAAGAGAAATTGTTCTTCGTCTGCAAAGATTTTTCCTTAATTTTTTAAGATTTTTTTTTAATGCATTGGTGGATTTGTTTAAGACTGCACTGGATCGGATGCCCTCCGATGACTACACAATTATTATCAGCGCCGATAGAACACCAATCGGAGAACATGCCCGGAGATTCAATGCTCCAACTGTTGATGAAGTAGCAATCGTAATAGTTGGTGAACAAACTCGGCCAAGGGATATTATTTTGTTCCGAAGAAATGAGCAATTAAAACGCATTTCCGAACTACACCGTTGTTATGATGCATTGCAATATCCGATTTTAAATTGGAGAGGTGCTGAAGCTTATCATATCAACATACCAATGATAAATCCAACAACTGGTACAAAAATTATGATTTTTGATTATTTTCTTTTGTAATGTTTGAGTAATATTTCAAATTTATTAATCGAACATTTTTGATTCTTTGCAGGTCAAGAAACTAACAAAAAAGTTAGTGCGATGAATTTTTATTCATATCGATTGATGATTCGTGATCAACAAGACAATTACATTTTGCGATGCAATCAACTGTGTCATCAATATATTGTTGACATGTATGCCAAAATCGAAACTGAACGATTGAATTTTATTCGTCACAATCAAGCCCGATTGAGATCGGAAGAATATATACATTTACGTGATGCGATAAGGAACGATGTAAATGTGAGTGATATTGGCCGCTTCACTATATTACCATCATCATATATCGGTAGTCCACGTCACATGCATGAGTATACGCAGGATGCGATGTCTTATGTTCGTTACTACGGCAGACCAGATTTATTTATTACATTTACTTGCAATCCAAAGTGGACTGATGTGGCTGATTGTTTGTTTGACGGTCAAGTACCAACCGATCGTCACGATATAACAGCGCGTGTATTCAACCAAAAATTAAAAAAATTAATGGATTTAATTGTTAAACTTCGTGTATTTGGAGAAGTGCGCTGCTACATGTATACAATTGAGTGGCAAAAAAGAGGTTTGCCGCAAGCACACATTTTGATATGGTTAGTACAAAAAATCACACCTGATATGATTGATAGTGTCATATCGGCCGAAATTCCTGATCAATCCATCGATCCAGGATTATTCGCAGTTGTTACGAAAAATATGATACACGGCCCGTGTGGTGAAATAAATCCAAATTCACCATGCATGGTTGATGGCAAATGCTCAAAGCGGTTTCCCAAACAATTGATCGCTGACACCATTCATGGTGACGATGGATATCCATTGTATCGACGACGATCAACTCAAGATAATGGTAAATCGACCATTATTAAAAGCCGAGGCCATGACTTTGAAGTTGATAATTGTTGGATAGTACCTTATTAGCCAATATTGTCAAAAATTTACAATGCACACATCAATGTCGAATATTGCAATTCAGTTAAATCTATCAAATATATTTGCAAGTACATATGTCAATAAGGGCAGCGATATGGCAGTTTTCGGAGTGGCTGATGAAAATCGAACTGATGAAATTTTGCAGTATCAAATGGGGCGATACATTAGCACCAATGAAGCAGTGTGGCGAATTTTATCATTTCCCATCCATGACAGGCATCCCGTTGTTGTGCATTTGGCAGTTCATCTTGAAAATGGCCAACGTGTTTATTTTACCGATGCAAATGCTGCACAAAGAGCAGTTCAGCCGCCAGAAACTACACTAACAGCATTTTTCAAGTTATGCGAATCGGATGAATTTGCACGAACATTACTGTATTCTGAAGTGCCTCAGTACTTCACTTGGAATGCATCAACAAAAAAAATTCAACGGCGCAAGCAAGGAACATCTGTCGATGGTTATTCCGGTGTTTTTTCAACGGATACTTTGGGACGCATTTACACAGTTAGTCCAAATAATGTTGAATGTTTTTATTTGCGGTTGTTGTTGGTTAACGTACGTGGGCCACCCTCATTTCAAGATTTGCGAACTGTTGGTGGTGAATTATGTGCAACATATCGCGATGCATGCCAGCGATTGCATTTGCTTGAAGATGATACCCATTGGGATGCTACGCTTCATGATGCTGCAATTACAGCTCCACCAAAACAAATACGTATGTTGTTTGCGATAATCATATCAACATGTTTTCCAGCAAATCCACTTGAATTGTGGAATAAGTATAAAGATTGTATGACTGAAGACTTTTTACTTCTACTTCAACATGCAAGAAATAACCGTGATTTGATTCGTACACCAGAAATGTTTAATGAAGCATTGATTATGATTGAGGATATGTGTCTTATGATGACAAATAAGGCTTTAGCTCAATTAGGTATGGTTGCATCAAATCGCCCAAAGCACGACATCTTTGAGCGTGAACTACGACGCGAACAACAGTATAATTGCAGTTTACTACACGCGTTTGTTCAAACACATATTTCTCAATTAAATTTGCAACAAAGACATGCATATGATACAATTATGCAAGCTGTAACAGGCAATACCGGTGGCCTATATTTTTTGGATGCTCCTGGTGGAACGGGAAAGACATTTTTGATTTCCACAATATTGGCAACAATCCGTTCTCAACAAAAAATTGCATTGGCACTTGCTTCATCCGGTATTGCAGGTACATTATTGGATGGTGGCCGAACCGCACATTCAGCTTTGAAATTACCATTAAATGTGCAAACCGTTGAAACTCCTGTATGCAATATATCAAAAAATTCTGGAATGGCTAAATTTTTGCAACAAACATCAATCATTTTATGGGATGAATGTCCAATGGCACATAAAAAATATTTGGAAGCATTGAATCGGACATTACAGGATTTACGTTGTAATCAACAGCTGTTTGGCGGTGCATTAATATTGCTATCTGGTGATTTTCGACAAACGCTGCCCGTCATTCTGAGATCAACTCCAGCCGATCAAATTAATGCATGTTTGAAAAGGACTTCTTTGTGGAGACATGTACAAAGGCTATCGCTTAATATAAATATGCGTGTTAGTCTTCAAAATGATCCATCGGCACGTGAGTTTTCGAAACAGTTGTTGAAGATTGGAGAGGGCAAAATTGCAAGTGATGTCAATGGGTTTCATCACGCTAACTAATAATTTTTGTACCATTTTACCATCAAAAAATGAATTGATTGATCGCGTTTTTCCAAATATTATTCAAAATTACAAAAATCATAATTGGTTGAGAGAACGCGCAATTTTGGCACCAAAAAATGTAAATGTGAATGAAATAAATTTTATAATTCAACAAAAGTTGCCAGGTGATGTGGTTACTTATAAATCAATCGATACTGCCATGAATGAAGAAGATGCAATCAATTATCCAGTCGAATTCTTGAATTCTTTGGAACCACCTGGTATGCCACCGCATTGCTTGAATTTAAAAGTTGGCTCATCAATCATTCTTCTTCGAAACCTCAATTCACCGAAGCTTTGCAATGGGACAAGACTTGCAGTTAAAAAATTAATGCCAAATTTGATTGAAGCAACAATACTAACTGGCACAGCAAAAGGGGAAGATGTGTTGATACCGCGCATTCCATTAATTCCAACAGACATGCCATTTGATTTCAAACGCTTGCAATTTCCCGTCCGATTATCTTTTGCTATAACCGTGAATAAAGCTCAAGGCCAAACGCTGCAGGTGTGTGGAGTTAATTTGGAAGATCCGTGCTTCTCTCATGGGCAATTATATGTCGCATCTTCCAGAGTGGGAGCACCAAAAAATTTATTCATTTATGCACCGCAAAACAAAATTAAAAATGTTGTGCATACCATTGTATTAAGTAATGTTGTGCATACCATTGTATTAAGTAGTAGATATCTGCTTATAGAGTTGCGTCTTTGAAAGCATATAAGGATCGAATGGTTTGTTAAATTTTTGTGCACTTATGATATGCATTTTTGTATTTTGTAAAAGATTTGTAAAGCATAGACACAAAATTGCTCCGCAGATGTACCACATTTGAATTACCGCCTCATCACTTTTGAACCATCCTTAGCTTACCAAGAAGCGTTGAAAGCTCCTGACATCGATCTTCGGTCAGGTTGGCCAAATGGGAAGTTCATACATTTTATACTGGTCTAGCGTGCCAGTATAAAATGTATGAGCTTCCCATTTGGCCAACCTGACGGAAGATAGGACAGGTGCATAGCAAATGGAGCACAGTTTCCTCCTTCTCCGTCATATAACGTTCGTTTCTTTTATGGCTTCTTCCTGAAGTTGCGGTTTACAGGAAGCAAGCAGTATCTTTATATCCCGCCCACTTTGGGGTATAAGGCGTGGGGTGCTCTTGTAAGCCAGCTCATTTGAATACCCCGCAGAAACCCCTTCTATCTTTTTTGGAGCCATCCGTGAAGAAGCTTATTGTCTCATTGTCCATAACCGTCTCATTCTCCCAGACCTATCTGCAGGTGGGAAGCTCAGTTTACTAATTATTTCAGGTCCACATAGATATGGATTTGAGGCGAACGGCTGTGCAAGATTCATGCTGCTCAGCTGCAAGGTCCAAGGAAGCAAGATGAAAGAGAATCTCCAGAGCTTCAGTAATTAATAGTTCCAGGTTAGCCATAATTTTTAACGCTGGCCATACCAAACAACAACCCGATATAGCGTATAGGTTTGACCATTGAGACGTAGAGCCAGTGTACTATGTTGGGCTCCATACCCCATCTCCTTCTTATGGCATTTTGGAAGGTGTAGCGCTACAGTTAGCTTTCTCTATTCTTTCTAAGGTGTTTGGTTTCCAGCTTCCAAAAGTAACCCGACGTATTTCGCTCTATCCGTACCAGCTCCGTTTTCTGTGGGTTTGCGTTCAGTCCGCAACGGCTTGCCAACTCAGAGAGGTAGCCGAGTGTGCACTGCATGCGCTCACTCAGCGTGCAAGGATATTTACCGAAGACCGCAATAGCAACATCATTCGTGTGGGCAACCACCTTGAAGCCTTGCCCTTCCACGTTTAGTAACAAGTCATTAATGACCAAGTTTCAAAGAAGGTGGTGGATTAAACTCCACCTTGCGCGGTGTCCCCCTGCTCACGTATCTGCCGGAAGACGTCCCACCCAGATGAGCTATCACGATCCTGCTTCTGAGTTACCCGTCTACTCCTAGACACGCAAGGGCCCGAGTGATTGCTCCCGGTCTGACGTTGCTAACGGCCCCTTCTATATACAAGAAATTGACCATTGAATATTCCTTATATTCAAGTGATTTCTCAATCGGGCCAATATAAGGGAATGGAGAGCTGTTTCCAACGATCGTCCCTTACAGTATGTGTGTTGAGATCCCAACAGCTTGCCCGGCTTGATTTAGCCTCTAATGTAAGCCTCTTTTTGTCTTTTCAGTGATTTAAAGTAAAGTCTTTGGAATAGCAATGAGAGCTTTTTCCCGCCTTACGTATAAATATTAATTTTACTTCAGTCCATTTTCTAGGAATGTGATAAAGTTCTAAGCTACCTTTGATGATGACTTCCAGCCAGCGTAGGGTTAAGTCAATAGCTCGCTGGATATCCGCAGGGATAATGCCGTCTGGTCCTGACGACTTGTATGGCTTAAAACTGTTTATTACCCATAAGTTTCTCCGCCTATTTACTATATGACTTACGGGGTCTACACCCCTATTTATTACGGGTCTCTCCGGAGTTAATACCGAGCACTCCGCGAGATGCGTTTCTAGTAGTAGATCCAAGAATTTCTCCCTGCACAGTCCATGAACCATCCGGTCGTTGTATATAACTCAGGATGGAAGGACCAGAACATAGTACTTTGCGTAGCCTCTCCGCTGCCGAGGATTCCTATGTATATTACCAATATATGGGTGGGTTTGGAACCGATACCGGTAATGAGTTAACAAGAATATTTCTAAAGCAATCCAAATCAGTTTTCTTCCTATTCCTGAAGGATGGTTTACTAGTAGGTTTTGTATCCACTTCATACTGGAGATAACAATTTTACCCGCTCCTTAATAAAATCTGAGACAAGTGTGATGTCTATAGCACTTATTGTCTGTTTTTAGTAATAAAGGTCGGCTTACGCCCAATATTACATATATTTAGGTTAGTACTTAAAATAAAATCAGGGAGTAACTCACATCGCTTGTTGATATTTGTACTTCCCCAAATTGACTGATGCGCATTAGCATCATTGCCCATGATGTCTCCTACTTTTCGTCTTTGAGCCTCCATTATTGCACTACCCAGCTTACCTGGTAGTATACTTTCCTCCTCATATGGTAGGTAGGCCGATAAAAGCCAGATATTTTGCCCACCCATCTTGATGCGTATCAGCGTTGCTGATGTTAATTTAGTAGCATAAAAATATTCAAATTATTTGTTTCGCATGTAATATTTTGTAGTTGAGAGTTCTGAGCGCCAGTACCAACAACCATCGACGTAGCTTTAGATTAATCTGAAGGATCTTAAGTATTATATAGTACTTACCTCCACCACTGTTGAGTCAGACTTCTCCTCTGACAGCGATTCGTCCATTCGAAGCGCACAATGCAGCCCCAACGATCTTGACATCTCCGAGTCAACGAATAATGTCTCCTGAGCGTCTTCTGGGATGCTCTGGACTTCTGGGTCACCAACACCAGGCGAGACTCCACAAGTGGTATCCACACCTGCTGCAGATGATCCATATCGGTCGGCTTCATCGCTTGTAAACCTTGAGTGTAATCGCCTCAAATCCGTAGCTGATGAAGTTTCCAGATTTTGCCGAACGGCTGTGCAAGATGCAAGTGGCTCGGCTGCAAGATCCAAGGGAGTGAGATGACAGAGAATCTCCAGAGCTTGAGTAGGTGTGCTCTTTGGAGGTTCATCAATAGTTGCAGGTTAGCCATCAATTTTAACGCTGACCACCAAACGACAGCCCCATACAGCAGTATAGATTTGACCAGTGAGACGTAGAGTTAGTGTACTATGTGGTTGGGGCTCCATACCCCATCTCCTTCCAATGTCATTTTTGCAGAAGTTATAGAGCGCTACAGTAGTTTCCTCTATACTCCTTCTATCCGTAAAGATCAAGCGAGTATACCATTTAATATTGGCGGGTCACACTGAGGAAGTTTTTGCTTCCTGGCTTCGTTTTTTGTCGGTTTGCGTTCAGTCCGCAAGTGCATTTTGCTCTTTATAATGTAAACGCAGGATCAAATTATTTTGTATTGATAATGGATTCACATTGATCAGTTATCATTAAAATTAAATTTTAATATACAATATATTAATTTCTATCGCTGGCCAGAAGATTGTTGATCCGATACCTACAAAAGTTATACCTGCACTTCGTGCTCGTTAATTGATGATTTCTATATACCGACTTATAGAGGACTATATTGGAACGTTTCGAAATGATTTTTTCACGATGATATCTTAAAATCTCGTGAGATATGTACATTTTTTTCCGAACGATATCATAAAACATGTTTATTGCACGAGTATTAGAATTTGTTCGGTATATGATTTTTAAAAACGTCGTTTTGACGATAAAAAATGTCGTGATTGCTACAGTTGATAGATTTTTCCGGGATGATATCCTTATAATTTTCTGACGTGATGTAGTGCTATTCTGATGTTAGTATTGCGATCGTATTTTGCTGGGATAATTTTAGGGCTGACTTCACAGACATATATTTGTAGATTTTTTCGGTTCATAACCAATAGTATACACAGGTAGTTTGGCACTTGTAATTCGTCGCTTCCGCATGCTCTGTTTTTGTTTATCGAGAAATTCCGTTCATTCCATCCAAAATGCAGGCTTTTATTTAATTAGTAGAGCATTGGAAATCTTTAGATCATATCTATAGTACGAAGAACTATTGAATATTATGCCGCTCAGCTAGATGCAAACGCTTCAGTGTCTAATTTTTCTAGAATATGATTAAAAATGAAACATTGAAAATAATAATATTTTAACACAATTTTATTGGTTTTAATATATAGCAATTACACATTGTTATTTTTGATTTTATTTATTTTTACAACACAAGGGATCAATGAAGGGTTCAAAAACGAACAATTGCAGCTTTTAGAACGATCGTCCAGAAAAAATGTTTCTGATGTCAATCTACTTGAGTTATATATTCCTCTTTCCATTTCTTTTAGTTTCAAGTTTCCAATTTTTGTACAGTGCCACTGCAATTTGATTATATACTATCGCCTAAATGACTAGAAGGAATACAATAGCCAAAATGATATACTTTTAATAAAACAAAAATATTAGAATTCCTCGATACCAAACTTTCGTCGTATTTTTCAAGCACTCACATGGTAAAGCTCACGAAAAATTGAATTGCATCAGTGCTAGACAATTTTTCGTGTGTTTTCCTATGTGAGTGTCTGGCAAGGTCGACTAAAATTTGGTATCGATTTTTTAGGATTGATTTTTTTTTTTAATTCCAATTTATAAATTATAATAAATAAAAATAAAAATTCGACACCAAGTATTAATCGTTCTTTCCACGCATTCACTTAGTCAACCACGCGCAGAAAATTGACTTGCATCTGTGCTAGACAATTTATCGTGTGTTTTACTATGTGAGCCAAGTTAACTAAAATTTAATTTATTCATAAAATATAATAGAATACCTATAATCCCTAATTTTAATCGAGCTTGCTAGGCACTCATATATAGACCTTGCGCGCACACGGTACATATTTTTTTACTTATCGATGGATTTATGTTTTAATAAATAAATTGTTCTTCGACGATGAAATGAACGGTGCATACACTAAATGAATGGTTCTGACATGCGCCTTTATGAGCGTTTCCACGATTAGTTACGATTTTTACTTATGGCATATCTAGGTTAACTTTAACTGACGATTTCACAAACATATTGTTTTCAACAATTCGAACTGGAAGGATATCATAACGGGAGGGTGGCACTGCAAATTGCGAGTGACCTTTTCAGCGCTTTAAGTATTTTTGCAGGAAATATTGTTATTCAAAAGTGTTCTTTAATTTCGGTTTGATTTCAAACATTTTGAAATATTAACGGATTTTGTGTCAAAATTCTCATTTCTAAAAGAAACAATTTCAGTCTTAAAATGTCCTAAACTTTAGTTGCAAAATATCAGTATTTAGACTCCATATTCAAAATTCGAATTAATAATATTTCAGATTTTACGTTAAAGTTAGAATTAATTTTAATTAATTCACTCGAAATGCAGATCATTGTAAACCACTTTCAGGTTAAAATAACATATTTCAGATTTCAAAAACTGCGGAATTTTATTTACTAACTCTTATCATAATTCTATATGGTAATTTTTGTAACTTATTATAAGCACCTGTGTGAAGATAGCCCAAAATTCTATCCCCGAAAACATTAAAAATTGTGTATGCGGTTATAAAATATTACATTATCGTGATACTTTGCATAATATCATAAATGTAATCTGATACATTTATTATTTGAACTGATTTGATTGTTGGTTAAAAATTCAAAATTAAATAAATGGTCAATTATATAACATGAACCATAAACACATATACAAATTCAAAATATGTACGGTAAATATACTCTCACAAATTGGCCATCTTCAACTAATCTATAGTTAACATATTTAACTATATTTTGCTCTCAGCCTCGAAAAATATCACTATCATGACACTAAATATATAATTATATAATTAAATATGTACATATTTTGCTAAGTTAAGGGACTGTATCTCAGATTACCCACATTTATCGATGTGGGTAAACATATCTAACAAAATTACTGAAGGTACATTAAACCTTAATGAATTACATATGGTAAACTCACCGTATAGCCTTCTAGCGAATAGTTTCCTCATTTCAAGGTGAGGGGCTAAATCTCAGATCCTCCACATAGAACAAATCTAATAAAATTATTGAAGATACATTAAACCTTTTTGAATCACATAGATGGTAAACTCACTTTATCCGGCCAGAGAACAATTTCTGATTTCAAGGGACTATATACCTTCTTTTAAACTGAGACGATCAAATATCTCGAAAAATAGCCACTCTACGGAAAAAATGTCCATAATCAACATTTAATCATACCGCGGGGGAAATACATTAGTGCAAAAAAAATAGTCCTCCACCCCCGCTTTGTAGGTGGTGCGGGTGTAACTTTTAAACTAAGATAGGAAGCCATATTTTTTATTGCAGATACGGATTCTACGACTAAAAGTACGTATGATTTGAATGAAATATTTTGTTCGGTTCATGATAGATGGCGTTGTAATCGACGAAATTCAATTTTTTCAATTTCTCCTTCTTAGAACACACGGATTCGATTCTGCAATACGTTTGAAATAAAAAACATCACGTTTTCATTTGAAATACTCGAAATTCGTCATCAAAACAATTTATTCAGTTTTGTAAATCTAAAATAAGTGTTCAAAATGATGGCCTGCGACTTCAATGCACTTATTAATCCGCATTTCAAATGATTGTATACATACAACTGAGAAGTGTGTCTGGTTGAATTTCAGCACACGCATTTCTGGTTCGTTCAATCATGTTCTCACGTGTTGTTGGTTTTTGTGTGAACACTTTGTTTTTGAGGGAGCCCCACAAAAAAAAATCTGGCGCAGTAAGATCTGGTGATCTGGCGGGCCAATTTATGGAACCAGCTCTACCGATCCAGCGACCATTGAAATCACGATCAAGTATTTCACGTGCCATCAACGAATAGTGTGCAGGACAACCATCATGTTGAAACCACATGTTCCGTCTCACTTCTAAGCTCAAATTTTCAAGTAATATTGGCAGTTCATTTTCCAAAATGTTTCGGTACATTTGACCATTCAAGTTGCCTTCAATAATGTGGGGGCCTATGAGTTTGTTGCCAATTATTCCACACCACACGTTGACAGTCCAAGGACGCTGATGTTCAACTTGACGAAGCCAGTGTGGATTTGTAACACTCCAATAATGCATGTTGTGTCGATTAACCGTTCCATGGTTTGTAAAAGACGATTCGTCGGAAAACATTACGCAACGAAAAAAATTGGAGTTTTGTTGTATTTGTTCACGTGCCCATTGACAAAAAGTTACCCGATTTTGGAAATCAACGCCATGAAGATCTTGGTGTAAAGACACATGATATGGATGATACTTGTGCCGTTTTAAAATTCTCCAAACACTGGTGAAGGGCAATCCGGAATCGCGAACTATTTCTCGTGTACTAATATGATGATTATGAGCCACTGCTGCCAATACAGCAATTTCATTATTTTCTCCAGTGACTGTTGCTCTACGGGTCCTCTTTTTCGGTTGAACATTTCCATCAGTAATAAATTGTTTGATAGTACGGCCAAATGAAGCACGTGAACGAATCCTAACCGGAAAACGTTGAGCGAAAATAGCAACAGGATTTTCAAGATTTCTGCCAGCTTCTCCATAAACCAGAACCATTTCAATTTTGTCTGGCACAGTTAAACGCTCCATTCTAAAGTATTTTGTCGTTTATTTTGCAATTACGAAAAACATGAAGATAAGAAATAACACAAACGTTAAATGTGATTTACAAAACTGAATAAATTGTTTTGATGACGAATTTCGAGTATTTTCAATGAAAACGTGATGTTTTTTATTTCAAACGTATTGCAGAATCGAATGCGTGTGTTCTAAGAAAGAAAAATTGAAAAAAATTGAATTTCGTCGATTGCAACGCCATCTATCATGAACCGAACAAAATATTTCATTCAAATCATACGTATACTTTTAGTCGTAGAATCCGTATCTGCAATAAAAAATATGGGTTTCTATCTTAGTTTAAAAGTTACACCCGCCCCACCTACAAAGCGGGGGTGGGGGACTATTTTTTTGCACTAATGTATTTCCCCCGCGGTATGATTAAATTTTGATTATGGACATTTTTTCCGTAGAGTGGCTATTTTTCGAGATATTTGATCGTCTCAGTTTAAAAGAAACACCCGGTATATAGCTTTTCTACAAAGAAATTTACTTTTTCCACAAACAATTTTATTTATTGTGATTCAATTATATATTCTTATATAATGTAACCTATTATATGTATAATTATCACTGAAAGTAAAATGCATAGCAATAAATATTTACATATATTAAGATGTATATCTATATCGTGATAGTGGCTGAAAGTAGAAAAATATCGCAAAACTATCGTGATAGTATACTTTTTTGGGGTAAATTGCAAAAAATATCGTGATAGTAGTTCTTAGTGTTGCCATCGTATTTTTCGGTGATGGAAATTGGGATATCTTCACATATACATCCTATATATATAATTTCATAATTAATTAATTTTTAATTCCAGAAATAAAATTCGAATTTTTTTAAAAATAAATTATAAAATATCCAGAGTACTATAGTTGACAAATTCTAGATTAAAATTTCTAAATTTTGAATAAAAATTTACATATTTTCTCTTGATTATTTGAGATTAAAACTTATCTACATTTAACCGAGTTTTTTGAAAATCTTTTGAAAATTTAAAATAAATGGTACAAATGCAGATGTTCTAGACATGCGAATTCCAACTATATAAATTACTAATGCCCGATTGTATGAAATATTTAACTATATACCGGTTCTCCAGTTAAAGTTAACCGGCCAATTTTGTAGAGTTAAATATTAACTAACTGGCCGTTAGAATTTTGATTTTGACTTTTCATTGTAAAGTGCAAAAAAAAGTTAAATTCAATTGAATTTCGGTTGTGAAATGAAGAACAATTTCAACATTTAACCGCTGGTTAGCTAATCTCTATAGTTAAAATTTTTCGTGCGCAAGCCAAACTGTCTGAAAACTTTTTATTGGTACTGGTGAACGTAATAAAGTCATTCATTTTGGATGTGACGGGATATAGAACCTGTGTTTGATGCCTTTCGGTAATTCCGAATTTTTCATGGCGTTTATAAAATTCTCAAGGAAAAAGATGATCGCATGTGTAATTCTATTGACGCTATATCAGCATCCTTGTTCTTGCTAAATAAAACATCATCCGCTATTAATAAATTAACGTGGAAAAATTATTAAAACCAACCCCATCGCAACCTGTTATAGCGATTTTAACCTTCCGAGTATACTACTTGGTTAGTTACGGCATTTTCTGCCTTGGCTACGATGGATTACTTCGCAAGCATTTCTGCTACACTAGTTAACCGGACGTGTAACATTCGAGAGAAATTTCTGGATTTTGTATTCACAACTGACCATAGGTTCTCAGAAGTTTTTTACCGGCTGCTCGAGCATCTATACCACACTGCAATAATGATAAATATATATCACAAAGAATGCGTCATTCCATCCAGTACTAATAATTGGTTTTTTTATTTTAGAAATGCTGCCTATACGTTTCCCTGAATGAATATTTCTACAATTCGGATTGGAATTTTCTTCAAGCTGGTTAAGATTTGAATGACATTATTTCACAATTCAATGAACGACTCTAGCCAGGTATCGAAAGGTATATGTTTCCGTCGAGGGCTACTATAAACCGCGATTTCGAAGACCATGGTATAATGTTAAGTTGACACGCCTTGAGAATCGTTGTAATAATCTCCAATACAGGTTATATGGCAATCATTATTATCCTGCTTTCACTAAAGCTCGTAAGGAATTTAAAATTTTAAACAGTTTTTTATATCATAATTACGTGCTGCACATTGAAGTAGAGTTGTCTTCCAATCCACGAGGTTTTTGGCATTTCATAAACAGTAGAAGGAAGATTGTCGGAGTCCCCGCTCTACTCTACCTTTCAGAACTGCTCTGCTAAGCTTCCCGTTGATATGTGCAATTTATTCGCTAATTTCTTCGATTCAGTCTATGAACCATATCAGACGCCGAATGTCAAACCCATTGATCTTGGAAATAATCATGGAATTCACTCAACTATCGTTTACCTCAGAAAAAGTCTTTGATTGTTTATGCAACATTGACATCAATAAAGGTGCAGGTTATGATGGTTTTCCTCCCATCCTGATTAGAAATTGCGTGATCTTGTGTCTTTAATGACAGCCTTCGAATGCAAGTTTTTCCAGATCCGTGGGAAATATCCTTCATATGGACTCCCATACTTTCTATCATTCCGAAAAGCTCTTTGAATCAATGGTTCATCGAATTTTGTTTTTTCATACAAAAAGGTATATTTCGCCTGTCCAACATGCTTTTTTTGCGGGAAGTTCGACAATCACAAACCTAGTGTCTTTCAGTGGCCATCTCCACCATACGATTGATTCCAGACTACAGCTGGACGTGGTCTATACTGATTTTTCAAAGGTCTTTGACAAAATTAAACTCCATTTTCATCCCAGTTAGATGGTTGCCTATATACAAGTTATATACGATTCCCGTTCCGCAAAATCCGGGGTTTCTCAAGGCAGCCACTTGGGACCATGTTGCTCTTACTCTTCGTAAACGATGTGGTGAACTGTTTCAAATTTGCAAAATGTTTGCTCTATACGCTGATGACATGAACATTTTTGCTCTAGTTTCCAATTTATCAGACTGTTTGATGTTGCAAAGCGATTTGAACAACTTTTGTTGTTGGAGTATCAGCAACAATTTACGGTTAAATGTAAGTAAATGTAAGACTCTCTCGTTTTACAGAATCCGATGTCCACTTCATCAGTATTTCTTATATGATATGCTAATTGATCGAGTCGAATTTATGACTGATCTTGGAGTGACGTTCTCTTGGGATCTAACATTTACTAGGCACATTGGCTCTACTATTTCTAAAGCTTCCCTTATGCTGGGTTTTATCAAGCGAAATTATTACGAATTTACTGATCCGCTAACATTAAAATATTTGGTAGTCCGTTCGAAAGCAGTTTGTTCTGTTTGCCCTCCAACGTCTACCATATCCAAGCGTATACTAACGTATACGAACTCCCACTATATCGCCATCACTGCAATTTATTGGGATTGCAACAACTCAATCATCGACGAGAAATTGCAGCAGCGCTCTTCGTATACGTAATCTTTTAATGTCGCGTATTGATTGCTGGGAGTTACTTGCTGGTCTAAATTTGTATAGTCTCGAGCGCCGTTTGGATTGAGTCAAATCGAGAACATAATACAAAAAAATTCCAAATTAAAACCTCGATTTAACTGGTGAAACCAATGCGTTTGTTAACCAAATATGAAGTAATAACACGTGCTACATCATTCTTCTATTATACGCATCACATAAACGAAATCGGAAATCACCTCGCACAGTCCTGAATATCCACATTCATATATCCTGATTACAATTAATTACGACAAACAAACAAAAAACTATATGCCGAACAAACCTCCTAGTTTCTGTGTATGTGCGGGTACTACGAGTATGTAAAGTTTTTAATATTTTATCCATTCATCAGCTGTTATATGATTTTATTGATTTCTCTCGTAAGAGTACTTCAACATTTCATGCACGTGCAATTATTAACTTTTTATTGCCATGTCATTAAAATTCACTCATCTCATCGAATTTAATCAAAATCAACTGTACATATACATATATAAGCTTATACTCATATATGTATTTATAAAAAAATGTCAATTTTACAATAAATTCATTTAGAAGTTCTGAACATACGAGTACATATACATACATTGTACAACAGCCACTCTAGTGTTTTTTGTACATATAAAGTGATTATTGTTGAATGCAGGAATCAATAAATTTATAATTTAATTCAAATCCGCGTGATTTTATATATTTACATGTATGTATGTACATGTACGTAAGCATCACGATAAATGCAATAGGTTATGAGAATTATGATTACATTTGTATATATGAATGAATAGAATATATTTAGAATAAAAAAAATATTCGGAATTACATTTTATCGATTTTCTCAATGTGCTGCAGACAGAATATATACACATTTGAAGGATATGGAAAGCATTATTTACTCAAGTTAGTAAATTGACCTACCTATGGTAGGTACATATATATACAAACATACATAAAAAGAAAGAGAGAGAGACAACAGTATTTATTTGATTTAATTTTTGTATTTAAATATATTTTTCACTTACTGTTCATGAAGCCAACCGCAAAAGCAACACAAAAAGTAGGATAAAAATAATAATAATTTTCTTTAGAAAGTGAATTTCATCTTAGAAAATATAATAACAATTGTCTTTTTTTTTTACGTTATGTATGTATAGAGACTATATATCTATACAGAACCATAAAGAAACAGATCTAAAGAGTGCTTTTCTTAACGGTCAATGGCACTCATCTAATTTAATGTTTGGAGAGGAAGCTTTCAATGAACTTGAAATTCTAAATAATACTTCAAGCGCTGTTATATTGGTGAAAAATCATGTCTTGTTCATTATTTTGTAATGATATATCCTTTGTTATTTGATTGTTTTGGAAATAATAATAAAAAAAAAATCTGAATAGAATATTATAGCTATATGTGTGTTTAGTATATAGAATTCGAGAATGCATGTTATAGATATATAGAGTAATTGGTGGAAAGGTTTATTAGTTAAATTTAGTAACCCCATATTATTCTGCAGCACCCATTCAAATTTTGTATGATGGTTTATGAAACGTATATAGGTATACGCATTCATTCAAAATTTTTTTGTTGTCAGTATATTTTATTTTATTTTATTAAAACGGTTGGGGCCTACAGAGGTTCCGCACTCAATGCCACAATCGGTCCAAACTTTGAGGATCTATATCCTAACTCGCATAACCGCACTGCAGCCTTAGCAAACTGTAAAAGTTTGAACCAAGAGATGGATGATAACTGATCTATACGTTCAAAGATCCGTACGAGAACACTTGGGATCTGGCTTCGACCAAGGCCGGTCCACTTCCTCCAGCCAGTCGTCACACAGATCTGTCTCGGGACCACAAAATTTACTGCGTAATCCAGCTTTCGCTAAAAAGCCACCAATCTCATTTCCCACAACGCCACAATGAGCAGGCACCTATACATGATCCTTACTCTCGAATTAGAGCAAAGGAGATTAATGAACTGTTTGCACTGTTTGACCAGTTTAGATGTAGTCAAAGGGTTTTTAAGGGTATTGAGCACGGCTTTACTATCCGTCCAGATAATATTATCTACTATCAGACTACCCGAGAATCTGACCCAGTACTTTGGACAAAGGAAACCAAACCCTCCACTGACTCGGACAACTGTCTATAGAAATCCTGAGAGAGCCACGGTTCTCTCGAGGGGAAAACGACGGAGAATGAATTGATGAAGTTAAATTCGGGCAATAGCCTGTCATTCATCAGTTCAACCTCCGGAATATGTGACTTAAACTTATTAAGAATCTGCGTCTATGCTCCATACAAGTCCCGAAGGTATTCCATGTCCCAATGCACCTCAGTTGAAACGCAGCAGAGCACGCCATACCGCAAGAACTGCAATTGGGGCAAGCATAGAATAGACTCTATAGCAAGAGGGGGATTAGAAGATATAGCCCCGGTTATAGCCCTACAGGCTGTCATCTACAGTTAATCCAGCCTTGCTACAGAAGACGTCATGCGTTAACAGATGGCCACCGTATACAACTACTGCATACAACAGTAAAGGTAAAACCAGTGATTAATAGATGAATAACATCATTTTGGGGGTCAGACCCCAGGAATTGCCAAATGCCCTTCTGCATTGCCAAAAGATAGCAATGGCCTTTTGGAGCTTATAATCAAGGTGAAATTTCCAAGAGAGTTGACTATCTGGAATAACGCCTAGATAATTGCCGTGCTCTGTCCTTGTAATTGCTCTACCAAATAGAGTGGAAACAGATATATTAGCACTGTCTGTATACGTCTGGAAAACACAACCAGATCAGTTTTCGAGGGATTGACATGCAACCCCTTTTCAAGACACCAAACTTCCACTTTATTAAGTGCGTTCTGCATCAGATCAGATAAGACGTTCAGGTATTTCCCGAAAACTGTGAAACGAGATCATCCGCGTATAGCTTTGCACGATGAACCCAGATCGCTGCAGTTTTACAAATAATTCATCGATAACCATGAGCCACAGCAAGGGTGTGAGTTCTCCTCCTTATATGCGGACAGCCTTTGGCTACTTTGACAGACACTGATGAGCCGTCTAACTTAGTCTCAATTATACGGGACTTGAGCATTGAGTCGATGAATTTAACAATGGTTTGATTAATATTAAAATTGGTACACGTACTGATCGAAGAAACGAAGTGATTTGCACTCGATTTGAACGGTGCAAACGAGAAAACACTCCAACGTAGAACATCAGTAGTGATCAGTCTATATGGGCTAGTTCCACTCCGGCGTACCGACAAAAATGTCAGGAGACTCGGAGGCAACAACAACAGCTCACCAACTTCTCGCCTGCAAGAGGTGAGTTTCTCGGAAGGTATAGGCGAAGGCTATCAAGTTTTCAAGTATCTTTCTTAGCCAGAGTTTTGTTAAGTCTGGCGAGAACAGATAAGCTATCAATTTTCTCACAGAAATTTTTCCACGCAGCCCTCTGCGCGGATCTTAGGCTTTTTGAGCTACCAAAAATCGATTCCAATCAGAAATGAGATTCGTATTTTCGGAAAATTATTTTTTATTTTACGCACACTCTACCTTAACTTTTTAAGTTCAGAACACCAGAAGGGTTTGTTAAGCTTAAGAGATCCACCTATCAGTTAATATCAATCACTTCTTAGAGGAGTAAATATAATTGAACATTGAGGATCCTCTATTGTTCGTATTCGAACTAGATTGTTGACCCTACACCACATTACAAGATTCATCAGTTCCTCTGAAAGAGGGGGCGAGGTGGAATCATAGGGTAAATAGGCTGATGCAATGACAAGTTTGAAACATGAGTCAGCATACACGAGAGTGACTAGCATCGTCGCAAGAACAGCCATGCTGCACTCATTAATAAGAGCGGCATCAATATCATTTGAAATATAAATGCACGCTCTGGTTTTAAGGACGGTGGGTTTTAGAAAAATCCTGCCGAACTTGAAATCTAAACCAGAAACCGCACCATTAATGAGCTATTGTTCTTGGATTAGGCAAAAATCTGTATACGATATAGCAAGCAGCCTCTTCAACTCATAGGAGGCTGACTTGCTATCTTGCAGGTTGATCTGTTTATAGTCGAGCATGGGCGTCATCATGAAGACCAGCTGTGAACAAAATATAATAATAAAACAAAAGCCCTACGGCCCTAAGATAACCCTGAAACGGTTTCTCTGAAGGACGTATTGTAGCAACAATCCAGACCCAGTAATGTGTTCGAAAGACTTCTGCTACCCTAAACACAATCGATTGGCGATTAGCCTCTCGCATACTGTATATCTCGCATACTGTATATTAGCCTCTCGCATACTGTATAGTTAAATATTTTGTTTGTACATCAATTCTTTGAAACCACCCACTATTATTATTATAACAGTTTATTAAAGGCCATATTACTGGCCCCTTATACTGAGTCAACAATCAGGCTCCACCGGTGTCAAACCTGAGCGTCACCTACAACGAAGTGCCGGTATACTCACTGAGATCTTACTTCATATACAATGTCGGAGATGTCAGTATGTATGTACCATCTACTTCACGTTTTGGGCCGTAAATCACACGCATGATTCTTCTCTTAAATGTAAGGAGCCATCACTTGTACTCGTCCGCTAGCGTCCATTTTGCACATCCATACATAACAACGGGCCTGATCAATCACTTATCTATTTAGTTTAGTTTCTAAAAAATTTAAACGTTAAATCTGAATGAACTTAAATAAAATATAACTAAACTTGAACTTTCACTAAAGTACTAAACTAAAAAATGAACTTTCACCCTTATATGCAGATACATCACTTCTTCTGCCAATTCCATAAATATGTTAAATTTATAATAATTTTTTCAGAAACAAGCGCACCAGTGGAAACACTCTGAATCAGTATCTGCAAGGTTGGCAAAGACATTTAAAATATATAACACAAAATTATACTTATATTGAGAAGCAAAATAAAAATTAGGGCGTTGTTTTTAATACATAACAATTAATGACATATATTCTAATGCTATATTGGTGCATTATAGTTATTGCTTTCTTTTTGTTATTTTTACACGTTATTGCGGTTATTTCTATTATGACATAAAAACAACGCCCTAATTTGTATTTATGTTCATTTTAATTAACTTCCAAGTAACCAATAAAATACAGCCCATGTTTTGTATGTATAGCGATTCCATGTATTTCTCATTTCTTGTTGGTTTTGCTGGTTGGTAAGATGAACTGTGCTGGTTGATTTGAGGCTTCAATGCCCTCCAATTTTAGATTAAAATTAGGTTTTAAATTTGTTAATATAGTTATGGTAGCAGGATTTTACTTTGTGATTAAGTCTCGTTGATTTGTAGTGGCCACAGTGCCAGACACCATTACAACGGAGCAACGACAGTAAAATGTGAATCCGTTCAAACTAAGAAAATGTACAAATTGTAAATTTATTTGTATAATATTTTCCATGAGTTCCATAATCCAATATTTATGTGCCCCTTAACTCCGTGGTCAAATATCCAGTCAAAAGTATGTTTTATATAAAGGTAGTTTCTCGCCTCCATAAACTTCTCATTCCGTTTCTTGGGTTCTTCACACCCGTAGACCCCATAACCGGTCGTTGTGCTTAATTCATGTTACACGGTGTTCAAAAAATTCGGGTCGATACTTGTAAAATTATAGCAGCTATATCCTTTATTACGATTTTAGAATCTGGTTAAGTCCTTAATAATACCAAATTAACTTTTAAACTCTGATTTTGTTCAAACAAAATACGTATATAGGTATATATACGTACTAATTTTTTGAAACATTTGAAAATATGGCAACCCGCTCCTATATATACTCCAGTTTTTATCGAGTTGAGGTTTACTTTAGTAACTATAAATAGGGAACGCCTAAGTTGCTTAAAGTTATCCCATATAGACTTCCTCATACGCACAGGAAAATTTATATGGGTGTGAAGTTTTACACAAATCCACAGATTTTATACAAGTGTTAGTTTCAGACTGTTATTATTAAATCCAATTGGAAAAATAATAATTCCCATTTAAATGTTTAAGCTATATCTGGCAAAAGGTATTTTATTATTATTATTAAAGTTGGCTGGAACCTAAGCAGGTTTCGCACTCAATGCCACTCTGGGCCCATGGTGCAAACCGAGGATTCTATCATAATTCGCAAATGCGCTCGGCTGCTCTGACAATCTGTAACAGCTTAAACGATGGCAGGGATGACAATTGACCTACATTTAAAGATCTATAATTAAGAAATCGGGACCTAACTATCTCGAAAGCGGGAGAGCCGCAGACAAAGTGAATGCTGTCATCGTCATCTTCAAGACAGTTGTCACACAAGGAATCTTGGACAAGTCCCATTCTTTTTAAATGGAGTTTAAAACGACCATGGCCGGTCAGAATAGCGACCAGAACTCTCAGTTGGTCTTTCTTCAAGGATAGAGCAAACTTTGTGAGTCTCAGATTAGGTTCACAAATGAAGTACTTAGCCACTCGGCAAGTAGTAGAAGCTAGCCAATTACGCTTACCCTGCAAAAACATATAGATTTTAATAGCTTCCTTACCACAATTAAAGGTCAGGGGCACTGCCGGTTCAGGTCCAATGAATTCCATCCTTGAACCTGTTTTAGTTAACACATCAGCTATAACTGATTACCTTCAATGCCACAATGAGCCGGAACCCACATAACTCTGACACGATTATTAGAACAAAGGACGGTAATAAAATGTTTACAGTCCTTGACCAGTTTGGAAGTGATCATAGGATTTCGTAATGAATGGAGCACAGGTTTACTATCACTGCATAGAATAATGTCTTTTCCGGAAACAGCGAGGTTAGAAGCGTCAATCGCACAACGTGCGTGAGTGCAATCAGCTCCGCTTGGAATACAGTACAGTTCCGGCCTAGACTCCCACATGATTGTAGGTCATGTTCAGGACAATAGGTTCCAAAACCTGCACCAAAATTAGAGTGAGACCCGTCAGCAAAAAACACTAGCGACTGAGCCACCCACTCCTTGAATTCTTGAGACGACCACGAGTTCCTCGTTGGATAAACCACCGAGAAAGAGATATTAAAGCAGAATTCTGTAATCATTTTGTCATTAACCATATTAATTTCTGGTATATATGAGCTGAATAAATTGTAGATTAGTCTATGCCCTGTGATCAGGCCGAGAGCGTTCCACGCACCAATACACCTCAGGCGAAAAGCAGCGGAGCAACCCGAGCCTAGGATGACCGACTGCAGTGGGGGCAGAAATAAAATTGCCTGCAAAGCAAGTATAGAGGAAGAGGACATAGCACCCGTAATAGCTCGACAAGCCGTACCTTGTATGCTATTAAGCTTTGCAATGACAGATACTGACTGAACTACAGGCCACCAAACAACAGACGCGTAAGATAGGATAGGTAAAGCTAGAGATTTGTAAATAAACATCAGAATTTTGGGGGTCAGACCCCAGGACTTCCCAAATGCTCTTCTACACTGCCAGAAAATGGAAGTGACCTTTTGCAGTTTTGTTTCAATATGAGATTTCCAGGAGAGTTTACTGTCCAGAATGACACCCAGATGCTTTACTGTGTCGGATCTAGCGATCGTTTCTCCAAAAAGAGAAGGAGCAGACAGCTCTCCGGTATTCCTATACGTCTGGTGAAGACTATCAGACTAGTTTTCGATGCATTAACGTACAGCCCCTTCTCCAGACACCACATTTCTACAACTTGGAGAGCGCGTTGCGTTAAGTCTGATAGTACATTAAGGTATTTACCCTGAACCAGAACGACTAAGTCATCAGCATAACTCTGAGCAGTGAAGCCGGATTGCTATAGTTTAACAAGTAATTCGTCGATAACTAAGAGCCACAGGAGAGGTGACAGAACACATCACTGGGGGCAACACACCTCCCTGGGGGCAACAAGTATTAATGGCTGTTTAACAATTTTATTCGAAATCGCATAGTATAAGCACCCATCCCGATTAATTTACTCCTAGGGGGTAGATTTTGGGCTTAGTGGATTTAGAATGTATTCATCTATACCTATAAGTGTTCTATCGGAACTTGAATCCAAATCTCTGGCTATAGGTGTTAATCTTAATTTATTCCTGGGGTTAGGGGATAGATTATGGGCTTAGTGGATTCGGAATATAGTCATCTGCCTAGTGTATTATCAAAACCTGAGTCTAAATCCCTGGCTATTGGTGCTAATGGCTCATTAAAGATTTTATTCAAATTCGCATAATATTAGCTTCCCGATTAAATTATTCCTATGGGGGTAGGGGGTAGGTTTTGGGTTAAGTGGATTTCGAATATAGTCATCTATACCTATAGTGTACTATCGGAACTTGAATCCAAATCCCTGGGTATAGGTGTTAATGCCTCATTAATAATTTTATTCGAAAGCGTAATATATAACCTTCCCGATTAATTTATTCCTGGGGGTAAGGGATATTTTTGGGCTTGGTGGATTCGGATCTACCTAGTTCATTATCAGAAACTGAGTCCAAATCTCTGGCATAGGTGTTAATGGCTTCTTAATAATTTTATTCGAAGTCGCATAGTATAAGCTTCCCGGTTAATTTATTCCTGGTGATAGGGGATAGATTTTGGGCTTAGTGGATTTGGAATATGGTAATCTATACCTAGTGTATTATCAGAACCTGAGTTCAAATCATTGGCTATAGGTGATAATGGATTCTAAATAATTTTATTCTACGTCGCATAATATTAGTTTCCTGATTAATTTATTCCTGGGGTAGGGGGTACTTTTTGGGCTTAGTATAGATTTGGAATAAGGTTATTTACCTACTGAACTATCGAAACCTGAGTTCAAATCTCTGACTATATAGGTGTTACTGGCTTGTCAATAATTTTATTCGAAATCGTAAAATAACATTTCCGATTAATTTATTCCTGGGGGTAGAGGATAGTTTTTGGGCTTGGTGGATTTGGAATGTAGCCAAAAAATCCATTCCGTTGAACTTCTTTTTTGTAGTATTGTCAGATTGATTTTTTTCGCAGTTAAAAAATACGAGAATACCGCTGATTTGTTAAATAAAGACAGTGGTATTTAAAAAAATATTAATTTTTATAAATTTTAGTTCTAAGTTTCAGTTGTGTCGATATTTTAGTGTGGTTTAAATTATAAATTTATCAGTATTTTTTAGAATGTATAGCGTTGTTTTAGTGATTACGGGTTTAGAAGATTTTCTCAGAAATTTCTGTGTAATCCAACAGTGTTCGATGCGACATAGCATATAAGCTAAAATTATTATTCTAAGTGATGTTTTAGCTGAATAAATCAGTTTTCACACGAAAAAAGTTATATACGTTACTGCGGTTTTTAGCCGAAGAATGCTATCAACGCGGTGTTGGGAAGGACTATACGAAGTTGTAATGTCGCAAACATCAATTTCCCGAGTGTTAGCGGAAACATTTGGAAAAGAAACTATGTCCAATATGGATTAAACTTTATTATATGATTAATGAAGAAAAAGAGCGGCAAAACATGAGTTTTTCCAACGAACCGGATTTCCATGTGTAATTATGTGTGGCGACGGTATACGCATATACAATTATTCCCAGCAGAAACATAGACATTTATACTTTAATAGAAAATAATTTTTTAGTTTAATTTACTCACAAATTCGTTAATTTGACTAGCGTATAATTTTATTTTCAGATATGTGATAATACAATTCAAATCCGGTCTATATGCTTTCCATGGATGTAACCACAATTCTCAGGTATGAAACCTTAGTGACGCCAGAAGGAGTTATGAAGACCAGTTTCAGCAAGGAGAACGGAACACTTGTATGCTAGGTTAGTAAATAGTAACTATAGATTTGATGTTTAGACGAATGATTCTAATTCGTAAATTATTGCACATACTATATATATGTAGGTGATTCAGATTATGCGTTGTAGCCATGGTATAACTCACACCATTTCGATCGCCAGCGACAACTAGCCCTAAAAGTGTTTCGATAGTATAGTATAGTATATAGTATAGTATATAGAGTGGACAGTTGGGGTTTTAAAACTCGATTTTGCTGTTTACTTTAAGCGAGGCAACTTCAATATGTTCCTCGAAATGTCATGATTGTTTCATCAAACTTCATCGTACCTTGGGAAAAAATACCAAGCGATATAATGACAATGCTACAAAATAAACAAAATCTTGGGAAGTTTGCTTGTAGACGAATTACGAAGTGTTTCACAATTTATTCTTATGTCAATTATTAGAAGTGTAGCGCAGAAAGTGACTTCGAAGTTTCCTGATTCGATGCTTCAAAAGGATAATGAGCAAAATATTATCTCCATCATTCCATTACCTTTAATTACTATTGGGTGTATATGCATTAAAAACCGGAATTTCATACTAGATGTCATTACTTGTTTATGCGTAATAGTACATCAATGACATCTATGTCATTTGAAAGCTCTATTCAATACCTGTCAAAATCAGCTAAAAGTTTTTGTTTTGATTGTGCACATCCAACCGATTTCAACGATGGAAAATTTATCAAATTTGCGAAAAAAACAGTATTTGCGGGAAGTTTTGTTGAGTCACTTTTTCGTAAACAAAACTGCAGCTGAAAGTCATCGTTTGCTCGTGGATTTGTATGGTGAGCATGCTCTTGCAAAAACACAGTGCTTTCTGTGATCAAGCAACAATTTCCAGACGTTTGAAATCCTTGGGATTCATCCAAAAGATGGTAAATTGGGTGCCATACGAGTTGAAGCCAAGAGACGTGCGGAATTACGATTTTGCATGTCCGAAATGCTGCTCGAGCGCCACAAAAAGAAGACGTTTTTGCATCGTTTCACTGGCGATGAAAAATGGATCCATTACGATAATCCCAAGCGCAAAAAAGCGTATGTCAAGAAAGGCGAGGCCGGCCCATCGTCACCAAAGCCGAATATTCACGGGGGCTAAGGTCATACTGTGCATTTGGTGGGACCAGCTAGGTGTGATCCACTATGAGCTGTTGCCAAGTGGTCAAACCATCAATGCCCAACTCTATCGTCAACAATTGATCCGATTGAAGCAGAAAATCCAGGCAGAACGTATGCGACCAAACACGAGCCAATCATTTTCCACCACGATAACGCTTGAAATTCTGCCTCACTAGCGTTATAGCCCAGACCTTGCTCCTTCCGACTACCACCTATTGCGATCCATGCAGAATGCCCTATCAGGAATATCGTTTTTGGCCGAAAAGCCGGCGGCGCAGTTTTTCTGGGATGGAATCCATAAATTGCTTAGATGGGAAAAAGTAGTGGATATAGCGATGGGCAATATTTTGAATAAAAAATCTTGTAAAATTATGAAAAACAGAAATAGCTTAAACGAATTTTAACGGATTTCAAGGCAGACATTCCTGTTAACGAACGTAAAAAGGCATGTGTTCTAAAGGAAGCATGCTCGAATTGGCAGTCGAATTGTTTACTAAGTGGCGAAAATATTGATACCATAAAATAAAATAAAAACTACATATTTACAAAACATATTTAAGAAGAATGATATAACAACTGATGAACGTATAGCACTATACTGCAATTTATGAAAGATGGCTTTGCGGTACAAAGAAACTTTCCAAATAATTGTAACGCTATCCCAAGTATACAGGATATACAAAATGATTTTCTTTTTGATTAAGAAATGTGCAATATATGAAAGAGCAAACAGATTGTTGGACGATTATTAAATGCTTGTTTTTGTATTTTAATGAAGATTCGACCTACATGTATAAAGTTTTCGAGGTCAGTTTTATGACTCCCATATTTACAAATTGTACCAATTTCCTCTTAAATTTTCTTTTGCAGTTTGGTACTATACTTTAGGGGACATAAAGCAAGCATATATGTACAACCAATACACCATGCGGGTAGCCGTACTAAGTATAATTTTAAATATTCATTTTAATTTATTTATACATAATTTAATTTATTTCTTTTAAAGAAACATCTATTCTGGAGGATGAAGAAATATAGCATACATATATGTTTATTGAACACTAGTTGGAGAATATCAAAAATCAAAATACTTTTGATTTACTGGAAATAATTATTGCTTGAACAACTGAATGTTCTATATTTAAAGTATATTGCGTCAAGCCAAAAGTGAATTAATTAATATCAATTAATGATAATTATGTTAATAATTAAGTTTTTAAATGAAGTTAATTTTATTTTTACATTTATTTAATAAAATAAATATTTTTATACATACATATACATAAAAAAATACTGTTAATTTTCTTATATAATGTTAAAGAGCCCATATTTTCTTAGTGAAGAAAGCCGAGGTAAATCATGCGATTTAATCTGGTACGTTTAACTGATCGAGCGATTCTTGTAAACTCGTGAAGGAAACTTAAGTGAAATGGTGTTCAATTTTATTTGGCACTAAATACTAAATTAAAATCGAGCCTTTCCGCGGAAATATACTCTTTTTGTGGTGTAAAAAGCTGTCGCGGAGTCGTTAAATTTACACAACTCGATGTAAATCTATAAATTTTTTTTAAGATGTTCAATGTATATTTACACAATTTGTAGTAAATTTAAACATACGTATACATACATAAGTTTAAAATGAATATTACTCATTTTTTGTGTACTATACTATAACATTTTTTGTGTATACTATACTATAACGCGCACTTTTGAATTACGACAAAGTGTGTAAATTTTCTAAAATTTTAAGCACTGGTGTAAATTTACCTTTATAATAGGAGGTATTCAGTTACCATTTACAATAAGGGTAAAATTACACGATATTTTCTTAGAGTATATTGTATATAACGATTTTCAGCCAACCGACCAATTTTTGAGAGTTATTAATATTTATCCGACTATTAATATTTTGATTTTGATTTTCTATTATGTCGATATAGCAAATATTGTGCGCAAACAAAAATTAAATTGAATTGATTTTCGGTTGTTAAATGAAAAATGATTTAGTATTTAAATACGGACATGAATTAAATTTAGCGTCCAATTTCTAATTGCGAGTAAAAATAAGTTACACCCTTATACGTATAACATACTAAGTTAAACCATCGCACTATATTACTAGAAAATTCACTCAAATAACTATAACAAAACAACGCACAAATAATTTTTGAGCACAACAATTATTTTTTATCCATATAGATATATATTTTATCACATTTCACTATATATATGTATATCTATATATATGTTGTTATGTATATCCATAATAAAATATTACATATTATTTACACAGCACATAAAAAAATTATACAAATAATTTTTCCAATCATATATATTGTCGAGCTGCAACTATTTTACAAAAACTATACAATCAGCAGTTAACGAGAGTAAACTACGGTCGAACTACGTATACTGTATAATCTATATAGATATATAGACGTATGTAGGTGAAAATTCAATCTATATAACCGTAATTTTCTTATCATCACATTTTTATAGTTTAAACATAAATGAAAAGAAAATTACATTATTATTATTGTATTTTAATCAAATTTATATTACATAGCCATTTTAATTCATTTGAGATTAAAAAAAAAAAAACTTTCGCAAAGTGTTTGTATTAGAAAAATAACAGACAGGCGAAATGATGAAAATCTATAGAGAAAATAAAAATAAATAAAAAAAATTTCCGCATACAACTATATACGTATACATCCATACATACATATTTGAAAATCTAATAAAATTAATTTTCCACCTTTTTTGTTTCCTTTATTTGTGTGTGTGTGTGT
Organism: Tipula unca; assembly: GCA_951394425.1. Classification (NCBI taxonomy): domain Eukaryota; kingdom Metazoa; phylum Arthropoda; class Insecta; order Diptera; family Tipulidae; genus Tipula; species Tipula unca. The sequence continues at coordinate 57,063,288 of OX596381.1, forward strand.
GTGTGTGTGTGTGTGTGTTGAAAGATCATCCCTATATATGCAATTAGTAGCTTTTTATTTTTTGCACACAACCATACACAAATTTTATAATTCGTACGTAATGATAATACAACCATAAACCAATTGTTATGTGAAAAAGATTTTTACAAAAACCAATTTGGTTGGATAGTGTAATTCAGAGCTCCGCCCTAGTATACTTCATGTCGGAATTTATTTTGATAACCAATTGAAATTTGTATGCGCTAATATTGGGGCGGGTTCCGATATTAAAATGGTTGACGCCCACCTTTTTTTTTATTTTTTATTTTATTTTTATTTTGTGTTGGCTGAATAGTTTTATGGATATTTTCTTGTTCCAGTAATGTAAGATTTTTAATATATATTTCGTTAAAACGAATAAGCAATGAGTCAAGTGCAGTCACAATATTATCGTCATCATAAATGTGTGTTGCCATAAAAAAAAAAACAACAAAAAAAAACAAAACGAATTTAATTTTACTTTTTCTTAAAAATTTTTTTATTTATATTTTTGTTTTATTTATTAGTGTGTTGTTGTATTTTGAGATAGCGGAAGGAAGGAAAATTGTGAATTCGGATATTTTTTTATTTTTTTATTAATTTTTTTTTTGTTCTGGAGGACTATTACATGCAGCCTCTGAAAAGCACTCATCAGTTATAGTCTAGATCTCTTGTTTCATTTGACGGTTTCGTGTCGAGTGGATATCGTCCACATACAATAAAAAAAAAGTGTATAATAATAAATATAAAACAGCCATAAAATTAAATAACATATACAAGTATATATAACAATATAAAAGTTTAATTATTTATAGTGTGCCATATTTTATTTTATTATTTATAATTTTAATCTTTAAATTAAGTGTGAATTTAATATTTATTTTTTTATATATAAATATGTACATGCGAATTAAACTTATTTGTGTAAGTGCTTAAAAAATAAATAATAGTGTATAAATTAATTAATGTTTAATACTCGGTTTAGTGTTTAAATGTGGAATTGAAAAAAAAAAATTATATTTTATTAATTTGGTGAATTTATTAATTAAATAAAATTAATGTATACGAATTGTGATATTTTAAAAATAAATGAAAAGTTTTATTAATTATTTAAAAAAAATAAGAATAGTGAATAGTTGTTTTGTAAATATATTTATATAAATATATATATATATATATTATAGAGAAAAAGTTATACGAAAATAAATTATTGGTGAATTGTGATTGGTTTTGTTGTTGCGTGCGCGTATGTCAGCGACACTAGGACAAAATTCCGGAACCTTTTCGGAGGATCCTGAACAAGAACACGGTATATTACCAGAATTAAATGGAGTTGATTTGGTTATGAGCTTATCGCCAAAATCAAATTCTGGTCTAACGAGCATACATCATTTACAAAATTTACAACATCATAATTCATTGCATAATCATTCGACACCATTTAGTGTAACGGATATATTAAGCCCAATTGAGGAATCGTATAGAAAATTGGAATTGAACGCTAATCCACCGTCACCGTATCGGTAAGCGAATCATTTTTATTTATAAATATATAGACGCATATAAGCATAGCGAACGGTAAACGATTTTGGTTTTCTTGACATACTTTTATCTCCTTTTATAGATCGAACTCAAGTGGTAGCAGCGTAAATTCACCGAGTACATTAGGTACAAGCGCCGGAATGGCAAATCCTTACGCAATGGGGCCATTATATCATAGCCCCGGTGTACAAAGCTATTGTACGCCAACCGATAATTTATCATTAGCCGGCCATTACACCGATATGCGAAGTTCGGCCGGTTGGTATGGCTCAACAGCAAACGATCCAAGATTTGCGAGCGAATTTAATTTAGGTAAATATAAATACCATAATTTTACTTACTTAATAAATATATTTACATAAATCATTATTGTCAAACATCGAACATAATATATATCGCGAAAAGCCGTTTAAAAAATATTTATGCAAACACATTTCTATGTTTACAATAAATAAGTATATACTTATCTGTGTATAGATATACAATTCAATCCCCTTCAAAATCGTTTTATCTGTTTATCACAGAAAAACAATTTTGTATCAATTATTTTTATATAAATTCTAAATCTTTTATAGGGTAATGATCTGATCGTTTTTTTATGAATTTAGTATATAGAAGATTATTATCACATATGCTGTATAATATATACTTTTTAACGCACATAAAGTCCGCATATATCCATATCCATATATATGTATATGCATTTTCAATTCAGAAAAGTTTTCTTTTGCCTGCGACTCTATCTCTTTCTCGGATGCAGATGAAAAATGAAATAGAATTAAAAAACAGAAAATGGTGCTTATAATTTAAGGGTGCTTATCAATTTTTTTCTAATATTCTTCAAAAAATAAGTTGAAGAGCAAATTTTATATATTTAAACCATTTTACTGGTCAAGGATATAATTTGCAATTCTCACTTAAATATTAATTACTGCAGTGTAAATTTAAAAAATAAAAAATAAATTCTTATATAATAATCGTATAATAGTAATATGACATTCAAATATGGTGTTTGATGAAAGTTGTTATAGTTGGTTTTTTGAATATAATATTGTTTATATATATAGAACTTTTCACAAGTGCTATGTGAAATGTATGGTACTTTGAGGTGAAAATTATTCAAAAATTAATTTTATCCTTGCGTATCGTCGTATATGAATTTATATAACATAGTTCATATGGTATATATTGGAAACAACTGAATCATTAAAATGAAGTTGTAATTGGATCAGTTCAAAGTGTTTAGGATATATAAAGTTTTTAAATAACTTCTGATTGTCTCCGCAAATTCGTTCCGCCATGAATATTACAAAATTTCAATAATTTCCAACCGCGTTAATTTTTAGCACTATACTCGTATAGCTCAGCAAATTTCAAAATATTTAAATAATTTATTTTAAATAACTAAATGTTAAAAATTTCAAAATATCTTTAGAATTTTGATATTAAATTTTTTTAAATAAATTACCCAATTTTGAAGCTTTTTTTTTATAGAACTGATACATTTTTAACAAAATTTGAAATTTAAATTGGAATTATGGAAATTATATCGTATATTTAATATTTTGAATTTAGTGTAGAGTTCAATAGAAATTATGCGGATTTCTGTTTTTTTTTGTTCAATTTCGATATATGTATTTGTAGAATTGTTAAAATAAAACGAGAGTTTCACATAATTTTCAAGTTTTAAAGCAAATTTTATATATCTTAATTTTGGAAGTTACAAATATAAATATCTTTAAAATTCGTCAAACTATTTTAACAATACTCAATTATTTAAAAATTCATGACTATTTTCAAGCATAGGTATATCAACAATTTTCTGAATTAAAATTGGGGAGCGATTTTTTTTATTTTAAGCATCTTACACGTATAAAATTTAGAAATTTTTGATTCATATATATTGTTAATTCTGAAGTGAAATGTAATTAAAATTTAGAAAGTTTTAGGGATTCTCATGTATTCAAATTTTAAAAAAATTTCTAAATTTTAATTATTGAAGTTTTAAATATTTTAGATTTTCTTAAACAGGATTAATTATATAATCATAACTCGTTTAGCGCTCATATTGCGTTCCTGAAAATTGAGCGTTAATAGAAGCAGCGTTAAAGGAGGTGCTATTTACACTAAAATATGGGGTTACGTTCCTAATTAATTTTTTTTGGTACTTTGAAGTCAGAAATAAAAAGATGGTACATATTTTTATTTTGAAATAAACATTTTATTTCATTTATCCTTCATTTAAAAATTAGAATTTAATATAATAAAACAATTTCAATAAATACAAAAAAATTTATTAAATCATATCACAAAATAAAGGCGTAAATTCATATTTAACTTGTATTTTTTTTAAAAAATGTGGCAGTTTGCTTGCTTAAATAATTTTCTTTTTTCTTTTAAAATTTCCATGTATAGGGTGAAAAAGTGTTCATTACTCCTCGTTTTGTGGCGTAGGACCTTTCAAAATTAAGATCATTTTCACTTAAATCTTTCAATATAGATTATGTTCCAAACATTTTTTCGTTAAAATATTTTCTGTTATATCTTCTGTTTCTAGCGTATGCTCCGCAATCTCTGGTTGAATTTGTGATAAGCTAGCAATCAGATCCTCATTGGAGATTCCATGGTCATCACTTTCAATTAATTCTTGGATGTTTCCCTCATCAACTTTCTCAAATTCAATATCATTTGCTATTTCCGTTATTTCAGTTCACTTGTGGTAGTTCATTAATTATTTCATCTTCAACCGTTTTAATAAGTAAGCAGTCCCATCATCATTTGAGACAACTTTGTTGCACTTTATTCCATGATTAACCGATATTAAGCGATTGAAAATTTCTTTGATTTGATTTTCAGCAATATCCCGAAATCTTTCTGTCAAAAAATAAATTTGTTGGTTTTATTTTGCTCTTTTTCTGATTCTGTGCTGAAAATAGCCCAGATTTGTTTTAACCGAACCAACTGCGGTTATGATATACTTAAAGTGTAGTTTTCGTAATTGTGATGCATTTTTACGGGATAAATAGTAATATTCCTAGAAATTCCCGTGGTTATTAATAAATGGTATAATGAATTGGAATGCTGGTCGAGATCGTGATAGCCATTAGGGTAAATTAAAATATCTTCCAAATTTAATAATAAAACTATACACAAAAAAAATCATTAAATCATTTTTTAAACTAACATTGTTTAATGGAATTCTCTTATTAACCAGACCTATATCTTTTAAAGTCTGGATATTTGTACGAGAATGAACATAGGAAAATGGGAAAACTAATGAAATTTTTCGGTGAATTTTTTGTGTTTCAAATGTAGCAGGTTTATTTATTAACACGATTAAATGTATCACGATCTGGAATACTGTGCGTTACAAAAACGCTTGGTGTTAATTACATTTAATATTATTACATATTTACCTTCTCTTCAGTTGGGCATAGCAATACTATTTCTTCTGACAATCGTGTCCATTTTTAGACCGAATCTGATATAATGGTTGTCTAATACGTTACATAAGGCATATCGCTTAACTTCGAAAACCGGTTCAATAGATGTAGATTTCTGGTTTGTTTCATTTAGAATTGCTTTGCCTTCTTGAGAGTCGTTTAAAATTTTTAAAATATTTAAATTGTCTGAAGAGTCTTGATAAAGGTTCATTGATGAAGAAAGACGACGTTGAACTGATTAATAATGGACTAATTATGGAAGTGCATGTAGAAGGTGTATTATCCCTGCCATTTTTTTTAGCTTATCTGCAAATTTAATAATAACACTCCACTTAAATTGTTTCAATTAATTTGATATATATTCTGAATTTATCGTTGTCAACATTTTCAGCTCATTGATGTATATGCACCTTCTCCTAGAACAGAACATACTGTTAGGTCTAACGAAAATATTTTTGAAAAATTAATTGAGGACTTACCATCCAAATAACTGAATAACTTAGTTAAGTTTCAAGAGTTTAGTAAATCAAAAAGTTTCGTTTGATCTGATGAGAAATTTTGAACTTTGACGACCGCACTGATTCTTCAGAATTGATCCACACCTTATCAGAATTTTCCAAAATGGTTGATGTCTTCAGGCAAATGAGTGTATCTTGTTGAGTTCCATCGTAGCTCATTTTGATAATATATCATTAAATGAAAAAAACTTTCGTTAAACGTGTTTTCTAAAATTATTCAAGGTAAAAAATAAATTGAACAGTCACCTTCAATACATTTTATACGATCGGACGGCAATATATTATGAAATTTGTTGCGATAAAACTAATGAAATTCCCTACGTCTAATAGACTTATAAAACACGTCATAATTAAAATCTGATCTATTATAGCCTAACCCTAACCTAAACTTTTTCCGTCACTAAAATGAAATAGGAAATGTCATCACTTTCTGGTGAGGCTGAGAATAATCCAGGGCGATAGTGTGTGTATTATGATTAATCCACGATATGTTTAACGATTTATCAGATAAATTATTTTTTTGAATAAATTGCGTACTAAGTAAAGTGTTTTTCCCATTTTCCACTTTTCTTTCAATAGATTTAATTTTTTTATAAGAGTTGAAAACTTTTGTTGTTGGCGAATTGCTAACTAAGCTTCTGCAAACATTTTTAAAATTCCTTTGATTTTTATTTAAGTTTTTAAAATATTGGCGACTCATATCCGTTATCAATTTTCGTAAATTATTTGCAGATGAAACGATGACTATTTTTGCAAAAATTATGTCTATTATTTTTAATAGACGTATAATTATTTGCCACTTCGAATGCAAATCATCAAAATTAATATCCCCAAAAATAAATGGAAAGTGGTTGATCAAGCACCACGATTGAGATGCTGAGAAATTTAACGAATCCTTAGCCCGATTAAACCAGTCGGAATATTTTTTCTCGATTTGTACCCAAACATAAAAATGTTTTATAGTAAAAGGAACAATGCCAGTATGTCATGCATGGAGTCATCCGTATACTGTTTTGACAAACACCTTTGGATTGATTTAAGTCGTCATTATAGGTACTTGCAAGGATTTTAATTCTTTCAAGTTTACGAATTCGGCTTTAGTCTGTATTTTGAAGCTTTATTCCAGTAGTTTCAAGTATTTTTAAATCATTAAAAATTGATTCTAATATTTTGCTATAGGATTTTTCTAGTTGTAAATCGTTGACTTTATAAACAGTTGAGTTTTTTTACGAATGCGGGTCGTCAGCCCGATTTCGAGATCAGAGATCTGATGAAGATCCCCGATATTGTTCATGAAATAAGTACGCTGGATCGGTCACGTTCTGCGGGCTGATCCGGAACGAATTGTGCAGCGATCTCTGAAAGGAGAGCCACCATATCGTAGGCGCAGAGGTCGTGGCAGGCGACGATGGCTCCACGGTGTAGAGAATGACTTGGCTTCTTCAGGTTGTCTAGGACAGTATGAAGACCAAGCCCAGGATCGAAACCGTTGGAGCCAGATTGTTGACTCAGTAAGGGGCCAGTAATGGCCTTTAAACACTACAAACTTTAAACAAACCTGCGACTACCTAAGTGGTTGGTAACTTCAAAATCATCATAAAATAATTGAATTTGGATTGCATCTGGATTTCTTTGAAAAAGATTACTTGTGCGATATACACTTCCACAGCAAAAATTATAAAAATTTTCATTGGAACAAACGTGATCTTTTACGTAGTATTGAGAAGAAAATGATTTATTTTGAAATATTAAAACGATAATGGTTTGAAGAATAGAAATGTATTGAAATGTGTTTTGAACTAAATATTTCTTGTATCTTTTAGATATTGCGCACAATATTTTTGATCTGACCTTAAACTAATAGCTATATACACTTTTGGGTGGATCATAAAATTTATCTTTTTCAAATTTTTTCTCTCTATTAAATTTGGAAGTATATTTTTATTCTGTAAAGTAGCGAACATGCTTTCGATACTATATTGTTGTAAATAGATTATCTGATTTAGCAACATTATATTTCTTATTTAAACTTAGAACATTTAGTGAAATAGTTTCAATTTTCAGAGTATTTTCATAATTTTACTGATGCTGGCTGGCTTCTGTTAAACCTAAATCATTTATTTCATCTATGCAAAATCACTAATTCCAAATTCATTTGTAAGCTTATCTTTATGGTCGATTATAGAGGTCAATGGAATTATTAGTTTCTAGAGTGGAATTTAATGAATTTGGAACATTGACAATACTTTCGGTTTTTATAGGAATTTCAGTGTTATATTTGGTACATTTGAGACAATGTTTTTTTAGTTCAGAATAAGTATTGGATGAGTGATCACAAGAGTTGGAGGCTACACACTTTAAGTATAAAAATTAATAATACAATAAGAAATTATATGTATTTAATAAAAATACAATTACAAGTATTACTCATATATATCTGCGATTAATTTTTGTAATTAAAAAAAAAAATTCTTGTGTTTTAGTTGTTACTGAACATTCGATTTTAAAAACGTAATTTTGGATAAAACTCCAAAAAAGTCGTAAAGTGCTATTTTATATTCAATATTAAATATATAACTATATATTTAGAAACTATAAGCTTTTGGAAGATAAATAAATGATCCAAAACTACTAAAAATTGGTTTATATAGTAGCTTTGGACGTACCAACTGCTATAATGCAAGATGCTCTTATATCTGCATTTGTTAAATATTGTCAACCTACAATAATTATAGAATATTACAAAATTTTAAGAATTTTCCTTAATTTTCCAACCGAGTTAATTTTTAGCACTATATACTCGTAAGCTCAGGAAATTTCAAAATATTTAAATTATTTATTTTAGATAACAAAATGTTTAAATTTTCGAAAAATATTTAGAATTTCGATATTAAATTTTTTATACATAATTCAGAATTACCCAATTTTGAAGTTTTTTATTTTTTAGAATTGATAAATTTCAATATGTATAATTTTGAAATTTTGAATTTATATTTTTCTACGTATAAAATTCAGAATTTGGAATTTAAATACGAATTATAAAAATTATATCGTATTTATAATATTCTGAATTGTATAGTGTAGAGTTCATTAGAAATTATGCGGATTTCTGATTTTTTAACAATTTCGATATATGCATATGTATCCGTGAACAAAATTTAAAAAATTTTAAACCCAAATTTGTAAAATTCTGAAAGTAAAATTTAAGTTTCACATAATTTTGAAGTTGTAAAGCACATTTTATATTTCTGAATTTTGGAAATTACAAATATGTATATCTTTAAAATTCGTCGAACTATTTTAATTAAAATTGGGGAGCGATTTTTTTTATTTTAAGGATCTTACACGTATAAAATGCCGAAATTTGGAAAATATATTTTTGATTTAAATATATTGTTAATTCTGAATTTAAAGTGAAATTTAATTAAAATTCAGAAAGTTTTAGGGATTTATGTATTCAAATTATTTGAAACTGAATTTTACAATTCTGAATTCTAAATTTTAAATATTTTAGATTTTCTTAAACAGGATTAATTAATGAGGAATTTAGAAATATTGAGAAAAAGTGTAATCACTGAGAAAAATTGTATCTTAAAACCAAAGGTTTTACCTTAATTCTAAAGGATTTGTGACTATTGATATTGCGCAAAATCATTTTGGATTTAGATTAGAGAAACCAAAATTTTTAAATTAAAGTTTTTTTTAAATCTTTAGGATACAATTTAATGGATTTTAAATTAAATGATTTCAATTTATTTCAAAGGACCAACATAAATCAATACAATCTAATCTAAAATCTTAGGAGTTTGCTAATTTATATTTTGATAATACATTTTTTAACGGTTTCCATTTAGTAAGCGAACAGGTTTTGGTTAATTGTTTGGTAATTAATTACCAATGAATTAATTGTAGAATTTTTTCTGTTTTCAGTTTTTATGTTGTTTAATTCTGAACATTTTTATTTAATTCATTTTCCGCTTTTGGCCCTAAATATATTAGGTTTTCTGTAACATAAAAATCATTGGAAAATATTAACTCATTTAAATTGGATTCTCCGACAAATTACAATTTAACAAAATTGTGTAAGATTGTCAATAAATATGTTTTAATAGAAGGAAGCAACCTATAAATCTTTAGAGTCTCACTTTGGAATTCTTTATTTAAATGATTGGTAATTTTGAAAATGTTTGATAAAAAAAAAAAATTATCCAAATTAACGGTTAAATTAATTAACGTTTAAATTAATTTTCATTAATGTGCAAAGCGAAATCAGAAAACGTTCGGTATGTAAAGCATTTAATAAAAAAATGCTGTAGTGTAGAGCCTGCCATTGCTCTAAATTTCGATTGATCACTTCTTCTAGCTACAGTCATCTAGTGTTCGGTACTTTTAGGATTTAGTGAAAAGGAATATTAAAGTATTACTGCTGTACTGCTGAGAAACATATACATTTAGGGAATGGCATGTACATCTCAGGGAGTACAAATAGGGATTTATTTGTTTTAATATAGCCTGAACTCCACGTTTTTTACCTATCATTACGCTGGCATTGTCCGCCCAAAAGCCCAAGAAATTAGTTATTGGAATTTTATGAAGATCAAAATTTTTTATAATTTCATTATATACCGACTTTGCGTCACTATTTTCTAGCTCTAAAAGGCACAACAAGCTATACTTTATTTTGGATAAATCAAAATATCGAGCTACTATATGGTTAAGCATTTTTTGTTACTGCAATCGGTGGTTTCATCAATTATGATTGAGAAATATTGGGCTTTTAAATTTTTTCGAACTATGCACATTAAAATTTTAAGTTCGGCAGGTATATTTCCCAATTCAGAATTTTTTTTATGTCATCGATTCTTTGTTGATTTTATATAGAGTTACAAATAGTCAAATGATTTCCCGAATCACCATGGCTTTTCAGATTTTGAAAATGGTTGGGTAATGATTGTTGATATAAATTACAAAAAGTTACAAATAATGTTGTTTTACTTACTCAAGAATTAGGCTGCAGAATAATCAGAAAATTGAAAATAAAAAATGAAATACATTTAAAAACATAAAAATTATTGAAAGCTCCAATTTGAAAGTTGACGAGCTCCACTGGACTCCTATGCGTTCCCGAAATTTTCTAGAGCTCCTATTCACGACAGCGCTGGTTTGAATTCCAATTTTCCTTTGGTAGCAAATCCAAGTTGAAAAAATATTCAGTTCTATACCGATTTCGATGTTTTTCAATTTAAATGGTGGTCCTTATATATATATATATATATATATATATATATATATATATATATATATATATATATATATATATATATATATATATATATATATATATATTTATTATATATATTTATTATTATATATTTATTATATATTATATTTATATATATATTTATATATATATACCCATTCAGTGAACAACTTTAAGTTGTTTAACATTTCGAACAGGACAAGATGCCAATTTGTCAATAATATATAGGAATTAAATCAAAGCAAATGAAAAGTATCCCAATCTGGCTTGGTTGGCTATTGGTCGAATTTCCGGACACTCTATATATTAAAATTAATAAGCTTTTGCACAACTTGTTGAGGAAGGTCATTAATTTGTATACATTTGTATATGAATTCTCTGCATTTAAATCCTATATACATGTTAGCTTCAATGACGTGTTAACAGTTCCACCTTCAAGGCATCAAGTTCAGTTTCATTCGTCTATATGGATATTTTCATTTTATGGCTTTTAAGATGGAGGATGGAGTAATAATTACACGTATCGGATTTCGTTGGTTAAAATTGAAAGTCAATTTCTCGATAAAATACATATGTATATAGCGTTTATAAATTGAACCTATTTCAAGTTAAACGGGCAAATCACAAATTTAATGAAACTATTTCCGACTTGAATGCAAGTTTTTCCAAATTAAATAAAACTTTTTCAAACAGAATTGAATCATTGTTGAATATAAATTAAATTATCTAATTAAAATTAACCATTTTCCAAATGATATTAATTTTTTTTTAAATTGCATTTTTAAATTAACATAGGCTTGTCAATTGTTCCAGGACCGCGCAATTACGACGACTCGATAAAATATTCCTGTTGCATAGTTCAAAAATAATTCAAAGACGATATTCCCGGCGCTTAATTAAACTTAATAAATGAATTCAGAATTGAATAGACGGAGATTATTAAATTGTGCCTTTTTAGTGTTGATCCATCTAGATGGAGAAACAATTCACAACATCTGAAGCATATTAATCTTTGTGTCACGAAAAACTTCTCGGTACAACTTTAAAAACACATTTTTATAAAATGCATAGGTTCAGCATAATATACGTTTTTATGCTTTCTATTAAAATAGAGTACGTTTTTATAATTGCGTATACAAATGATGCGGCATTCAACCGAAAAATGTTATGGTAGGTCATTCAACTCACTGAAGATTCATCGTTTGTATAGCGTGATTGTTGTAAAAAGGCTGGCAACATTGATTTATCTCAACAAACATACCTGAGCATGTCTTCAAATTTTGTTTAACATGGATAAACAAATAAATAAAAAATAACAACATGGTAATTCAACAAATTAATCATTTGATTAAAAAAATTAATTTAATGGTTCAATGTGGCCATCACCAGCATTCACCCAATCTGCTGGCAACAAACAAAAATCTGGAGACATTAAATCTGGAGACCAAACCACCGGTCCACAGCATCCTATCCATCTTCCAGGTGATTGTCGTCCAAATTCTGTTGGATCGGATCCATTGACAGTACTGAACCCGTTGTGGATAATCAGGTGTCAATAACTCTTGAACTTTTATTTAATCATGTCCACATATTCACTAAAAATAATTATAATTCATTATTTAAATTAAAACACTTTGAATTTAAAGTAATCGAAACAAGTTTGAACTGTGATGAAATAATAAAAATGATTTGAGTATAGGCGCATATAAGACGAAAAATTTGCAGATGCTACTTAGATATTTATGTTATACTTAAATGATTTTGTGGGACACCCTGTATTCTTCGTATTAATAATAGCCGTGTTTCTTGACGTATGTATGATCTGATCCGGATCAGATCATATCTGCTTCCCTTTCATTTGTATAGCCGCGTTTCATGAAATCAACACAAAAATTGTATTATTTTTTGTTTTTTGGTTATTATTTTGATCCTAGTAGCATTTTGGTTCAAAATTTTTATACAAAAACAAAAAATAGTACAATTTTTGTGTTGATTTCATGAAACGCGGCTATACAAATGAAAGGGAAGCAGATATGATCTGATCCGGATCACATCATACGTCAAGAAACACGTCTATTATCATTTTTGCTGAACAGACAGTGTTGTAAAAATTTTGCTAAATATAAATTAACCGACGGTTTCATATATATACTGAGCACTTTAATTTCTTTATATATAATTTCAATTTATGTATACCGTAAATAATTTTATGGCATAATTCGAGTAGGTACTTACTTTAAATATGAAATTTATTTCTCTATATCACACTTTTCTTTCATAAACAAAATAGTTTAATTTCAATTAGTAAACTGATAAGCAATTTGCTTATATACAAAACTGTTTCTCTATATATAGATTTAGTCTGATTAATTTCGATGCTTGATCTGACACATTAATCATTTTAATTCACCAACAATTTTAATATAATATAACGAATCACAAAATAATAAATGGATGATTGTATATTTAAAATTAACTTTGTCCCAAAATAGTTTTGATTTTATCATTTTTTTAAAATTATTATTATTATAATTATTTATTTATTTATAATTAGTTTAATTTATGTATATAGGATTCACCTTATCATAACCTTTTCAAAAATAATCATAATTAACTTGAAAACATACCATTAAAATTAAATAAATAAAAAAATAATTAACTACCAAGTACTTTAAACAATAATACTTCTTAATTTATAATTATGAAATCTGTAGTTATTATGTTATATATAACAAAACGTTAAACAAAGCAAAAATTAGAAATTATTATTAGAATTTTTAATTTTAAGATTTTTTATAGGAGTTGGCTTATTCCATATATAACAAAACAATTATACAAAGTACAGACTTAAGAAACTTAAATTTCTCATTCAATGAATATCACAAAAATAAATTTTTTTTACTGTGTATAATATGTTCGAAATCTTTATTTAAATCTACATTTTTTAAAATTAAATTTCATTAAAAATTTATTAAATTATATCGCATGTATTGTTTGAAATGTGTCTTTGCTAAATGTGAATTTTCCATTTCGAACGCATCCCTATATACATGAATGTTAGTTTGTATTGACGATTGGAGCATCACGGATTCCACGTAGCGGAATTTTTCTAAAATAATACTATCTATCCATTGATGTTGAAAATAAAAATAAAACTTGACGTTTAAAATAAAACTATGTATCCATTGACGTTTAAAAACACACAGCCACCTAATTTCGAATACAAAAACAACAACACAAGCTTCAAATGGATCGTTCTTTTTAATAATAAATTTTTCCGCGAGAGGAGCTTAGCCTACTTTTACAATCGTCAATTGGAGATTGTAAAAGTAGGCTAAGCTCCTCTCGCGGAAAAAATAATTATTTAAGCGAACGATCCATTTGAAGTTTATGTTGTTGTTTTTGTATTCGAAATTAGGTGGCTGTGTGTTTTTAAACGTCAATGGATATATAGTTTTATTTTAAACGTCAAGTTTTATTTTTATTTTAAACGTCAATGGATAGATAGTTTAATTTTAGAAAAATTCCGCTACGTGAAATCCGTGAATTAAGCGAAGTTAAACTTTTAAAAATAAATTTGTGTTTTTATTGTTTATTACAATAAACCAATAGTTTTATGTAATAGAATAATTCAACGGTACGTCATACGCCAAATTGATTAATATCACATGATTAACCTTATATACAAAACGCTGAATTGAAATCATTAAGCGAGAACCATTAAAATTAAAAATGCAAATCATTTGCATACAAATAGAATACTTTGTAAATACTATTTGCTCCGAAATATCATTAATAATAGCTTATGACAGTGAAAGGGGTTAAAGTATACAGGATCTTGCGTTTAATTTCAAGTTCGTTAAATATCTTTAAGAAATCTTCCAGAATTTGACAAATGTCACGGGTCGCACCGTAACAGAACTTGTCAAACGGTATTGAATCGTGGATACAACATTTTCCAGCACAGTGATGGTTTTGTAATTTATTTCGTTCTGTTAAGTGACAGATAAATTAAACGAAACTGAATCTATAATGTATGAACACCATATATGAACATTCAAAGTCCATATATCCTATATAACATATATACATATTATAAAGTGTATAGTTGGCAACTGTTTTGGTGTTGATTACTTCTTGATTGTTCATCGCAGCGATCAATGATATTCATTATCACATAATTGAATCTTGCCTCGCACCAAAATAAAAAGTCCAATAGTTCAAGCTACTGACTACCAAATTTATCGTAAACCGTAACATCGATAAGTTAATGTTGGCTATATTTTTTGCGTGTATAGGGAGGACCTTAAAGAATTGAATTTTAGACTTTTCTATAATTGCTTGCGAATTTAATTATCTTTGGAATGGTTAACCGTGGCTGAGAGATGATCAAAAATATGTAGAAGATATTTCTTGAAAATTTAGATTTTTAATTTTTAACACATATTTTATTGTTGCGTGGCTCATGATGAGTGGTTTGTGAGGTATTCAAGTTTTGGTGTTGGCATGTGATAATCGTAACCGAATTTTAACATTTTGGCAGCTTTCAAGATTTTTCAATAAATATTTTTTAGCGTATACGCCTTATCTTTTCAAATATGATGTATCGTTTGGTTAAATTTGTTGAAATTGGAACAAACCATTTGTCTACCCAAATGAAAATTATATAATGTATCTTGTTTGGCATCCCTTTAGTTTTCTGTTTGTTCTGTATCGTATGTTGACTAGTTCACAAGATATTAAATGTTTTAGGTGATGAGAGTACAAAATCGTATGGGGTTTTTGACATGGCCGTCATTTAAGAAATTTACAATATTAGTCAGCCCATATATTCTGCACCTTTAGAACAATGTATCGCTCACTTCTCTAGCTGTATAGTATGGAGCAGTATGTGAGGAAACTATGAGGTGGCTCTACATACTGAATTATAAAAAAAAATATTTCCTAGCTCTTGAATATATTCCCTGAAAAAAGTATGCATAGCTTTTTCGTTTACCAACAGTCTTGTGTGGTGAATTTTAACTATAAAGCTCCACAGAAGAATTGAAAGTAATTACAGTGATTCTTTGGGTTTTTTTCAGTCCAAATTAAATCTTTTCAGATAAAATTCACTGTGATGCAGATCAATTTCACCTTTCATGAAATTAAAATCAAATATTTTAAATGAAATTTTGGCTCAACTGTCGCAACGTTAAATAAACTCCTTTTGGAGGCCCAGCATATTACAATATGCCACTATTAAAATGTATCCACGTCCATCATTCAGCAAAGGCTTTTACGAATCACGCCGAAAATATGCAACAGTATATACGTTGAAATCGTATGTTTAAACTAGGAAAACAGTTGAACAATGGAAAATATTTTCACTGCATTTTCCTCAACGTTTTTCGTATAGACCACAATCATCTGGACAAATTGTGTTGGTGTAAGAGAGCGTACCGTTTTTCATAAAATCGTTGAACAGATCGTTCCTGTGTGTTTTAATTCAAACATTTCTTCACGGTATAGTTAGTTCTCGACAACTCGAGAAATTCCAAGACGCACAACAAGTGTGCGAAATTTTAACAACAATCAAGTACCACGTTCTTGTTCTATACTGCCTTACTCATCTATGCTGTATCCTATATTAAAAAGATTCGAAGGCAGATCGAGCAAACAACCAAAGATTGGTATTCAACAGTCGGTGGGAACTATCACTTCCGTCTTGCACACCGATACGTATATTCTCGCAGTGACAGCAGCAGAAAAGAGAGAATTACATTAAATACTAATTAGAAAATAATATTTTGAATTTTATTTGAACTTTTAAGGTTGATTTTGTGGTGTAAATATTTATTTGATTTTGATTTGATGAAATTGAATAAAGCTGGATTTGGCCTGCAAAAACTTAAATTTAACTTTGGAAGAGTTGAATTGGTTTTGGAGAAGGTTGAGTTTGCTTCGGGAACAGTGGAATTTGTTTGAGAAATATACGAAGAGTTTAGCTTTTTAGTTTAAATTTTAGTTTTAAAACAAATATTTTTATTAATTCGAGCGGTCTTAATTAGTAAAAATGTTTTTTTTTTAAACCCAGAGTGAGAAAACTATCAAATTTTTTTTGAAAACAATTTGAAATTAATTTAATTTTTAATTCAATGGAATCGAACAGGATATCTATACTTCAAAGCGATTTGGAAATGAATTCGTCCTTATTCGTTTAGAAAATATTATATTTTGTAAGCCCAGCAAATCAACTATATCTAACAAGTGAGCGAACTAATATCCTCAAGATTTCAAATATCCCATTAAATATCGTTTTAAATTTTTTAAAATTAATTAATTTATTTAATGAACAATTTTTCAACAAACTTAAGTGTTTCATTCTATCACTAAAACTTGACAATATTTATTAAATTAATTTCAAAATTAAAAAAAATATCATAATTTGGTAAAAATTTAAGAATTTGTTAAATTTCCAAATTCTGGTCTGTTTTTCAAAGGGATCAATATATCCTTCAAAAAATGATGAAATCAATTTGTTAGAAAAATAAAGTTTCTGAACAACTCTTTTAAAGTATATACACCGCAGCTATATGACACATTTAAGATATTTTATTCTAAGATCTGAACTAACGGGAGGAGTATTAATGGCCGTAAGCGCTTCAACTACCAGTGAAGTAATTCAACAATCTTTACAATCTTACTCAGCCGGACGATACTTATTTTGTAATATTGAAGGATTTTAACTTTACCCAAGTGAACTATGGTCTTATGACGAAGATCTAAAATGCATGCTTCCATCCTCTACTCTTTCGAATATTTAGTGTTATTTTATTAATACATGTTTTTACATTGATCTAAAACAAATAAATCATCTTCCAAACATAAATGGTAAATTTCTTGATTTATTCGTTATCTTTCAAGTAAAGGAATCATTATTATCCATTCATATGCAATGACATTTATCAGAAACTCATGAAAATCAGGGTTAATATCTCAGAAATAACGAACACTACAAATTCCATCAAGAATCAGATATCCAACATAACTTTGCGAAAGCTAACATTAAAGGACTTAAAAGCTTCCTGGATTAACTGATATTAACACTATTATTAACAATTTCTATAATGATATATTATTCAATGGATTCGATCAATTTGTACCTCTTACTAAAACTACATCAATCATCAGAATGTATCTATTCAGACGATGATAAAATAAAGTTTGTCGCAACTAAGGAAGAA
This sequence comes from Tipula unca, assembly GCA_951394425.1. Taxonomy (NCBI): domain Eukaryota; kingdom Metazoa; phylum Arthropoda; class Insecta; order Diptera; family Tipulidae; genus Tipula; species Tipula unca. Next base: position 57,081,292 of record OX596381.1, read on the forward strand.
TTTTATTCTTATTATGAGGATTGCTTCAAGAAATACATTATTAAAGTTCCAAATAATATTAAAAGTGACCCCAAATACTTTTGGAATTTCTTCAGTGATAAGAGGAAAATTAAGGGATTCTCCGCAATTATGCATTTGAATGAATGTTATTAAATCATTTGGAGATGGCTGTGGACCTTATACTATCCCTTCGTCCATCATTAAATTATTGGTCGATTTAGTTTGCAAACCTTAAAACTCATGTTTAATAATAAATGGAAAATTTCGAGACTTACACCAATTTTCAAATTTTTCAAAGAAATGAAATATTCTGCTATCGAGGAATTGCAACCACTTCAATTTTGACCCAATCAATATGATGTCTAAATTTCTTTCCAAAACCTAAATATATTTAAATTTACACATTGATTTATTTAAATGATTAAATAAATAAATGAAACAAGTGATCTTGTCAGACCCTAACCTAACCTAGTAAACAATTTTGCAAATATGATTTGAACTGTTAAAATCAAATTAATACAAACAAAACGTTAATTATCTGAACTTTCCATATTATTTAACTCTATGTTTACGGTTTAATTATTTATTTGTTTTAATAGCCAGGTACCCGGCTTCACCCAGGTTTATTTTTAGTCAACTTGTCGTAGTTGGGCAACTTGACTTTTCCGTTCCGGAACAACATAAATCGGGTGTTTCTCCTTTAAATTTGACTGTTCCACAGAAATTACACTTATTGTCCAACTTACCATTAAGAACTTGTGGAAAATTCATGTATTCCAATGACGGATCATAATGAAACGCTTCTTCTTTTAGGTAAAGCCAGTTGTTAGCTCTCAATTTTTTTGTCGCTCCCTTTGTATTTGTAGGCGGACATGAGTTATACATCAGGAGTTTGGATTTGCCGTGACTTGATGTTCCTTTGTCTATTTACTTCAGGACGGTCGGATTTTTTGGAAGCATTTGGGCATTTTTCGTGTTTTCTTATTTTATTTTTAATGACTTGATTGTTTACTGCTTCACTAAAATGTGAATTGCATTTGAAAATTCATGTCAAACAAAAACAGATATTTCCGTTCACCGTATCATAGTAACCTTTTCTTTTTTAAAAAGCGCAAGCTATACCTCTACTACGAAGAATAACTTTGATTTTAAAAATTAAAGTTAAACGTCAAAATTCAATAATACTCTTAGAAAATTCAAATGTCCGTAACTTCTTAGAACTCAACTTGAAGAGCTGAAAATAGTTGTGTTGACCTAGAAATCAGGAGACCTTTCCAAAATGTCCAAGATAACCTTCTTAGCCCGCTCTGTCTAGAAGGAGTTTAGGGGGCGGAAATCCAAACTTTAAGAATTATAGTATAGATGATAGCATCGTTTAACATGTTGTATTTGTATATCTATATAATCTATATATATAAGACATATACATATGCCATACTTTAACCGGAGTTAACAACTATACTCATAAATATAAATCAATATACCTATACATATACTAATTCCGGGTTTAAAAACAAAGAAAAAACTCATTAATCACTAATTGAAAAGCTCTGCACAAGTATTACAACATTTTTTTGTTTTATATAACACAACATGTACGTTATATATTACATAATTCTCATTAAAATTTAATTTAATTCTCTATTTACACTTTAACAACAACAACAAAAATTAATAGCAATAAAAAACTGCATATTTTAAAGTGTTCAATTACAAATATTAATTATTATTCATAATCAAATAACAAATAAATTTAAATAAAAAAATCTAACTACACACAAAATAATAAATAAATATAAATTCTAATATAAATTAATGTGTACATAATTTTCAAAGCCTTGAAAAATATTGTTGTTTTATATAATAGATATATACGATAGTATATAAATAAACTATTTATTATTATTTTTTATTTAATTGTAAATATAATAAAATTATATTATTGTCTGTGTTTATTTTAAATTAACATTAAAAAGCTAAATATTTTAATTACATCATAAAATTAATAATAATATTTTTAATAGAATGAAATCATTTTATTATAAAATATATATAAAAAAACAAAAATTAATTAATTTACATTTTTTTGGCCAAATGAAATTAAATAACGAGCAGACATTTGTTTATTAAATTAAACAATTGGAATTGCAAGAGCTGACGAATGTTATACATACATATATTTTCGAAATCAATTTTATAATTTTACTTAATTGTTATAAAATAATAATAATAATAATTGTTTTTATTTATATATAAAATGTTTACTTTCCACTTTTAATAAATGTATTTAATTCAACATATATAAAAAATATAAACGGATATTAGTAATTTTATATTATAATAAATAACAATTTATTGTGTGGGAGGTTTATATTATTTACAAATAAAATACAACAAATATTCAATTATAACGATGATGCATGATGATTTATGAATTTTCCGTAAAATTCATATTTAATCTCTTAAAATATTAAAATAAATAAATAAATAAATAATATAAAACATCACCCACACTTATTATGATAACTATTTCTGTAATTTATTTAAATAAACTTTTCGCTTGTAATTATGTTCAATTTAAAGTGCAGCGTGTGAATGGAATTTTAAAGATGCTTAAGCACATTTAAATTTTAATTCCAAAAATTAGATAAAAATAATGAAATATACAATCGGAGAAAATCGCCGTCGGATTATACCAACAAATGATTATAATCCGTCGCTTATTTAAATACTAAGACTGTGTCCAAAACCAGTAATAAATATTTTTTAGTACAGAATTTTGAAATTTTTTGAGAGTTATTCCCCTATACATTCACAATTTTTGATTATGCCGTCCGAAATGTGTAATAAATCTCTCCACCTCAAATGCCTTTTCCCCACGTTATATGTTTCTTTTTGAAACGTTAAATTGAAAATTGCGTAAAGCCCGTGGTTACATGCTGTGTGTTCCACAATATATGTATTACAGCAAACGATAATATCACCATAGATTGGTTAACTCTATGGAAGAACCGGAACCAGAAATTCATCTAAACGAAGTTATTGAGGTAAATGTCTGTTCCATTAGGCAGAGAATGGGATAGTTTATGAAAAATTAAATAAAAAAATTGGATTTAAGTTTAAATTCGGACTTTTAATTATTTTTATTTGTCTTTTAATTATTTCATTTTACATTAATTCAGTGTGTGTCGTGTGTGTCATTCAAGTGAGTTCATATAAATGTATATATATATATATATATAGTATCATCCCGCCAAAAACATCATAAAAATCCGATCCATCCGGCATTTTATATGGATACACATTTTGTTCTATTGCTCGGCCCACAACACAATGATATAATTTATTTGCACGGATCCGTCAAAAATTATAATAGCGATAAACTATAATAATTTGGGTGTCTGAGGTTTTTGCATATAAATGTCAAAATTCTGTACTAAAAAATATTTAGTACAGGTTTTGGACATACAGTCTAAGTTATAATGTTGATTATATGGTGTCTTCATCTGTAAATGCGTAAACGAAGAAACCTACAAATGATTTGTTGAGGAGGTGCCCAAATTCGGTGACATTTCGAGTGGTGACATTTCGAGCTGACAAGCTTTCAGTTGGTGAACCTAAAATACCGATAATCATTCATACTTGGGTCCCTGGTCTTCCAGAGACTATAATATCGGTTTAGTGAATCGAAATTTTTAGGTCAAGGGATGGAAAATTATTGTGTTCCGGGTCGATCTGAAGTCCTTTGACTATACATTGATGGATCCGGATCGTCTCTGCAGTACGTATTTCAGAGAATTTTTTCAGTGCTTTTATTAATTCTTTTCTTTTGCTGGTGTTAAATATGGCATCTATGCATGTAATAAAACAGATTAACTTATAGATCAACATAGTATGTCAGCTTCATTTGATTTAAGGAAGTTGCTTGCCACATCGCATACAGATCTATATGTTTAATTCAGGAACCCTATCTTTATAATGGTTCTGTTTCTGGACTCAACACCTCTAGTGGGAGAAGTATTTCTAAAAATCCTGCCGCGGAAACCAGAGCGTGCATTTATATTTCAAATAATGTTAACGCTTCTCTCATTGAAGATGTAGTACGGCTGATCTAGCAGCTGCACGAATTACTATTGATTGTTTTAACTCCCACACTGAACTGGTGATTGCATCGGTTTATTTACCTTACGATTCCATAACACCTCCTGCTTCTGATGAATTTACATACCTTGTAACATGGTGTAAATAGAAAAATACGCCTCTACTAATGTGTTGTGATTCTATAATGCCCATCACACTCTATGGGAAAGTACGAATGTTAACAACAGGGGTTCCGCTCTGTTTAACTATATATAAAATCCTCGGATCTTGATATTCTCAATGTTGGGTGTCAGCCAACTTTTATTACTCCATTACTGAGTAAATTTTAAACTGGGGAGTGACGAATGACAGTCTCACCTCTGATCATAGGTGTATTTCTTTTAATATTATAACCTTAAAAGACCGTCGCTTAAACCTTACCGTATAATAGGAAGTTAACCGATTGGGATACATTCTCTATTGAGCTTGGTTCCATACTTGAATCACGTAAGAAAATTTGTTCAACTGTGGATATCGAGATGCAGGCTTCTGCATTGTCGAAAGCAATTTTAACTGCATTCGGGATTTTGTGTTCATATTTATCATTAATCATAAGACTCAGAATAAACCTTTTTGGTGCTCTGATCTTAAAAGGTTAAGAAAAACCACTATAGGATGCTGAAGAATAAAGCCAGGAGATCTAATCTTCAGGCTGACTGGGACAGCTTCCTATAGACGCACAAAAGGTGTATAAAAGCGTTAAGTTTTGCACAGAGAACATCTTGGATTAATTTCTGTGTGGAAATTACCTGCTGTAGCTAGACTAAGCAAAACCTTGCCTGATGGTATTTGCCCTGCCGAATTACAGCATGAATTTCCCCTTATAAGGGAACATATACTGCATCTGTTCCAGGCTTGCATTGCTTTTAGCTTTGTTCCACAATCTTGGAGCAAGAGTGGAGGTATTTTTATTGCGAAAATTGGCAAGTCGGACTTTACCGACCACAATTGTTTTCGGCTTTAGACCTCAGCCTACGTCAGCGGCGTTTCGCTTGTGTGTTGAGTCGTTGAATGCATTCGGTACTATATCAGGACATAGGTTAATTCTTAGTGTTTTTAAACCAGCTGTTCCGGTACATGTTTAATGACAGGCTATTGCTTGAATTTAACTTTTACAAATCATTCGAAGTGCTTTACACATCGAGAGATATGTGGTTCTCACCAAACTTTCTCAAGCGAATATCCAAATCGCTATAGCATTTTTTTCAGATGGATCGCTTTCTGAACTTGGTGCGTAATTTGATAGAATCCAAGGTTAGCCCCATGGGCCCTTTGTGGCATTGAATGCGGAACCTTAATGTGTTCCAGCCAAATTTAAAAAAAACAAAAAAGAAGTTATAATATTGATCAGTTGATAAACCTGGCTCGCCAGAACCTATAATATCGATAGTAAAAGTCTTATAGATCTCGACAAACACCAAGCAACCTTTTCGATTTTATTGATATATGTACATAATTTAAAAAACTGTGTATGGATCTCAACTTGCTAGACTAAAATGTCATACATCTGCTTTTTTTTTTTTTGTTTTTAATTATGTTAACTGCAATAATTATTATTTTTTTGAAACTAATTATCTCCACTTATGTATTAACTAATGGATTTTTTGTAACACAATAAAATTAGTTGACATCAGTTAAATAAATAAAAATTTGTATAACTAAAAATGACAAATTTTTGTTGTGAAACAAAACGAGTTAAAATTTATTCAAAATGTTCAGGTTTTCAGGTTAATTAAACAGACTTTGTAAGGTATTCCCTGAATTATGCGATAGAATTATTTTTGCATTTTTATTTCAAAGCGATTTCCCAAAAGAAAACTTCTAAATAAAATAATTTCGTGCTCCTATCGCTCGAGCCTGTCATATTATTACCTGCTCAAATCAAATATTACTTGTGAATTTATTTTGATTGGTTATACCTCATTGAAGAATAAATCACCTCAGTTACGATATAAGAAATTAAGGTACATTATTTTGAAAAGAACTTCGGTATACATTTAATTTTAGATGAAATATTATATTTAGATTCTGCTCGTATATCTCCCTAAATAGATTAATTTGAGTTCAAATTTCGTGGTGGATCGTGGTAAATCCTTGATTTTGAAGAGGTTCTATAAAAAGCCCTGAAAATTGTTACCACCAAAACGATTAGCAGTATTTTATATATTATTACAAATTTAATGTAAGGCATATGTATAGATAAAATAAATATGTAAAACTCAATAAAAAGTTTTAAAATCTTTATTTAAATTTAATTTAATGCATTAGTACAATTAATTAAATTAATTAGCAAAAAAAAATCACGAGAAATTGTTTACAACGTTCAGAAATCCGTTCATAATCGAACAAAATTGTATCAAGTATATAGACACGAATTTGTATTAGAACTATTCGAGTTCCAAAAGGTATAACGTCTTGTATGTTTTTTTTATGGGAGCTTTGTCCAGCCTCTAAACTTGTTTACGCCCAACATTAGAGTGAAAATTGGAATTATTGGAATTTAATTCGTCATCCGTAAATTAGTTGCCAAGCTTGGATACTACTGAAGTTAGCAAAAAAAATCTGCAGTATTGATATATATTATGGTTCAGCAGAAAAATTACAGATGGGATAAGGTTGAAAATAATTAAAATCCCCACCACCTTTGATACGTATCATCGCCTATTTATTCGTAAATTCGGGTATTTGGCACATATCATTTGTCGTATTACCGCACTATTAATTTGGGTTACCATCCTAAGAGAACTTCAATGCTTCGTATCGCAGGTCATATTTTATGTGGGATTAGGATGAAAATAATTAAAACCCCAACCCACCTTTTATATGTCTGAAATGGCACATTTACAAAATATCGAAGATACGACGCATAGCAGCTCTCTATTAGGTGGGTAACCTAAATTGATGGTCCACTTACACGTCAAATCGTAAGTGCCAGCTACCCGAATTTTCGAATATGGGCAATCAATGTTGTGATAATATACAAGGTAGATTATTTTTCATTAATCTTTTGTTCACATTTCAAAATTTGTTGAAATGTAATTAATATTTATATTACCCAATATAATTATACTGTTGATAAATCAGATATTTTTTCTGCTGAAAGCAGTTATGTTATGTAATTTGCATTAAGTGCTCAAAGTGTAATCTTCATAAACAAACCGTGTAACAGTTTCTTCACAATCACAACGACATTATTATGTAAACGGTTTTCACCAGTCCATAAAATTGGTCCTAAAATTAACGGATTATCTTGTCATCTTGAGCAATAATGCCGCAGAACATCTAATCTGCGACTGCTAATTCTAATTGAACTGTAGCATTAAAATATGCCAATACGATAATTTCAACCTGCTTATTTTGGTTGCATCACTTACAATTCTACTCATCTCCGTTTATTTATTGATTGATTGGTTTTCCTTAATTTTATATGAATATTGAATGAATGCGATTGGGAATTCGTCCATGGGTCTCGCCATAACTTAAAAGCATACTTTATTTATTAAGACTGTGCGTCCGAAACCGGTCGTTATTATTTTCGTATCGTAATTAAAAATAAAATGGTCTTCTAAGTGGCTGTTTTCGCTTAAATAATAATTGGTATAGGCCTGCTATAAACTTTACAATCGAAGAGGCTGTATTAGTATTCGATTTTTACTGTCTATATGAGGGGGACATTTCATTATTAAAATGTCAAAAATTACGATAATCCGTTCTTTGGTCTCCGCGTATTTAGTAATGGATCCATGTTTCATCCACACAGTTATATGAAACGACACAAAAACTCCTTTTTATTTCGCTTGAACATCGCCAAACCTGCCTCTGAAGTTGTGCGGTTTTGGTCGATTGTAAGCAAACGCCGCACCCAACGGGCGGATAGCTTTTTCATATTCAAATGTTCGTGTAATATATTGCGCACACGTTCATCTGAGATGCCTATACTATGTCAGCTACCTCGGGCACTTTCACTCGTCCAGAACGTTCGGCATCGCAGTTGTGATTGTACGACCACAACGAAAATCAGTAAACCACTTGTGAATCATTTTAATCGATGGTGAAGAGTCCCCATAATATTTATCAAGCTTTGTTTTGGTTTGTGTAATGGTTTCTTCACGCAAAAAATAATGTTTAATTAGCACACGAAATTCACTTTTTCCATGTTTGCAAAAAAACAATGTTGGGTTGTTTGTTTTCAATGGTTGTCAAAACTGAAATAAATGACAGATCTGTCTGAAAATTTTACTTTGGTCTAGTGACACATGGCACTTCGGATTTGCGATAGTGGTGCCTCTGTTGCAATTTTACCAGACTTCTCACCACGCCCTCGATTGTACTTCTGACTGTATTTGAGGCGATGGACAGATACTATTTAACTTTCTGTCCGTCTCTTATTTTCTGAAAATTTTTCTCTTTATATGTAGACTACACATATATAATCAATTTTGAACTGATTGATTCTTCGGTCCAATTTTCTCCAATAACATTAAAATTTATTTTTGCAACTAACCAAACGAAGAATATTCTGAATTATTTATCATGTGATATCTTGAGTGATTATGACGTAATATATGTATCAACTAACACTTGTCAACAAGAGAAATAAATATAAAACATTATTATTGACAAAATCAGGTAAAAATGATGTTTTTTTTACAATACCGGCAAAAGATGATCCGGTTTTAAATATTTACGAAATATGTAATTTGTAAGAATAACTCTCTTAATTGATGATCAACATTTTGCCAATTTTAATGCCCATACGAATATTTTGTATGCTATCTGTTTGGTGATTACTCTTCAAATAGTTTTTTCTTCATATATGTAAGTATATATGATAACAGATTTTCAGCTAGATTAGATTAAGCGTCATTGTCTGGCGAAGCATAAATAACTAAACATGTATATGTAATTGCGAATTAAACATTTATGTTTATTTTATACGTATATACAAATCTATACATTCGTATACGTGTCGGTGGATCATATGATTACATATTCCACATATACACAATAAGCATTAAAAAAAAAATGCAAAACAATTTCTTAATATTTGTTGAAAGATTTAAAATCGATTTAGAAAAATAAACAAAAGTACGGAAAACATTAAATGGTGTGAAAATATTTTCAATTTATCATATGGGGTTTTCTTCTAACGTACGTAATACATATATTTTCTTCAAATCCCGCATCCATATAGATTCATACAGCATCCATAAATGTATTTTTTTAGTCTCCATATTTTACTTTAAACTTCTTTTGTCCATTTAAAAGAAATAAAAAAAAAGGAAAAAATAAAGTTCTGTAATCACAAAAAAATAAGAAGAATCATTTTAATGTTATTATATTATTTTTATTTATTTTATATTTTTACAAACGCAATTTTTTTTTACAGAATATATATAGAAAATATATGTATGTATGTATATGTATTTATTAAATAAATATTTACAAAATGTCCAGTTTTCAATCGAAAAATGAAAAAAATAAATAAAAAAATTAAAAATGTTTATCTTGGAATATTTTCCTTTCGTCTTAAGAATTTTTGTTTTCTTTTAAATGTGTATATATTCAAAACAAAATTTCCTAGAATTTGGTTTTTGTTTAAGTACGGGCGGAATGTACCATAATACATATATAAATTTGCAATTTCTTCTTACAAATACATTTTTTTTTCAACATTCAACATAAATATGCCAAAAAATTTTGATATAATATAATTTGATCAATATGCCAAAATAATAGAAAATACCTATTCGAAATATGCGCTTGCCCAGTATACCTTGTGAGTACCTATACATGAAATATAACAAACAATGTGTGCTGCTATTTCAATGGTCGACGAATAATTATTTTTTACTTTTCGAAAGTAATTTTTTAATCGCAGTCCCCTTCAGAAAATTAATATTTCTGTGGAATTAAGTAACAAGTAGTAAACTGCAGATAACTTATGAGATAAATTACCACTATTAATCAACCCAAGGCTCTAGACAACATACTTTATATAATAGATTCTCCAATATTTATACTCTACTTTCTGAAAAAATTTCTTTTATACACGGATTTAAAGGGGAAATATATAAAACCTAGAAACATTTAGCCTATATAGTTGCACACAATGCATTTTCAATTGCAATTCCTCGCATCAGTAATGATGACCGTTATAAAATATTTCAAAGATATTGGAATTTGGGAAATACTACTTTGAATTTGATTCAGTGAAAATTAAAGTATATGATTCGGACGCTTGATCAGAAACACAAGGATGGAATCATCCAAACCGCAATAGAGAAAAACACACAAATCACATAAAGGTGCGGATAGATCGGTAATAGAGAATATAACCAGTCATAATCATTCTATTCCTCGCGTGGAGTCAAACAAGAGCGTAAATTGTATAGCACTGAATACAGTGAAAATCTGATCTATACATATAGAGGCAATGTACAAGGCTGTGTTAATTAAGGACAGCCACACGGAAATTATCTAATCTAAAAATTTAAATTCGAAATTTAACATATCATTTTTTACACCTGAAAAGTACCAGTGCGCACTGTATGTGCGGAAGCCAACAACATTTTCGATGTTGACGAAAATCAAGAAAAACACAACGAAATGTTCAGAAAATTAAAGACGCTGAAAAACTAAACGCTTAAAATGGTCTTTGTATTGTAGCGAATTTTACATTCAGGCGTTACTCTCTACACTTGCTGGTGACAAATCTGTACAAAATAGCTGTATACAACTTTAATATGTTCAATTTAGGAAATAATAATTTAGGCGAACGTAGATAAAGCCTTTCTTGCTCTTTTCAGACAATTGTGTCAGGCCAATTGTGCGTTCAAAAGCTAACGATTCCTATTATTATTATTATTAAAATAGGCTGGAACCCACGAGGATTCCGCACTCAATGCCACAAAGGCCCATGGTGCAAACCCAGGATTCTATCCCAATTGGCAAAAGTGCACTGCTGCCTTCGCAAACTGAACAAGTTTAGACCAAGGCAGAGAGGACAACTGATCTAAATTCAAAGACCTAAAGTTGAATACCTGAACTCATATATATAGAACTGAACGCAGGACAACTGCTCACGAAGTGAAGGAAATAACATCATGAACTAAACACATACGATGTAGATGATCTTTAAAACGGCCATGTCCCGTAAGAATCGCTACCAAGATTCTTAACTGGTTCTATTTTAAAGATAAAGCATACTTCGTGGACCTCAAATTGGGCTCATTAATGAAGTACTTCGCCTTACGACAGCTAAAAGTCGCAAGCCACTGAGACCTAAGGTCTTTCAAAGCGTAATACTTTATAACTTTCTTCCCGTAGTTGAAAGATACAGGAGCCGCTGGTTCAGGACCAATTAAAGTTAATTGGGAGCCAGCTCTGGCTAAACAATCCGCGATCTCGTTGCCTACGATGTCACAATGAGCCAGTACCCACATAACCGTAACTTGATTGTTAGAACAAAGAAGGTTCATGAACTTATTGCATTCCTTGACGAGTTTAGAAACAGTCAAGGGAATTCTTAAAGTGTTAAGTACAGCTTTACTATCTGTACTCAGTAGAATACTTTTGTTATTTTAACAGCAAATTTCGAAGCCTCAATAACATTACGTGTCAGCGCTATTACTTCCGCCTGAAAAACAAGACTACCGAAAAGTCTTAGATCCGTCCAAGGACAGTAGATGCCAAAGCCTGCACTGAGGTTAGAACGAGAGCCATCAGAATAAAAGACAATGGACTCATCTAATTTGTTAAGAAAAACCTGCGAACTCCACAAATCCCTCGAAGGATAAGCCACCGAGAAAAGATTTGAGAAATGGAATTCGGGTAGTAGTCTGTCATTAACCATATCGGTTTCTGGTAAACATGAAGAATAATTTGTCGATGTCCCACGATAGAACCGAAAAAATTCCATCCCTCAATGCACGATTCCTATAATTACGCATTATTTTTTATTAACTGGGCGCAAACTAAGAATGAAGCGGCCATTATGCATTCTACAGTTGAACGCAAAAAATATGAATTCTTAAATCTGGATCAATCTATATACACTCCTGCCCAAATGGTTTCCATCATCAAGCCCGATTTATAATGTTAATGAAATGGAAAAAGATATACAAAAAAGGTAGCCAATAAATTTAAAATTGACGACCTCATTGCCAAAGTTAATTGGCATCGTAGATAAGTGTGGTAGAAGTTCGAAAGGACACGCCATTCCAATACTATTTTAAATAGTGAGTGGCAGATGAGATATTTCCGATAGTACTATATACATACTGACAAAACTGGTAGAAAAGGTAATTCTCAATATATTGAATTATATGAACCAAAAAGATTGAATGAAAGACCTGTTTCAATTTGTTCTCAAAAGTTTAAAGGTCTACACTTATTATTTCAATACTTTGTTCCTCGTACTGTATTTTTCATAATTTTAAATAAACATTCCTTAATAACTATGTTGAAGCAAAAATCTGTTTCATTTCAAAAAAATTTCAGCAAAATAGTTTCACGTAAATTGGTACATGCATGAACGGGAAACAATTTCTAATAGTGTTACAATCTCCTATTTATCGATTTTTATTTTTTTTTTCAGATAATTTAATTAAATATACTAAACAGAATATCGAAATATTTCCTGGAACTAAACTTATTTCCCAACAATTTGAAATTTTGAGATGTGACAGTGTTTGGGACACGAGACGTTGTTGATTTAGTTGATGAGTTTAAAGTTTAAACCTAATTTGTTTTAATTTTATAATATTTAATATTTATTTTGTTATTGAATTTATTGTAATTTAATATACGTATACCTATATACCTAACCTAAGTGTATTTTTATATTTTGTAACTATTTGTAACGTATATACTTTACATACATACATTATAAATAATATTGAGCTTTAAACAAACTTGATCGATTCGATGATTATTGAAATTAAAAATATATATATAAATAAAAACTGCCATCCAACTATTAACGAATACATATTATGTACATATATAATGTATATGTACATAATATATTGTAAAGTCCAAATCACGCAAAATCATGATTTTTTATTTGTCAATTAAAATCAACATAAAATATTTCATTTTTCCATATAGCTTTACATATTTATTATTATTATTTTATTTATTTTTTTAAAAAGCAAACATAATTTTAAAATAACAATAAAGTCAATATATTGAAACTAAAAAAAAATAATATATCATTTTTAACACTTTCATGTCGTATAAAGATTATATAGAATGTTTGCGAATGGTACATAAGAATAAATTTTAAAGTTTCTAAATGGATTAAACTATATCTCTGTATAGGAGTACTTATTAATTTTAAGTGATTAACAAAATAAACATTGTTGAAAAAAGCTACTTACATACAATCACTTAACATATACTCCAATAAAGGGTTAATATTATGACAACAAAAATATGTACATATATCTATATTACCTTGAATTGTAATTAAAAATATTCTGTATGCACATTTTAATATTGCAAATTTGCATTGTATATTGCAATTAAAATATAATATAATATTGATAATAATGATGACAAGTAAATATGCTTGATAACAACGATATTATTACAAAAAAAATGAAGAAGGTAACATTGTGCGGTGTTTAGCCCGCATGTTCTAAGCGTCATGATATTTGGATACATCAAATAACAGAGAAACTAAATGCTAGTTAATTGTATACTTTTATATGAGTTTTATAATTTACATTACTTGACATAACGTAAACATATACAGTAAAACCTCCAAAGTTGGCCACCTGTTTAACTTGGACATTTCTTAAAGTCCTTTCAAAAACATATGGATTTATATTTTTTTAAATCGAATTTACCTTTATATTTTGGACAACCTCCGCAACTTGTATATGTTGGACAGATTTTGTTGCTGAAATAAGAATTTTCCATATGGTACATTTACTCTAGCCATAAAATAAAACAAAAAAATAATACATACATGGAACGAAAATGTTCTTATTTACATTCAAACTGCATTAGTTTTAGTTTTGGTAGAAGAGAATTGAGAAAATTTCGAACGATTGTGTAATCAATTGTTTTCGAAAAACGGGATTCATAATTCAACCATCGGCAAACGACACATAGATTGAGCAACAACTTTCTTTAGCTATTCTGGGGTAATAGTCTTAAATACGAATTCGTATAAAAATTGTACGAATTCGGGTCTAGTTGATACGTTACGAAATTTCCCTTATTCCTCAATCAGGGATGGGCGGGGTAGATTATGCCATGTAATTTACGCGATTGTCGACACGTAGAATATTACGTAGATTACTTGGCAATATTTTTTATAAACGTCGACAATTAAGACAACGCCAACAACTTGTTGAAATTACAAATAGAAAACTGCTTGGCGGTCGGAGATAGTGGATTAAAAGTGATCGTTAAAAATTGGTCGCAATTGGTTTTCGTTTTCTTGTGGCGACGGATTTTGGACTTGTTGATTTGACTAAATTAGGTGCTACTTTAAGATATTGGTCGCCAAATGCGATAAAATATCGGATGCTGGCTTATAAATTATTGCTTGAAGATGCTATATGTTATGCTATTTAAATTTAAGAGCATGTGAAGCATAAATATGTGAAATTTGTCTTAAATCTTTCCTCTAAAGCCACAAAACCAAATTCCAAACTAACACCATAATGGTTGTACCATGAGCCTTTGTGGTTTTGAGCGTGGAATCCTCGTGGGTTCCGTCCAATTTTTAATTATAACACCATAATGACATACGTACCACGATGTCATTGGTTCTAATTATCCGAAAATTAATTTAGTTTTTAAAAAGTAGGGGATTAGAAGGGCAACAATTCGGAAAAGTCATTCAATCGAAATACATGACCATATTTTGGTGTCCTAAACCTCCCTATCTCGTGTTTTTCAAAACTGAAATATTTTATTTTTCGGTTAGCTTCGACCCTTAATGACGTATTGAAATATTCAGCATAAAGGTACTATTCCATGCACTGATTGACTGACTCAGTCAATTTAAAGCAAGAAAAGAAATTATATTTTGTGGTTGTACAAATGAAACAAAAAAATTTTCTCAGTAAAAAAATATTTGAGTTTTAGCAGTGTGAACTGCCATAAAAAGTATCAAATCGAATACTTTTTATGGCAGTCAAACAAACAACATACCTAAAATTTACGCATGGAAGAGAATTTTACTATAAAGTTTGTGTATGGAAAAGAATTTCACTATAAAAATTATTTTTGAGTGGAAGAAAATTGTAAATATCAATTTCAATCCAAGTTGTGATTTTGTAAATGTCAATTTTTCCTTTATAAAAACAATTTTTAAACTTCAAATTTGAAATGTCTAATACTAAACTACGCTGTTAAATTATTTTGCAAAAAAAGAAAACGTTTATTTGTTGTCTTTGTTACTCTAATGTAATTTTGTTGCTATCATCTTTTCAGTCAACTCAGTCAATCAGTCCATGGAATAGTACCTTTATGATGATAGCTTCCTAGAATTTTCCCAAAAAAAACCGGAAAAATCATTTAATCGACATACCAAACTTGGTTGTCCCAAATCCCCTAATCCCCAATTGTTTCTAATATAAATTTTTTAAGGATACCTAGACCAAATGACATCTTGAAATATACGTCATTATGGTGTTAGCTTCCTAGGGATTTCCCAAGAAATTTTGGAAATACACGAGTTGTAGAAAATTCACATAATCGGTTAAATTATAAGATGGGTTTATCTGTATAAACTTCTCATTTGCACATGTAAACATTTTTAGGATTTAGGACAAACTTTGTGATGTTTGTCCTAAAAAAAATCCCCATTTTTTCACATTTAGACAAAATTCAAGTGTATTAATTTGATTGGTTTAAAGGGTTCTAAAAAAAAAATCTAATTTTGTGAACATTCAAATGTGATTCTAAATTTCTAGAGATAGATTATGAAAATAACTTAAATAAAATTGACGCCATCCGTATCGCATTAAACCTAAGGAAATCGGGTATGACGTTACTTGAGCTAGACATTTTGCTGACAATGCAGTCGGATCACCAAATATTAATATTGAATTTTAAGCTATGCGTACTGAATACGACGTGTCTTCGATAATTCGGTTTACGCGTCTTTGATAAATTCTAAACGCCATTGGTTTTAATACAGTCCACATTTACAGCCAATACAGAGTACTGTATACTAAATTTACACTAATATTTGGGGGCTCCACTGTCTTACGTCAATAGTCTACGTTGTCTACGATATCTACGTTGTCGACACGTCGGGGTAGAAAATAATAGAGGGCGCGTAAGTGCCCATTCCTTAATACGAATTCGAGCCAATTTCATTCGATTATGAACGGATTTCTATATACTTTGATAAATTAGTTGACGACTCCAAATAAAAATATTTTGGAAAGAGTTTTTAGTAATTTTTTTAATAACTACATAATTTAGTTAATTTAATTAATTGAGTTAAGGAAATAACTATAAATTTAATTAATGATTTTAAATTTTTTTATTGAATTTGCAAATTTTGTCATACATATTATTACGAATAGAAAATATTTAATTTCTTTTATTTATATGTACAACTGTGAAGTTGCCCCATTGGATTAGGATTAGCAATAGTGCCGTATTAGTTGTAATTAATTATAATTGGTTGTAAGCATCAGTCACGAGATTTGATTTCAATTGAGCTATATTGGAAGACATGAAGACGTACAAAAAATGTTTTAAAAAATACTTATCTTATTGAATTTATTGTATCACAATTCGTTATTGAGGCGATTTATTTTTAATAAAAACGAAAAAAATGTTTGTGTTAAATGACACACAGACAATAAATGAAAACTAAATATTTTTTATATTCAAACGTCAAAAACATATACCCAAGGTTTAAAATTCGTACAGGTATAACCATTCAAAATAAATTTCGCAATGATTACGTGACAGTGTAAAAATGTATGATTCGATCAAATTCAGAAATACCAATTCGTATCGTGTAAAGGCATTGCCACATGCAGTTGTATTTCCGACTGATTCGGTAGAAAATATAGTAAAGACACGCCACGCCACATGGGCAAAACAATAATCCGACCGATTTTAACAACAACAAATTTTTGTTTTGTTTTTTTTGTTATGAATTTTTGACATTTAGTTTATAACTTTTTTTCTTGTGAAAAAAACTTGGTTTCAATATATTCAAATCATTTCGGCAACCCGATAGATAGTTACGATTGATAACAAAACAAAATTATCACCGAAAATAAATATCGGTGATATTTGATGCGTTCGGAACCGACAAAATTTTTATTGGGAAGCGTTCGGAACCGACAAAATGTATACCATTTAATTTAAAAATCAGTTGTCGGACCGACAGAACAGAAAAACTCTTATTATTCAATTAAACTTGTTATATTATTATAAATTTATGATTTTAATTACTAATTGTAGTTATTTCATATATTTTCTCAATAATTTATACCAAAAATATGCAATCATTTAATCATAAATGAAGAAATCGGTCCCAGGCTTTCGCCGAATTTTTTGTCATGTGGCAACGCCTTTACGATACGTATTATATTCAGGAATAGGGGCCCAGGGCCCATTTTTGCCAATAACAGCGACAGAGTTGACCAATATGTGACTACGGATGACATGACATAATGTGATACAGCCAAATGAAATCTTTGATGATATTGTGAAAATTGAAGAAAAGTTTGACGATTTCATTCTTAAAACTCGGAATCCTCAAACAAAAATTCCAGATGAAAACTGATTAATTTGAATATGTTTCTTTGAACATAAGTATGTTTCCACTTTGTGTACATATTATTTACAGTTGTTAGATCCAATAAGAGCTACCGGAAGTTTTTTTTGAAATAAAACGTATTAAAATCAATTTAAAAATCAAAAATTGTATTTGTGACGTAAGTTTGGTTTATGACATTTAATGTTTGAAAATAATTTCTTTTAAATGTTGTCCGCGACTGGCTATGGGCATTCTATGGGTTCAATTTTCTAGCACTGTTCCGAGCATTCCGGCCGATATTCCGTTAATTACGCGTGTTATGTTCGCTTTTAATGCAGGAATCGATTGTGGTTTATCGATATAAACAAGTGATTTCAGATACCCCTATAAAAAGTAATCTAACGGCGTCAGATCACAAGATCTTGGAGGCCAATTCACGGGTTCCTTTCTTGATATGATATTCTACGGAAGGTCTATTCTTTCGACCTTTAAAGAAGTGTTCTATATATGTATTATGTTGATACTGCTTTAAGTGACCATCAGTTTGTACTGATTAAATATGTGCTAATAAAACAGTCGGTTAATAAATCTGTACAAAAAGTCAATGTCAATTATGAAAATGTTTTGAAATTTGTTTTGATTCATTTTATAGTTCTATTAGTGATTCTCTTGCCAGAAACACATCGGTCATAGAAATAAATAAAAAAATATGTGAATTTAGAAAACCATGGTTCAATAAAGAGCTAAATCGTACGACTCAACCAATCGATATGAGTCAACCAATGTAGAATTAATGCACAATTAGAATTTAATTATACGAACCAACAAAAGGTGGCAAACGAATTCAATGATTTTTTCATTTGTGTTGGTGTAAATATATCATCAGGAATAATTTACAATATACGGCTTCGTTTAGTAGAACATTTTCGAAGATACTTCTGATGAGGAAATAACTGATAAATAATTTACAGTCAATTTGTACTTATATATGGTTATGACAATATCCCATCAATTAACTCATGGATTAGAGAGTGTATATTTCCTAAGTACCTAAAGCGAGCTCATATTAAACCAATTTATAAATCAGGTTTTTAGTAAAATTTATGAAAAAGTCATATTCAATCGATTTTCAAAACATTTAAAATTTAATAATATTATCCATCATCATCAATACGACTTTACTAAACAGTCTAGTACAGTATCAGCTACTTCAAAGGAACGTAGAAATGCCACATTATGTTTATTTCTTGATTTACAGAAAGCTTTCGACTGTGTTAACCATTCTATCCTTATAAACAAATTAGCAATGTACGGTATCGCAGGTACTGCGACCAATAATTAGATTTATTTGAAAATTACCTTGCTGACAGAGAACAAATAGTACGTTTAAGGCAATCTGAATCATTTCCGATGAATATGAATTCCTCAAGTTTCCAACCTTGGTCCTACTTTATTCCTCATTTATATCAATGACGTGTTCAAACTAAACTTAAAAGGCCACATTCAGTTATTTGCAGATGACTCTGCTCTCATTTATAGTTCACCAACGTATACCCAACTTAAACTTGATATGGAAAACCACATAATAACGATAAATGATTTTTAAACTGTTTGAAGTTTAACATAACTAAAACAAATTTTATGATATTTTATTTGAAATACCGACCGAATGGGATATTTGAGGAATTAAAAATAAATCGCAACATAATCAAACGAGTGGATTCAATAAAATATTTGGGGTTGTAATATATATACAATATAATATATTACAGTTATATCCACTCGCACTTAACATATTTAATACAAATTTGGGGTTCTTCCCGTGCAGATCAGATAGGCGATCTGCAAATTCTACAAAATAAAACTTTAAAAGCCATTAGTTGCTTGCCAAAATTGACACTCACCAATTTTCTTTACAATGAAAAGATTCTTTCCGTTACATGTTTGAAGAATTTCTGAGTTTAAATGTTATGTAAGAAATCAGCTAAGTTTAAAAATTTCACCATCCAAATATGAACATATGAACATGACAGTTGTCACGCATGAATCCCAATTGGAAAAAGTACCTCCTATTGAATCACTTATTGTATTTTGGTAGAGAAGAATAGTTTATATATGTATGTATATATAGTGAAATGTCATTTTTCAATTTTTAAGATTGTTTCTGTAACTTGGACAACTCTGTATGTTGGACACATTTTTTAGTCAATTGAGTGTCCAACATACATAGGTTTCACTGTATATGCTATAGAGTTGAAAGTTAGAATCGTCGCTCAAATCCAACATAGGAGCGTATAATTCATATTTTGTTTCAAAATATATCCAAAACTAATGCACAAAATATAAATATTTGAATGCATTAATATTATTTGTATTTGTTTAAAATAAATTAAATATTTGTTAAAATTAAATTTACAGCTATACCGAATTTTTAAACTGCAATATGCAAACGTATCAAAATTTAAAAATGTTAAATATTTAATTATATTTAAAACAATAAACATTTGCAAAATATGTACGAGTATGTATACAAATATACAGTTTTTTTTTTGTAATAAGAGACCGCAATAATGTCGGGAATCTGAAGATGATATATACCAAACAATCAAATCAAATGTGTTAAACGTTTTTATTTCAACCTCACAACAACGTAACCAAATAAAAAAAAAATAAAAATAAAACAAAGAGTTTGCGTTGGACCACAAACAAATAAAATATATTTAAGAAGAATCCTTTAAAAAATAAAACAAATATAAAACCACCTTAACAAGTAAAAGTTTTAGATTTCAATCCAAGAATATATATTATATTAAAATAAAAAGGCAAGGAGTTGTAAAAGAAAGTTTCTCCAATTGTGTTATATTTGATTGTTGTTTGAAAAGCTTTTTTTCGGTTTTTATATGCAATATCATAGTTAGTTTGTGAGGGTGGGCAATACTTAGTTTTTACATTGAATAAATATCAGGTTATATTACTATTTCTTACAATAATAATATATTTTATTTATATTGAACAGTTTCAAAACGATTAAATCCTTGATTGATTGGTATTTTTAAGAGGTTACAAAACAGAAGAATTAAATTGTATACAATTATAATATTCTAACATTTTTAAATCCATCACATTTAAATTAGACCTGTATTAAATTTTAACATATTTAAATTGTATTAACCAGAGGTTTTGTTTAAAAGTATAATATTTAAATAAAAACTTAGATATAACCGGAAATTACAAAAATAACAATTTGAAAATTATAAATTTTAAAATTTTGGTATTAAGATTATACGAAAACTAGGAATTTATAAATTGGGAATTAAGAAATTTGTAATTAAATATGGTACATATTTCAATTTTAAGGGAGTTTGGAAATTTTTTGGAAATTTGTAATTTAAATGGGTTTAAGGAATTCAGAAGTCGTAAAACTTTGTTATTTCAGAAATATTGATGGAAAATTAAAAAATTTAAATTACGTAAATTTAAATAATTTAGATGGTATGAAATAATGAAATTAAAAGAATAATTCATTAATTAATTAGTGATATAAAATATGTAAATAATTATTATTATTCGCTACTCCTGATCCCAAATACATTAGAATTCACAGGGTAAACTTATGTTACCTTAATAATATTTTAGTTCAGTCGTAACTGGTTGATTCTAGTCCTATCATCCGAATCATAAAAAATAAATATTGTTTATATAACATATATACCATATACAGGGCCAAATGTATTCGATCAATCGAAAGGAGCTTCATATATGAATCGATAATCAAAAGTACTGGGTCTCCGAAATGTCCGAATTTCCATACATTCCTAATTTTAAAACCGAAAAACAAAGCTTTTCAATTTTACCATTCGCCAAAATAGTAAAGCTTACGACAAAAAAAGCGTTTGTGGAAATTATTGACTTTTGTTATCAAAACATGTCGAACACTTTTTTGGGTATAATTGTGATATTTATCTCATTTTAAAATATGGAAAAATGACCTCGATCATCTAACTTAACTGAAGTTCTGAAAACGCTGTGAGAAATAAACCCATAATTTTTTCAGATATCCATTTTTAGCAGTTGTCTCTCAAATATATCGACAAATGTCAAAACAGTGAATCTATATTTTTAGGTTTTGTATACAATATATATACTTAGGGGTATATTCCCCAAGGCACAAGTAAATTATTTGCAACTTGAAAATATAATTATACGATTTTTATTTGTTTTTAACACTTGAATCAAATATTTGTTCGTATTTCAATAATTTCAGAATATCTTTAACTAAGCAACCTCTGTGAAATAAGTCCGAATACTAATAAGAACGATGTATCTTGGTTTAGGCAACTTTTTATAAATTTTCAGACATCTATGGGGACTTTTGATTATATTATTTTATGCGAGATTTGAAATACTATCATGAAGAATTATTTTTTTATGGTGGTGATATTACAAAACTATCGGTACAGAAACTTAATATTCGTGACAGATCTATTTTTTTCGAGATGATATCAAAAATAGCGTGACAATAATATCTTGGTGTTGCCATCGTATTTTTAAGGGATAATTTTCGGCAAACTTCAAACACAAAACTAAGCCACATTTTGAATTGGAAAAAATATGGTTGATCACAACAATGTGTTCTTTTTAAAATTGTAAAATTTTCAATTAAATTTCAGTTCAGTGCAGTTGGTTTAAATTTTTTATTGGTTGATTATTTCAATGTTTAATATATCTTAAAATTCCGATATTTTAAAAAAGTTTAAATTTATGACAAAAGGTATATTTCTGGGTTTATTGATTTATAGGTATTTCTGGGTTCACACAAAAACAATATTTTTTATATTTGATTACACAAATATTAATCGATTAATAGAAAAAGGATGAAAAATGGCAAGAGAATTGAAAATGGATACAAACTGTTCAGGCCTCCTTAATTGTAACCTGTAATCTAGATCTATATAGGTAACAGATTGAAATTTGTAAATATTAAAACACTTATTGAAGAATCGGAAAGGCATCGGTTGTCACAAAATAGATCATCACAATATTCGCGCCTTGAAAACACAATATTGAAGACATACAATATATACCGCATGTTGACTACTCTTGTAAATCAGTTCGTTCAAGGACTAGAAATAGGTCGATATAGAAAGATTCGGTATATGCATTACATTTGAAAAATTCATAAATGAGATGAAACACACGGCTATTTACTCTTGACTCATACTTCCTCAGTAAACAAAAGAAATGAGCAACAGAATTCACTTTTGATCACAATCAGTTCCAAATGAATTTGTTGAATTAAGCAATTGCAAATATTTTAAATGTTGGAAAATGGAATTTTAATTTTATTAAATTTTAAATATTATTAATTTACATCGCAATATATAACCTTATATATAATTATAGTTAAAACTGTATAAAAATGTAAAACGAATTTAAGTTTTACAAAAAACGAAGATATCTTGTTTTACTTGTCTAAATTTAATTTCAAATAAACTTGTTAAATGAAGATGACCAGTTTTACATAAACTAATTCTACAATTATTGTAAGGTAAAAATGGAAAATCGAAGCAAATATTTGAACGCTTATCAAATCACAAATGTATAGTAAATTTTAGTGATAGTGAAGATGATCTCAAAAGTGGTAGTGATAACGATGAACATTATAATTTATAGATCGAACAAATTGCCGCTCTGTTATAGAATGTTATTGAACCATGGGATGAAATAGTCGACGATGAGCATATATTGATATTGAAAATTTACCTGTGATAATAGTAGGATACAATAAATGACCTTCAGTTTATGGATGTTCAACACCTTCATGTGGTCCCCAATGTGCCTAGTGAAGTTAAGGAAATTAAAAAAACCTATACAGCAACATAATATGTAAAAACAAAAATATAGATGTTTCTCCAGAAAAGTACAAATTTTCGGGCGATGAATTATTACCATCCGAACTACTTGAACTGGAGACTCCGCTATAAATTTTCAAATATTTCTTTGATTTCAAATTTAAACAACAGATGTTTTGTGCAAATTATACAAAAATTTAATTGACGTTCTGTCAAAGTACCAAAAACAACTTGCATTTTATAGCGTTAAAAATTTTTACAAGTTGGTGTGGTTACAGCCAAATGGTCCTACCAGTTAAAATTTTGCGGTGAATAAATTTTATTTTTTTAACTTTTTATGCGCTTTTTATTTCGTTTGGAACACACACTTATTGCGAAAAGTGTCACTTAAACTATTATGTTGTAGGGTTATTTAAACTGATTTTATTCAGTAGTATAATTATTTTATAAAAATCAATTTATACAATTAATTTGCTTTCTATAACTGATTCTAACTGGGTATGGTACCAAATAGCCTCTGTTACGTTGAATTTCGAATGTCTTGTGAATCATGGATTTTAACAAATGATCGAATTTTCCTTTCTTTATGACGTTCACGAAATTTCTCCTTGAGTGAACTAAGGCCACGATTAAATTCTGTAAACTATCGATAAACAATGGTGCTTGATGATCGAATTAAGATCATTAATGCACTGTTGTTGAGTTAATTCACGTTGAAAGTTTTAAAAAATAATTGCACGGAAATGTTCACGATTTATCGCTCCATTTTACCAGATTACCCAGCTCGTATTGTCTAGACGAGGATATTCATCGACCTCTAGAAATTTTTGGAGTTGGATACGGTTCTGATAGCAGTCCAGTTTCATTATTAAAAGATTTTAAAAATTTGATATTTCCTTTGTGTTTAATCAATCAATAAAATTAGCAAATTTTCCTCAGATATGGAAATCAACCAAAGTGACGCCAATTTTTAAAACTGGAGCAAGAAATGATGCCTCATGTTTTAGAGGTATAACAACAATATCTTCAAAACCAATAAGCTATGCAACTCATCCAAAACATTAATTCCATGATATGTTTCACATTGCCGCAGCAAGGCTTTATGCCAAAAAGATCAACATCAACAAACCTCATTGAATTTACCAGCAACTCCATTAAAAAAAATTGAAAATCACATGCAAGTTAATTTGGTGTACACGGATCTTGCCAAGACCTTTGATTCCATCAGTCAGTGCAAAACATTAGAACGCCTATGTATAAATTCGGCTTCTCTGAACAGTTCGTATAGCCTGGTTTAAATAGTTTGTATAACCGTATTGAATATATTGAACAAGGAAATAAAAGCTCGAAATTGATACAAGTTACCTTCGGAGTACCACAAGGTTCTCATGTTGGCTCTTGAATCTTTATAATCTTCATCAATGGAATTACCGAAGTAATACAGTATTCTAAGGTATTGATGTTCGCAGATGATCTTAAAATTTACAGAACGGTGGAGTCTCTTGGTGATACAAACCAACTGCAAGAAGACAACGACAATCTAAAGATTTGGTGTGAGTCTAATCTTCTTAGTTTCAATAATAACAATTGCAACACCTTTTCGTTCCATCTGAAAGTGAATCCTGTTATACAACAATTTCATATTGATGGCATACTTTTATATTAAGTATTCGAAATTAAGGACTTAGGGGTTACTTGCGTCGAAAACATGTACTTTACTAAGCTTATTGAACGATGCGTCGCTATATAGAGCAAATTCCATTCTTGGTTTTACTAAGCGCTGGACAGATAAGATACTTATGACTTCGAAACAATTAATATCGTGTATTATTCCTGTGTCAGATCCCAACTTGATCCCAATGTCTGGTGCGCTTTTTATAAAGAACATATCCGCAACATTGAGAATATATCCAAAAAAAAGTGGATACGCTACATAACATGGAAAGCTGGATGGGATTACAACCACGATGGGAGATTCTAAAATCTCCGTTTGTTGGCAATATCTTACTCTTTTTCTTATCTTAATCAAATCGACGAACCACCTATATACTGGAATCAGTTAAAATAAATGCACCTAGTATTTAGAAGTTTAAGAGATCATGAGTTTCTTCATGTGAATCAACATCGAACAAACTATGGTGATAATGAAACAATAAACTGGATGTCCAAGAATTTCAACAAAATTGATCATCTCTTTGAATTTACCTTAAGCAAGGTACATTTTAAACGAAAGTTGCAGCATGAATATTATGCGCCGACCTGAATCAATTTTTATTCATTTTTTCTAAATTTTTATTTGTTCTATGTTTGATACTCAAGTCAAATTTGTAGACTTTTCTCAAAATAAATAAATAAATAAGTTTCCAGGTGGTAGCACTAGAGTTGCCCAATCCCGAAATATGAAAGGCAACCGTATATAAGGGCGCGTATATAGCATAATTGGAATAACGCTTTTGTTATTTGAACGTCGCCATAAACCTGAACATAATAGAGTGTTTTAAAAATCGTATATAACTCCAACTTCAAATGAGATAAATGTCAGATCAGTTGGATCGCATTTCCTGAGCTTTTATTGTTAGCCGTTAATTCTGCATCTTTGTTTTTGAAATATGTCTACTTAAAAAATGAATCTGTTGTGCGATATTTGGAGGAAAATATAATTTCTTAAGCTATAGAGTCACCAATATCTTTATTGAAAGTAGCGGAGGCTGGTATATTGTTTCATGAATTATTAAGTGGAGCAATGAAGTTTGCTAGTCAGCAATATGTAATAATATTTTTAAGATCATCAATCTTCGATCCCAGGATTGCACTAAATCACAAAATCTCATCGCAGTTATGCTAAGCAGTATGGTATACTTAGAAATTTCTCCAATACCTTAAACTATCACTTGATACGTATTAAACAAATAAATGGGTGTGTGTATACAGTATATACACTTAAAAAACAAATTCCATTTCAAATTTAGTAAATATTTGATGCGCCGTAAATTTTAACAAACAATCAAAAAAAGGGAATTAAATTTCGTTGAAGAAATTTTATTTTTGTTTAACTTTCCAAATTCCTTTCCTATATATACTCGTACATATGAATGTTCTCGTATTTATATGAAGGATATACATAGTATCCAAACAATATATTTCCCGATAAAAATCGGACGGATATAATCGAAATTTTATGAACCTCAATATAATATGAATTAAAGCGATAGACCACCCAAATAGAATGATGAAAAACTGTTGAAAAGAATTTTATTTAACCCTCCGTATATATTTTACTAACGACTAGTTCCATATTTCAACACACAATATATGTATATTATTTTTATATTAACTCTATTATATTTAGTTATTTATACAAAAATAACATGTAACCATGTATAGCATAAAAAGGGGTTACAATTTAACAACAAAATGTATTCAAAAAGAAAAACAGGATACAATTTATTATATAATCCGAAAATTAACCCCTCAACACAAAACAATCAATTTGGTATGTAATTTAGATTATACGTTTTTATCGGTCGATTAAAAAACAATAAAAATTTATTGAGCTGTTATATAATATAAAATAATTTGTGATGTCATCTCATATATGTATATGGTTATGGTCCTGCTCTGAAAAATCATTATCGCTAATTGATATAGACACAAAATTTATATAATATTGGGTTTCGTTTAGTATATACATTTCGGCAAATATTAAGTTTAAAACTTTAAACATACAACATTTTTATTTTAAAGTGGTGCGATATATATGTATGTAATTGATATAATAATAACACATATATTATATTATTTCTACTATATACGGTTTGCCCTCTTAAAAATATATCACACATATACCGCATACGAGTATATATATATATATATGAAATCACACCTACTATTTATATATAATATAAATAGAACACTGGTTTAAATTAAAAATCATTTGCAGTTAAACGACAACTTACGCCGTAATTTGATACTTTAATTTTGTATTATTTATTCGACTCAACGTACAACAGCCAACAACATAAACACAAGCAAATAAAATACAGAATATGATCTTGATTCAACAAAGGGAATTAGATTTATTTTACAGCGCTTGGAAATTAGATGGATTGGATTCTATATACAAAAGCGAAATCATGTCACATTTCATTATTATTCGGTATATTTATATGAAATTTAAACTGTTACACCTAACCAAAATGAATATAATTGGCAGGCATGTGTGCAGCCGCAGAGTTGTTCAGTATTTCATCATTAATTAAATTTTCTTAAATGTTTACATAATATAGAATTTGGTGTTCACATTCATATAAAGCCGTTAGAAATTTCAATTTAATAAAATAATATAAAAACAGTTTACAAATTAGTTTTTCATTTACATACATAATTGTTCAAAATGTGTACGAAATGCGTATTAAAACATCTTTCATTTGATATATCACATGACCTGTATTGTAATTTTAAATTTTGATGCATCATGCAGCCTCTGTGGCCCAGATGATTTTCTAAGAAATTTTACACTAATGAACCCATTTGTACAAAATTCTATATGATAAAATTAAAATTTGAGAAACAAATCTGTAATGACTGCAAAAATATCATTTTTAAGAAATTATTATGCTGTAATTTTAAAATATGTCAGCCATCCTGTTTCGTTACATCAGAATTTAATAGATAGTTTTATTAACAAACAAGGAAGATTTTGTTAATTTTTAAGTACAGATAACTAGTTTTCACAAAACGAACATTATTTGTATAAATTAGAAAGTTGCTTTTGAAAACAAGAATAAACTCTCGTCTAATTTTTGAAACATAATTAGGTTAATTTCAATATTTGCTTACATTAATTCACAATAATACTGATGAAAATAAAGAAAAATAATTACAGAGACATCCGGTCACATGGAATTGACAACCCATTTTTGTTTTACTTTATAGCTAGTCGTTGCTTAACCAAAAGTCAAACATTGACTTCTGGTTTTTCAGTTATTGGACATTTTAACAAAATTAACCATAAATAAATTAAGAACTAATTCTAAAAATTTAAAAAGTTGTTTCTTTAATTTTTATGAGATTGAGACGTATAATTTTAATTTTAATTTTTTTTGACAAATTTTAAGTTCTATTTTTATGTACATATTTTGAACTAAATTTGCGAATTGAATTCTAAAGTACGACGAAAGTGATTGTATATAGCGTTTAATTTCGAATTTTTACTAACATTTTCCAACTATCATGTTTTTAATTTTATTTGTTTATTTAAAATTTTTATCAACTTCTAAAATTTTACCAAATTTTAAAATTTGTTATTTGCTGAAATTTTATAAAATAAAAAATTTGTACGGTTGATTCTGATTTTTTCGATTTAAGATATAATTAAAATTTATAAGTTAATTTATCATTAAATTTAAAACCAAAATTTCGAATTCCAAAATTTACAATTACAAATTACGAATTAATTCTAAAACTTTTCCAAAATTTCAGATTTTTTTAAATTTAGAATAAACTCTGAAATTTTAAAAGAATATTCAAATTCTTAATAAAATTTAATTATTTTAAATTTAATTTATAATTAAAATTTATAAATTAATTTATTATTAAATTTAAAACCAAAATTTCGAATTCCAAAATTTACAATTACAAATTACGAATTAATTCTAAAACTTTTCCAAAATTCCAGATTTAATTTATTTCAATTTAATTTATAATTAAAATTTATAAATTAATTTATTATTAAATTTAAAACAGAATTTCGAATTCCAAAATTTACAATTACAAATTACGAATTAATTTTAAAACCTTTCCAAAATTTCAGATTTTTTCAATTTAGAATAAACTCTGAAATTTTGAAAGAATATTCAAATTCTTAATAAAATTTGATTATTTTAAATTTTTATTTATAATTAAAATTTATAAATTAATTTATTATTAAATTTAAAACCAAAATTTCGAATTCCAAAATTTACAATTACAAATTAAGAATTAATTCTAAAACTTTTCCAAAATTTCAGATTTAATTTATTTCAATTTAATTTATAATTAAAATTTATAAATTAATTTATTATTAAATTTAAAACCAAAATTTCGAATTCCAAAATTTACAATTACAAATTACGAATTAATTCTAAAACTTTTCCAAAATTTCAGATTTTTTTAAATTTAGAATAAACTCTGAAATTTTAAAAGAATATTCAAATTCTTAATAAAATTTAATTATTTTAAATTTAATTTATAATTAAAATTTATAAATTAATTTATTATTAAATTTAAAACCAAAATTTCGAATTCCAAAATTTACAATTACAAATTACGAATTAATTCTAAAACTTTTCCAAAATTCCAGATTTAATTTATTTCAATTTAATTTATAATTAAAATTTATTATTAAATTTAAAACAAAATTTCGAATTCCAAAATTTACAATTACAAATTACGAATTAATTTTGAAACCTTTCCAAAATTTCAGATTTTTTCAATTTAGAATAAACTCTGAAATTTTGAAAGAATATTCAAATTCTTAATAAAATTTGATTATTTTAAATTTAATTTATAATTAAAATTTATAAATTAATTTATTATTAAATTTAAAACCAAAATTTCGAATTCCAAAATTTACAATTACAAATTAGGAATTAATTCTAAAACTTTTCCAAAATTTCAGATTTAATTTATTTCAATTTAATTTATAATTAAAATTTATAAATTAATTTATTATTAAATTTAAAACAAAATTTCGAATTCCAAAATTTACAATTACAAATTACGAATTAATTTTAAAACCTTTCCAAAATTTCAGATTTTTTCAATTTAGAATAAACTCTGAAATTTTGAAAGAATATTCAAATTCTTAATAAAATTTGATTATTTTAAATTTAATTTATAATTAAAATTTATAAATTAATTTATTATTAAATTTAAAACCAAAATTTCGAATTCCAAAATTTACAATTACAAATTAAGAATTAATTCTAAAACTTTTCCAAAATTTCAGATTTAATTTATTTCAATTTAATTTATAATTAAAATTTATAAATTAATTTATTATTAAATTTAAAACCAAAATTTCGAATTCTAAAATTTACAATTACAAATTACGAATTAATTCTAAAACTTTTCCAAAATTTCAGATTTTTTTTAATTTAGAATAAACTCTGAAAATTTAAAAGAATATTCAAATTCTTAATAAAATTGGAACTATCTAATTAAACTCTCGAATATACTAAACAAAAATGTATTTCAGTATGCACGTAATTCAAGCTCAAATTCAGAATTTTGGGCAAATATAATGAATTCTCAAGTTTTTAATAAATGTTATTTTACATTTTATCAAATTTTAATATTTTACTTGATTTTAGTATTTTTAATTTTTATTTTAATTTAACCAAATTTTTTTTAGTATTTAAAATAAATAAATCAAATTCTATGTTTATTTTAAGTGTTAAGAACTTAGTAAGACAAATTTTGAAAATTCGAATGAAATCATAAACGAAAAGTTATGTCAAACTTAAAGTCTGAATTCTTACCAAAATTTTCAATTTCTCGAGTTTTTAATTAATTCTACCAAATTTTAGAATTTCAAGTTCGAATTCATTTATCGAAATTATAAATTACGACCAAATAAATAAACACTTGAGTTCTTATGAAATTCAGATGTCTATAGATATACTGTTTTCATTTTAAATAAATTGCATAATTATATAAATTGTTTAAATTTTAGTATTTTGCTAGAATTTTATGAAATTTCGGAATTCTATTTATGTATGTTCAAATTTATAAAATTAAATATTTTTATCAACCATAAATATTTTAATGTTCCATTTAATTATAGATTTGAATTAAAAAATATCCTATCAATTTGATTATTAATTGGTAATTTTTATTTATAAAATTTTAAGAAATTATAAAATTTCATTTTAAAAAATTTGTACGGTTTATTCTCATTAATTTTAAAACCTTTCCAACACATCCGATTGTTTCAATTTAGAATAAACTTTGACATTTTAAAAGAATATTAAAAATTTCTTCGCAACATTGAGTTTTGGTTATTATTGGAAATTTTAGCAAGAGTAACCATTAGATTAAGAAATAATTCTAAAAATTTAAAAAGTTGTTTCTTCAATTTTTATGATATTCAGAGGTTTTTTTTTTTTTTTAAAATTAAAGTTGGGCGGATTTTACTCCAGCACTCAATGCCACTAATGGGCATACGGTGCTATACCCACATTCATACTAATTCATTCAACCCATTCATCCCATTCACACAAGTACAGTATACCACCTGCGCATTGCATAGCTCCATGTCACCCTGTACATTCAGCCGTTTAATTTTGAATTTAAAATTTTTTGACAAAATTTTAAGTTCTATTTTTAAGGCTGCGGACCAATCCACGGGTAAATCAATTACTCGCAGGTAAAATTAGATTTTAAGTATTTTTATTTTATTGGAATACTTGATTTTGTTTATTTTCAGCTTAGTCAATCCGTAGATCATTATAAAATCAACAACCTTAATTAAAAATTAAAGTAAAAATCGACTTTTATCCCTGAATTGGTCCGCATCCTAGGTACATATTTCGAACTAAATTTGCGAATTGAATTCTAAAGTACGACGAAAGTAATTGTATATATCGTCTAATTTCGAATTTTTACTAACATTTTCCAACTATCATGTTTTTAATTTAATTTATTAATTTAAAATTTTTATCAACTTCGAAATTTTACCAAATTTTAAAATTTGTTATTTGCTGAAATTTTATAGTATAAAAAATTTGTACGGTTCATTCTCATTTTTTCGATTTAATTTATAATTTAAATTTATAAGTTAATTTATTAATAAATTGAAACAAAAATTTCAAATTTCAAAATTTACAATTACAAATTCCGAATTAATCCTAAAACATTTCCAACATTTCAGATTTTTTTAATTTAGAATAAACTGTGAAATTTAATTTCTTAATTTAATTGGGACTAACTAATTAAAATCTCGAATATACAAAACAAAGATGTATTTCAGTATGCACGTAATTCAAGCTGAAATTCTGAATTTTGGGCAAATCTCTCAAGTTTTTAATAAATTTTATTTTACTGTTTTCATTTTAAATTTTAAATTTTAATTTTACGAATTTTCGGAATTCTATTTATGTGAAATTTTATAAAATTAAATATTTTTATCAACCATAAACATTTTCATTTCCTATTTAATTATAGATTTGAATTAAAAAATATCCTATGAATTTATAAATCCATTAATTGGGAATTTTTATTTATAAAATTTTTGGAAATTATAAAATTTCATTTTCTGAAATTTTAGAAAATTTATTAGTGTTAAAATCACACTTATTTTGAAAGATTTTTCCCATAAATTCTGCAGTATTTTAACGTTTTAACAATATTCACAGTAATAAATTTAGAATATAGCTTTGAGATTTTTTTAAAACTATTGTATTTTTATTAAAATCACACGTTTAGAATTTTATCAAATTTTTGAGAGATATGTTTTTTGTAATTTTATAAAATTAAAATTTGTATCATCAAATACAGATTCTGTTTTTCAGTTTCATACGTTTGATTTGGAAGAAATTCTGAAATTTGCTTAATATTAAATCCTGAACATTTTTGGACATTTTAACATAATTCACAATTATAAATTAATTTGATAATTATTAAATTAATTAATTAATTTATTTAACAAGGGTTTCAAGCTTTTTTTATGATTTTAATTTTGAATAAATACGGAGTTGATTCAAAATTAAATTAATTAAGAGGTAACAGTTTTTTAAAAAATATACAATAAAATATACAATTAAAATTTGCAATAAAGTAAAGCTCCTTTAGACATTATGTCTGTAATAAAAAATTTTTTGGTTACAATTTTGCCGCAATTTTTTACCATGTACAAGTAAAATCTACTAAACTTCTCATTATTACAACGAATGTCGACAAAATTGTTTGGTTTCTCTTATTATACGCATGATATATTCGACTATGATACCTATTGCTGCGAACAAAGAACATTTTCAATACTTTGAACACGTACAGATACCTTAGAGGCAACAATTTCAACTCGCGAAAATGTGGAATTGCTGGTGTATTTTTCGGATGAGCGTTAAATTAGTTTAACAATTCTTTTTTGCGCTATAAAGAGATCTACAATATTAGCAAAGTAAAATTCACCCCAACTTGTTATCCCATACATTAATATTGATTCCACAAGAGCGCGTGATATAACCTTCGCAAAGCATAAGATGGACATAACGGTTGCAAATTATTAAATTTATGCATTGCAGTAATCACAATTTTACTGATATTGTTTAGGTGAGAGGTCCAATTTAAAAACGTGATAAAAAGAGATAAATTCTGTTGTTGAAATTATTATTTCTGCTGAAATAAACAACTTCAGCTCTAAACATTTAAAATTATTCCGAATTCAAAATTTGCCGAAGTTTAAACTTTTATGAGAAATTAGGAGATCGGTTTGTAAATTGTAATTTTAAGTGATTCAGGTGTGTAGCACAGCTCGAGAACAATTATAAAATTATTTTGTTAAACATGTTTGACTACACATTTTAATTTTAATTTCTACAACGGGAAACCTTTCTTCTTTAAAATTCAATTAATTATCAAATTGGATATCAAACAATGCCCCCTGCATGGAAATAACATTTTGAAATTTTTTATACAATATGTTTTTAAAAAATCCAATTTTGTATATGTTGAAATTTATGAAATATGTCAAACTACCACGTACTGTCACCAATTATTAATTTTTTTTTTACTGAAGACAATATAATTCCAATTAAATTTTACATAAAAAAAATGAGAACAAGATAAATCCAACAATAAAAATCAAAACGGAAGGGTCCTTATTTTATTCGAAAGAAAAATATATTCTATAGAATTAAAGCAAACTTTTTGGGGATATCAAATGTAAAATAAATAAATAAAATAAAAACCATATTATTTAATATCAAGAGGTTAACAAAATTTGCTTGTTCTTCGTCATATCTATTATATATACAGTACGTACATTTTATATGCGGCTTATGTACATATTATGTATTTATTATTTTTCTTATATAACAAAAATAAATAATATTGCATTAAAAATGAAAAGGAGTTCAGGACAAATTTTTCCCAATTATTTACATTTCATCGATTTTATAGAAAATTATAAAAATTCAACCCCTATATTCGTATATACATATGTATGTATGTATTTTACAAGTACGCAGGAATAGTGCATCTAGAGCCAAATTTGTCTGTGTTGCAAATAATTATTAATAAATTATTTTGTCATATAATATTAATTTTATTAGTATAATAGCTTGTTTTTAGAGAGGCAAGAAAGTTATAATAAGATAAAAAAAGATTCAAGCATCCCAAAAAAAAAAGAACTTGACATTTTCATTTTTTACATAATATAAGTATGTTGCTACAAAAAAAATTACTATTCTCGATTCGTAATTAATTTTATTCATTCTTCCGTTTAATATACATATGTATATATATATATATATATATATATATATATATATATATATATATATATATATATATATATATATATATATATATATATATATATCACTCCTCACATTGCCCGGGATCGCAAAACATTGCATTACTACAGTCAAAGGATGTCCATAATTTACGTTGTATTCCTGGAGCGTCGATTGCTCATCTTATCATCTCTTTCTCTTATTCTTTGTTTCAAAATGGTCTTTATCATTTTGGTTATGATATTCCACGATTTCTCTTCCACTAGCATCTTCTCGATTATATTGTCTGTGGTTAGTTCACCCACATGATTAACACACTCTTGCCGCTCCTGCACCCAACTTATTAGTGCAGTATATTGTGCTCTGCTCTGTCTTCCTCTTTGCAGTGGGAGCAGTTAGGTGACTCCTTAATATGCATCTTAAAGAAGTAGCTATTAAAACACCCATGGCCTGATAAGAACTGTGTCAGGTGAAAACGGGTATCTCCATGCTTACGCGCCATCCACTTCTCTAGAGTGGGAATGAGTTGCCTGGTCCAAGTGCCAGTATCAGCTTCCTCCCACCGGGTCTTCCATTGTTGCATCAGTTGTTCCTTCGCAATTTTTTTAGAAGTACCACTAAAAACAGCTATTCGTTCTTTAGCCGTAAGAGTTACAGGTGGCATACTAGCTATTACAAAGACAGCCTCTTTCGAGACTGTCCCGAAAGCGCTACATACACGGAGTGTGATCGTCCGTTGAACCCGTTCTACTTGGTCACTAGCTCTAGCGGTGTTCAGAGCACGACTCCAGATAGGTCCACCAGTGTTTGCCATCAACCGAGCAAGATATTTTGTTGTTCTGGTCGCCTTTATGACTGTCTCTCTAATATGTTCTTGAAAGCTGCGTCGGCAATCTAACCAGACGCCTAGATATTTAATACGAGGTACTGGCCTTATAATGACCCCTTCTACGCGGAAGGACATCTTAGAGGACTCTTCTATCCGCCATTACTATGGCTTCAGTTTTCTCTGGAGCCAGCTGCATACGATGATTGTCACTACCATCACTACCGGGATATTTCGGGTGTAACAGGACCCGGTCGCAGCCGTGTGTACTAAACTCATAACTTTTGCTAGGGCATCAGTCGTTTTGTTTACTTCTTACGCCAGACGATGGAGTAGTAAGTGTTCCAAAAGTTTCCCGAACGTATCAAGTAAGCACGATGGTCGGTATGATGTGGGTACACCGTCTGGTTTCCCTTCTTTTTTAAGAAGAACCAGTATAGCAGCTTTTCAGTTGGAGGTTAATTTCCCTTTTTTAAGTGCTTCATTCATATAGCGGCCAAGACTTTGTTTGGGTTAGTCTCCGAAGCAAATCTTACAGCTTCTGGTGGAATCCCATCTGGCCCTGCACTCTTCTTTGTCTTAATTTTTCGCCATGCTGTATCCAATTATATATATACATATATATATAAATTTCCAATAAGCCATCTTACACGATGGAGACTCAACGCGTTCGAGTTTTATAGAACAAAACGTCATAACAAGTTAGGGTGGAATTTAACATTTCAGTACAATTATTAATTCTAAACAACGAAATTCATGTTTTGGTTTTTACTTATACAGTTTTATTCAATAAAGTTAATTTATTTCCAAATTTTTTTAATTTAAAATTATAAAAATTATCAGAATTGGTAAATCGATGCGCTGTGATGTGGTTGTTGCCATTGGGAACAAATCAATAATCGTGAATTCTTCTGATGGCTTTTACTGAATCAAATTTTTTTGCTATATATTGTTCGTGCCATCCTTCTGTACTCTTGATTTAATGAAGTAATTTGAAGTAATGTTTGATTCGTTTTTTGTAGCCCGATCGAAAAGTTGTTGTGCTGTCGTTATTTGACCAGCCTATAGTCGTTGAAGGCTGGCAATTCGTTTGAAGGCACCCCCAATTCCGTCGCAAGGATCTTTTCCATGAGATGACTTGTCTTGTATTGACACAGTTGGTAGAAGTTCTTTTTGTTTTTGTGCTGCCCGCCAGCACCATCGGAAAAAAATATTATTTTCTGTATGGTGGTAAATCTTTCAATCAGGAATTTAAATAGCTTCTGATGAAATTCATTTTATCATCTCATTTTCACTACTAGTTGTTTCAGTCTGAGAAGCAGTGGAGTCCAATGATATTCCAAAAATGTTGCTTGCAAATTTCTTTGATATTTGGTCAATTACACTGCGGCAGTACTACTGTGACTTCTTAATTTTGGGGATGATAATCGATGTAACTCCAATTAGTGGAAGAATTTTATTTAATTCATTTATAAAATTAATTTTTTGCAAAAAATCAAATGATGATGCTGATACTACTGATATTGACTTTTGTCAGGATGATATAATTGAGGCGACTGAGTGTTTTGCGCAGTGCCGACATTAACCATGTCAACATTTTCTGACCTTTGTACTCTTAATTATAATAAATATTTGAAAATTTTGTTATCGAATTTATAGGTAAATTTGTTAATAAACAGGAGTGGGCGTGTTAGGTAATAGGAACAGTTACTTGGTACTTTTTTCTATTCCTCCTATGCTAATTATTATTTTACTTTGAAAAGGTGAATCATCTGTTTATTTTACTCTATACTTAGTTTATGAAAAGTTTGACTAAACTTTCTGCATTTAGTTTTAGTCAACCTTCTGCCGGTTTTATGTTGTTACATGGTCAACACCATATTGGCTGAAGCCATAAAAGCTTAATGACTAAAGGAAAATTTAGTTTGTAATTGGTAACTATACTGAAATGTTGAATATCGCCCTAATTTGTTATGACGGTTTGTTCTATAAAACTCAAACGCGTTCAGTCTCCATAAAAATAAAAGGGGGAGTAGTTCGATTTTTCAGCAAAAGACTATTTGAAACTGAAATTTAAAGGATATATTGTACATTAACAACAAAGTTTAATACGCTTACTTGAAAGTATGTAAAATGTTGTCTTTCCAACGAACTACACATGAAAATCGGACAATAAATACTTAAGATACACGAATTGAAAGATGTCAACATTTGAGTTTCCGACAAAAACGAATTATAACGGAACTCCGCTTATTTTGACCCCACCGAGGTTTTACTCAAATTATTTTTTTTTTATCCAGACTAAACATCTCCTCTAATTTCAAAATAATTGGACACCTTGCCTCCGTAAATGTCTTTTTTTTGTCTGATTTCGCATGGAATGGCTGTATATATGCAAAAATATAGTTGTTTTATGCTGCGGTATTAATTATGAATTATGACATTTTTGTATGTCAATTAGGTGTACAACAAACTTATCAATAATATCAATTTTAGTATAATTACTTCCAAATTATTGTGTCTATAAGCAAACAAAAACTTATAACCTAAACTAATTTTTTTTCGTTCTAGAATACTGCAATGACAACTGGTATAAAAGTGAGCCACAACTTTCTAATATATTTTTATTTGTTGACATTGTTATTTTTCCATGCACTACTGTTATACTTTACGGAAGCGAATTCTTCTTATATAGAATTTTTTTAAAGATCCTTCTCTGACCTGTATGCAATTTAGTCTCCTAAATAGCTATTACCAACTATTAATATCGTAGTTAGTTTTGTACGCTGTTATTATTTACATACAATTATTTTGTTGTTTTTAATGTACTTGCGCCACTAGAATAATTGGAGTTGGTATACACAATAAATAAAGCCCGTGCAATCCCAACATCATAATATTTAATTAAATACACCTGAAAAGTTAAAAAAAAAACAAATAATTTGTAACAAAAAAAAGACACTAAAAGTTGCAAGCTCAGACCAAATTGTGTAACCCGCACATAAACAAAAACAAATCGCCATAAATTGAATTATTCATAGAAATAACTGGCGTATCTACATTATACGTAGAATGCTACCAAAAAACAGCTATCGATTGTAAAAAAAAAAATACGAACAAAGAATGAAAAAAGCTTCATTTCCAACATCAGCAGAGCAGTAAAAGCAATTTCCATATATTTTCCATAAAATAAATAAAATTTTCTATTCTATTTTCGGTAACTTTATCAATATTCTGTTTTTTTTTTGTTTTGATGAAAAAAATGTAAAATTACGAATTCAATAAAATGCAAATTTTTGTTAGAATTCTTCTTGATGAAGTTTAAAGTTTGCATTGCTCTTGAAATAGGAAAATTTTTTATTTTGATATATTTTTTTTCTTCTTCTCCTTTTAATGATTTGAATTTATTTGCTTCTAGTTTGCGTTATCAATTTTACACTAAAATAATTTGTATAATTATAAATTTTTTGTAAATGTGCACGAAATTCATTTTTCATCGAGTTAGTAAAATGTTGTATTATTATGTTTAGTCTCGGATCTCGGTATATACATATACATATATACATATAAGAGATTGTAAATTAAATTGAAGAGACAACTAATTTAATAAGAAAGAATGATAATAGTGCTTGCTGATGTTTAAGAATTTAATTTTATTCATTCATATCGTTTTGTTGGTTGAATCGTTAAATTTTATTTTATTTTATTTTTTTTTCTGTTTATTGTAGTTTCAAGATTAATGGGAAGCTCAGCGGGTGGTTCGATGGGACATGCAATGACAAATATGGGAAGTTTAGCTGCGTGTAGTGTGGCCGATGCAAAACCAATGCAATTTCCTTTAGCACAAAGAAGAAAACGACGAGTACTGTTTACACAAGCCCAGGTTAGTTAAAATTTCCTTATTAAATTTAATTAATTAAATATTTTTTTGGACAAATTATGCAAGATTACATCCTTAGATTATATATATATACGTATATATCTGTATATGTTAATTAAAATCAATTTAGGTTTTTGAACATGTCTGCGATCAGCCAGTAAGATACATTTTTAGTGTATTATAAAATTGATAAGACACGTTGTGATTTAAATCCTTCAAAAAATAAAACTAAAAGCGGATTGAAACATGTACGTGATTATCTGTAAATTTATATTAAAAATACATATATTATGATGTAGACCCGCATTAAATTGAAATTCAATCCAAATTACAATTTTTATATTTATGTAAGACACTCATTTTCCGGTTGAAATGTGTGACAATATATATTTTTTAATAATATTATAAATAAACGTGAATTACAACTTTTATAAGGGAACACA
Organism: Tipula unca; assembly: GCA_951394425.1. NCBI lineage: Eukaryota > Metazoa > Arthropoda > Insecta > Diptera > Tipulidae > Tipula > Tipula unca. Next base: position 57,121,678 of record OX596381.1, read on the forward strand.
TTATTAAAATCCCACAATTTGGATGTGAGATTCGCATTCAGATCTATGTGTATAGGCATTGAAAAACATATATCTAGTTTATTTCCTCTACCACTATATGGTTAGAGATCGATATTTGTGCATCGAAAATAGTTTAAAACTATATGAGCATTGCGGATCCACCCTATTATTTAATAATGTGACTGTTTCCTCTTTAGAAATAACATGTCAATGTGTCGCATGTACTCAAACTCTTCATGTTTATATATATATATATATATATATATATATATATATATATATATATATATATATATATATATATATATATATATATATATATATATATATATATATATATATATATATATATATATATATATATATATATATATATATATATATATATATATATATATATATATATGTATGTATATGTGTGTAAAGTACTTTTTCGAAACATTAAATTATCTTAAAGATTTGAATTATTGGAACTTACATCGCAATGGACTGACTCTTCGAGTTCTAGAATTAAACACAATCTAAAATTACATATTTGAATAGGTGGTCTATAACGTCTAGGCTGATATCTTATATGGCCCAGGCTTTCAGCACTGATAAAAAAAATATACAGAAAATTCATGAATTCAGACTATTTCTTTTATTAAAGTTTCAGTTAAATATAGTTAAAGTTATACATAAAGTATATACTTTATTCTATATACAATATTATTCTATATACAAAAATTCACAAAATCATTCAAAAAGCATAAAACGAGATGATAACACAAAACTATAATATTTCGACAGTTTTTACTCTCAGTTCGAAAAACTATTACTATCGCGCCACTATATTTACTGTCGCAACTGACTGTCATGACAGCTGAAAAAATTCATAATGCATTTTTTTCGTTTTCAAAGATTAATTATGGAAACTACACAACCAGATAACCAAATAATCAACCAGTTGCAAGCGAATATTATGTAGATGCCTCGGAAAGTCTGCAAATACGTATAATTGGTTTATAATCTTTAGCGATGTATAATCAAAACGTCATTGAATTCAGCCGATTAATCATGGTGAAAAATTTCTCAAAATTGTTCACATACTTACTTATATTAGGTTACTTATCATTAACATATAGTTTAGTTTTTATTTAAGGAATATGCCCGCACTATATTTTGTCGTGGTGCTTAAGTAACGCCTTCGGCATTTTTGTTAGATTATAAAATTCCTCAGCTATAAAGGAGATCGTTGATCCATAGAGTTGAGATAAAAAAAATATTTAAAATTAAAAAATAACAAATTTTTTGTTTCAGAAATATTCAATTTATTCACGATCTCGCAATATTGCTAACCGTAATCGAAAGGAATCCACAGTCGTCACAAGCTATTCTTTAGCCAATTGTTTCCAGCCGAAAAAAATCGATAATGAAGTTAAATTTTTGTTTTGAATTGATCACAAATCAATCCATCTCCAGACATAACACTCTAGAGGCTGATTTTTATAAATTTTCCATTATTTACATATGGTTTTGGAAAATCTCAGATCAGGGGGAACTATATACCCAAGGCACCCGTTTTGCTAGATAATACATAGAGAATATGAAAAGCATGATTTTGCTTGAATCACAACCATCACAATCCTTTGTTTTAATTAGACAGGCCTCCGTGATCAGATTATATCGAGATTCGGATATCGGTACGCTCTGTTGAGATTTTCATAGCTCTCCAAATCAAGGTTCACAGTCTATATGAAAGCTGTGCCTCTATATAGTTGTAACCTTCTTCTGTTAAACCTAGTTTTGGTACCAATAAAGCTATATAGGAACTCATTTATATGTTCTAATTGTTCTTGCGCTTGGTGTCCATAGTTGATTTGTGTAAAGCCTCATACTCCCATCCAATATTTATTTTGAGACCAACTCATGGCATGTGCAAATAATTGTTTATGTTTTATTTTTAAAATTTTAAACTGCTGGATTCTATTTATATAAATTTATGCAATAAAATATCACTAAAAAGAGATATTGTGCAAATTTATTCTAACAATAAGAAACGCGTAATTGATTACACGAAGTAACAGTACATAGTACATACAAATTAGCTCTTGAAAAAAGAGGCACAAGCGTCTATCAGTATGTTGTGTATAGCATAATAGAAGTGGAAGTATTAGGAACATTTAAAAAGGAAACTATTGCATATATAAAAAGAATGATTCTATTGAGGTGGCTATATTTTGTGACCTTGGATGAAGTAACTAATTACTTCATTTTCAGTTACAGGTCAATAGTATATTTTTTAAATGGAAAGAGTTTTTGAGATTGCCTGTTATATAGTATTCGATATATGTAGTCAAATGCGATGCGCAAATTAACCCGAGGCCGTATTTATGCCGTTAGTTGAGCATTCTTTCACGTATTTTGAAAATAATTTGAACTAATTAAAATTTCGAAGTTGAGCAACTGTGAAGATACGAGACAAAGCAATTTTTCGATATATGTGACTGCTTGGAAAGGTCGATTAAAATCTGGTCTCGAGAATTTTTCTGTTTCTAAAACTATAATTTTCATTTTATAAAAAAATAAAATTTTGATACTTACTTATTGCTTATACATAGCAAAATACACGAAGAATTGTTTAGCACTGATGCAAGATAATTTTTCATACGTTTTATTATGTAAGTGGTTGGACAGATTGGCTAAAATTTTGTATTGGGGAATGTTAAAACTTTTGAATTACGTTTTGGCTACTATATTCCTTCTCGCGCATACTTCAGTTAAAGTATAGAGCAGTTTTTCATTTGTTATATGCATTTTCTGATTAGTAAAATTAATTATTATTATTATATTTATGTTATTTGCAGTAAATAATCTATATTCTATATCTAAATCGATTGTGTTTCATATTTCGATTTTAACATCCAATATTAAAATTTGACTAGCTCTGGTTTAAGACCCCATTATAGTATCGAAAAGCACCATTTGCAGATTTATTGAATCAGTTGTCTTTCTTTTCGATAAACAATCATTAAATAATGATGTTTTTTGTTCCAACAAAACGAAATACTGCTCATAATTTATTAACTTCTTTCCCGATTAAACCAGCTGGCATGCGGTAGATTTTAAAATATATTATTTAATTTTTTGGCACGTATATGCATTAAAAGGTTCGCCATATCGATATATAAATATAAAGGGTGGTCTATCTGGCGTTTGCAATTTCAACTACCGGTTATTTCGAGTGTGCAACACCTACGTCATACGTGTTATGACAGAAAATTAGTTTAATGTTTAACATTTACGAAATGGGTCGGTTTACGATTGAATAAGTTTGTAAAATTTTGAAAGCATACTTTCAAAGTGTTGAGTCTTTTACACAAACTGTAAGAAATATACGTGGAAAATTCAGGAGAAGTAAAATGCCTATACCAGGCAATTTATGGATCAATTTGAATCACGTTTTCGGTTCGCTAATTGGGCTGTGGAATGCTTGGAAGAAAATGAGCATTTTCACCGATAAACCATCTTTTCCGACGAAGCTCTTTTAACGTGTGACTGTTTGGTGTGGATTTGGCCCGGTGGCATCATTGGTCCATTTGTTTCGAAAATAAGCAAGGAGCTGCTCTTAAGAGTTTTTGTTACCAAGAATTCAAGAGGAGAACACACACGAAATTTGGTTTCAACAAGACGGCGGAACTTGCCACACAGCAAAGATTTTTTTTGTGGGGAGCTGTTAAGGATAAGTGTTACGCTAACCATCCAGAGACTATCCAATACTTGAAAGATCGAATCGAAGTTGTCATTGATGAGATAGGAGCCCATACAATCGGAAATGTTCTGAACACTTGGGTTGTGGGTTGGCAGACGAAGGTACTGTAAAGGCAGCCGTGGAAGTCATTTGAATGAAATTTCCATTCTTAATGGCAAAGTTATTATAGATTTGCCCGATTTTACCGCATCAAACGGATGGCTTCAAACATTTAAAAACCGGCATAACTTGCATTTTGCCTGTTCAAGCGGAAAAGGTGCCTCAGTCGACGTGGAAATTGTAAGAAATTACCGTGAAACCTTTAAAAACATTGTATCACAATTATGAAGCCAAAAATATTTTTGGCGGTTGACTGTTCCACTTTTATGCAATATGGTAGGAGATAAAGAATCCTTTCTTGTCATAGGAAAAGCCAAACAAACACGTGCTGTCAAAATTTAAACATTGAAGACACTTTTGGTATTTCCTGGAGGTTCAATAAAAAAGCATGGATGACCTCGATTATTTTCCAAGAATGGATTGATAATTTTAATTAAAAAATGGCAAAACAAATCGGCAAGTTATCCTGTTTACCCCTAACACGCTTTTTTCAACCCTTAAATCAGGGAATTGAAGAATTGTCAAAAACAAATAAATGTGTTAGATTCGTGTTCATGGTTAGCCAAGGCATGGACCAAGGTTACATCTGAAACTATTCAAAATTGTTTCAAAAAAGCAGGTTTTGACGACAGAGCGGAGGAAGAATTAGAAATGATATAGCTGAACCAATTGAACCTGAATCAGAATTTCTCGGATTCAACAAAAATCTCGAAATTTTCGAAGAATTAACAGACAATTGGGAGGAACATGTATTTTTGCCTCTTATAGCACGCCAGAACAAACTGCTTCTCTTTATGAAAGCTCATCATCTGACGGAGACGAACCAACTATTGTTGAAGATACACCATCTACACAATTGTTATCTTTTATTGAAGTGCAAAATAAATTGAAACAATTAAAGGATTATGCTAGCGTATAGGGTTTGGACGAAATGTTTTACCATTTGGAAAAATCTGAACAAAAATTAATTGAAACGGAAATCTCAACTTCGCATTTTTAAATGGTCCGAAAGGTGGTCCGATTAAAGAGGTTAAACTGTATATATATATATATATATATATATATATATATATATATATATATATATATATATATATATATACATATATATATATATATATATATATATATATATATACATATATATATATATATATATATATATATATATATATATATATATATATATATATATATATATATATATATATATATATATATATAATTTTATTTATTTATTTAGTTATGTATGTACTTGAGTCAGTCAGTTAGTATAACGTACATTGTTTTTATTACACATATGTACATATAAAAAACATAGCTACATATATACATACGTACAGAGAAGTATATTATGTACATATATTTATATTGTGTATATCCGTTTTTTGTTGTATTTCATTATTTTTGTTTTATTCTACGTACATATACATATTATTTATATATACTGCCGTATTAGTTTGAAACTTGGCATTTCAAGTGCTTTGTAAATAGACATTCCCTCAGTTTTGGACTACTGACAATTTCATATTAATAGGTTTGTATATGTGTGTATTGTATATATGTATATCTTCATATATATACATAGATATATTTATACTTATACGTATAATAGAATCAAAGAAAATGTTAAATAGACATAGAATCACACAAAAAGATAAAATGTCATTGTATATAATGTAATGTACATTTCGAATCTTTCAAACTTTCCATTTAATATAATTTAAATTAATTTTAATATGTATATAGATAGATATGTATATACACAGTAAATAGTGAATCATATATATGAAAAACTAAACCAATTTAAATTGTATAAAATTTAAAAATAATAAAATTTCTTTAATCTGAATTTAATTACATAAAATGAACATTAGTTTCGCATTAGCAACATTTTTTTTAAATGTTGTTTTGTAATAAAAGCAGATTAAAATGTCGATTTACATTGGGATGGGACAAAAAGAAAGAGAATACTTTTCTAATATAGAAATACCTTAGTTCTTAATTTCTGTAGGTATATAGTTATATAGACATACCTATTTTGTGTTTTCGTTTTCCCGATTACGATGAAACTCATAATTGTTGCTCAGTAACCAATAATAATGATGATACGTATATATAGTCATATATAGTGTGCACAATATGGGTATACATGGCAGCAGCAGAAAACGGAGATTTACTTTTGTTATCCCTATATATATTTAATAGAAATATGTGCGGAGTTTAGTTTCGTTAGTTGATCGATCGTTGGATGTTGTTATGGAAGGAAAACAGAAATATAAAATTTTGTTGTTTATAGGTTGTTTTTTAATCAATTATGTATATATTTATATTTTTCATGGCACGCGGCATTTCTTCGCCTACTTAAAATTGGCCAAAAGTTATAATTTTAAATATTTATGTATATACATATGTATGTATATATACGGTTCTAGCATTGTTAACACTTTTCAGTTTGAGAGATATATCTTGGTCAAACAAATAGCTGAATAGTTTAAAGTCGAAGTTCTATATAATGTTTTTGACCGATAAAATTACTCAAACTCTTATACAATTTAATCGTCGACGTTTAATCTTTATTACTATCATTCGAAAGAACAGTTATTGCCATTTATTTGTTAAAATATTGTTTTCTAAAAATTTTGCAACAAAAATTGGCTGCAACTGCGATTAAGATGGTCTATTCTGAAGGTCCAATTTTCAATGACGCGTTCGTACATTTCCAATACCTCAAGTGTAGCTGATTTATCCACGTAGACCTTGAACTTTACGTAGCTCCAAAGGGAAAAGTGCTTCGGCTTGCTCTTCAGTTTAAGTGGTCTCGATAGTCCGATTAAAACTTGGTCTAAGCGTACAAAACACATTCCTCACAGAAAGCTGATTTTCTTAATAAATCTGAACAATTTGTAGACACTGCGCCGAACTCTTCAACCACGTTGAAATGGCAAACCATATACTGAGTAAAAATACCAGGACAGTTTGAAACTACTCATGAAAAGAACAATTGAAAAATCATCTCTATAGATGAATCACCCTTTATAATGTGTATACTGTATAAATACAGTCCATATCCGATTAAATTTGAAATTTTTGAAGTCAAATTTATTATTATGGGCGTTATGCAGTCACCCTCGTCGCTATAGATAAACAAGGTATCAGACGAAAATATGCAACGATGCATTTTATTAAATTTACGAATTAACAGAAATTCAGGCTTGCTTCACAAAGTTGTACTGCAGTGCAGTACAATTTCACAAGATCAAGAGAAAACTATCGTTCATTTTATTGTATTATAAAGCAGTAAAACTTTTAACTTAGCTGTATGCTCACAATTGCATAAAACTAATAATTTATGTTTTATTTAGTTTGTATACGATGCTGCACTACATTAGTTTAATGGTGAAGAAAATGTATCTCTGTTATGTTAGCCGGCGGTGCAGATGTACAACTACAACCTTAGGGGAATTGCAATAAGAAAACAAAAATCAGAAATTTCATTACGTATTACCCCAATTTACCGGCACAAACAATTTTGTTTGAGTAAAACCGGACAGTCCGAAAAATCGAAAATTTTTTAAAAGAACTTTTTGAACCTTAGATTTCTAGAAAACGAGAATATTACTTAACGAGTACATTGCCGCTCATTGACATAATGGTAAAACAGCTACCAACAGTGAAACCATTACTTATGTTTTGTTCGTTTTACGACCAGTAGATAATTCTCTCTAAAAATTAAAAATTATCCCTACCCTTCCCTAGAAAGCCATCCTCACTCATTTTCCATGGTATTTAAACCCGGTTAATATGGAGGCAATATAGCAGCAATGGCACAGCTTCGTTTCTTACGCAGCCAGTAGTACATCTTGCTGTATGAAATGGGGCATTATTTTGCTGGTAAATTCATGGCAAAGAACCGAACAGCTCCTTAAATCTTGGAGAAGCCCCTTCCAAGATAGTTTTGTATAACGACTGCCCTAGTTCTCGCGCGAAGTCAAATAGAAAAAGTCAAGTTAATTGTTCTGTACTATATGTGAAATGGTTCCTCAAACTATTACGCTCTTTCCTTAAATCATATAAATGACACGACTTATGAGTATATTTTTTCCCGAAATCTTATCTCAGGAGTCTTTTTTAGCATGCAAACAAGTCAACTAGAAAGGAATACCAGACAAAATTATTATAAAAAGTAAAGTGTATGCTTTGGAAAGATAATCTGTACGTCCTATCAGTGTGTACTGTAAACGATTAATATTTTCAGAATTTTAATATTTGTGAAGGTCTTTGTTTGTTATACTTGTTTTAAGCTTTGGTAAAATCGGATAATTTTTAATGTTGCAAAATCGTAGGTATCGAGGGTATCGTTTAATCGGAGTTTCATTTAATCGGGCTAGACCCGTACATATAGTCTGTAAACCAAACAAATGTTTTATTTAATATTTGCTTTTCGCTAACAGGACGATTAAAATATAAAAAAACAATCTACGCAAAAAACAACTACATACATTCATATTTTGAATTCAATGGCGAGGAAAATATATATATTGAGGTGGAGCTCCATTGTTCTTAAAATGAAGAAGAGTCTCAACAACTTCTATATATTCCAATTACTTTGAGAAACTGAACAAATTCTTGCAACATATTCAAATATTTTATATGCACCACTCAATATACCAGCCCAGGCTACATGAATTAAGAAAAGATGAGCTAAAAATAGTGGTTTTGTATGTAAAACTGGACTTTTTATTCAATTTTTAACAAATATATTTTCAGACAAAACACTTTTTTTAAGTCCACCTTATTTAATTTGGTACCTCACTAGCCCATACATTTATTTATTTTCATCATTTTATTAGCGGTAATAGAGAAAATTTCGTAAAATAAAATGCCACCAGAATAAATATAATCTTATTAAAGAAGTTGACCTTGAAAAAACCCTCAAGGCACCGAGTGATATGAACTTTATTTATAAATTAAATTTGAATTACATATATTTTAATTCAACCGAGACGAAACTTATCGGTGTTCAGTTACAAAATTATCACGTGTCGAGGTTAATAAATATTTCCGGATCTATAGAAGAGATAATAAATTTAAAGCGAATATTTTAAATAATATTTAAGACAAATTTTAAATCTATCGAAAATCGTGTGAATTGAATTTCTAAAAATTCTGTTGAAACCGAAATTTATATTGATTGAGGGAAGCATGCAATTTATAAATGAATTTTATTTAATATGTACTATAAATAAAATTATTCCTAACGTTTAATTTATCGCCTGCTCATTTAAACACGTTCGTATCTAAATTATTTATCCAATAAAAATATTAGGTTATGTTTTTTTAACACATTTGTCAAAATTTATATACGGTTCCGACCGTGATAAATTTTTTTTGTTTTTTTGTGGTGAATAAATTTAATTTTGCTGTCAAAATTTTAATTTTTATCACTTTTTAACAACTTTTAATTGTTTCACACAGAGCCTTAGTGTCTAAATTGACTGTTCGAAAATTAATTAATGTCGAAAGTTGTTTTAGGTTATATATTTAGACTGTAGACCAATACTCGGATAAAAGTCGAATGATACACTTTAATTTAAACAGTAAATTCAATTCCTATTGACGATTGTAAAAGTAGGCTACGCTAAAAGAATGATTCATTTGAAGTTTGTGTTGTTGTTTTTGTACTCGAAATTAGGTGGCTGTGTGTTTTTAAACGTCAATGGATAGATAGATTTATTTTGGAAAAATTCCGCTACATGGAATCTGTGATACTCCAATCGTCAATCAAAAAGCAGGGTAAAGCAAATGCACAAAAGTAAATATTTGATGTTGAAGTTTTTAAATTTGTATTGATCTACACGGATTGAGTAAAAAAAGATGTATTTCAAGAAATCAAAAATAGCAAAAATTGTAATTTAGCGTGATCACATACTAAATCGAAAATAATTTTGTCAGATAAGTTGGATTGCTATTCAGTAGTAACAAATGCAAATTTTGGCTTCTGAATATTATTTAACTATTTTTTATTAATTTGGTTAGGAAAATTAAATCTATAAAATTGAAAAATATTCGAATTATCGAACAGAGCATATATAGAGTTTGGTCCAATTAAAAGATTAACAACTTATAAAATTTAATAAAAATGTTTTATTTTTATTTCAGGTTTACGAACTGGAACGAAGATTTAAACAACAAAAATATTTATCAGCACCTGAACGAGAACACTTAGCAAGTTTAATACATTTAACACCGACGCAGGTAAGTGCAATTAATAATTATAACAAATATAGTACGGAAATTCCTCTTCCTCTCCATACCCTGTTACAATATACATATATAAGTTAAGTCTACACTTATCGTTTAAACTAAAAAAAAGTTTTTTAGGACTATGTCTGCTTTATTTGAATATCAACTTATATCGAACTATTCTATATTTTTACTTTAGTTTATATAATAAAAAAATATGCAAGTGATAGATAGTATACGAGCATTTACATATATTTTGATGATTTGACTTAAATTATTTTATGCAAGTGTATCATGTTGTACACGCGCATTTGTAGCATTGATGATATGGCTGAATTTATTCCAGGCGTATAACTTGAACCTGTGCATTTTGATGATATAATTTCTTGATAACATGGCTCTATCTTGTTCTTAACTTCTCCCCCTTTGCGTCTCTGGGATTAAAAATCTAGTTGAATTGGTTGTATCGCCAGTGGTGTTGTTGTCTGATTTGTATATAGTATCTGTTGTAAGCCAAGCCATTTTCCTCCGTTTCTTGTATCCCAGTCGTGAAATGAAGATGATAATTGACATCGGAACTGTTGTTATGATTCCTATATCTTTTGCATTATTGTTTTGCAGAATTTGTGATGTTTTTATCTCATTGATGGTGAAGGTCCATCCTTTTATTTTCACTGTTTCATTTTGATACTGGTACAAGAAGTTTCCTTCCAGATGTTTATCTTAGCTTTTATGTGTTATCGTACCGTACCGTTGAAATTGTTTACAAATATGGTGTTCTCGTTTACACATTCAATTATTTATTTCTCGTTAAATAAGAACTCGCATCCTGCATTGAATCGTTTCATTCACTGGTTTATACAGTGGTCCTCTCTTAATTGTTGTATCTGGTTAAACCCACATATATGGTGACTTCTTTTCTATATTTGCATTTGTCAATCATGCCATATATATATACTTTATGTTGATTTATTAGAATTTCGTTATATTCTAAGTGAATCTGCTTATTGTTCCCATTGGTATAGATCATAGCTTCACGTGGTTAAATTTTTCTCCGTTTGTTTTTGGTATGGAGATGACGTATAGCTGGTTTCGCGTGTTCTATGGCTTCTATCTCATTATGATATAGTAAGGTTTCTACTTCACTCACTAATCGGCTAATTTCTTCTCTATCCAATAAATTTGAATTAATTATGCCTCCTTTGGCCAGTTGTACTGCTCTCACTATTTCTTTTACTTCTTCTTTTAATAACTGAAGGGGCTTTAACATTGTTTGTTGGAATCATTTGTACTTTTATCTAGGTGTAGTTGAATTTCGTTGTGCTGTTTGAGGATTTGTTGAATCTTTTGGGTAATGGCTTTGTTGTTCTTTATTATCCTATTTTGACTGTTGAGTATGGTATCACAGTCAGTTGAATCTGGTGAACCAGCGATCCATTTCCCAGCTGAGCCAATCCAATTTATTGAGCGCTTGGTCTTTTGTTTATGGTTCTGCTAGTAATTTATTGATTTCGTTAATCTGATATGTTAACTGTGCTTTAAAGATCCTAGGTGGGCTGAAGTCTTTTATTTGTGACTGTATTCTGGACAGGATCTCTTCGTAACAGCTGAGATCAAGGTGGTGGATTATCTTGAAATTTCCACTGGTTATGTTTCCATTTCCTTTTTTTTTATAGAAATTATTGGGGTGTTGTTTGTTTAAGGGGATTTGTGTATACTTCTTTCGCTGTTGGTAGGCACTGTAACTTTATTGTCTTTTGCTACAGTTTGCCTTCTGAATTTAGGTTTATTTTTGCCTTGGATTTGTTTTATGGTGGTGAATATTATTTCTCCAACTTCGTATGATTTTGACCCATTCTTCTTCACGGTCTCCCTTTGTAACTTTTGTTTCCGGCTATTTTTTATTCGTTCTATAAGGTCTTCGTTTATCTTTTCTTTACAGTCCACCAAGTTCTGGTAATTAATGCGTTGTATTCTTCTGAGCAATATGTCGCATGACTTTTTCCCGATAACTAAATGTATTGTGTTATTATACCTGTCCACTGCAATATTGAACAATTCCTTTATCGTAAAATCTTTCTATTCAGATTGGAGACATCTCAGTATTTCAATGTTGGTTAAGTGGACTCTATCAACTGTGCCATTTACTTCCCTTTTATTTGTTGGGGTTGAGTACACCTTTATCCCGATTGTTTTTATGTAGTTTGTTATGATGGGACTTATGACGCTTGGTACGTTGGTACGTCGGTTTTGGTGTTTCATGTAGTTTAGGCTTGTTTGGATGGCGATCGTATTTATTCTCATTGCAAGTTTCGCACTCTTTTGTGTATTTTTTTTATTATACTTGCCATCTGTGTGAAGTAGTACTCTTCGAGAATCTGCTGTTTATTTTCTTTCCAATTTCGACGAACTCTCCTGTGTTCTCACTCGATGATTCTGAATATGTTTTCTTCGTTTTTTATATCTTCCATTACTCTTCTGTGGTATTGTATCGCTGCTTCATGATAAAAAGGTGTTCACTTCCAATTTTAATCTTGATAAAGCATCTGCGACTTTGTTAATGATGCCTGGTTTATACACTATAGGTTTGGATAATTATTTGGTCGGTTCATGTGATCAACCTTCTTGGTTTTTATTGATTCAACTACCTCCATCGGTGTTGGTGGTTTTCGGTGTTGCGGCCTTTGTGGTATTCTCACGTCTTGTTGTTGTTGTTGATTTATACCGTATCCCATGTTCGTTTGCTGGAGGGATAATCTTGGAAGCGGTCTTGGTGCTTCCTGATGGCGTTTTATTTGTAAAAATTGGTTAACTGGGATTGTGACTCTGTTATCGAAGTTGTGTATTGACAGATTTGGGAAATTGGGATTTTGGATCTCCAAGCATGAGTAATACGCTTCAGGTAGAGTTATTTATATATACATACATATATATGTATATATATATATATATATATATATATATATATATATATATATATATATATATATATATGTATATATATGTATATATATATATATATATATATATATATATATATATATATATATATATATATATATAGTTTTTTTCAGTTCTGCATTTTGATTGGATAGGCTGCATTCATAATAATAACAAATGCGTTTCCTTTTCGACACGATACAAAAACTATAGCCATCAATTTATTTATATATAATATATAGTTCATTTTTATAATACATATGTGTATAAATGGGTTGGGGTATACGTGATTTCCAAAATAAAAAATTTAAAAAAAATAAAATTCCCTTTTGTTATAAAAATCCTATATGTTAAATTCACATATTTTTTAGGTAGACATAATATACAACGATTTGATTGTCAGTCCATTTACGATAAGAAACTACATAAAATTCTATATGTATATACGAGCATGACTATATATGTATATGATTTGTGTAATGTTGATTGCGAATGAAATACTCGTATACTCTTATACATATACATATATGTTTACAAAAAAAAAATTAAATTCTCAAAAGGGGTTGAATTGATGCAAACAAAACCTACCTACCTATAAAATATATATATAAGTAAATTTTAAAAAGCGTACACTAAATATATAAACCAGTATAAATCGGTATATTGGAAATAAATTTATATTTTAAATTAGGAATTCATGAATAATAATTTTATTTTTATTATTATTTCTTTTATTCATGAATTTTATATTTTATTTTTTTTCGTATATACATATTTAAGATATGATTTTTTTAAAAGTTTTATTATTTCGATTTGATTTTCAAGTTGAACTTTTAAAAATGATTCATATTTTTTTTAATGCTATTTTTGATTTGAATGCTGGTGTTTTTTTTATTGTAGTTGGATGAAAATCTATAATCGTGCATTGACAACAATCGTTTGTTCGATTTATATATAGTTATTGTTAAACTAGTTTTGGGAAATAAAGTTCGTATTTAAATTGAAATATGCTGCAGTCAGTATAGTTTGATCAAACCTCTACTCTCTACTGACAAAAGTTGTACAAATTAAATTTTTTAAATAAATAAAGGAGCATACCTTATACAAAAATATACAGTTGTTAAAAGTGTTATTTTTCCAAATTGAAAATTAATTCTTGTCCTTGGACATCTTATAACTTATGGAAACTAACAATTCTTTATCAGCATTTGATAAATAAGCCAAATTTTTTCTATGACTATCAATATGGATATAGGAAAAGTGCGGGAACAGCTTTGGTGAATTAAATAATTTGATTTGTACTTTATCAGTTAAAAAAAAATTAGGGTGTTATTTTTGTTTGTTCCATGACAACCAATGATATACCATATACGTACCAAACAAAATTATTATTATTTTTCCGGTATTTAATTTATTGTTTCAGTATGTCTTAAATCAAAAATCGGTAAAGATTAATAAAAATTGGCTATTATGAACTAAAACAACGCCCTAATTTTTATTTTAATCCATTTTTAATTCAATATACATGTATGTATATATTTTTATATGATCTAATTTTAATTTACAAATATTATCAACATATCAAAATTTAAAATATTTTTAAATTTTCTTTTTCAGTTTGTTTACGATTTTAATTGGTAGCTCTTTATCTATAATTTCAAATCATTTTTTATAATGCAGGCGTTTTAATCTGAAACTACCGTCTGAGAAGCTTTTACGGATTTTCTTACTAAACTTATTTTTTAGTTACTAAATCGTTATACCTGAATAAGACGGAATTTAATTTAATTTAAATATTGTCATTAAGTATTACTAATTATTACAGAAAAAATTAAATATTAAATAAAATTTCAAAATTTCAAGCAATTTATTTAATAAATAGTTCAATAATTTACTTGTATGTACATATGTGCATTTATAAAAAAATTGCAACAAAAAATTCAATATAATCTGTAATTTGATTGAACATAAAATTCTTTGGAGCTGATCCTAGAGATTTTGCCAACTGGCTATATTGATGGCGTGATAGAATGTATCTTCCCCATCATGAAAAAAACTACAAACGATTTGATTATGTTCTAAATCAATTAGACTCCGCAGAAAGTGATTCTCATATTACAAGAGGCAGCGAAGGCATTGGATATGAAAAACAATAAGGTTTCATTATAGACTCCGCAGAAAGTGATTCTCATATTACAAGAGGTATGATGCTAATCTAGATTAAATACCTGAACATAATATAAATGATATTAAAGTAAGTGACTCGTTAATATAAAATTAGTTTTTATAAAGTAACTTTCGAATATATCTCTGCATTAAATGTTGTCAATAATTCGTCAACGCCAATCGTAATTGATGTACCTCTTGACCAATTATAGTTATTGATAAGAATAAGGTATCCAACTTAGGTAATTCTTCGGTTAAAGCTCACGTAACGCTTAAACATGAACAATGGGTTTTTCGGAAGAACTGCCAATCGTCTGTGAAAGCCCATGGGCATTGGGAAATTTTTGAAAAAGTATTGGAAATGTTCTGACCACTGCAAGAATTCTAGGTTTGATAAGTTTCGCGAGCATAATCAAAATTAAAACTTTAGCGAAATGTAAGTATAAATTGCATTTACAAAAGTTTAAATTTGTTATCCTTAATCTGCAACAAAATAAATTTGTTGACGAACACTTATTTAGTGATGGTGTATTGTTTAAAAAAATACTTTAAGAAAAGCTCGATCCGAACGTAAATTGCTGTTTGACGTGATTCAAGGCTGTGAAGTGATGGATGGCATTCGTCGACTTAGCAAACAGAAAAAAAAATTTTTGCAGATAACAATTTCCAAGATAAAAATTAAATATATTGGGATGATTTTGTGTTGTTTACTTCTAAAAAATATATGGCATTTTTACCATTATGGGCGACAGTTTAAAAAAAAAATTAAATCTACACAAACAGCGTTTAATTCATTGATCAGAGCCATTTTAACTTAATTAAACATAGATTACCATCGCAAAGACACTTGAAATTGGGGAGATTTATAGATGAGATGCAGGAAATAAACTCTGTAATACTTAAATCATGTAGACTTACAGCACCGCAAGATAATAATAAACGAAAATCTCGCAATGTGTCAAAATATAACCCAGATAGTCCTCACATATATAGAAGTTTGGCGAAAAAAGAAAACAAATACGAAATGTCCAAAATACTCTAGAAATGTTGGTTGGTTTTGATATACAAATTTTGAAATTCAGGTTTCACGAAAATTTTAAAACGGCAATAACTAATAATTGTTATAGCTCCTTTTCAAATATGAAGTTTTTGACTTCAGATCAGAGATTGTCTATATGCATCAATAAGTTTGAAATCGACTGAAAATGATTTATGTTTAGACCCTTATGAAATGCTTAAAATCGGGAATAAAAACACAATTATAGAGCGTATGATCAAATAAAACGAGCTGGAACTATGCCGCAACAAGACCATTTTAATTTTACCTAGATGTCAAAATAGCCACTGGCAAATTTCCGTAATAAATTATAATAATAAAACAATTTTAACCTTCGACCCATTGAATCTAGAAAGGATTCAAAAGGAATTATTGGAAAGTGCAAGAAATTTTGCTTTTGATTTGGACAAATTTTATGAAAGGCCAATTACAAAATTATCGGTGACGTTTTTTAGAATGAACCAGCCAACTCCTATCACATCTTCTACGTGGCCAATTGCAAAAATCTCTAGCTCCACAGAATTTTATGTTTAACCAAATTTGTAGTTTAGTATTTGGGAGGTATTTTGTCATGATGTGGAAGATCCATTCTATCACGCCGCCAATATGGCAAATTGCCAAAACCTCTAGGATCAACTCCACAGAATTTGATGCTTAACAAAATTTGTAGTTTGGTATGGGATATGATTTATGAACCAAGTTGTAAGACCCTGACGATCCACTAAATTTTAGATGATATTTAATCATGATGGAGAAGATCCATTCTATCACGCCGCCAATATGGCCAATTGGCAAAATGTCTAGGATCAGCTCCACAGAATTTTAAGTTTAACCAAATTTGCAGTTTGGTATGGGATATGATTTATGAACCAAGTTGTAAGACCCTGACGACCCGCTAAAACATGGGGGATATTTTATCATAATGGAGAAGATCCATTCTATCACATCACCAATATGGCCAATTGGCAAAATCTCTAGGATCAGCTCCACAGAATTTTAAGTTTAATCAAATTACAGAATATATTAAATTTTTTGTTACAATTTTTTTATAAGTTAATTCCGTCTTATCCAGGTATAAAAATTTACTTTTTAGTAAGAAAATTCGTAAAAATTTCTCAGACGGTGAAACTAAAGGATGTATTATTCGAATCTCTATTCCAACATTTTTTTTATTAACTTATTCTGAACATTATCTTCCAAGTTAGGTTCGAAGTTAGGTTTTAAAATACCTGCTTTCAAGATTACGGTTTTGAAAATCCATTCTCATGTGTATAAATTTAGATATACTTTCCAAAACTTCAAACGAGTCCATTACAAAAATTAAAATTTGTTTAAATGTATATAATCCAATCCACTCTCCATTTGAATGGAGGTTCACTCACAAATTTTTTTTTTTTAAATTTGACTTTAAAATCAATTTTATTCTCTAAATTATTCTTAAGTCATTTTTACGAGTATTTAAATTTATTCATTCATCTGATCTATAGAGTATTTCAGAATATAAGAATTTGCAGCTAAATAAAAGTTAATCCCTTATACATATACATATATAAAAATTCAAATAAGTTTAGAATTTTTTATGAATGAATGAAAATCCCTTAAACAACTTTTTTAAAGGAAGTTAATGTAATTATGACTGAATGTTTACATTACCGATTAGGTGGATTAACTTGCCTTTAGAATAGATGAATTACAATTGCTTACAATATATTACAAAGGCCACCACAGGTGGGCGGATTTTTTGCAAAATTTTATTATACCTGAAAATTATGAAAGATAAACATTATCCTTTGTTCCTTTCTATATATATTTAAAAAAAAAAAATTATATTAATATTTGTATGTGTTAAGTGAATTTCCAGTGGTTAGTGCGGTTACCTTTTCCCACGCAAAAATATTTACTTGTGGTATTTTCGACTTAGTTATGTTGTTGTTGTTGTTAGATTATTAGATTAAAGAATAAAATAAAATATTTTTGGTACTAAACATTTTTTTTTTATAAACATAACGCTCAAATTTTAATTTGATTTTCCAAAAATCATAAAGATTTCGCAGCTACCCTGCTGTTATCAAACTCCCGAATGATAATTTTTGTTATTTTAAGGGGTATATTGCTTCTGAATTGTTAA
This sequence comes from Tipula unca, assembly GCA_951394425.1. Taxonomy (NCBI): domain Eukaryota; kingdom Metazoa; phylum Arthropoda; class Insecta; order Diptera; family Tipulidae; genus Tipula; species Tipula unca. Next base: position 57,140,065 of record OX596381.1, read on the forward strand.
AAAATAGTTCTTCACATTTATATATATAATGTAGAAATAAGGGTGCGGATTTGTATTTTGATTGTTAATATAACATAGATGTATGTATTTTTTGTTATGTGTCGAAATCATACCTATTATTGTGACTTGGAAAAAAAAAATTCAAACCCTCCGGGCGTAATTCTCGAGGTTTTTGTGTTTGTTGTTGTTATATTTAACCTATTGTACTGTTGTTTCATGCATCATTTACTCGTTGATGATCTTCTTTTCCTGTTGGTATAACCTCTTTCAATCTCCCTTTAAATCAAATAGCAGATTGTAAACGCATCGATAATAATTGTTTTTCAAAAAGTATTAAAATCGGTTTTGCTAAAGAAAGAAATTTATGTTCGTGTTATTTTTGGAGAGCCTATATATATGTATATAGCACAAAAGAATGTAGACTGGTTGATTACTGGTACGGCGTTTTTTTTGTGCGTTACTATATTGTTGTTGATTTTGAAGCGGTTTTTTGTTAAAATTAATCTAAATATGGTTTTAACACCAACAACATGGACCATAAGTAACCAATTGAAATGATAGCCATTAACTACACTAGATTTTATCAGTGATTAATATCAGAATAATCCAACACTATTTTTGTGTTTTTAATAGTTCCTAAATATAAAATTAAAATCAGCCGACGTTCAATGTACAATTTAACGCCCTTCATAAACAAACAAACAAATAAACAAGCAAACCATAAAATACATTTTTTTTTTGGATGGAATACGGTTTATCCAAAAATAATGATAAATGAAAATTTATTAAAAATAATAAATTCTAAATAATAATAATAATAATAATAAAATAATAAACGCGTGTTTGGGATAACGGAGATATAAAAAAAAAAGAAATATTAAAAATGAATTATGCCATGTTTAAAAAGTAAATATAAATGTGTGTATAAGCATTACAAATTTGTTTTGGCTACTGTTTATTAGACCTGTCAAAAACATAAATTATTAATTTATTAAATCTCTAAAAATATTTTAATTCTTTTTATTTGTATACATACATATGTGATTTGACGTTTGCTATGTCATGTGTTAATTAGTATGGCATTGTATGTACATACATACATATATTGGTATTCAGCGCAAATAATTAATTTATCAAAATAATGTTTTTTAATCTGGCTTTTGTTGCACGAGGTATACAGTCAGTCAGTAACAGTAAACGCAGGAAATTCCCATTGTGGCCTTGTTACACAGATTAATTATTATTAATAAAACGAAACAAAAGAACAACAATTTTGTTGTTTTAGCAAATTCTGTTAAAAATAATATTAAAGTTTATTTATTATTATTATTTTTAATCTATAAAATAAATAAATATAAAATTATTCTGGGACTAAATTGTATATAAATAAAAGGGTTTGATGGTACACGACGAGATGTATCTCTGTTTATGTACATAGATAAAATTTTAATGTTGATTTTTGGAAATATTCAAAATATTTTGTTATTAAATTATTTTTTGAAGATGGTTGTTGTTTGTTTATTTATTTTAACCAGTTTTCCTCTAGTGACTCAGGCACGTATATGTACATATAGCAAACTAAATATGTGTATTTAATTCATATGGATTATAGAAAAGTTGTAATTAAAGTGCATTAAGTTAAATTTATTGTTATAGAAATTGGACATACCTAGTTGACTTTTATTCTGATAATTGGTGTCATTAATTGGAATTGGTTGACTATGTTTTTCGAAATCTATATTTTTTATTTATTTATTTGACAATTCCACAATTTTCATAGTTACTTCAGTCTAATTGACGATGTGACAATTAATCAAACAAATAAATCATAAAAGTTTTAAACCGGAACTTAAAATTATTAAATTTATGTTTTTAAAATTTAGAATAATTTGTCCAAAAATAAAAATTCAATAATATTCATTACAATTTCGAAGTTATATAGATAGAATTAGCTTGTATAGTTTAGAAATGTTTGTATACTGAATAAACCAGATAATATTTTAATTTTAAAATCTATAAAATGTGGACTAGGCGTATAAAAGAGATTTATTTCAGGAATAAAATAGAAAACCATCTTTTATTGTTACTGCCACCAAAATTAATTACCTATACTTTAAATGAGCTTTTAACAATAATTAATAAATTATTTTTCGGAATAACGGTATACGAATTGTTTGTAAAAAATTATAATTCAAAATTCAATAAATAATTATTAAGAAAATTAAGAGTGATTTCGTATAAATTTAAAAATTTAATAATTGGCTTTAAAAATTTAATAAGTTTGAGCGTAATTTTTAGTTTTCCAATAAGGGGTTTCATTTTGATATTAAAAAAAATTATTATTTTTTCAATGTAAGTTCAGTGTAAAAAGGAAGGTATAATGACATTAACATTTAAAAACGATATCACCCAAATGGCCGCCATTTCTACGCTTGCAGCACCATATCCTTTTCATAAAATTTGTCATGACCAATTCGCACATTTGCGGTTGTCTGTCCTCGATAACTTAACGAATTTCATCTTTAAGGTCTTGAATCGATTGTGGAGCATTGGCATAGACCTTATCTTTCACGTGGCCCCAAAGAAAAAAGTCTAAATGTGTTATATCACAAGATCTCGGTGGTCAATTGTGATCATCTCTTCGAGCGAGAAATAACACGGTCAGGAAACTTGTCTTGCAAAATTGCGATTGTTTCGTTACTTGTGTGGCACGTAGCGCCATCTTGCTGAAAATAAACGTCGTCCGCATCAATATCTTCCAATTCCGCCCATAAAAATTATTAATCATAGCTCGGTAGCGCAATCCATTCACCATAACAGTTGAAAAGGTAGCGAGGTGAAAATGGGCCTCATCTCTGAAGATGATTTTTCGATGAAAATTCGGATCATTTTGATGCATTTGAAGGACCCAATCAGCGAAGATACGACGTTTATGGTGATTGACCGGCTTGAGTTCTTGTGTTAACTGAACTTTAAAAGCCTTAAGACCTATAAGTCTTTATGCAAAATACGGTGTAATGTCGTTTGTGGAATGTCTAATTCCAAATATCGACGAGGAATCGACAAACCTGGGTTTTCTTCAACACTACGGGGTACAGCAGCAATATTCTCAGTTGTTCTAGAGCGACGCATACGATTTCGATTCTTCACAACACTAACTTGTCCCATTAGCTCAAATTGTTCCACCAGTTTCACTATTGCCGACCGAGAAGGTGCTTCACGACGACCAAAAAGTGATTTAGTTTTGCGAAATGTGACTGCAAAATTTTCACCATTTTTGATGTGAATTTTAACAATTTCAATGCGTTGTTGAAGCGTGTATCGTACCATTTTTAGTAATGGCGTAGTTTTTACTTGTCAAATGTCAAAAGATGACAGCTTCAAAGTTGACAACTGCCCAAATAGCAGGCTATTGAAAATGAAACCTCTTATATTAGAACGTTTTTAATTTGTAGAATTTAGAAATTAAAAAATTTAAAATGGAATTTAAGGATTTCGATAGACAATTTATTCTGTTGAATTCTTCTTTTGCGTTAATTCAACTTGTTCAGCAGAATTCTGTAATCTGAGTTTTTATATATAACTCCAATGCAACCTAGCCCAAGACCTTGTTGAACCTGGAATACAGTGAAAATCTAGTGTATATAGAGGATGAGAAAAATAGGAGATTGTATGGAAACATTGGCACTTCTTCAAAGCCTTGAGTACATTTGTCAAACCATAGTGCAGTGCCACTTTGGACATGTTACTTAGACTTTCATGCATGAATAAATATATGTTAAGACCGTGTATAAGAACAATCTAGTATTTCATAACTATTAAGTATTTTTTCATCTACAAGTTTATTAATTATATCTTTGTTTCCTAGAAATAATATACCGGGTGTTTTTTTTAAACTGAGACGATCAAATATCTCGAAAAATAGCCACTCTACGGAAAAAATGTCCATAATCAAAATTTAATCATACCGCGGGGGAAATACATTAGTGCAAAAAAAAAAGTCCCCCCACCCCCGCTTTGTAGGTGGGGCGGGGGTAACTTTTAAACTAAGATAGGAAGCCATATTTTTTATTGCAGATACAGATTCTACGACTAAAAGTACGTATGATTTGAATAAAATATTTTGTTCGGTTCATGATAGATGGCGTTGCAATCGACGAAATTCAATTTTTTCAATTTCTCCTTCTTAGAACACACGCATTCGATTCTGCAATACGTTTGAAATAAAAAACATCACGTTTTCATTGGAAATACTCGAAATTCGTCATCAAAACAATTTATTCAGTTTTGTAAATCTAAATAAGTGTTCAAAATGATGGCCTGAATTTTGTATTTTTGAAATTTAATAATAAAACTTGAAATTAATTTTGAACACTTATTTAGATTTACAAAACTGAATAAATTGTTTTGATGACGAATTTCGAGTATTTCCAATGAAAACGTGATGTTTTTTATTTCAAACGTATTGCAGAATCGAATGCGTGTGTTCTAAGAAGGAGAAATTGAAAAAATTGAATTTCGTCGATTGCAACGCCATCTATCATGAACCGAACAAAATATTTTATTCAAATCATACGTACTTTTAGTCGTAGAATCCGTATCTGCAATAAAAAATATGGCTTCCTATCTTAGTGAAAAAAGTTACCCCCGCCCCACCTACAAAGCGGGGGTGGGGGGACTTTTTTTTTTGCACTAATGTATTTCCCCCGCGGTATGATTAAATTTTAATTATGGACATTTTTTCCGTAGAGTGGCTAGTTTTCGAGATATTTGATCGTCTCAGTTTAAAAAAAACACCCGGTATAGTATACATATAAAGCGATACACATTACCGCAGATAAAGATCATATTTAAATATCATGTATTTGTTGCTACTGCTCTTTGGATTCTAACAACAGTACAACTCAACAGTACTGAATTGGGTAACGCGATCGGTATTCAACTACACTTTTTTATCAGCTTCTGAATGATTCATTACATTTTTTATATAAGTCTAACAACGTCATTTTGATAGGCAACCTTAACGCAAAAGTAGGCAGTGCATAGTTCTTCAAAATCATCATGAACTATAGGTGATAAAAAAAAGTTGCTTGTTGTGCTTATATCTATCGGATACCCTATAGAGAGATTTTCAACTTTCGCCTTCTTCAGAAAACTTGGACTATCCAGATGACACCTGTTTGTTTCCACTATCGTTGGGCGACATGATTCGCAAATTAAACTCTCTCAAATTCGACCCTATATAGATATGTACGAGTTTAAAGTGGCGCGAGTGATTATCGATTGATGACCAACATATGTATAGAACAGGTTGAAAAATTTTGTTAGCTGGGAAGATTGATGACAAAACCATCCTGTCACTTAGGGACCGCATTACCAGTAAATTTCGGATGAAAAGGACGGTGGTGCTGCTAAATATTTAAAATTAAATTAAACACAGCATCATTAGATGATAAACCGATTGATCAATAAAATATTTCGTGCTCACGTACGACATTGTTGAAATATAATTAAAATCTATAAAAAGTAACAATGTTTCACCGACCAAAATTGATAAAATACCGAAGAAACCTGTCACAGAACAGGGGAAAAAATTGTATTCATCTTATAAATTGCAATTCCAACACGCGCAACAGCCTGCTAGATAAGATATTTTTTTTAGAAAAGGAAATTGGCATTAATAAAAATGCGATACCCGCATTTAATCGGTGAATCTATAGAAGTTCATATGATAAATCATATTACTGACTGTTGGGATTATGCGAATGAACTGTCCATTAGAACATATGTACATAGTTAAAATCTAAATTATATTTTTGAATAAAAGAATCAAATACTGGGCTATTCTGAATTCTGATCCTATAAGTTTTGTGCACCACTCCATAAAATGGCGAACAGGTAATTCAAAGGACATATATACATTATGGTAGGTACTTGTATATTTAATAAATTCTTAATAACAAAACTCATGTTAACTCTGTTAACTGCTATAAATGTTACGTTTATGCTTCAGATTTGGTAATAAGAAATTTATCATCAGATTCAACTATAAATTTGACTATACCCTGAACTGACTTTACTATGAAAGCGCACGGATGCAACTGGTATTCAATTATTTTACCATTTATCTGTAAATGAAAATTTTGGCAAATTTACGGTCCCTTCTGCGATCACATATCTCTGAGTAGAAATTATTCCCGTCAAAGAGCTCATATACATTTTATACATCTACCAAAAATCCGTCTCGCAATATTTCTCCCACGGGTATTTTCGGTGTCCTTTTATTATATCTATATAATTTTTAATATCCCAATCCTATTACTATTTTCTCCATATCATAGCCATTTGAGAATTGAATTGAACTTTAAAAAAGTAAGTCCATTAAAATATTTTTAAAAATTTTGAATCAATAATTTTACTAGATTTTTGAAATTAAACCAGTTTCAGAGCTCTAGTTACATTCCGAATGGTATACATATAATTCAAAATTAACAATTATCAAAATTAGATTTTAGCTTGAATTGAGTAAAGTTTGAACGAAAGCTGAAATCAGTTTGATACACTTAAAGTCATTTAAAATGCCTAATCTAATTAAATTATCTTCAACGCTATTCACATTTGAAACCTCAAATTTAAATGAAACTACACGATGCATACTCTATTGACTAATGCCAAGCCTATTGATGAACTAAAAATTACTGACGGATTTGAGATACCTTCTACTTCGACAAATTTTAAATTAATTAATTTAAAAATAATTTAATCTAACCCATCAGAAACCCATTTCTAATTATGTATACTCAAATCTGAATTTCCTTGTGATTCGACCTTGTATGATCTTGATGAACAAGAAGAATCAATTTTTGTCAAATTCTGCAAATATACATATATAATATATTATATATAATATTTGCTGAACGTCGTTAGCATTTATATATATATATAAGTATAGTCCAAAAATAACATTTAATGATTGAAAATGCCTATATACAACGGTATATTTACCTACTTCCAAAAAAAACCGATGTGATTAAATTGATCTGACACGGTCATTTGAAGTATGCGCGCATACCAAAACAGTGACTCTCAATTTTTGGAATCGACACACAATTTAACTGTAGCATAGACAATATATGTATATACGCCAAAAACCAATAGTCATGGTTTTTATTCAATTTAACTAGAGAATTTTTATATTTTTTCAACTATTAACAACTTTACCCGTCGGATTATGGAATTAAAAATATTTATAAATTATTATTGTATAAATTGATCAATCCCATATTACAATGTACATTCATTTTTATGGATTAAAACTTCCCATTTAATATCGGCATAATGCTTAAAAAGTGGTGTAACATATATTTCTCTATATATATGTATTTAGTATATATATATATATATACATATAATATGTATAATTCAACTTCAAAAAGTAACATATTTTTTTTGTTCATTTTTTAAGTGGTTTACCATTGTTACTTTCTTTTTTAAAAGGCTTATGTTAATGATAAAATATGTATAACAATAAAAAACGAAAATGGGAATAAGTTTGCAGTTCAGAAAGCAGAAATCGACCTCATCATCAGTTATAATAATCATATATATAGTAAGATTCTATGAACTGTGTTAATTTCATTTTTTACTAATATTCTATATTTTATAAATGTATGTATATCAAAAAAAAAAAATTTTTTTAACGTACTCATATGTACGAATATAAATAAAATATAATAAAAAATGGCGAATGGCATCAAGTACCCTTAAACATCTGGTCTCAAATATTTTTCTACATACACATCGCATATATATGTATAACAATAATAATGTACGTACCAGTATATAACGTACAATAAAATATCCCAAATTTATATTATTTTTATTTTTTATATTTGTCTAACAATTTATTGTTTATTCTCATTGAGTTTCCCCAAGTTTTCCAGCGTACTAAAAAAATAAATAGTATTGTTCATACATTTATATACTCGCATATATTGAATAGTAAATTATTTTGACACTATTATTTTGAATAAACTAGAGAGGTGGCATTAATAAGCTCTCTGATTTACATCCTAACGATCAAATAAATTATATGCATCTAAAACTACATAATAATTATATTACATAATAGGATTAAATTTTATTTCGATTAGCTTGGAGCTTTATTAGATATTTGTTTTTACATTTTAATTAAAATTAAGTGGATTAAAATTCGTAACAAAAAGGAATTGATTTTTTTTTTGTGTTGTTTTTCTAAATTTATTATGTTTTATGAATAAAATTATAATTACTTCAAGTGGCAATTTTCCAACTCTATATAAGGATTCCTTCAATAAAAAAAACTATACAATTGTATGTAATGGTTTTTTAACACTATATAAAGTTATAATTTTTTTTAAAAATGTAATTGAATTAATGGAGACTAAATTTTAACACAGGTGTTATATGGTTGATATATAGATACATAATTTTCAGTTCCGTTGTTTTTATTGGTCGACACATTAAGACCCGATTGTATGCACATTTAAATTAAATAACCATTTAATTATAAATAAATGACATAGCGAATTTAGAGATAAATTATAAAGGATCGACAAGTAGAGAATAATTATTGTGTGTAAAACATCTGATGTGACGTCTAGAAATTAGATTTGAAAATAAATTTTCAAAATTATTTTTTTCAATTCTTTGAGTTATACAATAAAACACTTTTTTCCAATTTTAAAAATAATTTAAAATTTTTTGATAGAAATGTAATACATAATCATATATAAATTTTTCTAAATTTTATAACACAAATTTGTCTAAATAAAAGGATTCTGTTAAAAACAAATTCTTATAAATTCCAAGATTTCATTTGAAATGTTTAAAATTTCGAAAATTAGAAAATATTTAAATTTATGAAAAATTAATTTTTAAAATTTGTCTTGAACATTTTATGAACTCTTTGAATTTGAACCGTTCTTCTTAAAAAAATGTAGCTTCTTATAAATTCCAAATTATAAAGGATCTTAATACCATAATTTTAAAACTCCAATAAATATAAAACTTCTGTATAAATAATAAATTTAAGACAAAATAAATTTTGAGAAATTAAAAAATATTCTTAGTTACATATTTCAAATCTGTAAATGAAATGTTAAAAATAAAGAAGTTGTTTAAATTTGGCACTAAATTTTGAATGTTTAAGAACACAAATTAAGAAATTGAAATCAATTTAAATTCCATAATCTATAAAATTGTGTAAAAAAATTAATTAATCTCAAAATCTATTTAAAATTAAAAATTTGGAAACTCTTAAAAATATTTAAACAATTCGAAATGTTCAAATTCATAAAAAATAAATTTAAAATTGTTGAAATTTTGTAAATAAAAATGGTTAAAGCTTGGTTTAAATTCAAAAATAGCATAAAGAAATGTTAATATGAGTTCTTAAAATCCTATTATTCCAATTAAAAAATCGAATTCATCATCAATAGCCAATAAGCAGATGGTAAAGAAATTTTAAACTTAGAAATTGTTAAATTCTTAAAATTTTAGCTATTTAAAAATGGAAATTTTTTAACAAATAATAGTTCCATAAAATTTGATGTTTCAGATTAACATTTTATTATTTTAAAAATAGGTTATAAATTCTAAAAATTCACATACGTTTGTAATATAATAAGATAATTTTGGAAAATTTTAAAATTTCTTAAAATTACCGTATATATTCCTAAATATATTGATTTGAATGCTTTCGATGAAATATTTGGAATTATTATTTTAATAAAAACCGATTTTAAATTTTAAATTCTTAAAATTAATTTTGTTCTGTAAAATGTAAAATACTTTATAATATTAATATTCAAGTTTAATTTCACTCCAATAAAGCTTTCAATTAAGACTTCAACGCTCGATCTTAAAATATTATTTTTTTGATTTATTTATTGTATCTTCTCTTTTTTGATTTATTACATATATAGGATTAAAACTAAGATATAAAAAGTATTTAATTGTTTTAAAATAAAAATTAAACAATAAAACAAGCTTATGATTTAAATACAAATATTATGTCATGCTGTGGTGAAATCATCTTATCAGTTTCTTATCCGATAAAACTTTTGTTTCTTTATCCTTAAAAAAAATTAATGAGAATTAGGAAATATCTGTGATCACAAAGGATCAGAATCGATATTACCACCGAGAGTAATATACTAAAATTAAAGAAGCAGTGGTGAAGCTTCTATAAAATCCATTTAAAAATACAATTCTAAGATCGACAGAATTTAAAATTATTCAGTTTTAAATTTCAATCAATAAAATTTAATTTCAATTATAACTAAAAACGTAATAGGAATGTGGTTTCATTTCAAAGTGTGAAAGAGAGTTTCAATATCATTTACTTCCATTAGCCATGATTTAACTTAATACCCTTGAAAAAGGTCCAATAAACAGGAATTTATTTTAAACTATCTGATAGCTGATTATACATTTTAGGTGCCGCAGAGCTAAAAAAATGTTTAAAATGCTCCTTTCTTGGTGGTGAGTAATTAACGTGGTTTGCATTACGTAATGTATAGTTACGTTACTTTTAAATTCCTGTGGCCACTACGTAAAAAGAAAATTTTTAAAACTTTACATTTTTAAACGTATAAATATCTTAACGGAAGAATGTTTAAATTTCTAAATAAAGGTAGGGTAAAAGTTAAACGTGGTTTGGAACATATCGTTTTCACTATAAGATTTTGTGCAACTATTAGGGCCTTCAAATTGGAATAGTAAATTCTACCACAAGAAGTTAAACCATTCTGAAGTTATGACTGCACAATGCCAAAATACACCGATCTAAGTACGGGTTCAGGACAAATATCACGTAGAAAGTATTATCGATCGTGACTCCTAAGTATTTAAACGACTCAACTACATCTAAAACTTTACAATAGTCTGAACATGTAACACTATTATTTAAATAGTCTGAGGAATGATATACATCATCAGTTGGACTGAGAACCATGTAGTGCAGGTCAAACCAGCGTCTTGAATTCGAAGATCATTATTAATCTTCTGGACATTAGTATCACTATTCCTGGAGCTATATACTATCCCTATACATCATCCGCAAAGCCAACCGAATGCCCATCTATACTTTAGTTCGAAAAAAGAATTAATATAATTTTGTTTGTGAGCTCTAGCAAACCATCTTCAGAATTTTTACCAACTCTTAAACCAAATTGGCTAGTTGAAAAAAAATTGAATTTTGCTTAAAATGACAGTAATCTTTTCTTAATAATTTTAAAATAGTTTAGAGAAAACGGAAACCAGAGAAATTGGTCGATAGCTACTCAAACTAAGTGTATCTCCCTTTTTATGTAGTTGTATGGCCAGAGCTTTCTTTAAGACATCAGGAAAAACACAGATTAAAAACTAAGATTAAAAATATAACTAAAAACAGATGAAATAAGCGGTCCAACATATTTGATCAGAGAGTTACTTATATGTTATCATATCCACATGCTAATGAATTATTTTACGAATTAATGGTACCAAGTGCCTCACAGCTATCAGTTGGATTAAAGAAAAAAGTTTTCTATTGTGTCTTTTTGAATAAATACTGGGATTCTTCTAATGTCATTGGATTTGCACACGAAATAGTATCTTTAAGATTTCAGCAATGTTGGCAAAATATTTATATTCAATAATAACTATTTCCATTTAAAAGTTCATCTAAAAATCGCGTTTGAGATTTCACATCTTTTTTACAGTTATTAAAACGTTAGAAATAATACAGTTCTTTTACTATAGGAGTTACTTCACTTATTTTACTCTCTAACTTCTTTATTCTATCAATTAATTTAATATTTCTGGGATTAATCAAGTTAATCGTTTTGGACAAAGAAATCGTAATCCAAGGGCGAATTTTTTTAGTTTTTTGCTTGTGGGAATGTTGAACTATATAGATATAGAACAGTGTGTAATGTGAGTTGACGAAATATGAAGAAAACTGTTGTACCCTTCATTTGGATTTTTTTGCATGAAACTCAACGTGTGATTTAACTAAGACTGATCGCAATCACTTGCCTAGAATGAATATTAGTTAATAGTTAGTCTATTCGATTTTTTTAAGGTTATTTTTTGTGATTTCAAGCGACAACATACAATGGTCAAAAATAAAAATTAAAATTGGGCGAATTACTCCAGCACTCAATGCCACTAATGGGCACACGGTGCAAGGCCCACGGTGCAAGATTGATACAATGGTCAGATAATTTATAATCTAAAACCTCCGCAGTTGTAACCATCAGGTTAGAGTTAATATTAGATCAATAGTGGCCGAAGTAGTATCAGTAACTCTAGTGAATCTTGGACTAGCGAAGTCAACCCAAAGGAAGATATCATTTGAAGATATCCACTAACATTAGGATTTGTAAGATTACACTCTGAAATACCAATATTTAAATCACCCATAATTAATAAGATTTTTATTTCTGATACCATTAAGTTAAGTCGAAAATTCATCAACAAACTCCAACATTGAACAAAACTGAAAACGACATACGCCAACCACACAAAAACTCAGAGTCGATTAAAATATTTAACCTCAAAACGTTAGCAGTTTTTAATGTTTTAGTAACAAAATTGAAATTTAGACCAGACTTCACATAGCCAATTATACCTCCGGATGAGTAAGAATTGTTACAGCAATCAACCAAATTAAAATTAGGAATCTTATAACTAGAAACCTCATTACTTCCAATCCAAATCTCTGAGAAAAAATTAATATCCGGCAGGTTGGAATATGAATTAAGATGTGCAAAGATTTTATCACTTTTTTTTCTTAAGGTATACGTGAATTTTGGTGGATTATCCTTTCATTGGTACTTTCATTTTTGGATATAGAGGAAGTTTTTATTGATGAGAGATTTACCATTTCAACGTGACGAATACAATTTACAACAGACATTTCAAATTTAAATTCTTTAATTTATGAATTGAGCAGGTCTTCTTTGTCCTTGATTCATGAAACTCATGAAAATTTTAGAATTACGTACCCAAAGATGTTTATAATCCTTTTCCAGTTGCAAGATTTTATCCTTATAGTACAATTCCCGACTATAATTTTGAAACTCAATGACTCGTTGATGAATATAGGCTTACCAGTTTGAAAACCGCATGCTGTCCCCTTAAGGTTTCTTTTCAACTTTGATTGAATCACTTCCGACTTAGTGTTGCGACGACAAAACTTGACAACAATTTTTTCACATGCAGCTGAATTTTTATATTTTCCGCGGTATGAAAAGCAATCACCTGAGTCCGCAAAAGCAAACCGTCATTTAAGACAAGCAACACAACTTCATCAGTATTTTAATTTGGCACGAAAGGAACACCAACCACATCAATTTAAATTTGGCATTTTCCTCGTTTAAGTTTTTAACAATAATTTCAAATTTATCGTTTAAGGCTTTATAATTTTCAGCAGATTCCTTTCTATAAGCTGCTTTTATTCTTCATACATCATATCAATGACATTTGATTGACTGACCACTGTTGAAGGCTAATCTAATGAACTTAACTTAAGCTTATAACGTCAGTGATTTCTGTGCAGCATCGGCATGCAATTATTTTTCATTAAGAAACATTGATGCAACTGACCTTACTTCGGCTGTTAACTAAATATACGAGTATGCAATCAATCAAATGAGTTCCGTTATTATAGATATGATTTTACCTAAATTTATCAAATATAATATATATGATACATGCAGCTTTCTTGTATTATCTCGAAATAATCGACCTTATACTATTCAGGTATTCTTTCTATATCTAAGATCGACAGTATATGGTGTGATTCAATTCGTCCACAGTATTTTATGTGATCTATGACAAATTCTTGTTGTTCTTGCGATACTCCTTGTTTAGTATTTCGGTGTTTGCTTCGTTTCGATTTTGATGTTATAGGTACCTGATACTTTCTCTTTATTTAAGAAATTATTAGAACGTGTTATACATCTTCAAAACTGGTCCCTTTGTAGTTCGTTTTCTTACGGGCTCGTGATTGGTGATTCGTATTAAATATTCATATTATTCTTTTTGGTTTAATTTCTATAATTCTGTAAATGTTGAACTCCTTTCATTCAATATGATAAATTACGAACAATCAGTCAAATCAATTTTTTAAATCTTATTTCTTGACATATATATTGTTCACGTGAGGCGTAATGTATAGTGGATTTTTAAATCAGTCACATGAGCAGCCAGAAAATTACAACGGAGTGGATTATTAAATACATATATATATATATATGTATATACCGTTTAGTATGTCATTGTTATAGTATGTCACTGTTATTATTAAATAATTTTTTGTAATTTTTTACAAAATATCAAAAAAGTACAAATTTGAAGCGTCACTATACGAAATGATAAGTATCAAATCAGTGAGATGTAAGAGTCTAAAATCAGAAATTTTTTAATTTATGAAATAATTAAATGGTTTTATCCTAAATTTATAATCTCAAATAAAATCCTAAATATCAGATTTATTGGTGTAAGGTTTACCAAATATCCATTTTTTCCAAAAGTCGAAGTAAAATTTGAAAGTCTACCTCGTAAATTATAATTCTCAATTTTACGATATACAGACCAATTAACTAATATATTATGTATAGTTTAAATAAGTATTCTAACACACCGCACTCATATTGCATAATATGGAATAAGTAAAACGTATAAGTAAAATGTTGTATAGTGAATTTTCACCATTTATTACAAAAGCAGTTTTTCTTCTAAATTTACAATGAATATAGCCCATGAATACAAAAAAGTATCAAACCAATATGATTATGTAATTATTATAAAAAAAAACGTAAATTAAAATCAAAAATTCCAACAAAACTTTTTATTTTTTATTTTATTTAATTAACCAAACATTGTAAATAACGATAACCGATCACAATCATTCTTTGTAGTACCTATATGTCTCTATATGTACAATACTACATCATTAGAATGTCAGTCGCTCTTAAGTACACAAAAAAAAAAAAAAAATTCCTAGTATTGTAAATCAGAAGCTCCATTTTAATAATAATAAAAATTTAAAAAAAACGTTAAATATCCAAAAAATAACTACTTGAATAGTTTTTAAATAAATATTTAATTTACTTATTTATTTATTTCTTCGTTTTTATTTTTAAATATAAATTTAGCAGTAGCATGTTTAATGTATTACATTTTTAATAAAAAAAAAAATTTAACTGATTTTCATTTTTTGTTTATTCACGAAAATGGTATTTATCTGATTGAATTAAGTAAATGAATTTTTTCTTCGGTACACATAAACAACATACATGTACAACGTATATATAGGTATACGTAATACGTACATACGTACATGGATGTTGAGCATACATACAGACATACGTATATTGGAAAAAAATATATGTATAAAAATAATAAATAAATAATAATATATCTCGTTAAGATGACTTTTATGTTCTTGAATGGTGATATAACAATAAAAACACCATCAAATTTATATTTATTTTCATTAAGATTAATACAAATATTTAGATTTAATGAAAAAATAAATATTTCAATGATTAATACAATATTAGTTCATTTTTCATTTGTTTCTTAGTTTTCTTGTGCAGAGTGCAACAATATATTTTCATCCTTTATATATATACTCGTAGTAAACATAGATAACAAGTAATTATTATTAAAAAATTCACTCAGGTATACTTATTAGATTCAACTGAGCCTTCATTTTATTAAACACTAAAAATATTTGTAATTTATATGTTCCAATACGTACCGGGTAGTTATTAATCCGGATACTCAGAAACCGGTTACACGTTCATTGTTATTTAATTATTTAAATATAACCATAATTTCAACAAAAGAACTATGTTCCTTATTTAAATCTATAAACAGATCGATTAGTACGATCGGGGCCCTATTGCACCAACTACTTATCACTTATTATACTTATCAACTTATCATAATTTTTGATAATTTTCTGTTGTACCAAATTGAAATATGAGTATTTAAGTATTTAATTGAGTTGTAATAAGTTATTAGCACTCACTTATCAAAATTAAGTTGCACCACTTCGCGAAATGAGAATTAATAAGTAATATTTTGATAATCATAATAAATTTGAGCTTTTTGATAAGTTTTTCGTAGTTCTGTTGCATCAAAAGTTTTAACTTTTCAATAATCGACCACTTTAATGATAACTTATCCAACATATCAATAAGAAAAATTTTATATCCTGTATATCTGAACAAAATTAAAAGTCAACAGAGTAATAGAACAAGCGTATAGTACAGCGATTACAAACCAAAGCAGGTAAACCTCAAACAACCATTACACCATCCACAGTTGGATTATCTTATGCGCAAATCACCAAATCAGCTGATGAATTAAACCAAAACAACAAACACACAGAAGTTAATAACGAGTCTAATAACATTGCAATCATTAAAATGCTTAGTCAAATTCAACAGATACTTGGTCACTTAGCAGGAAGAGATTTAGCGCTGATTTCAGAAACGCACTTCTCCAACAAAAGTTTTATTAGAATAAAGGGATTCAATTCCCACTGGACAATCCATCCTAGTGAAAGAGCTAGAGGTGGTTCAGCTGTACTAATTAAAAATAATATTAAACATAATCAACAAGAGGATATTCGGGAAAGCTATATGCAAGCAACGGTTGTAAGCAGTTGTTGTTACCGTAAGCGCTATATTGTAATCAAAAAACAAAAAAAGCGAAACCTGACTAATAAATTAACGGATTGGAATCTCTTCAGAGAAAAGTTAGAAGAGTTAGTTGAATTAAAAGTGAGTATCAAAAGAAATGAGGAATAGGAACATAAAACAAAGAATTTCATTGAATACACTTGAAAGGCCGCCAGCCTCGCTACTCCAGAATTAAAGGAAAAAGCGAACATGGAAGTCAAATACACTGCTGAGATTAGAGAACAAATCAAGAAGAAAGGCAAGGAGAATATGGGATGTACCACAAATCGTTTGTACCATAGTCATTGTCAAAACATGCTTCAATCGGATACATAACAAAGTCATTAGGCTAATCAAAAGATTTAAACCAGATTGCTTACGTCCAGAAATGGATAAGGACTACTCGTTATGGAAAGCTACCAGAAAGTTCAAATGACCTGTAGCTCGGATACCACCCATAAGAAATGCTCAAGGAATAGTGAAGAAACATGATCAGATATTTATCCGACGCTAGCGGGAGTCCGCAGGGAAGAATATTAGGACGCCTCCTCTACCTTATCTACACTGCAGACATACCTATACAACGAACAAAACATTCATCGGTACGTTTGCTGACGACACTGTTATTATGACAATAGACGAATCTCAACAAAGGGCAGTGGAAAATCTTCAACGAACAATGACAACGTTTACTAACTATGGACGATTAAATCAACCCATGTGACATTTACGCTCCGACCCAAAAATACCAACCAGCACATGTATATACTTCAACGGGATGCTAGTGTCGCAGGCTGAATCGGCCAAATACTCGAAGTCTGCATTTAGTCTCAAGGCTACACTGGAAACATCACGGGAGGCAAAAAGCTGAACAGATACGATTAAAACAACGTCAAATGCACTGGTTAATTGAGCATCATTCCAAAACGAACCAATATGGATGTCTGGTGCGCAGCTATGGGGTTGTATACTCATAAATCCAATAGAGACATTATCCAACGTAGCCAAAATAAATTTCTTCGAATGATCACCAACGTTTACAGATTTGTGACTAACAGGGAAATACACAATGATTTACAAATACAATTAATAGATGAAGTCATCCGCGAATGTGCCATCAAACATGAAAAGAGGTTTCTCATCCACACCAACGTTGAGGCCGTACAACTATTGGATAGTACAAACGATGTAAGGCGGTTCAAACGAACCAAACCACATGACCTAACAGAATGAATTAATTATACGTCGCATGTCATCCACAATATGTAAAATAGCCCATGGCATGTCCTTTCCTAGTAAAAAATCACATTAAACAGTGGTGTGGTGAGCAATAAAATAGTTAAACCAAGAATTTTTTTATGGTTAAAATTTATAGTAAATTACATTACAGTATTATTATGACCGTCAGTTTCTAGAATTTATTCAGCTTTGCACAGAAATAAAAATTAGCATTCACTTCTATAATAAAATTCAATATTCGATTGGGAAACCTTTTATTTGCAATTACTGCCATACATCTCCGGCGCATATATAGCATACAATATATCAATTTTTACACTTCTCCGGTGTTATATGGCCATTTAAATTGTTTATAATGTAGGCCGCATTATCTCCCAGAGATCCTCTATATAGGATTAAATCCCTATAATTGAGCTGGCCATTGCATATAACTATATATATTACATTATAATCTAGGAACCATTGTATTACCACGTTCGCCGTTTATTTCAGATCCATATCTCTGTTGAAACACCCAACAAAGGCGCACGATGAACTCGGCATTTTATTAATTAACGCTATCTTTGTATTGTGTCACATAAAATGTTAGTTAAATAATATTATTTCGTAATATTTTCCTTAATACTACATGTAGGACTGACATCACTATAAAAAAAAAATAACCCCCAGTTTACGGTTTTTATTTTGTAATGCGGGTCATACCGCTTTCCTTGGGGTTGTCTAATATATTGTAATGAGCAGTGGTCTGATTCAAATAAATTAATTATTATTATTGAAGTTAAGTTAAACAAACATCGCACACATTTAAACCAAATTAGTTTCTTTAGTTCTGATTAAATTCGTCATCTCGAATAGATGTAATACTAAAATGTATACTTGTGCCTTTGCAGTCTAATTTATCAACATCGTTGAACGTGAGCCATCGTCATTAAATAATATTACATAATTAACACAAGTATAAACTTAAATAATTTATTTAATTTAAATAAAATTATAATTTGATTCAGCATTAATTTTATTCCATACAGCTCCTAATTATTCGTAATTTGCCTGGATAATTTTGTATTCTAAAGACTTCACGACCCTTTTAAAAGTTTTTCATAAATAAAATTTTTTTTAAAACTCCAACAATATTTCCGCTACTTTCGATTATTATTATTATTACATTTTTATTGTATAAATAGAATAAATGGTTAAAGATTTATTTTCTGTCTTTTTCGTTTAGGTGAAAATATGGTTTCAAAATCACAGGTATAAATGTAAAAGACAGGCAAAAGAAAAAGCAATGGCAGAACAAAATCAACATAATCAGGTAAAAATGAAACCCTCTTCTTTATTATACGCATATATATACAACATAAATTTTTATGTTATTTACAGTCAGCAAGCTCACCGCGTCGCGTGGCCGTACCTGTACTTGTAAAAGATGGTAAACCATGTTCAAGTAGTTCAAATTCAAATCAACAGCAACAGCAGCAACAAATGAGTTCCAGTAATACAGCGGTAACAAGTGGTAATAATTTAGTTTCGGTTGATACACCCAATACACATTCGCCCGATACATCGTCGACTCTCCTATCAAGTTATAATGGTGGACAACATGCACAAATG
The DNA here is from genome assembly GCA_951394425.1 of Tipula unca. Lineage (NCBI taxonomy): Eukaryota > Metazoa > Arthropoda > Insecta > Diptera > Tipulidae > Tipula > Tipula unca. Next base: position 57,159,636 of record OX596381.1, read on the forward strand.
CTACAGCAACCATGTAACAATACACTTATGTCAAATAGTTTAGCTATGGCTTATCGAAATCAAAATAATTTTATGACAAATAGCCACCAACAACAATGTGGTAGTTATTTGCCACTACAAGGTAGAGCATGGTAATATTAGTTGAAAGTTTTTAGTTTTATTATTACATATAAAATATGTTTTTATTATTATTATATTAATTGAAAATAGAAAAAAAAATTGTAATAAAATACTGTCGACCTTAATATACATAATTAGAATTTATATTATATAGATAAAACCGAGCAGGAATTTTTGATTCTTGATATAATTATTACAAAAATTTAAGTTATATATCTTTTTTAAAATACTCATTTTCATAACCGTACCAGTTTGTTAACGTACAAAAATTTCTATCCATTATTTATAATAATTTAGAATAACAATTTGTTTGTGTTTAAAAAAAAAAAAAATTAGTTAAAAATTTGCGCAAGGGTATTTTAAAAACATTGAATTTTTATAGTTTGTTGATTTGAATAAATAAATTTTTATTTTTATATGAGCAACATTATTGTTATTAATTTAGTGATATAATATGGAATTGATTGCTCTAACTAAACAAATTAAAAAAAATAAAAGTATCACACAGCTGTTGTAATTTATATGCCACACCAATTTTCGTCTACTTATTACTTTGGAAAAGTGCTTATTTATTTTGAAACATTTTATTTGCAATGGCACGGGAAAAACTAACATTGAACAATTTGATTAAATATGTATATTAATTATTCGCCTACATTGGTTAAAATTATTATTATCGAACTAAACTCAATAACAATTCCATTTAAAATTTGCTAATTAATAAAAATAAAAATCTACCATAAAAACAGATCGATAGATGCAAAACAATTCACAATCATATATGTATACGTATAAATAATTGTGATAATAATAAAACAAAACTTAAATAATAAATTTTATAATTTTTCTGTGTTTGTTTCAAAATTTTCTATAATACCTACAATACACAATATATACATAGTTGTAAATAATAATATAAAATGTAAACTATATTTAAATAAAATAATTTGGCACAATAATATTATTTGCGGAATTTTAGTACATTTATTCATATATACATATAAACAAAAAAAAACTATATATTACGTCCAAATTTAATTATTTTAATAGTAATATTTTATTTTAATTTACGAGTATCTACATTTATATATATATATATATATATATATATATATATATATATATATATATATATATATATACATATGTGTATATATAAGTATATATATAATTGCAAAACAATAAATATTTGCTTAAAAATGAGAAAATCCTAACAAAACCAATAAATTGAGTTATGCAATGTTTGTACGATTAAAATGACGAATGAATTTAAGAGCAAGCAAAAAGCACCTAGGAATTTATTTAACAAAAACAGAGTACTAAAATTTTATTTTCTATTACTAATTTATATTTTTATCGTACAAAAATAATTATACATGAAAATGTATATAAATAATATTATCAAAAATGTAAAAACATTATAATTCCAAACCATTAAACTACAAAATTAAATAATTGAAAAATGTAATTAGTAAATTTAATAATATGTATTTGCATAACAATGTTATTATAATTTCAATATTTTTTTCAAGTTTAATTAATTAGCTCTCTTGGTTACAAAACCTATAAGTAAAATAAATTAATCCGACAAATACATCGATAATGCAATAAAAGGAATTCTTAAATAACTAAAAATTAAAATCAATTATAATGTATTATTATTATTACTCGAAAGTTGTGTAAATAATTGTGTTTATATATATATATATATATATATATATATATATATATATATATATATATATATATATATATATATATATATATATATATGTATATATATATATATATATATATATATAATACTTACATAATTATATTACACAACAATAATATTTTTTACCTATAAAAATGTACCTATATATAATACACATAAAAAATTTAAATAAAATAATATTTTAATTAATTTAAATTTTTGTAAATATTAGACAGAATAATTAATTTTATTTTTAACAGAAAGAAATATTTAAAAAAAAAACAAGCAGGGTATTAAATTATGAATATATAAAAAAAAATTTAATTAAAAGTATAAATAATTTTTTTTAGTATTAAATTAATTTTTAATTACATTGTAAAACAAAAATAAAAAAGGAAAATATTTGAATTAATATGCATGATTATATAAAATAAAAAAAAAAAAAGAATTGAAATTGATTGTAAATTATAAATTGTAATAAGTAAATGAACAAAGTAAATAAAATTAAAAAATAAAATATTATTAAAAATAAATTAAAAATTTAATTATAAATTAAAATAGTTTATTTATATTTGAAAATTATACAATAAAAAAATTTAAAGCTATAAATAATAAAACAATTCATGATTATAAAAAAACACATTATGTTTATTAATAATATTATTATATATTTAATTATTAATATAAATATTATAATAATAATAATTAAAATGAAAAACAAAATTATAATTTTTACTTAAACTGAAAAGAAAAAACAAAATGAATGAAAACAACATGAATCAAATAAAAACAAAAAAATAATCAAAAGAAGTTGTACGAGTATATGTTATGGAATTCTGAATGAGACAAAAACAGATTTTTATAGAAAATAGGTAAGTACCCTACAAATCAAACTACATCTTTTAACAGAAACGACAATTAAGAATAGAATCCAAAATATAGGAAACCCCTATCCGATGCCGAACCTTATAAGACGTGCATAATTATGTCCATGGATCATTTTGAGCAGCGGTCAAGTATTCTCGATGGTAATGTTTTTTTTATATTTACATATGTATAAATATTCATATAGAAATAATTTACGAAAATTGAAAGACGATAAATAAATGACGAATATTGCAGAACATAAAAATTATTTTAGGTTAAAGGATATTACATATACTGAAAAAAACATGTACAGCCTATTGAAGAATGCATCTTCCTTAAAGAATTGATTAATAAATTCATTATATGGAAGAATAAATTTTTAGCTTAATAAAATGTTAAAAATTATGGTTTGACTTTTAATGAATTTTACATTGGCCCAACACAATTGAATTATTTAAACCTCAGATTCATATTTTTATTGGATTTTGTTGTTAGTTCAACGATTATTCCTAAAACTAATAAACATTTAACTTTATTGTTGGTGGTAAGTAATCAACTATATAATTAATGAAATCAGCAATACTTAATTTTTAAGTTGTAAAATTTTGAAAATTATGAATATTACAAATAGTTAACGAATACGTATTTATTTAAACAAAGTTTATTTAATATTAAATAATAATTATTATATTATATATATTATTATATATATTCAGCTACATTTTGTATATAGTACAATTGTGTTTTAACTATATGTTAGCAATAGAGCTAACAAAATCTACTAATATATTTAAGTCTATACAACTATCAAAATTGTTGTGAAATATTATAAATGTATATTCTTTAAAGGCAGACAATTTTAGGGTAGATTTTAGTTTGTTGGTTTAAAACTGATTTAAACTTCTTTGATGTGTATCGTGTGAAACGTAAAGCAATCTATATAGAGGCTATAATTTCTATTTCTCCTCAGAACACAGAAAATAAAATAAAATACAATCAAATAATTTAGAATATACAATCGACGAATGCAAAAGTTGAAAAAGCGCCTCTTACTCGAATTACATATTATGATATGCTTGATTGACGATTGAAGCATCACGGATTCCATGTAGCGGAATTTTTGTAAAATAAAACTATCTATCCATTGAGTTTAAATACATACGGGGCTACAGGTCCGCCTTTTAATTGGCCAAGTGCACACTGCATAGCTCCTCACTTCTACATTCCAACAGAGGGTCATAGATGTTTTCAATTTAATCACCGTTCGTAATCGGGAGATAAAACCCTTTTGCAATCCCGCCTCTGTTGGGATTCAAACCCGGTACCTCCCGGTACTGAAAGCTTTTAACAATATGTTAGGGCCATATAAAAATGGAACTAATGTTTGCCGCAGACCAATATATCTTTCGGTTGTTCATTTTTTTTTTTATAACAGAATATCATTCATATCATTTGTATAGGTGACTTGTGAGGTACACGTGATTTTGAAAATAAAATATTTTATTACAATTATTTTTTCAAGCGAGTTTAAAGAAAACCCCGCCAATTCTTCGAGTCAAATTGAAACATTTGATCTATACATGTATGTAGTACCAAACATAAAATAAAATCGAATACGCATACATTAAATAATTTTTGTAGGTTATGTTGTTGCAAAAAAAATGTGTTCTTTGTCTTTGTCACAATTTTGTTACTATTACCCTCTCAGTAGAATCATTAAACTCAATAAAATGTTCCCATATGGAACTCACGATTAAAAGCAAATTTAAACATATAGTAATGCTTATTCCACTAGCCTATAGTTGCTGGCACATTATTCCCGGCTGCTTTCTAGGAACTATTTTTTTATATTTTGTTATTATTTTATTACAACTGAATATAATTCTTCTAATCTAATTATTAGGGCAGTTGGTTTCTTTCTCTGCAAGCGTCTCACTGGAACACATTTACATGTTGGCCATAAATCATCACGCTATTTATTTTTTCTACATCAACCGTCTCTATGTGCTTAGACTCTCACGCAGAACATCATTCCTTATATGGTATCCTAAATTTCTTTGCGGTTTTGGGAATGGAATTTGCTGTCCATTAATTACTACATATACATATAGGTATCCAACAGATTTTTAAATTTTTGCAATTTAAATGAACATGTGTGGAATTTGATTCATTATTTAATCACTTGATGGGCTCCAGCTGAGTTTTTCATGAGCTCAGGATATTTTCTTCGCATTTCACTCGGAATTGTCTGTCCTCCAAATATGATTTTAAGATCATACACAATTGTTTTGGTAGATCTTTCTGAAATTATTGTGGTTTTCGTTATTAAATGACGGTGTGCTGCAACTAGAAAGATAATTTCGCTCGATATATTTCCTCGTGTTGTTGTACCTCAAAAAGGCTGACTGGACGAGATTAAATATATATTTTAATCTCATTTGGAGTATATCCCACATATATGCTTTGTATGGGTTGAGGTCAGCACTATGTGACGACCATTACACCCTTATTCCAAATATTGCCTGACAGTATAAGCAGTATGAGGCCTTGCCATGTTTTGCATAAGACTATACATGATATACTAAAATGTTGTGATCTACACACTAAATGATATTTTAAAAATAAACTTAGTCACTTTCCCTGGTAATAATTGTGGGCGGACATAATTTATAAAAGTAATTTTCATGCCATATCAAACCAAGCCCTTTTCTAAATCATAGTAAAATACTTCACCATATAAATGATTAATTTCCAGTTCCATTGGTGAAGATGTGGCGATAAAATAAATAAACTCTATTTTTTCGTTCAAACTAGGATCGATAAACTAAAATTTACAATTAACAATTGTATTGTAAGAGATTTGTATTTACGTATTCATAGTAATTTGGTCAACGCAGCAACGTTGGGACATATTAAAAGAACATGTTACGAAATTACTGATAAGACCATTAAAGCAAGGAATTGGCGAAATTTATGATGCCCTATTCGACATAACCGAAGATAAAAATAAAGATGATAAATCACAACACCAGGCGAAATGTTTAGCAACGAAATTAAAATCTTTTAAATTTTTATGTCAATGGAAATTTGGTATGATATTTTACTTATATTTTATTTATATTTTTTTTGGTATACAACGACGTACAAAAAAAATCAATTTGATTATGAAAACCCTGCACGATGCACAGTTAAATTTTAAAATTAATTTTTATTTTTCAATTCTGGATACGACAATTAATTCCTTAAACGACCGGTTTGATTTATTAAACTCATATTGTCATGCATCCAGCTTTCTGTTGAACTTGAGTAATTTAAAGCTTCTAAATCTAAAATGATGATATTCCCAAGTGTTGCAAAAATTTAGAAATTAAATTATCGGATGAAAATTAATTAAAAATTTTCTTCGAAGCACAATGGGCCAAGACAGACTGGATAACTTGGCATTGGTTTCTATTGAACTCGATCTAGCTGAATATTTAGATATGCATGATGTGATTAAAAAATTTGCAGAGTTTGCTCGCAAAGTGCAATTTATTTAATATAAATACTCATTTATTGTTTTAAATATTTTATGTTAATTATTAAATAAACATGTGCATTTTTATGGATGAGATATTATTCTAAATGGTAATTTTTGAGGTGAAGAAGGGGCTGGCAAATTTTTCATATGAACACGGGCGGCGAACGCGCTAGGCGAGGCCCTGTTTTGTTCAAATACACGCATGGTTGATATCAAGTGAAGATTTTAAATTTAACATGAAATCGTCAATTGGAGAAATAACCATGATATGAAATTTTAAAAACAATGAAGTTTAGTAATCAAAATATGGAGTCATACATATGTTGTTCAAAACAACATACAAAAACAATATATAAACAGGAACACATAAAATTTTGCTCCGTGAAAATTAGAAAGCTATTTATAATTTTTAAAGCTAGTCCTTAATTTTGTGAATTTAGTAAAACTTCGCAGGTATATAATTCCAGCCTGATTATACATTCTTCTATAGTTTTACTATATATATCTACAAACCAAAATGTACGTATTATAATTTATAACCGGTCAGACACTAAAATGAAATCGGCATAAATCGAAACGACGTAAGTTGAGCGTTACCTGCGTATATAAATCTACATTTTTAATATAATTTGAATATGTATAATTCTAATACATTTTGCGAGTTGAGCTTGAATTTAATTTTTGTAAATATATATGTATATCGATGTCTTAACCATCATCATTTCCCCAAAAATTGCCGAATAAGGAAATAAGATGATAAAAATCCTTTTATACTCGTATAAAAGATAAAAATTGTTCAATCAAATATCCAGTAATCGAACCCTCAATATGTGTATTATCGCGTAATAAAATAATTATGTTTTATAGATCATCAAAATTCAACCAATGATTGTTTTTGCATATAGATATATATATATATATATATATTTGAAAATCATCTAGTGAAATCGCTGAAAGTTGATTTATTTTCACAATCTAACTATGCAAACATATATAATTGATTTAATTATCTTAAATTCCCGTTCTCACAGTCAGCGTGAATACGCATATATGTATGTATGTAATATATACAAAATAGGAGGTCCCCAATTATTATATCAAATTAAAACGATAAACATAGAAGACTCGCATATATACTTTGAGAACAATATAAATCTTTCAAATCCAAAAATTTAAGTACCTTTCATATTCGTTTATACAAAAACTAAATATTTTTTATAGCCGCATATATCCATATAAAAAACTTTTCTTACCTACCTGCTCGTAAACTTTAAAACATTAGAATCGATTAACCACTTCAAAATGAACCACACACAACAAAATGAAAATAACATAAAATTTAATAATGATAAAACCATTTTGAGTGACAAGATGATGATGATAAGTCAAGCGCAGTAGTAGTTCAACACCTTATAATATTATTGGTCTATACGCATATACATACAAATGTATACAATATAAATAAAAGATTGGGTGTTTAAGATAATAATTTCTATAAACAGAAATTGTCCCCGCGCGTCTATATTATATTATACCGAATTATATACGCCTGCTCGAGACATTAAAACAACATCTTATTATTCAATTATTCATATCCCTTTTTTGTGTGTTGTACATGTACGAGTATGTATATATATAAATGATTTTTCTTCGAAATTTAAATAATTCTTAAGAAAATGAATTTTAAATTTTCCATTTTCCAGCTCCTTATATATTTATACATATTGCTAAATTATTTTTTTTGGAAGGGTTAATAATATATATGCGCGTATTAAAACCCATGAATATATGAATTTTGGTGATTGTAAATATGTTCAAAAATTATTACTCGCCCATATTTAACGTTGTACATTCATGTTGAAAAAGCAACACACACTTTATATTATTGTTGTGACGATGATTATCAACATACTATACATACTATATTATTATTAAAAAAAGGCTGTGTGTACAAATTATAATATAAAATTTCAATTTTTGTAAATCATCACCAATCATTCATGTCAAAATATGCTACAGAATAATAATGTAAATATATGTATAACTGCTTACCTTAAAATCTTTTTGAATAATAAGACATATTATTTAAAATTTATATATCTATAAAGCGATAAAATGAATTCTCTTTTGTTATATGGTTATAGTTACTATCGTAATGTTTGCTTTTTAACAGAATACATAATTATTGTTATTTATTTTAAATGTACAGTATAACGTCTATAACACCGAATTTTTCAGATTTAGTTGCTGATAGATGTTTGTGTATATTATATGTAGAAGGTAGTTTGATAAGTGAATTTAATTCATATATTGTCAATTTTTAATTTAAACGCCGGTTAAAATGACCGTATATACAAAAAATTAATAATTGATTGTTTCGTCAAATAAAGTAATAATAAATAAAAATTATATTTTTCAATTCTTCAAAATTTTTCAACATTATACCAGCGCATACAAAACGTTAATATTGTGGTAATTAAAAAATTCTCATCAGGCAATACTATTTTCAGCCCTTATCCCTGGGTCCCTATTTGTGAATACGATACGTATCGTTGCTCGAAACGAAAATGATGTACGAAACGAAAATGATTTGGTATTTCTGAATTCGATCGAATCAAATATTTTTACACTGTCATGTATTCATTGGGAAATTTATTTTAAATGGTTATACCTCTACGGATTTTAAACCTTGAGTATATGTTTTTGACGTTTGAATATAAAAAATATTTTGTTTTCATTTATTGTCTGTGTCTATGTCACACAAACATTTTTTTCGTTTTTCATAAAAACAAATCGCCTCAATAACGAATTGTGATATAATAAATTCAATAAGATAAGTATTTTTGAAAACAATTCTTGTACGTCTAATTTTAGATGGAAGATTTTATATTATATTATTCATGTCTTGTCAATTTCGTGGCTGATGCTTACAACCAATTACAATTAATCACGACCGATACGGCACTATTGCAAATCCAATAGGGCACCTTCACAGTTGTATTGTATTATAAATAAAAAAATTAAATATTTTGTGTTCGTAACCATATGTATAGTATAACAAAGTTTGCAAATTCAATAAACAAATTTAAAATCATTAATTAAATTTATAGTTATTTCCTTAACACAATTAATTAAATTAACTAAATTATGTGATTATTAAAAAAAAATTACTAAAAATTCTTTCCAAAATTTTTTTTATAGGAGTCGTCAACTAATTGATCAACGTACAGATATCCGTTTATAGTCGAACAAAATTGGTTCGAATTCGTTTACAACGTATCAATTAGACACGAATTCGCATTAGAACTATTCGAATTTGTATTCAAAAATACCAATGGTACGAATTCGTACAATTTTTATACGAATTCGTATTCAGGAATAGGGCCCCAGGATTTTTAAAATAATTCAAGAAACTAATATATGGACATTTTAAAACCTTTTGAACGAATAAATTGTTGTTTTTCGCGGTAATTCGCGGCCCAACGTGTTTAATAGTTCTAAAAAAACCATAAATACTGGAGTTATAATTATTGTTTCAGACTTGGTATACAATGTCCACTTGCTGCGCTACACATTTTAAAATGTTCCGATTTGGAAATCTGAGATAACTTCACTCGCTTTTATGTTTAGTTGTCTAATGTGTACAAGTGAAGTTATTAAGTTATTACTAAAAAAATAACAGAAAAGTACACTTTGAAATTTATTTATACGAAACTTATAATTTGAGATAATGTTCATCATGCGTCACAGACTGTTGTTGAGCCACCTCTAAAACAGTCTGCGGAGATTTGCACTGAGGAGCCATCCCATGAGGAATTCACTAAGGCCATGCAGAGAATGAAACGAAACCGCTCACCTGGAGTGGACTGCATTAATTCGGAGCTCTTGATATTCGGAGGGGATACTTTGTGGAACTGTCTTTTCGACCTTATTCGATTAGTATGGCGAACCGAAGTTATGCCTGATGAATGGAAAGTGGCCGCGATATGCCCCATCTTCAAGAAGGGAGACCGCTTGAAGTGTGAGAATTATCGCGGTATAGCTCTCCTTTGCACAGCATACAAGTTACTGTCATACATTTTATTGGATAGAATCACTCCTCTGGCGGAGGCCTTGGTTGGTGACTATCAGGGAGGATTTCGTCCGAATCGATCAGTCACTGATCAGGTCTTTTCGCTGCGGATGATTCTATTTAAATATTATGAGACATCCATCTCCGTACATCAGGTTTTCCTGGATTTCCGGCAGGCCTACGACTCGATCAATCGAGAGAGTTTGTGGTCTGCCCTGGAATACCTAGGAATGCCAACAAAATTGGTACGACTGTGTAGGATGACAGTGACGCAGTCTCAATGCTGTGTTAAAGTTGAGAACAGGCTATCGACAATTTTTGCAGTTAACTCGGGTGTTCGGCAGGGAGATGCTCTGTCCCCGATACTCTTTAATCTCATGTTGGAGTACATCTTTCGTAAAACTGAAACACCTCAGCGCAACATCTTATATCGCCAGTCCAATCAAGTGCTTGCATATGCAGATGACATATGCGTGATTGGACTGAATAGCAACGGAGTGAAAGAAATACTTGATCCGCTTGTAGAGTTTTCAGCTTCTGTTGGACTCCAGATCAATGAGTCCAAAACGAAATACCTGATCTCTGGTTTTAGAGACAATGGCACACCAGATTTTAGTAGTGGCCACCACACGTTTGAGGGAGTGAGGAGGTTCAAATATTTGGGCTCTCTTATCACTCACGATAACAGTGTGGGTGAGGATATTAAAGTGCGGCTGGCAGCTGGCAGTCGTTCTTTATATCCTCTAAGGCCACTGCTAAAATCTCAACACTTATCAAGTGCCGTGAAGCTGAAGCTTTACAAAGCGTTGATCAGGCCCGTTGTTATGTTTGGATGTGAATGTTGGGCGCTGACGGATGAGTACGAGAGATGGCTCCTTACATTTGAGAGAAGAATCATGCGTGTGATTTACGGCCCTAAACGCGAAATAGATGGTACATACCGAGCTCTGTACAATTTCGAGATCAGAGATCTGATGAAGATCCCCGATATTGTACATGAAGTTAGATCTCAGCGAGTACGCTGGCTCGGTCACGTTCTGCGTGCTGATCCGGAACGAATTGTGCAGCGATCTCTGAAAGGAGAGCCACCATATAGTAGGCGCAGAGGTCGTTGCAGGCGACGATGGCTCCACTATGTAGAGAACGACTTGGCCTCTTCAGATTGTCTAAGACAGTATGAAGACCAAGCTCAGGATCGAAACCGTTGGAGCCAGATTGTTGATTCAGTAAGGGGCCAGTAATGGCCTTTAACACTGTTATTATTATTATAATTTGAGATGTTTTATAAGTTTTGATTTTGATCGCATATATACTTTCGAATATATTTTCGTATAGCTTAGAACAACTGCCACCTTTGTGTTCATGGGAATTAAATTATAAGAAGCTCCTACATTTTCATAGAATTTTGAAGTTTCGGAATTTTAAACGAATTTTAATAATTTTTTCTACCGATCCTATAAACATGTTAACGGGTACTCATGCATATGTTCATATAGCTTATAGATAAACTGGGATTTTTGTGGTCAAGCGGATTTACGAAATTTTGACTGATATTTAAAATTTTGTACCGCCTCTCCTATATAGATTATAGATTATATTTTTGAATAGTTTAGACCTTCTAAAATATTTCAGGTTTAGTATATTAAATTCTGATGAACTTTAATATTTTAGACGGAATTTAGAAGCTGCGTTTTTTTAAACAATAACTAAACATATATTTGTGGTCAAATAAATTTAATTCTTTTGAACTTTACTAAAGTACCACATATTGTCTATATATTTCCGGATAGTGTGGACAAACTAGAAACTGCGGTGTCAAGCAAATTAAATTTTTAAAGATTGTATAGTATTTTTTACAGAATTTAGAATTTCAATGATTTTTTATCCGATCATAGAAATGCCCACGAGTATTTGTCTATATAATTTTACGGTGAAAATGGCCTCTCTAGAGTCCTAGATTATTTAATTAGTTCATTATAAACATTTTCGTCACCTCACCAATTTTCGAGTATTTGATCTAGAAAAAATAAATTAAAAATCTAATTGGGAAAAATGATAAAAATTATTCAAAACAATGAAATTCTAAATTCTGTAAAACTAGTAAAATCCGACAGAATTGAGTACCAGTCACCATATAATATAGTACGATTTTGAACACGGGCTACCTGACCATATAGATGAATCTAGGATCGGATAAAAATTCATTCACTGAAATTAAAGTCCATCAGAATATAACTTCTTTGATAGTTGGTTCAAACTATCCGAAAACATTGACGAATACCCGAGGGCAACTCAAGGATAGGCGGGACAAAATATAAAAAAACGGCCAAAATTATACGTAACTTCTAAATTCTGTCAAAAACAAAATAAATTCCATCAAAAATGAGCCCCTTGACCAAAACGGTAGCAGTTGATCTAAACTGTTCGAAAATGTAAATTATTGGCCCTGGACATCTCTAGGATCGGCAGTAAAATTCTTAAATAATGGGTATATCTATATAATATTCTAAAATTTCATTCTGTTTTTCATTGTGGACAAACTATAACTAATATTCAATTAAAAATATTAAATATAACATTTTTAATTATACATAATAAATCTTGGTGATGTCATAGTATATCTGAGACGAATGAAAATTTCTAATAAAATCATTTGGGCTACCTTTGAAATATGTTGTAATCTATATGCTCTGATCTATAGATGGGTCTCACTTATGAATTCTACATGGACTGGATGCAAAATATTTACAGTTTAATTTTTGGTTTGTGTCTTAGATTAACAATCAAAATTGTGGCGTTATAGTATATATAACGCATGTGCGTGCGTATACTGAATTTCTTAATATGTATTTTATATGGACATGGATTTTAACTACAACTCGCCTTCTTTTGAAAGCAACAAATTGAAATGTTGCCCCACTAAATTTTTTTGGCGAAATATTTTCTATTCAGTTGACATGACATGTGTGAGGCCTATTTTTGTAGTGAGGCCTATATGTACATGGGTAAGATATACCCATTATTTATTAGAATAAATACTTTGATTTTTACGATTCGGTTTTAGCTTTTTATGTTGCGATTAAAAAAACAAAATCCTACATTAGAAAAATGTTTGCATACGCCACTGTCTAACACTCTAATGGCTATTAGGAATATTTACATTCAACGTAATTTTGAAGATTATAGGTCATCTTGAAAGCTAGGTGGCAAGAATAAAATCATTATGAACCAGAATGAGACACAAAATTTATCTCGGCTGTTTTATGGTAGATATTATATATATTAACTATTCTTACCGGCAGTTTTTCCTTCCATTTTTTTTATTTATTTAATTGGCTGTAACAATACATAAATAAATATATAGACAGCACACTAAAACATAAATACACAATAAAATATTATATGTCAAAAAGATCTATAATATTAAATAACTTTGAACGTAGGCTACTTTTGAAAGTCCGTATTTATATTTTTATAGCGAAATAATGACGTATTTTCGTGTTTTTTAGTAAAAAGATCACTGCGTTTTGTTTTGTTCTATATAAAAGACACCATAATTTTGGGTTTGTTTCTCTGGTTTCGTCTGTTGATTTTCAAAAAAATGAAGTTCTGTCTGATTTTTCTTGAATGATTTTTCAATGTTGTTTCTCATTTCTCATTCTCAACTTATATTAATTAATATTAGCACATTTTTATATAAATACATATGTATGTACGTACCGTACCGTTTAAATATCAAATTATTATGTTATTATAAGAGTCCTTTTATTGTTCCAACTAAATCATTTTCAAAAATCAAACTGGTTTTTGCACAGTCACCCAAAAATTATCTTATTTTACTTCCATTGTCTCTTCATTGAAAAATTTTCAAAAACTAAACTAAATTTTCCAACAATAAATGCAATTGAACTAAAACGAAGGTAACGTGATCCCGAAAGAAATTTGACTTGCAACTATTATAATTTTGAAGCAATTTAAACTAAGTATATTTACTATTTACAATGAAATAATTTATAAAATTTATATACTTATATACATATTTAAGTATAACAATACGTACTTCTCATTTTTTTGAGAAAAAGATGCTTTAAGGTGGAAAAAAAATATTTTAAATTGTCAAAACAAACATTACAGTATTTTTTTTTACTATCTACCTATCTTGCTTATCTACCGCAAAAAACAAGAATTTTGTGTTTTACTTTGTATTAGTACGGGATTGTTTAGGGAATATTATGACGAATTAAAATGAAGTAATTATTCATTACTCTCACACAGTTTCATAGATACGGGATAACCATCCCGTATGGGGATGTTAGTTACTCCCAGTCAAAATTTTAAAGCGCACAGTGGTTATATATAGAGACCTCCTTTGAAAAGATAACCATCCAAAACATAGACACCCTGTTTAACGAAACGGAATTGATCGAACAAACACCTCAACACTGGTTTTAAAAGATACTTTCCGTTGGTAAAAGAATCAACTGTCAGTCACTCAATAGAAAATTGTCTGCACTAATTTTTAAATAAATATCATATATTATAGCTTTAATCGAATTAACGTCTGCTGTGCATAATAAATTATGTAAGATGCTGTTTGAAAATACAAAACTTGTGCGCCTCATTTGTGACGATTGCGGAATATAAAACAAATATACAACAATATTAGGTGCGTTTTTTTATTAACAGAACTTCAAGTTCTATAAGAACATCGGGAATAATACTGGGAAATTTTATTTAGTTTAACCAATATATTTAATTTAAGTTCTATTTATTTGAATAAATTTTAACTTCTAACTTTATTTTTTGACTTCTATTGTGAAATAATACAGGTATCAAGCATAAAACAATGAAAAATATTTGTTTAAAATATTTCCTTTTAAAATTTCCCTTTTTTCTCGAGTTCGTGTACTATATGAATTTATCGCGAACTTGAAAAAACCAATGCTTTATCCAGAACATTGAAAAATAAAGTTAAATTTGATTTTATTTCGATAATAGTGAATTAAAATGTGTAGTTTAACATTAAATGTATCTTATTTATTGATAAAAAATTAAATTCATTTGGATTTTACTGAAAAAATGGTAAAATTCTTATCCAGAACTTCATTCCAATAAGAAAATTTTTGAATTAAAAAACACGACTATTGGCGATGTTATTGTATTGGATTACAGTTAAAGCTCCCAACTGGATGAAAAAGGTTGAATTATTTTTATGGAATGAATTTTAAATAAACATGTATAAGATTAGGAAACGATATGTATGTCCCGTATTAGATTGTCATTTTAAGTTCAATTTGCTGGATTTTTTTAATCCGTGATGAAAATCATTATAAATCTGATTTAGGAACCAGTAATTCAGTTATGAAGAAAAATTTAAAAATAGCACATTTAAACCTGCAACTTAAGGTTATGTTTTGATTCTACAAGACACATTTTTACATAGTTGTATTACGCCGCTGATCGTTCCAAATTAAATGGGTTTACATGTGGTTAAAATCTGTAAAAGTTCTCAATTTTTCAAATTTGTGAAAATTATAATTTATTCAGAAATCATATAATATTGTGACGTAATTACATATATGTTAATTATAAAGAAGCTACCGTTTAGGTAAGGTTGCCAAATATTTACGCGAATAAAAAGGACGTTTCGGGTATTGTTTTGTATAGGCAGAAAAGAACAGGAAAGGACTAAGTCCCGATGAGGGCTGAATACTGAAATTTTGCAAGGGGTTTAACTTAAAGTTTCAACGAAATTCAGAAAAATAGTTTTTCTCGATTTCCTATAATCCTATATTATTCGAAAACTTGAATTTCTAGAAATATAACTCAACCGCAAATGTGCAAAGGGTTTAGTTACAAATTCTAATGAAACCAAGAAATTTTAATTTTTTTTGTTAACTACTCGTGCGTATGATTGCCAACTCTTTTGAGGACTAGAAAATGCAAATTACTTCAACTGTAACAACATTTCTTTAAGTTTCCAGGCCCTCCAAATGTGCGAAAGATTTAAAACTTATATCAAAAAGTTCGATTCCTCTCTGGGTTGCCAACTCTTTTTCTGGAGCAGAAATGGAAATTACTGTGAATAATAAACTGTTTCTGAATAGAAATTCAGGCTCTCCGAATGTAAAGCCTTCAAAGTTCAACTCAATACAAAAAACCGATTTTCTAGGCATCCATTGCTTCAAAAAGTGAAAATTCTAGATGCAAGGAATTTTAGTGAAAAGTTGGACATAACTTAGAAAATTTCCATTCACTAGGTTTCCAATCGGACATTCATTTCATGTATTTAATGTTTATTTCATGGTTATGTTTCCTTCTGAGTATACCAAACTTTAATGGTACTTAACTATTTATAAGATGTTTGCTCAATCTTATTGTGTCCAACTATATTGCACGCCATTTTCTTTTTGTTCTGTTTTAATATTTCGTTCAAGAGTTGTTAGTTGTAAAACATTGATTTTTGGGAATATATTTGTTAAAAGCAATACATATAGGCTCTAGATCAATATCGCTTAAAACATTTACTACGGTAAAAGTCGAGTTATAATCAATCCGTGGATCAATAGAAAATGGTCAACCTAAACAGCAACCATTTATTTGTGTGTGTATTTCTATAGAATCGGCAGCATACAATTTACAAAACACCTCAAATTCAAATTTTCGTATAAATAAAATTCCAATTGTAAAAATTCCCAAATTTAACAGTAGAAAATTTCTTTAAATTGCAAAATTATTTTAATTTTATTTTTCATGAATTTAATTGAGCAAGTAATCTGATGATTTATAAATATCATGTTCAATACTTAAGCAGCTATGCCTTTCTTGATTCATCGTCGACCTTAAGTGATTCTATAAAATTTTAAGTTTACTAGCGCTTCTTATTCCACTGGCAATAATTAACAAAAACACTTGTCGAGAATTTACTTGCATCATTTTAGCAATTTTTTTAAGACCATGCACAGTAGACCTGGAGTCGAAAGTGTTTCCCACTGCGCTAATGTTAAAAAGTACGTGTTATATATTTGGAAAATAAAACAATAAGCTACCAATATTTCTGGAGGGCACTTGTTTGCCAAGATGGCTAAAATTGGCTTGCGAAGCATTAGAAAACTTAGACTTTTTCAACAGAAATCGATAATTATTTTTGTTGTCATCAAAAAATCAAAAATAGAACAAATCACAAAAAAATAAAAATTTGTAAATTATAAATTTAAATTATGTTGAGTCACCGTTTTCTTGAGTGTGTGAGGCCACCCAAAACCTATAATTTTAATCAATTAGTTTTTCAGAAACTATAAAATAAAATAAAAAATTTAGTTTTTTAAGATTTACTATTATTATTGTTTTTTTCATACCATTCAAAATATTATTATTTTTGTTCGTAATTTTAAATGTTAAAGAAAAGTTTTGTGTTTTTGTTAGCAAACAAACGAAAAAATAAAATAAAATAAGGAATAAGAGTAAGAAGACGTGAAAGAAAAAAAAAGTTTATGTTGTTTATAAAATAAGAACAATGGTTGAAAAAATAAGAATAATACTCAAATTGGTAGAAAGAAGAAGACGAAGATTGATATGAATTCTATAGAAAATCTGTCTTCAAATTCTAGATGTACGTATAAATGTATATACTCTTATATACATAAATAGTTAAAATGAAAAGCACATAATGGATTCAATTTCGATTTATACGAATAGATTAGTTAAAATTTCTTCATTTTATTTATTTATTGTGCAGTACTTGTACGATGTGTTAAAGGAATATTAATTTAGAATTTTTATAATATCCAACACAATATACATATACGTTTATACCTATATAGCTGATCTTGTTTTGATAAAATTCATAGAATTGATTACCAGTAATTTTGGATTTAACTATTGTTTAACAAACTAAACGAAACATCGAATTTATGTGTTACCGTGCCAAGTACAAAACGCGTTTATATACAAATTATTAAATATTTGGAATAGTTTTCGATTCATATCTGAATAAAATAATTTCAAAAATTTAATGACATGAACATAATAAACATTAATATATAATTGACTAAAATTTAAAATTATTATAAATTGTTGACAGTGCTGTTTAATAATGTATATATACATATATACATAATATTATAGACAGACGTGAATGGCGTGTGTCAGAAAATAAATACATGTACGTATACGTATGTACATAATATAAACAAGGATTTGATAATTACATCATCGGGTAATTTTTATTGTTCAATATATTGCAAAAAAAAAATACCAAAAAAAAAAAAGAAATAAGTTTTGTTTGCAAAAGATTTATTGATTATACGATGAAGTTCGAATTTTTTTTTATCCATGGTGTCTTAATTATTTTCTTATATATTGCAAAATATTTCGAGTATCATATATAATGTTGATTTATTTAAAATTTGTTTAGTCACTAGTTTTGATATGTTTCTGATTATGACTAAATGAGGAGTGGCGCGCCGTATACATGCGTGCAACGTTTGCAAAATGCATAGGCCCAGTGGCGTATAGCTGTGTGACTAGAGAAAGCAGTTCTTAGAGGCTTTGGTAACTGCCCATTTTCAACAAGATACACGCAAGTAATGAATAATTATATCGAATTTAATTGAAAAAATACGTTGAAGAATTCTTAATTTAAGCGATAATTTTAAATAATCTACGTATTATGAAACAAAAACAACGCCCTAATTTGTTCTTAACATGATTAAAATTTTTAAACAGCCTGCTATTTATAGTCTGTATGTGTGAAATAAAATTAATATTTATAATACTAAATTGATGTAACATTTTCTATTTTAATTACCTATGTATATGTATATAGGTAATACACAATTCTAAAAATATATGGGGTTCAACATTATTTCTAGCTTAAGCGTCTGGAAAGCGAACTACGCTACTGCAAATAAAACCGATAATGCCTGTCATCAAAAAGCTTTCTATAAAAATTGATATTTTAATGGAAGAAATCCTCGATAAGCTATAGCAATTCGTAAATTGCAACACGCAAAATATGGCTAATTGAACCTGTTTACCATGTAAATTTCAGTTTCAAATTAAATGCTTGTTCTAATTTTTGTTTTATTGCGAATGTACAGCCGATAAGTTGCTCTAATATATACTAAAATATATGAAGTCATGTAAGGTGTACGCGTATATATCAATTACGATTTTGCGAACCTCGATAATTTCGTTCAAAACATGCACATCGTTCGGTTATTAAAAATTTAAAGTTTTTAAAATGTTGGCATTGTAAATTATATGGATTCGCAACATTTTGACATATGGGAACCTACAATATGTATATAGGGGCGGATTAAGAATATTTAATAATTCACATAACCAGAACTGTTGAAAATTGGATATTTGGAAATTCTGAATTTTTAAACTAGGCAACTAAGAATTGCAAAAATTTAATAATTTGTAAAAATAATTAGAATTTTGTTTTTAATTTATTTAAATTTAAAATTTCGAAATTTGAAAATTCTGAATATTTATCAAATGTTAAAATTTAAAATTATAAACATTAAAAAATTAAAGCCTTTAAGTGACAATTTTAGAAAATTAAAATTTTGTATAGGCTGTGCAGGTTGCGTCGCGGGACTATAGGGAAAGATTCTGAAATCCTAAAATTTGGGCTAATAAAAATTTCAGCCTTAATAAACTAATACAAAAATTTCGAAAATTATTTGCATATTGCTCTTAACAATTGAATTCCTATTTTTTAATTATAGGTTCAATTCTCCTATTGCGAAGTATCGTTTAATTTTGACAACTTCCGCCAATATAAAATGTATCACAATAACAATCAATATCATTTTAATAACACTATAACTTTAAAAATATGAATAACAGTTGGATTTATTAGAACACACGATTTTCTAACTTGATTGTTGCATGTATGAGCTCACCAAAATAAAAAGGCATAACTCTCACGGATTGCGTAAATCACGTCAAGTTGATGATTATTTGTTCAGGCCTATTTTTTAATCTAACTTTAGCGAGCTATGTACTGTATTAATTCGTGCCTTTTAATTCAAAACACAACATAAAACAAATAGAAAACTTTGTTAAGACAATACAAAAAAAAACTATAACAGAAACTAATACCCCATCCAGCTCCGCTTCCACAGTCCGAGACTTGAGCATGGATTAAATTCATAAGATAATGGTGCGATCATTACCAAATTTGGTACAAGCAGTATTGATCAAACTCCTTATTATTAAGAGGATTTTCAATCCTGGTTCATGTAGGGCGGTTTCACAGGACTTATACCGAGTCATCTGTCACACTCCAGTCTAAAATTAAATCAATGATGGACATGGAGCATAGACTAATGTCAATCACCTCCTGCCGAACAGAGTTAAAAAATTAAAATTGGGTGCTGGAATAATCCGCCCAACTTTAATTTTTTATTTTTTCCTCAGAGGGAGGAGGTGAAGAAGAGTCAAATGGCATATAAACTGAGGCGATGACCAATTTAGTGCAGGAGCTAGAGGATACCAGAGTAATGAGCACAGCCATACTATCGGCCGAGCTACACTCGTGAATAAGAACTAGATTAATATTATTGCCATAATACAAATGCACACTCGAGTTTTATTGACAAAATTCTTACAGGAGATTCTGCCATTAAATATGTTTAATCCAGAGACAGCATTATCAAGAAGATATGGTTCCTGGATTAGAGAAATATCTGTATGCGATACAGAAAGCAACTTCCTGAATTCAAATGAAGCAGACTTACTATGTGTTGTAAGTTGATTTGTTTTATTCTAATTATGGACGACATTGTAAAGTCGGGCAAAATGGAGAATAAAAGTACAGACCAGAGATAATCTTGAAATCCTCTCCATAGAACGTATACTAAAAATAATCGATTGGTGATTAGTCTCACATGTTAGTAAAATAAATGGTTTTGGCGGGTCGCCAACTGATAGTTGACAACCACTTCAAACATCCTTCATTTTGGAGATTACAAAACCACTTGTAGATTCCGTCATTATTGTACCTGCAAATGAAGACACCATCCGAAAGATAGCACCCAAACATCTGCGGTACAAACCCTAACGATTTCGCCGAGTATGTTAATCTTTGAGAGAGAAACCGCAAGGCAATCGGACAATCGGAAATAAAATTGTTTCTAAACTCATCAAGGAATGCAAACATTTCATGAACATTCTTTGTTCTAACAATAAAGTTATGGTCATGTGGGTACCGGCTCATTGTGACATCAAAGCTGCGGTTCCCAATTAACTTTAATTGGTCCTGAACCAGCGGTTCCTGTATCTTTCAACTAGTTGTCGTAAGGCCAAGTACTTCATTAACGAGCCCAATTTGGGTTAACGACGTGTGCTTTATATCTTATTTTATTCTTTAAGAACCAGTTAAGAATCTTGGTAGCGATTCTTACGGGATATGGCCGTTTTAAAGATCATCTAAATCACATGTGTTTAGCTCATGATGTTATTTGCGAGGACTGCCTTCACTTCGTGAGCAGTAATTGTCCTGCTTTCAGTTTTATTCGATTTTAGGTATTCAACTTTAGGTCTTTAAATGTATAGATCAGTTGTCCTCTCTGCCTTGGTCTAAACTTGTTCCAGTTGGAGAAGGGAGTAATGCGCGTTTTGCGAATTGGGATAGAATGCGGGGTTTGTACCATGGGCCTTTGTGACATTGACTGTGGAATCCTCGTTGGTCCCAGCCAGTTTTAATAATAAAAATAAATAAAATATTCCTTGTTAAAATAAAAATATTGAATCATTTCGGTAAAGTTAAAACGAATAATTTGTGGAGTTCACTCATACGTTAGTTATAAATCAGAAAAAATGAGCTGTCAAGGATGCGACTCGTCTTTGTTTCATTTATCGTATGAAACTTAAGTTTTGAATCATTCTTGTGATGTTTATATATATAAAGAATTATGATGTTCGCTTTCACATCCGTTGGGAATCAGAAAACTCAAACTGTAGCCTAATTCTATAACTGTGTTC
Organism: Tipula unca; assembly: GCA_951394425.1. Lineage (NCBI taxonomy): Eukaryota > Metazoa > Arthropoda > Insecta > Diptera > Tipulidae > Tipula > Tipula unca. The sequence goes on from OX596381.1 coordinate 57,181,908, forward strand.
TATAACTTTACACCAAGATAAATTAAAAAATTGGTAAGATATTGAACGTCAATAAATTACACATACAATTTATATTGTGTAGTTCGTTTTCACGGATAAAAATTTTAAATTTAAATCTATAATTTCACGAAGAAGACGGGCTAGTGCCGAACAAAAAAAACCATGTTTGTCCTTGTTACTCTTTATATTATATTATGAAATGAAACAATAACAAAACGTCAAAGTGGTTTTAGACACGATAAAATTATCCAGCAAGAAAAAATTTACACGCTGACTACTTTGTTTTATAGAATACCATTTAATCTAAATAAGATAGAAATTGCGTGTAAATTTTTTTTTGTGTAAACTTTTTCAATGTTTCGTTTTTTCACATTATCTTGTTTTTACAGAATTAGACCACTGATGTCAAAAAAATGAAGCTGGCCTTGAAACCGCACGTATAAGCAAACTAATGATTTGTTTTTATTTTTTAATACTACTAAGATTGTGTCCGACCGAAACTTGTGATAAAAAATAGTGAATTAATTTTTTTGACATATACTTGAAAATACCGAACACACCCAAATTATTCGAGTCTATTACCATGATAATTTTTGACAGCTATCGAATAATTTGTGTACGCATGTGCAACTTGTGATTTATACTTATAATAATAACGTGACATTAAAGGATTATCGTATCCATTATTTTAATATTAAATTTTTTAAATTTTCAGATTAACAGAGCATCATAAAAAATTCCATACAGTGGGTGATTCTAAGAATTTCGAAATCATTAGTGAAAAAAACGAAGTTAAAGCTGGTACAGCTCGATAAGGAGATATTGTAGTGAAATAGTTTAAAACCAATGAATAAACTAAACACAATTTAAAACTTATGTTATTTTGTTAAAAACGATAAAGCTCTGTTGGAATTAATCCAACCAAACATACACGTTTCTCTTGAACAAAAAAATACTATTTTTGGTGCAAAAATCATATTGAATACCAACGTCTTCATTTAGATTAGATATTAAACCGCAGATAAACAATACACATAAAGAAAAACTACTAGTATTTATTACAAAAAAGAATGATTTAATTCAACAAAATATAAAAATGCAATAAAATATCCATCTAATCTTCAAATGATACAACTAAGCAAAGATCTAAATGAGCATTGATATCACCTTATTGTAGTTGATTACAAACAGGGCAAACAGTTCCCAAATTTGCAGCTCATCATTTGAATCATCCTCAATCACAGCGTCAATTTTAACTGGTTTATTTTTATAAAATGGTGATTTTCGTGGTACATTATATTTAACTGGTCTGACCTCGATTTTTATTCCCATACAGCCCTCGAGATGGATCGCTAAATCGTTACGTGATAGACGATCTTGGCATAATGGACAATGAATTATATTATTTTCCGTTAAGCATATCAAGTCAGTGTTTCAGGATGTTGACGTAGTTTGATATCGATTCAAAAGTGTGTCCTCACCAAATAAATCGTCCATAACTTGTTTATCGATTAGTTCGGACGGATCATTTACAATTGTATCATCAAAATCACCATCGATTAAATCGATCACATCGGTATCGTCTTCATCAGCGCTGAAATTATGTGCGGTTTTCTTTATGTCGTTTAATATCTCCTCTTGTCTTTCTTGGATCGTTTGGTCAGTGAGAGGTGCCGCGTTTCATTCGGTTTAGCGGGTGGAATATCAGAAAGGTATCTACATACCTCGGCCAGTAAATGGTTCAATTGATTTATTATTGGAATGTGTTACCGCTTGGTCGCTGAGAACTACTTGGATTTGCATGTTGGTTGCCAAGATTTTCTATCGGACTGACTTGATTTGTTGGAAAGTACTTCCTTATATCTGGAACAGATATATCTTCATAATAAAATGTGTGGTATACTGTAATGTTCGTTCCTGCTGTTCGATTAATTCCTTCCATCAGTTTTTTAAAATTTGGTCCATGTCCCCCATTTCCTTCACGGATTCCTCGAATAAACAAATATGAGTGTATCATTTCGAGTTGTAACACAAATTGTAGAGGTTAGTTGATATAAGGACATACAAAATCTAAAATTATAATTATAGTTGTACATACGTTTACTCCATTCCAACGTGACACACTGTAGTTTCCTTTGAAAGAATTTCAAATCAAATGCACCAAACATCGTATATGAATATCTGGCGTTGGATCGATTGTTTCCCAATCCGGATGAACTAAATTGTCCGTAATATTTAAATCTGGTTTATGATTTTCCCCTGCATATCGTTCGATTTTATTGCGCATAAGGGACTTATTCGTCTGGTTAGACTACATAAATAAAAAATAATAAATAATAAAGAATAATTTTCTGTGCAATTTATTAGTTGTTGAAAAATTGACATATATGACGTGGGGAAAAAACTTATTGGGTGGGGAGATTTATTACACATTTCGGACAGCATAATAAAAAATAGGGAATAATTATCAAACAAATGTCAAAAAATTAATTCACGATTTTTTATCACAGGTGTCGGACACAGTCTAAATACTAACTAACTACGCCAACTTTGTTAAAAAAAATGTTCTCATTTATTTAGTTTTATATTTATAAGAGTTGTTTAGACAAAGTTAATTTTTTAAGCCATAAGTAAAATATCCTGTTTTTTAATTTTGGGAACATAGATTAAGATAAAATACCATTTTTAATTAGATTTTTTTTTTTTCAAAAATTCGATTAAAATTCTTTCTGGTATAAAACCCGAATGCAAAGAAAGTAATAAAATAATATCCGCCCCAATAGGGGGGTATATTTACTTACATATATTATTCATATCTCATGAGTTTCTTACAATAAACATAATATACAGTTTTGCATATACAGTCGCGTTGCGGCGTTCATCCGGCGCACTCTGTTATTATAATAATTTTAAAGAGCACGCAAATCTATATACAAGTACTTTAATGTTTATTGTTAGCTGTATACTTTTAAATACTCTGGAACGAGAAGCCACTATATGTTATTTGACCTAATCCTATCCTTTATTTATAGATGATTAAATAATAAAATTTAAGTCTCAGGCACTACAAATTAATTTTAATGATCTTATGTATATATATGGCATTGTAAAAACCTACAGTTTTAAATTATTAATTTAATCAATTCCAAAGTCAAGCCTTATTAAGAAATATACTTAAGTATCCTCATAAGTATTTAGACTATTATTTTTATTTGTTAACATTATATTTATTTATATGTATGTATGTATGTATGTAGGCATGTATGTAAACCAAAACTACAAATAAGATTCCATACGCACGATTAAGTTATTTTTATACATACCACAAGTCGTCTATATACATACGAGTATAGAGATAAATATTTTCTGATAAGCACTAATTTTTATTAAATAACACAATTAAATTTCTATATATATACATATACATGTGTAACATACAATGAACATTTTAGATGTTTTCAAAGATATAGATTATTCCGAAAATATAAATATTTTTCAAAGTCTGTTAAACAATCAAGCTCAAAGCGAAAGAAGAAAACAATTTACAAAATTTTTCTTTTCTTTAAATTTTTTATTTTATTTTATTATTTGTATTTTCTGGAGCCCACATAAAACAATAATAATTGAGATTTTATTCCCAAAAAATTTCAAAGATTTTATCATCATTGTTGTTTAAAATTTGTAACAATAAAATAAAGTATACAATACCCACACTCATTATTATTATTATTATTATTGCATTAGCAGAGTAGTTTTATTATAGTGTAATACAGTACATATATAGAGGACGAAAGGGAAATTAATAGTAGTAATAATAATGTGAATGGTAATTCGTATCGTATATGTTGAAGGAACAAAACGTAAATATTTGAGAGGTAATTTACAATGCAGGTAACTTTAACAATAGTATTATATCCGCATGAAAGAGCATGCGCATAATCTATTTAGAATAGTATACTGTACACAAAATATTAGAATTTTCCAAATTTCGAATAAATTTTATCCAATCTAATTTTGTAAATCTATAAAAATACAGCTAAAAATTAATCAGTTAATATTTCACATATTATACGATCAATGTTGGTGAGACCAGGTAAGTTAAGCTAATTTCGAAATATATACGATTAGCATTCCAATCAGAAAGTCATAATGTTTATAAATACATCATCATATTGAATATTGCATATATAATTGCTATAGAAAGATTGCGGCTTTGATTTTTAATCAATTTTCCGGCTTATTTAACATTTTCATTTTTTCTTATGAATTCTTGAATATAATTTTAATCATTCATTCCTGTATAGTTATTTCTTCTTTCACCACTACATCTTTAAATATTCCGCGCTCTTCCATCAGGTTAGTATCACCGTAGAATTCTGCTAAGTTTCTTCAAACTTTCTCTATATTTTTATAAATAGCTAGAGATCAAATCTCATTAATTTTGAATGCATAACGAAAGAAAACGCTAAGTGCCTTGAAGCTGCACCAGCCAAATCAGCCCGCCACAATGAAACCTAGCCCATAATTTATTACAATTTTATTACAATTTATTACACCAAGTCCCGATTTTATTACACTTGCCGTTCGCGAGAAATCCGTGGGCGGTGTAACTTCAAATTGAACCTACACCGCCACTTTGGAACTTTTGATATAACTGTGATATCGAGATGAAACTTGGGCCAGAATTTATTACAAATTAATTACAGTTCACTGGTAAGTCACCGAAAAATAAAATGTAATTATTTTGTGTAAAAATCATCTTATTTTAATAAAAACCTGAAATTCAAATAAAAATACCAAAATGTCGATAAAATTCACCTGTAATAATTTATTACACCAGACCGCCACCATATTTTAGATAGAACTGGATGTTGTTTACACTATACGGTACATATATTTTTTGTAAAGTAGTGATTTTTAATTATTTTGGGTAAAGTCTATTTCAAGTCAACGAAAAATACCAAAAAAGTCGATTTTATCACCGCCACCATATTTTAGATAGGACTGGAAATTGTTTACACTATACGGTACATACATATATACCTTGTAAAGTAGTGATTTATAATTATTTATTGTAAAGTCTATTTCAAGTCAACGAAAAATTCCAAAAAAGTCGATTTTATCACCTGTAATAATTTATTACACCAGACCGCCACCATATTTTGGATAGAGCTGGGTATTGTTTACAATATACGGTATACATACACTGCGTGAAGATTTTCGACATTTTGGTATTTTTCTTTGAATTTCAGTAGGTTTTTATTAAAATAAGATGATTTTTACACAAAATATTTAAATTACGCCACTTCACGCGGTGTATGTATAAATTATTACAGGTGATAAAATCGACTTTTTTGGTATTTTTCGTTGACTTGAAATAGACTTTACCCAAAATAATTATAAATCACTACTTTACAAGGTATATATGTATGTACCGTATAGTGTAAACAATTTCCAGTCCTATCTAAAATATGGTGGCGGTGATAAAATCGACTTTTTTGGTATTTTTCGTTGACTTGAAATAGACTTTACCCAAAATAATTAAAAATCACTACTTTACAAAAAATATATGTACCGTATAGTGTAAACAACATCCAGTTCTATCTAAAATATGGTGGCGGTCTGGTGTAATAAATTATTACAGGTGAATTTTATCGACATTTTGATATTTTCCTTTGAATTTCAGTAGGGTTCTATTAAAATAAGATGATTTTTACACAAAATAATTAAGTTACACCACTTGACGCAGTGTATGTATACCGTATATTGTAAACAATATCCAGATCTATCCAAAATATGGTGGCGGTCTGGTGTAATTAATTATTACAGGTGAATTTTATCGACATTTTGGTATTTTTATTTGAATTTCAGTAGGTTTTTATTAAAATAAGATGATTTTTACACAAAATAATTACATTTTATTTTTCGGTGACTTACCAGTGAACTGTAATTAATTTGTAATAAATTCTGGCCCAAGTTTCATCTCGATATCATAATTACATCAAAATTACAAAGTGGCGGTGTAGGTTCAATTTGAAGTTACACCGCCCACGGATTTCTCGCGAACGGCAAGTGTAATAAAATCGGGACCTGGTTTAATAAATTGTAATAAAATTGTAATAAATTATGGGCTAGGTTTCATTGTGGCGGGCTGATTTGGCTGGTGCAGCTTCAAGGCACTAAAACGCTATGAAATCTAGAGCGGAAAGAATTGTAAAAAAATTAAAATTTTACAGAAATCATATAACCTCAAAGCTCATACTAATTTATAAAAAATTAAGTATATAAGTATTGTATTCTATTTTGCTTGACATTTTTCGGACCATTCAAAATCTGCATCATTTTTAAGTAAGTTATACAATTCCCGTCATCTGATGAAGATCCCCGATATTGTACATGAAATAAAATCTCAGCGAGTACGCTGGCTCGGGCACGTTCTGCGTCCGGAACGAATTGTGCAACGATCTCTGAAAGGAGAGCCACCAGATGGTAGGTGCAGAGGTCGTTGCAGGCGACGATGGCTCCACGGTGTAGAGCACGACTTGGCCTCTTCAGATTGTCTTAGACAGTATGAAGACCATGCTCGAGATCGAAACCGCTGGAGCCGAATTGTTGACTCAGTAAGGGGCCAGTAATGGCCTTTAAAACTGTTTTAATTAATACATTTCTGAACCGGCTAATATTATAAAATATTCGGCTTTATCCTCTTCGCTTATTTTATTTACCTTTAAAAAATTAGCTATGCGCTCTTCATATACTCAACAAAATTACCGCTATTGACGGCGAACTGTTCCATTAATTATTTACTTTTTTCAACACGAATTTTTACACATTCAATTTCAATTGAATTTAATTGGCTTTTTACTAGTTCACGATCACTCTTGTAGCAGCTCGAATATTCGACTCACCGATATTCGATTCTGCCACAAACAAAATAATTAGTGAAATTCAAATATAATCCAACTTATTTGAATTAAGCGCTCACTAACCCCATCACATATCAATCTATCCAACCAACACTATCCAATAACCGAACCATTACTATAAAACATTTATAGTAAAACAAGTCGCCATCTAACAACATCACCACGAACAACAATGTTCGGTGATGCAACACTTAACAAAAAGTGCAATGTCGACCGTCGCCGGCGCATGTGTTCCCTCTTCACAAAACGAAGACGAAGGCGACGTCATTACAACAAAAAACAAAACAACACAATATTCTCTCCCATTCCATCTCTAACGTTCAAGCAAACAAGTTGTGTGTAATAATGGTGGTGTTGAAAATAAATAAATAAATATAATAAATAAATAAATATAATTAATAATTATAATTTTGTTAAAAATAAATAAATAAATATAAATAACAATTATATACATTGATAAATAAATAATAAAATTTGTGGAATCAATAAATAAATAAATAAATAAATTAATTGTTAACAGTAAAATTTATTATGTAGTTGTATAGCACTCATTTATAAAATCCGCACCGGATAAATTATTAAGGTAGGATAATAATCTTACAATTGGTGACCCCGACGGCAGTTTTTTACTGCATAAATAAGCAAAAACACACCGCAGCGAACACCACGGATAATATATTTAATCAAAAAAAAAAACACATGGTTTCAGCTCGCCGAAATACAATTCGGACTGCAAGGTATAACAGCTGATAAAACAAAGTACCTGCAAACGTTATCAGCCTTGCAACCAGAAACGTGCGATGTGATCTCGGATCTCCTCCTCAATCCGCCGACAACCAACCAATACAACACATTAAAGCAAACGCTGCTAGAACGACTAGCACCATCGGGCGAACGTCAGCTGGAACAATTGCTTTCAGGCTAGCAATTAGGCGACCAAAAACCATCTGACGCTTTACGGCACATACACACACTAGCTAACAACAGTTTTAATGAAAATATCATTAAATCTTTGTGGATACGTAAAATGCCGGAGTTGATTCGCATAGCGCTGGTAGCACAGCCCGAATCCTCCACGACACAAACGTTAGCCAAAATAGCGGACAAGATGTATGATGTCATAAACATCACATCTCAAAGCGTCAGCCAAGTCAATAGTCCATATCGGCAATCAAGAGAACGCAGTGGAGACAGAACTCCCCGTTCAGCAACAGCACCAAACACACTCGAACAAAGACTGTCGAGAATCGAGTCCAGACTCGACGGGTTACTCAGAGGTCGAAGCCGTTCGCGTGGACGACGAGCTCCCTCACGCAATCGAACCCGCAGTCCCAGCAACAACATATACCAACATGGTAAATGCTGGTTCCACACAAAGTTTGGTAGAGCCGCCAGAAAATGCACGCCACCGTGCAATTTCACCACGTCGCAACCATCGACGTCCGCGGCCGCCGTAAAACTGGACATTGACCATCAAAAAAACTACTAGAGTCACGGGTTGAGAGCAACATGCCTCCCCTGACCACAAACACACCCTATACGTCACGTTTGTTTGTGTACCATAGACACAACAAACTCACCTACTTAGTCGACACTGGCGCTGACCTTTCGGTTATTCCAGCCATGAATTTCAAAATGAATTACACATTAGCTAATCGAAATTCAAATCTAGTCTTATCGGCTGCCAATGGTTCAATCATCCACACGTACGGCACAAAATTGCTTAGCGTGGATATCGGACTCAAACGAACCTTCACGCACGCTTTCATACTAGCTGCAGTGAACCGTCCGATCATTGGCGCCGATTTTCTAAGCAAATTCGGACTTCTTGTCGATGTCAAACACAAACGGCTGATTGACCCAGCTACAAAGCTGTCAATAAACGCCACAATGGCTCGTGTTAACACACCAACACCGATCCATTTCAACATCGACAACGGCTACGGCACTCTGCTCAAAAAGTACCCACTACTTACAGCAGAGCCGAACTACAAAATGCCAGTCCGACACAACGTGGTTCATCACATCGTCACAGAAGGCCATCTTCCCGTGTCGAGACCACGCAGACTAGATTCGGTGCGTCACAAAGCTGCACAAGCAGAATTTCAACACATGGTGGAATTAGGAATTTGTCGAACATCGACATCTTCCGTCTCTTGTCCACTTCACATGGTCAAGAAGAAAGATCAAGACTGGAGGCCATGTGGGGACTATCGGCGTTTAAACACGGTTACGATACCGGATCGCTACCCGATACCCCACATTCAAAACTTCACCATGCACTTGCATGGCTGCAAAGTTTTCTCCAAACTTGATCTCATCAGAGGTTATCACCACATTCCCGTGGCACCTGAAGACGTTTTCAAAACGGCAATCACCACACCATTTGGCCTCTTCGAATACACCCGAATGCCATTTGGATTACGCAATGCCGCACAAACGTTTCAGCGCTTCATGAACGAAGTCGTCCGAGATCTCGACTTCGTTTTCGTCTACATAGACGACATTCTTGTGGCATCTCAAACTGAGGAACAACACAAACTCCATCTGGAAACACTTTTCCAACGACTTGTCGAGTTTGATGTTCACATCAAGAGCTCAAAATGCGTCTTCGGCGCATCCACTCTTGATTTCCTCAGCCACAAGATCACCGCTAATGGCATCCTTCCGTCACAAGACCGAATCAATGCCATTAAAGAATTCCCAGCTCCAACCTCAATCAAAAGTATTCAGCGATTCATCGGCATGGTAAACTACTACCACCGATTCATACCAAAGCTCGCTGAAATACTCAACCCAATTCACAGCCACCTGGCAGTACTACTACGTAAGCCCAAAACAGCCAAGAACTTCTCTTGGCCTGACGAATGTCAACACGCATTCACGTCACTCAAGGCTGAATTGGCACGCACAACACTCTTGTCTCATCCACTGAGCGACTCAAAGCTCAGCATTACTACTGATGCATCAAACACTGCTGTCGGAGCAGTCATGCAACAGTACAACGACAAGTGTTGGGAGCCCCTGGGATTCTTCTCAAAGAAGCTCGCGGATGCCGAAAAGAAATACTCTGCATTCGATCGGGAATTACTCGCAATATATCTAGCAATCAAACACTTCAGATATTTTGTCGAGGGTCGGGACTTCACAATTTACACCGACCACAAACCTCTCACTCGAGCAATTCAGTCTAAAACTGAACGCAATCCAAGGCAAGCACGCCACTTGGATTACATTAGTCAATTTACCACGGACATCCAGCATGTTCAAGGTACCGAAAACGTTGTCGCGGATACACTTTCGCGCACAACAGCAAACGAAACGGCCACAGTCGAGACTCACTTCGACTGCAACAAGATCGCACAAGCACAAAAAGCAGACTTGGAACTTCAGAATATACTTTCTGGTTCCACACGTCACGCCAGTTCATCACTGCAACTGGAGCTTTTCAAACTACCTGGCCTCGAACTCTACTGCGAAACATCTACGGGTGCAAATCGCCCGTACATCGCAGAGCAACTACGTCGAACCATCTTCGACACACTACACGGTATCTCACATCCTGGTGTCCGCGCAACTCGTAAATTGATTACTGCTCGATACTTTTGGCCCAGCATAAACAAAGACGTGACCCATTGGGCACAATCCTGTTTATCCTGCCAAAAATCGAAAGTCCAGCGACACACAAAATCGCCTCTTGGACAATTCGCAATTCCACCTGGTCGATTCGAGCACATTCATTTGGATGTAGTAGGACCACTTCCTCCATCCAATGGATACTCATACTTACTCACCTGTGTCGATCGTTTCACTCGATGGCCAGAAGCGTACTGCATGAGCGACATGTCTGCAGCAACCATTGCCACCACATTCGTGCAAAACTACGTATCACGATTTGGCGTTCCACTTGACATCACCACTGATCAAGGAACCCAATTCGAGTCGAAGCTCTTCTCGGAGTTAACGAAACTCCTCGGCTCGCATCGTATACGTACAACGGCTTACCATCCGCAAGCCAATGGCATGGTCGAACGCTTCCACCGCCAGCTCAAAGCTGCTCTCAAGGCCCGAGGCAACACAATTCACTGGAGCTCCGAAATACCAATCGTTCTACTTGGTATTCGAGCAACGGTTAAAGAAGATTTGAAGTGCTCACCAGCTGAAATGGTTTACGGTCAAACCATCAAGCTACCCGGTGAGTTCTTCGTCGAACATCCTCTACCGTCTCCATCCACAACCGACACAGTCATCGACCAACTCCGCACCACCATGCAAAATCTTATCCCCACGGCAACAAGACCAACGAATGAAAGCAACATATTCATTCCCAAATCGCTCGACAATTGCGATTACGTCTTTGTCCGGGTTGATAAGGTTCGAACTGGATTACAATCTCCATACGATGGGCCATACAAAGTTATACGCCGCTTACGCAAGCAATTCATTGTCTCAATCAAAGACAAACACCACTCAATCTCCATAGACAGATTGAAACCGGCCTACGGTATTCTCAACACAGCTGATCAAATATCAGCCAGCAAACGATTTAAAACCGTCCGGTTCACCGTATAACGTCTCAAAACCCATGGTTTCTCATCTGGAGAGGGGGTACTGTAGCAGCTCGAATATTCGACTCACCGATATTCGATTCTGCCACAAACAAAATAATTAGTGAAATTCAAATATAATCCAACTTATTTGAATTAAGCGTTCACTAACCCCATCACATATAAATCTATCCAACCAACACTATCCAATAACCGAACCATTACTATAAAACATTTATAGTAAAACAAGTCGCCATCTAACAACATCACCACGAACAACAATGTTCGGTGATGCAACACTTAACAAAAAGTGCAATGTCGACCGTCGCCGGCGCATGTGTTCCCTCTTCACAAAACGAAGACGAAGGCGACGTCATTACAACAAAAAACAAAACAACACAATATTCTCTCCCATTCCATCTCTAACGTTCAAGCAAACAAGTTGTGTGTAATAATGGTGGTGTTGAAAATAAATAAATAAATATAATAAATAAATAAATATAATTAATAATTATAATTTTGTTAAAAATAAATAAATAAATATAAATAACAATTATATACATTGATAAATAAATAATAAAATTTGTGGAATCAATAAATAAATAAATAAATAAATTGTTAACAGTAAAATTTATTATGTAGTTGTATAGCACTCATTTATAAAATCCGCACCGGATAAATTATTAAGGTAGGATAATAATCTTACACTCTTTATTAAATCAGGTTCGCTTTTTTTTTTTTGTCATTCATTCAGTTCTTTAATAATCACTGCACACTCTTTTACCCTTGATTACCGTACTTTTCATAACAGTTCATGAACTTTTTTTATGGTATCAACATGAGACGTATTCACAAATTATTTTTACTTAACTTTTAGTTAAGGTATTATACTTAAAGACTTAATTGTTTTTCCTCGTCGCCAATTTATTGTATTTTAATCCACGAAATTAAAAGACTTAGACGTGGAGTTTCAATTTTATAATTTATGATATAATGATGTCACTTTGACTCGTACAAAAGCAATGCTCAAAATTATATTTCATATTCCGTACAATAACACAGTACGCGTAATTTTTGTTATTAATTTTAGAGATTTCCAAACTATACATAACAATAATTTTAAAAATTAATTAATAATGTTAACGAAATGGAACGGAACGATAACGGAGGCATGGAAGGTTATACTTTGATCTTAGTTCTAATATTTTGTTCCGTTCAAAGTATCCGCTGAAAAGCACGATCGCTTATTTTGAATTACCTATATAGAATAGTCATTGGTGTTTCGCAAAGATGCTCTCTTACAAAAGGAATTTTACTCATTGCTTATTTTATGAAGGGAGGACATTGTTGGTGTCGCCTTCTTTAAAATTCTGAAAGCCTTTTTTCATTAAAATGCTAAACAACTCATTTATGCATGAGAGTATTTCAGCGAATTTTTTGAAAGTGAAAGTTTTTATAATTTTTTCGTTGGAGAAAAACATTAAATTCTGCTATCCAATCTATCGATCTTGTATGTATGCCGTTGATTGTTGGTGTTATAGTCGTTCAATTAGTTCCTTATAGTGGTCTAAATTGTATAGATGTGGATTAATTTAAAGTTCCCCATAACGATTCCTCCGTTCCTTCGTTTTAAGGTGGTTATTGGGGCATCGTATTCATAAAATATTCAAAGTTGTTGTTAGGCCTCACAGCCATAATAGTATTATTAGCCGCATTCGGAGAGAATTTCTTCTATTGTTTAAAGATGCTTCGAGGATCAGCGTTTCCTCGAAGATTTTTAAAGTATCTATTTATTCTTGGTGATTCGTGATTCTCCCGCGTTTAGCAGTAAGCGTTTATACTTGCTATATAGCCTACTAATGGTGCGAAATTCACCTAAGGTATTTTGTGTAAGGCGGGCTTACTATGATCTACTGGGTATAGTACTTAATTTCACGTTTCACTGTGACACAATAGTTATTTAAGTATCAAGGTCAGTAAGTGCTTTCAACCGGTTGAGGATGATTTTGGAGATCGAGACGAAGTCGAGATCACCAATACATCCGATACCGGTAGGGCATTTACTGACCGCAATGCTTATTACGTTTTTTGCACGATCGGCGCAATAACGAAATTACAATTTAGAAATATTTGAAAATTGTTTTGACAGTTTCAGTTGTCAGAGTTGTTTTTTTTGCACATTATTTTTAAAGTAAGCTTTGTTCGTTGTTATGTTGTCATGGACGTACGAAAACAATAATTATTTATTTATCAAGAGATTTTTTCTGTCAGTTCTTTGTAAAATAAAGCAAAATAATAGTATTTTATTGTGAAAAATGGATGACAGTGACGATTCTCATCTGGAAAATGTATGGAACATAGGATGTTCCTCAATTATTCCAGGAAAATCAAGAGAACGGTATGAAAATACCTATAAACTTTTCAAAGCATGGTGCAGTGAGAAACATTGTCAAAACATCACAGAAAAGGTACTCTTGGCCTATTTTGTACGAAGAAGTGATAAACTTAAATCTCCAGGGAGTTTATGGGCTGAGTACTCTATGCTTAAGGCTACAATTTTTTTAAATGATGCGTCCGATATTTCGAAGTTTAAAACCTTAATTGCTTTTCTTAAGAGAAAAAATACCGGATATCGGCCTAAGAAATCAAAAGTTTTTTCTAAAGAAGATATGTTCAAGTTTCTTAAGGAATTTCGCGATGAAGTTTATTTAAATATGAAACTAGGTATGATATTTGGCATAGCAGGGGCGTGCAGAAAGAAGGAATTATATAATTTAAAATTAGAAGATATTCAAGATATTGGGTCCTTTATTATAGTCAATATTCCTAATACTAAAACCAATATTCCGCGAACTTTCACAATTACTATTCAAGGAAGCGAAACTATTAATTATTTGGATATTTATAGAAAATATTTGAAGTTACGACCAGAAAATTCAAAATCTTTTAACTTTTTCTTAGCAATGCGTAATGGAAAAGTCATTAATCAAGCAGTGGGCAAGAATACAATGGGAAGGTGGCCCTCGAAGATAGCGAAATGCCTGAATTTGTCAGATCCACTTTCTTATACCGGACATGCGTTCAGTAGAAGTTCGGCTACCTTTCTGGCGAACAAAGCTGTTGATGTTTTAGGCCTTAAAAGACATGGTGGGTGGCGCTCGTCTTCTGTCGCTGAGGGATATGTGGAGGATTCTCTCCAAAACAAAATTGAGTTTTCAAAAAAAAATTTAAGTGAAAATGGAGATAAACATTCTACTCCTAATACTTGGACTGCAGCATCGGAGAAGATTATTGCAGCAAACATCGCAATAACTTCGAGTACTTCGACTGTAACTGAAGTATCCAACACAGAAAATATTGTATCGGAGAAGATAATTGTAGCAAACATCCCAATTACATTAAATACTCCGAGTTCTTCGACTGCAGCGTCGGAGAAGATTATTGCAGCAAACATCCCAATAACTTCGAGTACTTCGACTGTAACTGAAGTATCCAACACGGAAAATATTGTATCGGAGAAGATAATTGCAGCAAACATCCCAATTACATTAAATAATTGTTCCAATTGTAATTTTAGTTTAATTTTTAATAAATCATCTTAATTGAAAACTATAAAATTATACATTCATTCTTTATTTACTTACCGCCTATGAGGCGGTAAGTACTTCACTTACCGCCCAGTAATTGTAAACAAAACCTACTGCCCTGGAGACCCTATCGGTAAACCTCAAAAAATAGTCGGGTACAACAATTTTTGTTTAAAACTTCACAGTATTTGTAAAAGGCTGGCGTACATATGATCTACTATTAGGTCATGAGTATTATGTTCTCAAGGGGATAATACCTTGTGTTATACTATGTATACTATTTACCGCCAAACGATATTACCCGTTATAGTAGACGGTTATTTGCTCATAGTGAATTAATCGAGTAAACTTTGTTAGCCATGATCACGACTTTCTGAATTATGCTCATCGTTTTATTCATTTCAATATTTTTATGTTTGCCAACATACATAAAAATTGGACGAGGTATTAATAGACGACAAAAATTCGCCATTAAACAATAGACGGTATTCTTCTTCTTCTATTAGAATTTTTTATAGACTTGACCCACCCACAAGTGCATTTATTTAGTAAAAAATTGAAAAATGTATAAAACGGAATTTTTATTATAGTTATAGGGTTGTTCTTTGTGCTTTGTATCCTCTAAGGTCACTGCTAAAATCTAAACACCTATCAAGTAAGCTTTACAAAGCGTTAATCAGGCCTGTTGTTATGTTTGTTTGTGAAAGTTAGGCATATACCGGGCTCTGTTTGGTTCCAATGTATATTTATTGAAAAACGTGTTGGCGAGCAATTAACTTCATGGTTCGAATCGTTGAATTGGCTATTTAGTTCGTGTGATCCCTATAGACTCTTTTCTTTTCAAAGTTCAAAGTCTATATTTTAATAAACCAGTTAGATTTGAGGCATTGGAAGCCAACATTACTCGTGTCATGCGCCAAATATCATTCGATATTCTCGAACGCGTCATAAAAAATTGGACTTTGAGAAAGGACCATCGCAGTTGCGACCATCATTTGAAAGAAGTAATTTGAAGTGTTGAAAGTGTGAAAACCAATTTCATGTATGTTTCGTCATCCATCAAAACAAATTCACTAAATTTTTGAAAATTTTGTCTTCAGACTGGCATATATATCGTTATTCAGAACCAAATTTTAATACGCCGATGGTCGAGTAAGCAGAGTCATTGCTCCTAAAATCGTGGACTCGAGTTCAAGACTCGTCAGCGTCAATAATTGTTTAATTTAATTTCTTCTGTATGATGTGTTAAATTTTATGTTACGGTCATAGTTAAAGTTCCTCGGATTATTTTTAATGAAAGTTATAACCTTTTTGTCTGATTTTTGTGAGCCGTTTTTTCCGATTTTTGTAATGGATAAACATGACGCTGGAGTATAGATTCGTATGGTATTTGAGCACAATTAGTTTTACATTCCGTTGTTTTTAAAAAGAGATTTCAATACATTGACTGATTCTATAAAACTATCACCAATAACGCATTGTTCCTAAAGAAGTTTGGTCTCTTAGTTTCGAACTAAATGACAAAACCACTCTAGGAATTGTCTATACATTATCGACGTTATCTTCGTTGTTGAGGTTATCTACGGGTTGTCGACACGTCAATGTAGAAAATAATAGATGACGCATAAACGCCCATCCCTGTTGTAAGCACTATATATCTGACAATTCTCACCTTGCCTATACTGCGCCTGCTTATGGTAGGATATAAATAGCAATATGGCAAATATATCCCATTTCGTGAATCAACTTTCGATGCATTTTATTTTTAACTTAACCATCTCGTGAACCTAGGTTAGGTTAGCAAAGTTTTAAATTTAGAACTTCAATGTTATTTGAATGTTCGGAAAATAATTTGTTTATCTGTTACGCCTGACATTCAAATTGCATTCCCTGACAAAACTTATTTTTCTTTTCAATGAGATTTTAACAAAGAAATCTAAGAGGTTTTAACTAAGAAATCTTGCATACGCAATTGAGAATATTTTGATAAAACACGGTTTAAATCTATGCCGAAAAAATTAAAGGAACACGTTCTGGTGAACTTTCAAAGGTCGGTTGAATGACCAACATAAATAAAACCTAATATAGTTTGAATTCTTTCGCTTTCATTTTTTATATAATTGATGCATCAATTGCACATTTCATGTTACTATCTTTTCATAATATCATCAATAAAATTTGGGAAGGATTAGAATAATGTGGTGATCTTCCTTCCGGAAAGCGACAAAATCAAAATAACACTCTCCAAAAATTATAAATTCATATTTGTTACTCTGGTCAATTTAAATAAAATGTATTATGCAGTTATCATTTACTCTATATGGATAAAATTGGTTAGGATTTTCCTTATGATCTTCATCATAATATATTCTTTAGAGTGAAATAAATTTGGGTTGAAAACATTTTTGGAGTCGGACGATAATACATTGATGTTGGAGGTATAGTCAAAATAAGATTAATTATATAAATATTCCTTAAGTATATATAGCTTTTCCAGATTAAAGTGAACTTTTTCCAAGTTAAACGCAACTTTTTTCAGCATAAACGAAACTATTTCCAAATCAAACGCAACCTTTTCCAAATTATTTGAAACTATTTCTAAATTGATAGCAACCTTTTCCAAATTCAATTAAACTTTTTCCAAATTGAATGCAACTTTTGTCATACTAAATTCAGTATGAAAAAAATTGCATTCAATTTGAAAAAAGTTTAATTTAATTTGGAAAAGGTTGTCATTACTTTGGAAATAGTTTCAATTAATTTGGAAAAGGTTGCGTTTGATTTGGAAATAGTTGCGTTTACATTGGAATAAGTTGCGTTTGACATGGAAAAAGTTCAATTTAACCTGGAAAAGCTATATATAATCCGAATTAGCCATAAAAAACCAATAAGTGCCGTGCCAATAACGTATGATGAATATTTAAAAAACGAATTTCCAAAAAGATGCCGACAAAAGTAGGATTTCATCGCAGGATTTTTTAAAAATACCTCTGACAACACAAGCGTAAATAATCCATCTCAGACTATTTAAAAATACATATAAAATTCATACAGATGGTTCATTCCAGGATTTTTTACATTTATGCAATCCTAAATTTTTCGTCAACTAAAAAATATTCAGTTGGTATACCAAAATACTTTTTTTTTCAATTTTAGTTTTCTTTGAAAAGTTGGCAAAGTCGATACATTTATTTATATAGCGGTAATTCCAACTTTCAAAAAATTATTAAATCTGGCGTAGTGGTTGTTTACATGATCCTTAACTTAATGGTAAAGCTAAAAAACCAGTTTTCTCAACGACTTGGCCAAAAAAATTATTTACAAAGGCTGGGATAGCTTATGTAAAAAATCCTGGGATAAACAAACTGTATAAATTAAATGTAAACTGATAAGTGAATGTCAGATGTGGGCCTAGAAGTTTGTTTTACATATTTGTATATAGTCAATGAGGTATTCAGGGATGGGCGGATTTTCTATATCAACATGGCAACAACCTGTAGACAACGTCGAAAACGAAGACAACGTAGACAACGTATAGGCAACGTTAATAATGTAGACAATTCCTAGAGTAATTTTGTGAATTTGTTCTAAACTGCGGTGACCAAATTTCTTTAGGATCAATGCAAAACAACGTTATAAAGTGTTGTAAAATAGTATAACGATGGTTTTAGTGTAGAAATAGTATAGCTCATAAAAATAGGAAACCTGGCACAATTATGATTTTAAAAAATTACAAGATGATTATAACTTACAATGAAATTAATTTGGAGATCTGTGACGGTAACACGAATTCGAGTTCAGGAAGCGTATGAGTTACCGAGTTATTAAAAGATCAAATCGTTCTGATAAACAAAATTTTGTCCGCTTAACGTGCCAGACTGCTCTATGACTGCGTCCTCGCTAAATATAAGCACTTCAACTTGAATAAATTTGCAAAAAGAGTGAGAAGTAAAGATGTCAAGCGATTTACAGTTGTCAACTCATGGACTTTGCCAGGTTTTGTGACATTCTCCACAGTAGCGTCGAATGTGTACATAAAAGAACGGCAACAGAAACGTATTTTTGCTATATACTCGTATATATCATTCTTACGTCAATTGTTAAGTGAAAGGACGCAAAATTGGTTGTAAAAATTAAAGTTAAAATAAATTAAAAATTTAAATCAAAACTAAAATATAGTCCAATTTTATATTTAATATTTATTCATCATCACATAGTTTTTATTTTTGTGTTATTTTTTAATAATAATTGATACATCAGATTTTTTTTGTTTTTTTGGCGCCAAAGTTCAGTTGTCACAAATTGTTTTTGTGGTTATTGAGAGCTAAAATGCCTGTGTTGATGTGTGTAACGTGTACTAATAACATTAAATCGGAACGATTTCCGGGAATTAAATGTAGCAACTGTGATTAAGCGTTCCATATTAAATGTGGAGGGGTTACGGATGAGCTTATGAAAAGCATAAATTCCGGTACTGCCACATGGCTATGTCCACCTTGTCGAAGTTCATCACGGAGATCAATCATTGATGATACCGTTCCTGTCTCTCCGACAATCCCTAATAATCCTACGCTGCACGATGTGATGAGTGTACTAAACAGCCTGCAACAGGAACTTACAGTATTGGAGTCATCCCAGCAGTATACGCATCAGCAATACTATCGCGGAACTAGTAAACCGAGTGAATGTGATAACAAAAGAAAACTATGCCCTGAAAAAAAATTTAATTGAACTAGAGAGGTGTGTTCGTGACCACGAAAACAAATTAAGCTGGTTGGAGGCGAAAAACGACATCACATTTTAATTTTTTTATTTTAAATTTTATGATGGATAATTTTAAATTTTGCTTGCAGAACATTCGGAGTATGCGATAAAACTTTGACACATTTTTAACTAACATTGTTGCGATTAATTTCGATTTCGATGTTATATTTCTTACTGAAACTTGGATTTCAAGCGCTGAAATATCGCGGGAGTATAGTGTAGATGGTTACTTATTTTTAGCTAACTGTAATGACCATTATAGATCTGGTGGTGTGGCTGTGTTTATCAAATCCTCATTTAATTATGATGTGTGTTCAATTAGTTTTTCGTCTGTGGATATTATGAAAATTTATATTCAGCTTGGGAATATTAAAATTTGTTTTATAGTAATCTATAGATTTAATTTTTGAGCATTTGACACGTTTTTGGTACAATTAACTGATGTTTTATATAGTGATAAATCTAAACATAAAATTCTACTTGGTGACATTAATTTGGACTTATTGAAGGATTCGCGTGCTATAAAGATAAATATTTACTATTGTGTTCGTCATTTGGGATAATTTCTCTTCTAAACAGTGTGACTAGACCAAGTTCAGGGACTTGTGTGGATCATGTATTTTCTGAAACTCATTGCCAACAATATTCAATTGAACTTACTAACTTAAATTTATATGTGACTGATCATACCACTGTTTATTTTAACTTAAAATTAGCCAATAAATCAAATAGTGGCCGTCGGTACGAACCGGGCTATCAGACAAGAATTAATTACACAGACCTTTGTGAGGCTCTGTGTACTAGTGATTGGAGTGATGTGTTTTCCTCGGATGATCCGAATGTTGCTTATTCCATTTTTATTGATAAATTAATTTTTATTCTAAATCTATTGTTAAGATTATAAGAAGCAACTTCAAACTCAAGCCTTGGATGAATGATTCATTATTAAAACTAATTAATTATCGAAATCGTCTATCCAAAAAATTATCGAAAAATCGAAATAATGAGGTGATAAAAAAAAATTGATAAACTTAATTCTAGAATTAAAACCTTGATCCCACTAAGGAAAGAATCTTATTTTAAAAATGAGTTGAATGCTGCAACAGATTTGAAATCAAAATGGAAAGTTGTTAATGATGTTCTGAATAACAAACAAAGCATTAATAATATTTCTGAAATCAATATTGGTAATAATACTATGATAACTGATTCTAAGGATATTGCTAACGTGTTTAATGACTACTTTATCAATATACCTAGTACTACAGTAAATAATAATCGTGAAAAAGGCTCCCGTGTTGATCCTAACAATTATCGCCCTATTACCATATTAAATACCTTTTCAAAGATTTTTGAAAAAATTATTAAAAGGCGTTTATTGAATTATTTAGAAAGAATAAAATTTTTGGATAATAGACAGTTTGGTTTTAGATAAAATTTATCGACGGAAAAAGCGCTTATTTCTTTTCTGACTCCAGTCCATCATCATCTGAATATAGCAATCTAAAAGTATCATCTCTATTCATAGATATTACTAAAGCGTTTGATACTGTCAAACATGAAATTTTGTTGGATAAGTTAGCACATATAGGTATCAGAGGCTCGGCACATTCCTTGTTTAAGTCATATCTGTAAAATCGAGTTCAAACTGTCTGCGTTAATAAAATTCTTAGTGATATAAAAGTTGTTAACGTTGGAGTCCCGCAAGGCTCGGCGTTAGGGCCCTTGCTTTTCTTGATATATTGCAATTCGATTTTTGATCTTAATCTGCATGATGGTCCGGTTGTTTTTGCTGATGATGTGGCGCTGCTATATACTCTAGCTTAGATATGAATTCATTAAATTGTGCCATTAAAGATGACATAAGATTACTAAAGAAATGGTTTTACGTTCATGAATTTGTTCTTAGCACTAAGTCCAAATTAATGTATTTCAATGTGAGTTGTGCCATTCAGGAATCTAATCCATTGTTTTACCATTCACTTTCAAGTAATGAGTCCAACTGTAACACTCGTTATGTACCTATTGAATCGGTGATGACATTTAAATATTTGGGACTTACTTTGGACTATCAGCTAAATTTTAAAGAGCACGTGGCCAACCTAAAACTTTTTAGTCAAATACCATCCAATATAATCAATGCAAAAACTTTTAATGCATTTTGTCATTTATTAAAAGATTGGTTATTTTCTTTGAATGATATTGAAATTTTATTTGAAACCTTAATTTAATTTATATTTTAATAAAATGTCTTGTATAAAATGTCTCAGTTTTGTGATATTAACCGAATGGTTTTACTCATTTTTATATTCAATTTATATTATTATTTATTTACACAATGCTCGTATGTATTTAAAAAAAAATATTTTTTATTGATTAAATTTTTAGATTAATAACGGATTGTGTAATACCGTAACTGTACTACTTTGATTTTAATTTTTGGATGTTTGAATCGTGACTCCATGGCATTTATTTTAAATAAGGAGTCACTAATCTTAGCTATTTATATAAATTTATTTATCTATTTTGCATTTTCAAAAAATTGTTTATTTTTCTTCTATATAGATATATTTTGTATTGTAATTTTGTTGTTAAATAAAATAGCAATGTTAAAAAAAAAAAAAAAAAAATTATAATTCGTTAACACGATTGACCAGTAAAGTTTTGGTCAATTTATCGCAAGCAATTCAAGGCGATAAATTATTAAATTATTATTAAATTCGACATGTTGAATAGGTCTATAGTCTTCATTTCTCGGACGAAACTTTGTTTGTTCTATTGAAACAGGATTTAAAATTTAATTTTGAGATTATTCGTTGACCGCGATTATGATGTAATTTGACATGTTCGGTTGAAATGAAATTTCTAACATTATTATTGAGATATGTTTCGGAATAAGGACTTAGAATAGTTTTGGAATATGGCCTTAACTATGATTAAGATTAAACTTCTTCACTTATAAAAGACTGTTGATTCGGTCAATTTAACAAAATATGTCCTCTCTGTGGAAATTTGTCCTTAAAATTATAAATTATAAGGTTTGGTCTTTAAGCTGGTTCACACTACACTAAAGACGTAATAAATTGGTACGAGATTAATCAAATCAATGTTATAGTAAAATCAATGCGATAAAATTTTCGAAAATATGCGTTCTAAATGGAACAATATTGCTGCCAAAGACACATCGGAAGTTGTGTAGAATCTCATGAGGAGCATTGAACAACATGTGCTTGAATTCATTCGTTATAAGAAAATTTGAAATTTAGACCAAACCGAATTCTTTAATTAAAGCTTTTGGGCATTTTCGCTTATATATCGTATAGGTTGTTGACATTATCGACATTGACAAAAAATATTGCCTATAATAATCTACGAAATATTTTTCGTGTATAGACGAAATGGCATTTCGACACATTTTTATTAAATTCTTGTGTACACAACAGCGTGATGCCGTTTCGTTGGTATAACTGTTATTATAACGAATTTAAATATATGTATCTATATTTTCGTAGAATTTCCAAACCAGACCAGTCTCTTTACTGCATATGCATATTTTAACCATACATTGCCGTTATATGGTTTACTGCAATACAAATTAATTTCTAAATATTAAATCGTTAAAATGACCAATTCATCGTTTAACAATATAAACTATTTTTCAATTATAATTTGTTGAATTTGCGTCTTACGATACTTTCAATCAAAAAAAAAAATAAAAATCTTTTGTGATAATCATGACGATGATGATGATATAATGCCACTGTTCGTCAATTTATTGGAATATCTTTTTTGTTTCGTACTATACAGGTAAGAACATTTTCATAAATCAAATCAATTTAATATTTTTATAACTATATACACATAGTTTGAATAGAAAAAACCTAAAAAAATAAAAATTAAATATTCATACCCAGCTAAAGCAAAAAAAAAAAAAAATCATTTCAGTTAAAATAACAAAACCGAAAACCAAAAAAAAATTTTTTTTGTTGATTTCATTCAAAACGTTCAGAATTATAAAAATTAAAATAAATATTATTTTTTTAAAATAAAAATAATAATAAATTAATAAGGAACCAAAAATTAAGAGATTTTTTTTCTTTGTTAAATTATTTTTTATCTTATTTTTAGTGAAAAGAGATTGCTGTGTAAATATAGAAGATGAATATATTTTTTCTCGTCGTCTTCAATTCAAAATTAATGAATGGTTAGTTTTCTTCTATTTTTTTTTTTTTTTTTTGAATGTCACGATCATTTTATTTATGCCTGAAGGTATTTAATTGTGAATTTTTTTTTCTTAGGTGTAATATTTATTTTATTTATATAGTAGAGTTTTTTTTTTGTCATCTCTTAAATGAATATTTTTGGATGATTGATTGGTGCTTAAAATTTGACAGTGGTCATAAGAAGTAGTATGTACATAGAAAAGTAAACTAATTTGCATTATTGATTGGTAGGTGGAACTACCTAATAAATAAAATATTTTGTAATTTCAATACTAGTGCGTACGCTGAGTGTAAAATTAAAATTGTAAATGTCAAGAATATGAGTAAATAAATAATAGAAATTTGACCAAAAAAAAAATGATATTGCAAATATCCTAGAGCGTTGCACTCCGGTTGACAGTTTACATCAAATGAACAGTTAAAATTAAAATGATTGGGTATTTACACATTCCGAACTGCCCGGCTACCTGTATAACAACATAATATATAAAATGTAACTTTAAATCATAAAATTAAAGATGATTTCTATATGTATATCAAAACTTATTTTTAATAATTTACTATTTCTGTCTTAAATTACATGTGTGTATAATTCAGAACATAAACAATATTTAAAATTAAAATGTAATTTTGTAATTAAAATTAATTTAAAAAAAAAATAATATTTTGGGGCCGTGCAATCCAACTCATCGTCAAAGGTCATCTATGGTGTTGTTTATCTTCTATCATGTTTTAAATTTTTTACCCTCACAAACTATTAATGATCTCCTTACTGTTCAGACGGAAGTGACACAACTATATATATATAGGTGAATTCAAAATGTTTGATGAATCAAACAACACTAATAATTCTCGAAATGAAATGGCGATACTCTAAATGAAAGTAAATCATTAAAATTTCCACAGTTCGTTACAATATTAAAATGTATGTGATTGTTTCCTTGCTAAATATCTGTCCATTGTAATAAACTGTTCATAAATAATGTACGTAATAGTTTTAATAGTATCCGTTAACAAATTAACCTGAAATCCTATAGAGTTAACCTCTCAGAAGATAGGCTATACGGCATTATTTGAAGGATGAATGTACCTAGTTTTTAAAACCATAACCCAAGGGGGGTTATCTCTAGGATTTTCCCCAAAAAATTATAAAATTTTCATATAGTTCGTATAAAAACACTTTTTAAACTATTAGTACAAATGATCCTATATAAATGAAATTTTTAGCTCCGTGATACGAAGATAGACTATATGGCATTATTTGAAGGATGCATATGAACCTATTTTTAAAGATTATAACCCAGAGAGGTTTATCTCTGGGATTGGTCCAAAAAATTGTACATTTTAAAATTGATTCTTATATCGTCTATATGGACCCTGAATATGAAATGCATCTATCTGTCCAACGTTTTACTTACAATTTATCATATATTTTTTCGGTCTGTGGTCTAATTCTGTAAAACCAAGATAATGTGAAAAAACGAAACATTGAAAAAGTTTACACAAAAAAAATTTACACAATTTCTATCTTATTTAGGTTAAATGGTATTCTATAAAACAAAGTAGTCAGCGTGTAAATTTTTTCTTGCTGAATAATTTTATCGCGTCTAAAACCACTTTGACGTTTTGTTAGTGTTTCATTTCATAATATAATATAAAGAGTAACAAGGACAAACATGGTTTTTTTGTTCGGCGCTAGCCCGCCTTCTTCGTGAAATTTTAGTTTTAAATTTTAAAGTTTTATCCGTGAAAACGAACTACACAAGATAAATTGTATGTGTAGTTTATTGACGTTTAATATCTTACCGATTTTTTAATTTATCTTGGTGTAAAGTTATAGAATACCATTTTGGTATGAAAACGTGTAAAGTACTCGTTTTCGCGTTTTCACGTTATCTTATTCGTTATAGAATTAGGCTACTGGTGTAAAATTTAGCTTAGAAACAAACCAACATTTAATAGTTCTTTTTTGGGATGGTTTTTCGGGCTAACTTCATATACATTATTTTTAATATCGGTTAATAAATTAAGAAAGAAAATAAAAGTTTAAGATTTGTTCTATTCAGCTTACCAATTGTCAATATAAATTGTCAATATAAATTATTAATATCCCCCACATAAAAAGTTACAGCGTCTCACCAAATGTATACCAATCCCCTTATGTTTGGTCATATCACCAGCAACTGTAACATGAGAACTAAATACCGGTATAGATGAAATGGCTATAATCAAAGATGAGAAATGTTCAATCAAAGAGACTTTGCTAGCATTACTGTGTTAATTATTTAAAACAAGAAACCAAAAATGCGGCTAAATCAGGGCGTATAAATTCATCTTTCCCGGTAACCAAATTTTCAGGTCTAATCAAATCCAAAATCTCACACAGACTACATCCCTGCTGCCATATTCCGGTATTATCAGAAGTAACCCTATCAACATACACCGCGATTAACTAAATTTTCAATGTATCAGGAGGACCACGCAGGTCCAGGTTAATTTCAAAGCATCTTTCGTATTTACCATGTTGCAGAAATTGTCTGGCAATTTGATGCATTGTGTGTCTCCATGCAATGGTATTGTTCCATTTCCAATGTTGAACAATTGCTCGGAGAATGATAGTGCCAATGGATCGTTTTGCAGTTGAACACGTATATTTGTGTTAAGACGTAATGTACTGACATTTCGCCATAGATATGATTGTTTTATAAATGCGTTAATTTCATCCGCATATGTAGCTGTCTATAATCACCGGACAGCAGCAGTAAAGCACCACCGAAAAGCCTGGTGTTGTTATTTAGATCTTTCATCATTCTATCGAGAGCTTCAAGTGAATGCTTGTGGGCCATAGTGCATTCATCCCAGATAATAATTTTGCATTTTTGCAAAACTTTAGCCATACCGGAATGCTTTTTTATGTTGCACACTGCATCTGGATTTGTGTGAATGTTCAACGGCAACTTGAGTGCTGAATGTGCAGTCCGTCCGCCATCAAGCAAAGCGGCTGCAATACCTGGATGAAGCAATTGCTAACGCAATATGATTTTGTGATCGAATGCGCGCATGTATTAGTGAGATGAGAAACGTTTTTCCAGTGCCACCTGGTGTGTCCAAAAAAAATAATCCACCTTGTTCTGCTGCAATTGACATTTTTTTTGTTCATCAGTGAGTAGTTGCTCATTATTTTCAACGAAAGTAGTCAAAGAGACCGTTGAATCTCGCTGTTAATGATGTCTGTTGCTGGGCGGTTAGGTGAGGGCATACCAAAATGAATGAGTATGGCATATTCGAAATCAGAATGCAAATATCTTCAATCTTTGTTAGCGCCTCGTTATATATTTCCGGCGAAAAATCGATATTGCGGGATCTTGATCAGCGATCCGAATGCGACGCAGAATGTCGTCGCTCATGGAATCTCCATACACGGCGCCGTCATGTTTATAGCACTGCATGGACCATGGATCATGTTAGCGGTAACAATCTCATACAATTCTTAATCGATATTCCGATCCTGAATTTCTGCTGAGATAGTTTTATCAATTTCTTCAGACTGTATTTTGTCGACCAACCAAATCAAAATATGCGGTTTTGCCAAATACAAAGGAATGTATAATCAAGTTCATCAACGAGTTTAACTTTTGTCTGAAGACACGTGCAGTGATATCGTGCCAATCTATTGCAGCTCGAAGTTTCGCTTGATTATACCTGATGTATCGTAATCGCCCGCTTTCAATTTTCGCATACATATCAACGATATATTGATGAAACAGCTGGCGGCATCGGAGAATATTATATTTATATATATATATATATATATATATATATATATATATATATATATATATATATATATTATCTTCATTAGCACGAATCATCAACCGATATGCGTAGAAGTTCATCGCGCTCACTTTCTTGCTGGTTTCTGCACCTGCAAAGTAAAAATATAATTAAGACAAAAAGAAATTAATAGTGCATAAAAATAAAATATTAGGTAATGGCATGTGTAGATTGTACCTATTGCTGGATTTCTTTGTTTGATATTTAAATGATATCCATCTTCTCCTTCCCAAAATATCAATGGATATTGCAAAGCGTCGTAAGAGCGATTATTGTCTTCAATCGTATGCACTGTGTTAGCTCTGCGTTTGATTCGTATATATCTCGACGTTCAAATGCGTCGCCAACCATAACAATTGCAACTTCATTAATGGTCGGTGCATTATAACGGCCCGCGTGCTGCCTAGATGGTACTTTGTCTGCTTTGATGACGATCGTATAGTTGTCGGTTTGCAGTTTGTTTGAAACGGTATTGAACAACTGGACCAACTGGTTCTGATTCTGTAAAAACGGTTCCATCTGCTCGATATGGTTGTACTGGCAGCGTGCGTTTATTTGCTGCTCCTCATCACCAATGCAGTAGATTTGCAGAAATTTTGAATCTGTATCAGGCATTGGCATTAAAGAACAAATTTCATTGCTGCCTGGTTTCTTAATTTTTCATTGTCCGTCAATTGATCTTCTGCCGATCTATTTAATTGACGGTTTAATTGTGAATTCCGAGTCCGTCGACCAATATTTCCTTCTCGTCCACGAAGACGTGGTATTGTTTTATGTACGTAACTTATATGTGAATTTAATACACTTAATATTCACTGAAATGCGACACCTGAAATATCAAAACACAGCGTACAAAAAAATTAAATGCATTGAATGAATACATACACAAAATGAATGAATATGCATACACAAAAATTCATTCAAGTCGATCCAGCCGTTTAGTTGCAGTATAGATAAATAACCTAGATACCGACTGCAGCGCCATCTGCCGGGCTGATTTGTGAATCTAAACCATCCATTTGGGCGCCGCCCAAACGCATACAATAAAATTCATTCAAATCGGTTCAGCCGTTTAGGAGGAGTTCAGTGACATACACATGTACAGTAGAATTATATATATAAAGATAATAATTGAACTAACTTATACTAATCTGGGTGTTTCTTATTTACGCTCAGATCGATATGAGCAGTTGGTTTGCTGTTCGTTATTTCTTTCAGATTAATTAGATCTAAAACATTTGTTTTTGTACTCGTGCGTGATGATGGTGAAATGTGATGAATATATAGTTAATATTCTCGTTTTGGTATACGACAAATCTTAAACCTATTCCGTGGTTAACACCGAGCAAATCGAATAGACTTCAGATTTGCAAATCAATTCGATCTACGGATTTAAATAAGGAACATATAACTCGTTTTATTTAAAAAATATTTAATCGAAAAATCCTGGTTCTCGGACATTAGTCTTAATAACTACCCGATACGCCAGGTACTAAAATGGTCGGGTATTTACGAGCCCTAATGACATGGAACATATTTAGCCAAAAACATGCGAATTTTTATTATCAAATGAAATGAATTAATGCTTGAACAATTTCTGTTCAACGGTTGAGCTATATGCAGTCTCTATGATCATCCATTGCAGTTTAAATTTCGTCTGCGGAACTTTTTATTAGGAAAAAACGAAAGCATCGACACAACATCTTCCAATGTGAAATATGACAAAACTATAGCCAAGTATAATAACTTAGATAATTCGCTAAGGCATTCCACTAATGATATTTAGAATGTCTATGGTATAATTATAAAAAACCAAATTGGATAGCATTCTGTTATTAACGTAAAGAAGTTAATATTGGTAAAAATAAATTTATATACAGATAAGAACGGAGGTGTGGGCACGCCGAATGTTTACAAAACATGGTTAATAACACCTTCTACGCAGGAAAATCTTGCGACAATAACATTTAATTACCGGCAATCTATATAGCTAGCCGTTATCAACGAAAATTCAGACTATAAGTGGTCTAGCTATTGGCTGTCCGCACAATTATTGTCTAATAAAAAAGATCTTTAAACATTTATTTTAATAATTTCCTGCTCCATGCGGCAATGGCCTCTTCAATTTAATCGAAAATTGGATTCTTCCAAATATTCTACTTCTAATATCTTTATTCTTCCAAATATTCTATACTTCATGTAGCCTAGTTTACAATATAAACGACCTATTTTTTCTAAAGTCCTCTTCGACTGCATCAAATATACTGGCAGCAAATGAATCTTATGTCCATTATCAGCATTATCAAGTACATCGATGCCCGTACATGACACTCATCTGTAAAATATCATCTGTAAAAGTAGTGTTATATAGTGACCATGGTTAATAATTTTGTATTTTAATTAATCGTCTAACTACTTTTGATTGTAAAATTATTTTAAAGTTTAAGTCAACTCTGAGTCAACTCTCAGTCAGTTCTGAACCATTGCACAAGCGTTACAACGTTTAATCAGCTATTGTACGCATGAATATTAAATGTTACGGACAACCTCAGTGCAAAAACCACAAAAATTTCTCATTGCCTATATAACAACTATCTATATCAACTCACAGATTAGTATACCCATCTCACATACTAAATTATTATTATGATTTCAGTTAGGATTTTTTTTTATTTTCTTTAACGATTTGATTTGATTCTGAAAATAATAAAATTTGATTTAAAAAACTATATTTAAAATAACATTTTTCATATTTTTATATATAAATCAACACTAAAATTGCGCATGTCATCATCAACCATCCGTATAGCTATATAAACATACATATATTATTATTTCTTCAACCTGTCAACGTTTTTAAATTGATATTCAATTCATTCAACACACAACACCACAAAAATGGTTTTTCGAAATAATGAAAATTAAAATTGGAATCTATTTTATTGTTATAAGAAATTCCATTCCACATTCATATGATTTATATGGTATTGACTTGTTTAGATAAACTTTTGATTAGTCAATCCTTATGTTAATAAGACAGCCGGGTTAGAATACAGTTGAGCATATATATCAGAACACGTTGTCGATGATTATCGTGTTATACGCGAAACAATGAAGCTTTATTCTATATAATTATCTGTACTTACATATATCCAATCCAGGCGACTAATGTTTTGTGTAATATGTGTATATATACATATATGTATATGTTTTAGGAGAAAGATGTAAATATGCAAATATTTTCGAAAACAATTTCATAAAGCGGTAAGCGCCAACGTTTTTATTTATTTTTTTAAATACGTTTATATGATTTATTCGTTATCGCGTGTTAGGATGACTTCTACTCACCATTACATTATCACTGGACGACGATTAAGTAGCAGTTTTGTCCATCTCTCTTTTCATCATCTGTTTTTTTATCTTAACCGCGCGGACTAAGATCCAAACAATTCAGGTCTTGCAACTTCCATATCCAACCAATTGTAAGGACTTGCTCGCTAAGCCTTATACATCGTTCATTTCTCAGATGCAAGTCAATTTTTCGGGTAATTTACTATATGAATGCTTAGTATATATGAAACTCACGAAAAATTGTCTAGTGCTAATGCAAGACAGGTTTTTGTGTGTTTTACCATTAACATACACAAGTTAGAGTAAAATTTAGTATCAAAATTTTAATATTTTTTTTAATTTAAAAGTAAATCGATTTTAATATTCAATATCAAAATGGTGCTTATACTACATGGATTAGGAGCCGCACGGACCGCTATAGTGATCATAAGATAAAAACATTTTGATGAACGTTTCGGGCTAGTTTAAGCGATTTTATTGGTTTAGAGCTTGGATGTAAATAGCTATAGGGTAAATATCCGTTCAAGTGAAGCAACCTTTAAAACACGAAATATGGAATGGCTTTGTGTATAAATGTTTAGGCATTAACTGGGGTAATTAAAGAGGCTTGGGAGGAGTTTAAACAACTGAAAAAATTACACAATTGAGCAAGTTTTTTGGTTGTAAAAATAAGGGTTTTTTTATTTACGCCGTAGTAACCAAATTTGTATAGCTCAACGATGGAGGCATTAACACATTTAATTTTTTTATTTTCACAACTCTAGAAAAATTTGGGTAATTTATTAATTAAAAAGCTATTACCACTTTTAAGTGTTTAGAATTTGATAATAACTTCAGATTTGAAAAAACAAAGCAACTGAGAACATACTGAAAATTTGAGTTTTAGAAAATTTAGTCCTAAACTTTAAAATTTTAGAATTTCAGCAAACTTTGTAACAGTATTGTTGGTCATACCAACATGTGGTGAATTTTCACTTTGCGCGGGGTAGCATCTTCCGGGAAGGGAGTTCTTGGTTCACCACGCTAAGCTGCCACCATTTTCAGATCACAAACGTGAGACGATATTTGGGTCACTCACACCAAAAAAAACAAACTATTAATTTACCATTTTTACAAACTTAATGTATTTATAAATTTTTAATTCAACTGGATTTAAAAAAAAACTTCCACCGATTTTTATCCCAAAACAAAAAAAACTTATTCTAAACTTAACTAACTTAATGAAAAAAAAAAATATGTACAATTATGTTATAAGAATGTATGTATATATACCGGTTTAGGTTTTATATCTGTAATCGCAGCGTTGCGGATCCGATTATTGGTTTCCGTTGGTAGTAACAGCTGATCTGATGAGCTCCGAGTATATGTATTTGTCTTTCATAACGTGGTTATTTATTAATACTGCTTTTTTTTTTTTTATATGAATGATATTAAAGTGACTCATGCCGCTTTTCTTTGTTATTAAAGTTTATTCAATATTTATGTTTTAATATTATTGAAAACGCTTCACGCAAAAAAGAAGGAGTGTTTTTCATATATTTTTTTTTTGTATCATACAACATTTGAAAACTTATCTTAAATTTAATAAATAATTTTTTTTTTTTTTGTAAACTTATAATTTTATTTATTAAAGACTTAATAGTTTATTTCAATTTTATTATTTTTTCACATTATATAACTAAACTATGATTACTTTAACTTAAATTTTATTTATCAAACAATTATTTCAAGTTTATGTATCTTATTATTATTATTGATTTTTTTCTCGATTTTTAACAAAACCGATCAACGTCCAAAAATCGACTGACCAAAAAAAAAATTTATCGGAAAAACAATGACAGCGAATTTCGTCATCGATCATATTATTTATTTATTTTCATGTTGCCATATTGCAGTGTGCAACGCACGATCGTTACAACTTTCAACAATATATGGTAAAGAAATGATTTAAAATAATTTAAAATTATGAAACATTTAAAAAAAATTCAAAATTACGAAAATTTAAAGGACATTAGAAAATTCAAGGACCATAAATAATTTAAAACGCTTAGAACTAAATGTATTGTGAAAATTCATAAACTTGAACAAAATTCGGGTGAGATTATTATAACCTAAGAATTTAAGAAGGTTACGGAATTTCAACATTGAGAGGACTTAATACTGTTAGAAAAGCTTTATAGCTTTATATACAGAGGATTTTATTAACTAACAAAGTTCTATAACTTATAGTTTTCGAATTAACTTTAAGAAGTGAAAAAATACAACAAAAAATACATCAAAAGACACTGAAAATTATATTAAGAAAATGAAAATATGCAGAATTTCAAGAATTCGAAATTTTAGTAAATATACGAATTTAAAAAATTCACAGACCCTATATATTTTTGAACAATAATACATATTCAATTTGTGAATTTTGACATGTTAGAATTCGTTAATTTAGAAAATTATTTTTTAGTTTAGAAAATTACCAAAAATGGGAAACAAGGAATTTGAACAGTGCTCGAATTTATAGAGAGTAGAGCATTTAGAATTTATAGAGAGTAGAGAATTTAGATTTGTATAGTATTTACAATATGTATGTAGTGAACATTTTACTAATTTTGTTCTAAATTACGTCATATATAGTTAGTAAGCTTATACTTACTTCATCCGCCTATATAGGAGAATGAAGTATGAAGTTTTCTAAAACTGTACTTAGTTTTTTATTTAGTAAAAGTATTAGTGTCTGTATAAAACAACATACATTCGGGCGAATTCATTTTATTTTAAATTTTAAATCTTTACGATTTCAGCCCAAATGAGTCCAATTAATAAATAACAACAATTTATTAGAAAAAATATTTTTAATTATATTTCTTACGTAAATTGATGAATTAATTTAGGCCAAACGTTTTTCCATTTTTAAAAAATGCCACAGTTTATCTACCTTGGAGATTTCATATCCAAATTTGATAAAATGTCTAAATCTTATTACTTTTATATGAATTTGGGAGTTCAGGAATTTCTTATGAAAAATCTAGCACGTGATGGCGGCAGCTGGAATAATTATTTTATTTTAGGCTATACGTTTCTGCATTTTAAAAAAATGCCACAGTTTATCTACCTTGGAGATTTGATACCCAAATTTGATAAAATTTCTAAAAATTATCAATTTTATATGAATTTGGAAGTTCTGGAATTTCTTATGAAAAATCTGGCACGTGATGGCAGCTGGAATAATTATTTTATTTTAGGCCATATTCGTTTTTCCACTATTATAAAATGCCACAGTTTATCTACCTTGGATATTTGATATATATGTAAACCAAATATTAGTTTTATTATCAATTTTTGTAATGAATGTAATTAAAAACGTTTTTTAAACAATTTATTGTGATTAATTAATTGGCCTGATATATTTTAATTATGACATAAAGATAAAACATTTAAATTATGAAATAAAATGAATTCGCCCGAATGTATGTTATTTTATATCAACACTAATACATTTACCATATGAAAAAAGTTACTAAAACTTTTAGTATAAACTTCCAAGTCTCCAAGTCGTATATATAAAGGTATGTATATAGTAGGGATGTTTGATGACGCGTCTCCTATTATTGTTGACGTTGACGAGTCGACAATAAGATTTCAGCGTTATCTATGTCGATAAAGTCATCAGTTCGTCGACAATTCCGACAATTCGTCGACAATAAAAAACAAAACAAAAATCTCAGACGTTAATCCGATCGTTTCTCAATGTTCCGAACCAGAAATTATTGGGGTATCCAGTGCCACAACCACAGAATCTCAATTTTGTTCAGCATCTAGTAAATCAGAAATTTCATCGGGAAATAATTACTTATTTGCCAATGCTATACACTAAATAAATTAACAAGCCAAACTCTGACAAAATCCCGGAAAACTATAAATTCTCGAAAACATATGAGCGGATTTGTTGACTACCTTACTAAAGACGATGGAGAAAAGATGAATGAATTCCTGGTTAAATTCTTCTTCGGATGTAATATTCCTTTAGCGTGGTAGATTCAGAGCACTTCAAAATTGTTATCAGAGCATTACGGCCGAGCTACGCCGATAAAATACCTGGTCGACAATCACTTCAATCATAAATGCTCAATTTATTATATGAGATATCTGTACATAATATATCCGCCAATTGTAGTAATTCGGTTCTGGTTATTGACGCGGATGGAAAAATATGGCCAATAATTCAAAAACCGTTGTAACGATGATCCATAACACAAACCGGTGAAAAGTCTTTCTTAAATGCGTGGGATTTCACAACAGAGTTGTATTTTGAAAATACTGGCTTTTTCAAGGCAAATTGGGAGATTTTCTCAAATTGGTCGTTTGTGTACTCGTTAAATAGAAACCGTCTAAAAAAACCCGTCTGAGAAATCTAAAAAACGAATTCATGAGTCAGATGACTTTAGATTAGTTTTATAATAAATAATTTTTATTTATTATTTTTACTACATTACTGTAAAACTGAATTGTTTTAATTGCAGTTGCAGATGCAGTAATAATTTTTATTTAATTTTATTTAATTTTATTTATTTTTAGTGTGAAATAAAATTAAATAAAAAATTTGAAATAAAATATAGAGTATAATCTTTTATTTCTATGTTCTATGAAAAACATTTGAATATCGACAAATTATTTATTGTTGACATTGTTGACATATTCGACATTGTTGACATTTTGTTATTTTAAATCGAGACGTCGATTGTTATTGTCGACGAATGACACGTCAATTGAATAATTGACATGTCATTGTCGACCTCATCATCGCTGGTATATAGGCATAAAATTTAAACGATACATTGAGATATGTTAGGAAGTCATAGAAAGAGTTATAGAAAGTCAACACAAACATTTTATTTCGTTTTCATAAAGTCTAAATTGTTACTTGATCCTTACACTATACTCGTAATTTTAATATATAAACGTGGTTTTGTTTAACTATATAAATCCTTTTTGTACTAACCAATTTTTACCTAACACCAATTTTAACAAACTACATATATCTATATTAGATGACCAGTGTCGAAATTAAAAATTAAATTACAGAAAATTGTTAAAATTTCCCTCCTTTATAATATAATATATTCGGAGGGGTTGAGCATATAACATATAACCATCAATTTGTAGGTCATTTTTTCATCTGAAATCTCTTTGTTGTTGCGTTTAGTTCGTTATTTCCTTTTCCTTTTTTCTTTGCATGCATTTGATTGACACTTTATAATACATAACAAAAAGCATTGTGATGGAAATTGATTTTAAAATTAATCGAAATAATAATATTAAAACCTATAATAAAATATATTATAATTGACATAATTTTATTTTTATTATTTATTTTATTTTAAATTATAAATGTCACGTGCATAAATGAATATGTTGTCGCATATACATATATTGTACGAGTATATACGTATATAAAATATGAATGTGTGTCTGCAAGTAGTTTCATTTTTAGTGCTAGCATTTTGAATATTCGTATAAATTACTCGTATCTATGTAAGTGATTTATTTTTGTTTTATATAAAATTACAATAATGGTCAAACAATTATACGTATGTACATATAGTATGTATATATATGATTTTTATTCGTATTATACTCGTATACATAAAAAAAAAGACAAAGATGACAAGTTGAAGGCTATAACAAGCTACAAAAAAATAAAATTAAAAACTTTTACATAAATTTTGAAATTTGTTGATATTTTATAAAATAAACAAGAGATGAAAACACAAAAAATTTCAAAATATTTATCATCTTGAATAGGCCACCCATTAGTATACCAATGGAATACCTAGAATTAAAATGACTTGGCAAAAAATAACGAGAAACTCACTAAAAGTTGAAATGTGTAGAGTAATGGGTATATGTATATAGACGAAGTAAAATATTTTAATTTGTATATTGATTGGTTGCCGCGCTATTGTTACCTACCTATTTTCTAAAATACTAATATGTCCGCAGATAAATCGGGTAGTATTTAAGCAAATTTTATTGTAGCAAAATCATAACATATATACATATAAGTTAAGTTGTTTTTTTATTTAAGTAGATTTCGGTAACTGAATTCCGCAAACCGATATATATCTTCATTCATCCTATATTTATAAAACTTGTGAACGAATGAATAGCAATGATGCGGTGATACATGAATCAAGATGCACATTTGTGTCTCAAATTTTGCATTTGCAACATAATATACCATTCAAGTTTTTTCAGTTTTTCATATAATGTTCTATCGCAACATAATCAGTCATTTTATGGATGCTCGTATACATACAATTCATAATTAATTAATAATAATAATAAGACGACAAAAATGTACGATTTTTAAATTTCCTCAAGCTGGGTGACAGCAACAACAACGCAGCAACAAAAATTGTCTGCAGTTTTGTTTCATTCCTGGGTTCTCAAGTTGATAATCAAAAAGCTTTTCATACATTATTTTTTCATGTCATCAATTGTGAAGTCACGTACGGAGAATAATAAATTGTTGATTATACGAGTATGTATATATATATATTGTATGGATAATAAAACAATAAATTAAGGATAAATGTACTCATATACATAAAAAAAATTAGTTTAGAACAGGATGTTCATGCGCTTATAACTATATCAACTTTGAATATTTCCCTATATATTTTATCGGACATGTTTTTGGCTGTGTATACAATCGATTTCAGGAAGGGAAATATATTTTATATATGGCTTTGTTAGCCTGCCGTGCTATACAGTTCGTTTAGGAAGGAAAGAATTTATTAAAGAGTGCTATTATAGGAGATATTAAGTGATGAGGTAGTGTGTAAAATATAAAATTGTTGGGTACACTTGATATATATATATATATATATATATATATATATATATATATATATATATACGTATATATATATATATATATATATATATATATATATATATATATATATATATATATATATATATATATATATATATATATATATATATATATATATATATATATATATATATATATATATATATATATATAATATACGGATACAACATTTTGTTAAAGTTATTAAATTAGTAGCGGTTGCCGTAAAACACTATACCAAAAATAAAATGCAAGCAACGAGTACTTTTTAAAATCAAAATCTTTATTTTCTGTAAGGACAGCAAACACTGATAGAAAAGTATGCTCATATTAAGCGGTAACGGTATGATTCAAGCAAATTTCCCGATTGAATGTGTGCTATGTATATTATTACATTAGTTGAGAATATCATGATAAACTTTATTAATTGTAATGAAATTTCTATTGAGAATAATGAAAATGGATTTCTTGTTCTGATTTTTGTTTTTCATTCTACCTTCGAATATATATGATTAATAAATATTCAATATTTAATCTCAGATTGATAATTTGTTCTTTGATTGATCGGAATTCATAATATATTTGATAGTAAAATTATCAACTTTATTAAATTATATTATTGAATTATTATGTCCAATTCTTAGTTTAAGCCAACTTGTTATGAAATCAAGAATATTAGTTGTAGATGTTAGTACAGATATACTTCAAAACTCCATTTGAGAATATTTTAGATTGTTTTGAAAAGATTTATTAGCAAATTTTCTCAAAACGTGAATATATTAATACTACAGTTGAGAAGAAGAGTTTCTTTTGTTAACAATGTACGATACTTATTACAATACTTACAATCCACAATTCTTGTTTCAAATTTATTAATAAAACATATTTTATTGAAATTATTTGATATATTATTATATATTTTATTTAATTTCCCCTGTGTACTTTACATATTTCTTACATTAGTTATAATAATTTCAGTATAAAGGAATCTTGGCTTAATTTGAGCCATCTTTTAATTTCCTTACTGTAATAGGTTTAATAAAAGTTTTACTTAAGTTTTATAAATTCATAATGAAATAATTCTTTAATAAAATAAACATTGTAATGAGCATTAAACATTATTTCAAATCTTTGACAAAATAACATTGTTAATTTATTATCAATTAAAATGTATTTAATTTTGAATAGCATTAGTGTTAATTCTATATCAGTTTCTATAAAAAAATAATTATCAGTTTGAAAGATTGCATTTTGATACGTAATATGTGAAATCAAATTATTATAATTATTCATCATATTTGACACACAATGTTGCTTTACATGTTCTTCAATTTCATTTAAATAGTTGGTGTTGGGGCTGAACTTTATAATCTTAAATGTTCTTTCTAATTTTTTATTAATCAAAATTGAGTAGGCAAATTGAATGGCACATTTATCATACTTGGTTTAAAAAAAAAGTTTATAAGAAATACCAAAACTTTTCTGCTTCACAAGGATATTTAATACCCGGAACAAAAAATGTTTTGAAGCAGGTATCCACGGTAGTTAACAAATTATCAAACATGTAGAGAATGGTGCATCATATTCCACAGTGTATTGACTTTTGTGATTTTCTACATTTAATACTACAATCAGTGGCTGCAAATTTAATCCAAATTCAGCTTATTTAGCTCTTAATTTGGTCGTCCAATGTGGGTTTAATCAGATCCACGCTATTCAGTTCGCGAAAGCACGTACTAATTGCATTTTCAATTGAAAGCTTCCAAAACGATTTTTTATTTAGTTTTTTGTTGGAGGTAAACAAAAATGGATGAGTTTCTGAATCTCTAAACTTTTATGATCTGAAATAAAACAAAATTGATAAATATTTATCTATCTGTTTTTAAAATTCAATACTTACTATTTTCCAATTCTCCTAGTTTTGATACTCGAGCTACTGCATTGGAGTCTCCTTCTCAATTTTTTAACAATAAGGTGCTGGAGTTCGGGAGTTGATTCCGAAATCTATATTGATCTATAATGTAAAGAAATGGAAAAAGTAAAATTACAAATGTAACATTCAATTTTATTCTTTAAAAATAGTGAATCAGAAAAAAAATCAAACTTACAAGTCGATATCCGTTAGAGCCCGAATACAAAGGCCATTCTGTTAGTAGGCTCAAAATGTTATATGTTATAGACATTCAACTGAGAGATTTTCTATCGTCTGTTTTCACTCGTTGCTTTTCATTTTATTTTCACAGTTTCTTATGGCTCGTGGAAGCAGCTTAGCCAATCCTTATTTTGCGTGAATTCCGCATCATTTACCGGACTTTCCCAATCGGCTGGAACAGTTCCGGTACTTGTTGTATGACTTTCCTGTAGCACACTTCTGATGTTGATTAGGTGGGGAATAGTAGTATTGCTATTGAAATAAACAAGCGGTTTATATTTTATCATTAATCTTAATTGTGAAGGATACAGGATAATATCCTTGCTCTTTCTATATTTGTCTATTACTAAGTGTTTTTGTCTTTTGGAGGTATTCTCGCACAAAGTATAAAATACGTATGAAAAATCCATTATTTTTTATTTAAAATTAAGCATCTTACATTTTGTTCCGTTGGAAAATGTTGCTTTATATCATCCGTCATTTTTTGGAAATGCTTAGGTTTCATCAATAAATCTTTTGATATAAACTAGCGTCTAACGGCGTCAATTAGGTTAAAAACTGTACTTGGAAATTCATTATGAATGTTCCAATCTGAAGACATTTTTATTTACGGTCTTAATTCACTTTTATATGACCTGTTGCACATGAAATATCCCGGCGACTATACTCGGCTTAATCGAACACTGTCACTGTTTTATATAATATTTTCAAGTATACGTATATAATATAACCTATATATTGGTATGTAAAATATTATGTAATATAATATACATACTTATATTTAATAACAGATATTAAATTTTTTATTTTAAACAAATTTCACTTTCACTTATTTTGTTCACTATAATTATAAAACAACCTATAAGAAAGGATAAACTGATTAAGGATATACACCGATAAGAAAGGATATACTAATTGATTTCGCTTTTGTTCACAATTCAATCGACAAAATTATTCTTAATACTATTCTTTTATGCTTGTTTATGAGAAAAATGCATCAAAACTAGAATAAATGTGGTTTTATTCTCAATTTGATCATCTGCAGAATAAATTCAAGAATAAAGACAAATAAAATTGATCTTTTATACTCTTTAATTGTTTGACATTATACTCAATTGAAAATAATGTTTTTTTGATAATACATCATTCTAGATATAATGTTTTGAATTTGAGAATAAATATTATAAATATTTGAATTTAAAAAAATCGTTAGAACTACAATTTGGTTAAAATCATATATTTTTACAAATTTGCGAACGTTTAAAGAGCCATACAGACTAAAGTAGAATTTGTTTTTAATTTTCTTGAGCAGTTCCTAGTTCTTCTGGCTCTATAAATACATGAGCTCTAGTTTATTTGTTGGAATATGTGCACTTGTGCTCTATATTTGACTAAATCTATTAAATCAATTCGACGTTATGGTCAAAGGTTACATGATTTCAACTCGTGTTAAACTAAAATACATTTTTGTTAAGGGTATAGTCATGCCAATATAAAGCGCGAGCTCTGCTATCAATGATTAAACAAACTATTCCACACCATAAAATTGTAAAACTATAACTATAACTAAACAATTTCTGCAAATTAAATGAAATTGGCGTTACACATAACTACATAGTGCCGCTAGGTATTTGTTATTTATTCAAGAAGCTGTTTAAACAGGTCTTTTGAACTAACTTTTTAAATAAAACATTTGTTTTTTTTTTTCACTGACATCGGTGTATTCCATCCTAATAAACACCCTTTAATTTGGTTTACTTATATATTACTATATATTTATTTTAATTTGGTATGAGGGCTATATATAGCTATATGCACAAAACTGTGGGTCAGTTCACGACTCCAATCGGTTTATAGAATAATTTACAAACCTTTTATATTAAAATAACTATGTAAATTAATTACATATATAATTTAAATATACAAAATCAGGTCATACAATTAGATTTCAAAAAGCTTTAGTTAGAAATTATGGATGTATGGTAGTAGCTCTAATATAGCATCATTATGTTCATATAATTGTCTAAATATTGAACGATTTTAAAGCAAACGTTTAGTTTTTCGGTTTCGTATTTTTTTTTTTTTTTTTTTTTAAAAGGACTTGGCATAGACACTTTTACGGTCCATAGCCTTACCTTACATTCACACAACATTCATTCAATCCATTCATTCATCCCATTCACTCAAGTACAGTATACCACCTGCGCATTGCATAGCTCCATGTCACCCTGTACAGTGACATGGAAGATGGGTCGGCCCATGAGTTCTACATTCCAACAGAGGGTCATAGATGTTTTCAATTTAATCACCGATCGTAATCGGGAGCCGGTTTCGTATAGCAGCTATCACAGTATTAACATGATCTTGTAGATGCATTAGACTAGTTTTTCATCAAACTACTCGATAATTATTATGAATACGAATCAATTATTATATTGAAAACGACAGAAAAGTTTGTTATGATTAAAGCCAATGCAAATTTTTCATAAATATGATTTTATAAATTATGTTGAAATTTGAAATTAAAAATAAAATTATTAAATCATACATAATAAATCTCAAATATATTGATTCTGGAATATTTTCAATTCCTTAAACTGAGAACTAAAACTTTAATTAAATACAACTTAATTGATAATAACTCTCTTGGCTTATGCAAGTTATACTCGATTCATGAAAGTTATTCTTGATTTTGTTAAAATTTTGATTTTCTTTATTTGAGATATGCTGTTTCTTGAAGTTAGAATGATTTTTCTTTCAGTGAACATACAGAGACACAAACTATTGTTCGTACAGCTAGTTTAGATTAATAATCTCTAATTTCAAATAGTCAATTATTTGGTTTTAATCCTCCAAACAATCGTCATTCCAGAGATCCACTTAGTAAAAAGCACGAAAATTTTTTTATCACTGATGCACGACTATTTTTCGTGTGTTTTACTATGTGATTGCTTGGATGGGTGAACCAAAATTTCTTATCGAGATTTTTATTTTTAATTTTTTTTATAAATTATAGTAAATGGAATTTTATAAAAAAAAACAAATATTAGTATGAAGTTTTAGTAAAGTACTCACATAGTAAGACGCACTAAAAATTATCTAACACTGAAGCTCGATAATGTTTTGTGTGTTTTACTATGTGGGTGCTTCCAAATGTCGACTGAGACTTGATGTTAAGAAAATCTAATATTTTTGATCTAATAATTCTAATAGTTTTGGCTATACTGTATTTGATCTACTCAGGCGACACTGTATCAATAGAATGTTAAAAATTGGATTTAATTTCTTTGACAGACGTTTAAATAAAATATGCCAACAACTTTCAAATGAATTTTAAATAATTGTAGAGACGATATTAGTGTGTACGAATAATTATTTGGTCAACAGTATATCTTTTTGATATACGTTGTATGTATATAGCTCAA
This sequence comes from Tipula unca, assembly GCA_951394425.1. Taxonomy (NCBI): domain Eukaryota; kingdom Metazoa; phylum Arthropoda; class Insecta; order Diptera; family Tipulidae; genus Tipula; species Tipula unca. Next base: position 57,225,588 of record OX596381.1, read on the forward strand.
CCTCTATAACTATTATAGCGCATACTCTTCAGATAAATTGTATTTAACTTGTGAAAACCCTAACGTGTTTACTTATGTTGGTCCGCTAAAATCAGATTCTGTAAATAAAATTGTACGCAAGATAAGTTAATGTAAACAAACCTTAACGCAGGATAATGTGATTGTTAGTCATTCATAAAATTTCAAAGTGATCAAAGTATCACTTGCCACGTGATAACAGAATCAAAACGTAAATGCATCTCACTTTATTTTTTAAACTTGTTTAAATTTCATCTCATTTTATTCATTACCGGTGTAGTTGCTACAGTTGCATTGTGTAATTTAATTATGAATTTATTATTTTGAATCAGGCTGCTATAATTGTTGAAAGTTAATATTATTGATTGAAGTTATAATTAGAAATTAATATTTTTAATTAAAAAAATTGATAATACCAAACATTTGTGGTCAAGAGATGAAGTAATCCTACCAATCCAGCTATATGAGCAGCACAACTGCTTATGGCAGAGAGGAACCTCAGACTACAGCAATAAAATTAAAAGATAAGCTTAGCGATAGAGTCAATTGCTTTAGAATTAAAACTGAGCATGCCAGAAGTAAAAGCAAAAATAAATCTTGTACGTTCTCAATTCTGGAACGATAAAAATAAAATGAAGAAAAAAAAATCGGGTAACGGAATAAAAGCAAATCATTTAACTAAATGGGAATTCTTGAACAGTTTGCCATTTCTGGATTCTCATGCTAGTGAAATTGTGGAAACCATTGATTCGCTACCTTATGTGAGTTTAAACATTTTATTTTACCAAATTTATTTCATTTATTTTCTATCGATATCAAATATTTTCCTTATAGAACTAATTTATAAAATTTACCTTGCCACGGGACCTGACCTGCCTCAGAAAAATAATTTTTAAACTCGTTCCTTGTTTGTTTTGCAGCATCCGTAGAATTTTTGGTTTGAGAGGGCTGCAGGCTTATAAAATGTTCACTTTCATTTCTCCAGTTTCCAGGAATAACTGTTCCATTTTCGTTTTCACAATGAAACGTTCCAAAAGGCTGATGGACGTTTTTTTGATTTACAAAGAATAAAATTATGGAGAACGCAAATGGCGCTCACCGGAACTTTACATTTTTCCCGCTGATGCAATTCTCCGAAATTCGTCTAGCTCGAGACAATCTATATAGTTAAAAATTCGCTCAGTAATGGTGAGATTCTTAAATGGGTATGGCTTCAACAAATTTAAACAAATGCGTCATCTGCAATTATCACAAATGGGACGGATATACGTTTCTATTTGGTAATGGTTTTAATTTTTGCAACTGAATTTTTAAATTCTCCAGAATCCGTTCCTTTTAATTTGATGTATTATTTTAATTGTGAAAATGAAATTTGTGTACTAGAAAGTGGATATCAAAAGAATGTTGGATACGACTTTTTATTGGCTCTATCGCAAACGACAATATCAGACTTCACGATGCGTCCATATAATTAATTTGCAATAAACAATTAAATTAGATATACCATATTTTTGATAACAGTACAATAATCGAGGTACTGGCTTATATTATCCTAAACAAATTAAATTACTTCAATGAACGATGGTGTCCTTTCGAATATATCACAAACGTGAACGATCGGCTTTAAGTTCGGACTATTTATCGACTACTCCCATATAACATCGATGTTTTAACTCCTGAGTTGTATATATGCGAATTAGCAATACTTTGCATTAAATTGAATGGGACTATATTGGTTCTGCAGAAACGTTGATATGGAGTCTAACGAGATTTTGTTCACACATAAACATGATTCATCGCAGCAAACAATCTTGCAATTGTCAGTTTAAATTTTCGGTCAAACAAAATGTCAATCTTGCCACGCGATGTCTATATATATAGGCAATAAAATTGGTCCATCTCTCGGAGACAATTACGCAAATAGTTTGAGCTAAAATTAACTGATTATATCGAAAGAAACTCTATACATGAATATATATTTGGCAGTTCTTCTCCGATCCCGAAGAGTTGCCATCACGATCTTTATTTGGTGTATTGGTTCTTTTACCGCTCGATCGAGACGTTCTTCCGTTTCACAAAAACGTAAACGTATAACCAAATATTTTAAATTGAGTGATAAAATACTGCTCAAAACACAAATTGTCCCTTCCTGTATAACAATGTTTTTACTCTGCGGCCAATTGCGTATATTTTAAGTCAGTTCTAACGCCTGCCTTTACGAACTGCTCAATATTGAAATTACGACTGAACGAAATTTCCATTTTACTCGTATTATTGAGTATTTTGAATGATCTTTATATATAGGCTTAACGACATCAATTCACATCTACCCGATATGCCCCATCTTCAACAAGGGAGACCGCTTGAAGTGTGAGAATTATCGCGGTATAGATCTCCTTTGGACAGCATACAAGTTATTGTCAAACATTGTATTGGATAGAGTCACTCCTCTAGCGGAGGGCCTGGTTGGTGGCTATCAATAAGGAGGATTTCGAATCGATCAGTCACAGATCGGGTCTTTTCGCTGCGAGTGATTCATCTAAATATTATGAGACTTCCATCTCCGTACATCAGGTGATCCTGGATTTCCGGCAGGCCTATGACTCGATCAATCGAGAGAGTTTGTGCGGTCTGCCCTGTAATAGGTATGACAACAAAATTGGTACGACTGTGTAGGATGACAGTGATACAGTCTCAATGCTGTGTTAAAGTTGAGAACACGATATCGACAATTTTTGCAGTTAACTCGGGTGTTCGGCAGGGAGATGCTCTGTCCCCGATACTCTTTAATCACATGTTGGAGTACATCTTTCGTAAAACCGAAACACTACAGTGCAATAAATTATATTGCCAGTCCAGTCAGGTGCTAGCATATGTAGCTGAAGTGACATATGCGTGATTGGACTGAATATAGCAATGGAGTGAAAGAAATACTTGTTCCATTTGTAGAGTTTTCAGCTTCTGTTGGACTCCAGGTCAAAGAGTCCAAAACGAAATACATGATCTCTCGTTATCGGGACAATGGCACACCAGATTTTAGCAGTGGCCATTACACGTTTGAAGGAGTGAGGAGCTTCTTATAATTGGGCTCTCTTATCACACATGATAACAGTGTAGGTGAGGATATTATAGCGCGGCTAGCGGCTAGTAGTCGTGCTTTGTAACTTCTAAGGAAACTGCTAAAATCTAAACACCTATCAAGTGCCAAGAAGCTGAAGCTGTACAAAGCGTTGATCAGCCCCGTTGTTATGTTTGCTGCTCCTTACATTTGAGAGGATAATCATGTGTGTGATTTACGGCCCAGAACGCGATACAGATGGAATATACCGAGCTCTTTACAATATCGAGATCAGAAATCTGATGAAGATCCCTGATATTGTACATGAACGTTCTGCGTGCTAGAGAACAACTTGGCCTCTTCAGATTGTCTTAGACAGTACGACCATGCTCAGGATCGAAACCGCTGGAGCCAAATAGTTGACTCACTATAAAGGGCCAGTAATGGCCTTTAGAAACAGCTGAGTATTATTATTATTTTTATATATTCAGCCGATGGTGTCCAACCGATAGATATAGGTAAATAATTTTTTATTTCTAATAAAAATGATTCGATAGATTGGATTTTGAGACATTTGTATACATAAGAGAATTTTTATGAATACTATAAGGAAAAGTTCCATGTGCGGGGATCCTCGGAAATTGAAGTGTTTTGTCAATATACCGGGTGTTGTTTAAGCTAAAACTTTCAAATATCTCGGAAAATAAGCCCTCTACGATAAAAATGACCATTGTCAAAATTAAATCATTCCAGGAGGGAAATACATTAGAGCTAAAATTAGGACCACCGCCCCTCCTTGTAAGGGGGGTGAAGGGCAACTTGAAAAATTCGTATGCATAATGTTCTCAGTAGGAGAAATCGAAAAAAAATTAATATCGTCTGTTACAGTGCCATCTATCATGAATCGAAAAAAATGTTCCATGTAAATCCTACGTACTTTTAGCCGTAGAATCCGAATCTGCAATAAAAAAGTAGGAGTTCCTAGTTTAGTTTCCAAGTTGCCCTCCACCCCCCTTACAAGGAGGGGCGGCGGGTCCTAATTTTAGCACTAATGTATTACCCTCTCGAAATGATTTAATTTTGATCGCAGAGGGCTTATTTTTCGAGATACTTGAAAGTTTCAGCTTAAAAAAAACATTCGGTATATCTGGCTCTTTAAATTTAAAAAGTTAAAAAAATTTTGTGGGTTAAGCTGTCTATACACACGTTCAAGTAGACCTGAGTAGTCCGTCGGGTAGTTATGCCTGCACAGGTTAAACCTTTACAGTTTTACCTGATATCTGTTGTGCGCCCACACACGCAGGTAAACCTGATAGGATTCGATTGTCTATTTATATGTCATTCAATATGTTATAGCAGCTGTCGGCTTATATTAGTTCTATAGGAAACATGATCATACCCGAATTCGGCACTACATGAAATCGTCGGTTAATTCTGTAAATAATTGAAACCGATGAACAATTCTTTTCCAAGCTATTCCAACCTTAATCGACACGTGTATGAAATCGTTAACTATGATTATTCAATGCGATGGTGCAGTTGGCTTACGCATAGTACGGTTGCTTTACTCAAAAAAGGAAAACTCTTTCACAATCATACAATATAACCTCCATCAAATGAACTATAGAGATTAGTCTGTTATTAGAAGGTCTGAATTTCTACAAAATCAGCCTACAGTTGCGTAAGCATCACTTCTCGATGATATAGAAATTGCATCCTACCAGGTTAACCTGCGTGTGTGGGCACACAATAACATACATCAGGTAAAACTGCACAGGCATATATCTGCACAGGCGTATCTGTGCTGGTATAGACCGAAGTGTGTGTATATGATAAAACTATTCAGTTATTTTGATTTTATTTATGATTTCTGTCCAGGCGACCGGAGTAAATACAAAAATTCAATCGATATACATATACCGGTACAGGTTTTAACTGCGTATAGAAGAAATTTCCGTTCGGTTTTTGGTTTAGATATTATAATACATATTGAAAATTTTAACCTCTATCAATGAACGTGGAAGTCTGCTAATATCACTGATTTGAAATTATCAAACTGATCAATAAAACTGGTATTATCATTGTCTGGGTGACTCAATGGCAGGTAATGTTAAATAAAAACAGTACACTGTTTAATTGTATATTATTCCAATTATTATTAATTTAATTTTGGAGACCACAAAGATTCTGCTTAGTGTAATAACTATATTCGAAAATAAAGGAGAGTTTGCCATGATCGCTTATAAACTTCTCTACGATCGGCAGTACAAAATTTTAAAAATCAGTCAAAGTCACTTATCTGTTAAATTATACGCTAAATGTAAAATAAACAGCAGCCCATCAGAATTAAATTCCCATAAACACTAAGATATTGTGGTCCAAGCTATTCGAATTGGTAATCGAGATCATGTACAAATCTATAGAATCGGCGGTACAAAATTTAGTAAAGACCTCAAATTGCAAGTTTCGTATATAAATAAAATAAAATTTTTTTAGTATTAACATGGATGAAAATATGGACTGAAATTATTAGAAATTTTAAGTCATTTTAATCAAAGATAAAATAAAATAATCATTTTACTATAATGGCTTAAACATTTCAGTGAACCGATTGGAAAAAATGCCTTAATCATCCATGATTTCAAAAATTACTTATTACTTTCCTTTTAATAATTTTTACGTTAAATTACTTTCCTATTATTAGATCTTCACCTTGTTGGAAAGAGCTCGTGAAAATTTCCACTGATTTTTCCCATCACATACGTATACGAATTCTGTTATTTTTTAATGTTACTGATGTGTACACTGCTATGATTTCAAATTTGGGCAGTTTTTCAATATTTCCCAACGTTGATCGACTCATTTCGTTACCGCGGTCACTTGACATTAGAGCTATGAGCGGCGAAATAACTGCTAGGTCGAAAATGAACCAAACGATGCCGCACCTTTTACATGCCTATATTATACATATCAAACAATTTTGAAGTTTGTAAATTTGTAAATCTTGATTTGAATATTTTGCGAATATATATAGGAATTAGAAATTATGATCTCAACAATTTAGTTGTTGAAATAAAAAAATTAAGAATTAATTAAATTAACCAATTTTAATTAGGAAAATGTAAGAAATTGCTGATTTTTAAAATTTGGAAATTTATCAAAATTTAACAAAATCTTAAGCATAACGGACATTTTCTAAAGTCATTTGTCTTTTCGTAATTTTAAACCTGCATTGAGATTCTAAATACATATACGTTTAGTGCATAAATGTATCTTCTTTTCACAAATTGCTTCACTCATTAAGTTGAACTAAACTATAATCAGGATAGAAAGTGGTTTTTGGTATATAGACATAAGTATGTACAACATTTTATTGGCCTAAAGACAATTTATTATTCATCGAGTGTAAAAAAACATTACCTTTAAGCAATTTTAAAAAATTCCAAAATCGACGTTATATATACAAAGCCACAAATTGTATTTTTCAATTCTTTATACGAGACATCGTACTTAGATGAAAAGAAATTTTTTTTTAAAAGAAATATTTTTTCCTAACAAATTTTCTCCCCTTTCAATTACACGCAGAAACACACACACACACATACATAAATACACACACAATAAAAAGGAAGAATAAAATAAAAATCCAATTTATCTCTTTATTTTTTGATTTTTACTTAACAATAAAAATGTAATAATAAAATAAGAAATTAAAAATTAATTGAACCAAAGTTTAGATTTAATTGGCAACGCACCAATTAAAACGTACGTCTACTCTACGAATATATACAACAGCATATATATGTATATACATATACCTACACATAGAAGAAAATAAGAAAATTAATATTTTTAAAATGTCTTTGTTGTTATTTTTGTATTTTAATTGTTATATGATTTCATTGTTTTTGACTTCATAAATTTGAAAAACGTAGGTTTCAAATTAGTACATAGATGAATAATGTTTTATGTCAAAAGGGATGCTAATGAGCATAAGGTTACATCCTGTATAAAAACTCATGGAACCCATTCCAAATTGACTGATGTACTGTCATGATTTCAACTTAGCCAACTATACTACTATTATTAACGATATTGACCAATTAGCTCTTTATAATGGAACTGAGGTTAGTCTATACTTCATTAATTTATGTTATGAATTTTGGCAAATTAGAAACGTCGAAATTAGAAGGAGGATCGCCATATGGATTTGCAGTGAGCTATACACATATATAGTTAAATATAATAAAAAATTAAAATATTTAAATTAATGAATTTAATGAAGTCCAAAATCCAACTATACATGTATATACATATGTATATATATATAAGTACATATCATCAACTCTATTTTATTTCGTGGATAAATTAAAAATTTGTATATAGTTGATATTAATTCGTTAAAAAATGCGAAATTAGATTTAAACTAAAATTATAAAACTACAAGTATTAAATGTGAGGTTTGCCATAGACTCCCAGATTTTGTTTGAAAATTTTAGTAATACACTGTTAAATCAATTTCTCAAAATAATTCGTACCAAAAATTTCTGCTGTCTGCTGTATATTGTGTGCATAAATAATAATAGTTCACCCAGTCCATCTATGAATAGCGATTAACTGCCATTTTCAGAGATCAATTGAAACGACTATGGATATAGTACAAGAAAATGGGTATTAAATTGCCTATATAGCAAACAAGCCTGAGCACAGACAAAAACAGGTATTTTACAACAAATTATTTGATAATTATTAATGGGATCCTTAAGTGCTTAATTAAATTTTAAAAAATTCTGCTCAGCGCCATCGAAATTCAGCGACCGAAATTGCCACAACAGTCACAAATTTGACTGTTGTGGCAGATAGAGCTACAAGCACTACTACCTCAGTGGTAAACTTGGTTAAGCTTTAAGCAAGATGGGCAAGCAGAATTCGATGAAGTCGATGGGAATAAACAACCCGCATTTGACAATATAGGCTATATCTCGATCGCCTATAATTCTCACCCTAAATCTCTTTCAGGATCTATAGGGACCACAAAATGTCTGGTTCACTATTGGTCCTAATAGTTTAAATCGGTTGGGAAAGAAAATTGGCCTTCTCTGGGACTACATCAAACTAAGGAGTACCGTAAATCACGAACTATAGAGGCTATCTCATCAATCAGAAATCTGTATGTTGAACACTCACTCAAGGTTGAAAAACTGAATGACGTGAATGAGACAGATTTTTGTATTTTTTTAATTTTCTCTATTCTTTATTGATCCGAGGTAGGTTGTATCTTAAAATTAAAATATTTACTTATCAAATTATAATTCGATAACTTATAAAATTATAATTCTTCAATTTCTCTTAAAATTGTAAATTGAAAATTTTTGTTGATTGAATTTTAAATAAAAATTATTAAATTACGGCTACGTTGAAATTCAAAAATTGACAAAATTCAAAATTTAACAATTCCAATTTTTAAAATTAAAATTTAGAAATGATATTAAAAAACTGATTACAAAATTTAATAAATCGAACCTAAAAGTTAAGAATTTCTGTTGAATTTCAGTTTAAATTCAGAATTATGAATGATGTGAAATTCAACATTTCAAACTTAGTTTCCAAAATTTTTGATTGAAATTTCGTTTGCAAAATTTTGTAAAATTCGGTTTCAAAGGCTCAAAATAACTGCGGATTCCAAAACTCGTAAAGTCGTAAAAATCGGGTATATGTAAATTTTAGGTAGCTGTTAAGCCTATAAAAGGATCATTCAAAATACTCAATAACACTAGCAAGTGTTAGGTTAGGTTACACACATTCATTCGACTCATTCACACAAGTACAGTGTACCACCATGCGCAATGCATAGCTCGAAGTCCATCTGTATAGTGACATGGAGGAATGTGGGTCGGCCAATGAGTTCTAAATTCCTACGGCTTAGATGCTCAGTTAAATTAATCATCTCTTGGTAATCGGCATTAGATGAAAAATCTCTTTTCGCATTCCACACCTCCATTGGGATTCGAACCCGAGCAAGTGTTAAAAATTAAAAATATACCCAAACTTCCAATCTTTTCTTCGCTTGGGCTGAAAAATTAAAATGGGAAATTCGTTCAGTCGTAATTTGAATATTGTGCTGTTCGTAAGGGCAGGCGTTAGAACTGACTTAAAATATACGCAATTGGCCGCAGAGTAAAAACATTATTAGCAGTATTCCATCACATACAATTTAAAATATTTGGTTACGCTTACGTTTTTGTGAAACGGAAGAAAGTCTCCATCGAGCGGTAAAAGAACCACTACACCAAATGAAGATCGTGATGGCATCTCTTCGGGATCGGAGAAGAACTGCCAAATATATATTCATGTTGAGTTGTCATATTTGCGTATAATTGTCTCCGAGAGCATATGCGGACCGATTTTATTACCTATACGTAAATTCAACATTCAGCTAAGTATAAGAAATATATATTTCGAAACCGCTATAAAAGGGAATTGTTATAACTTTCTATATATATATATATAGAGATGACAAATAGCAGATTGATCACTTTTGAATAAATCCCATAACAATTCTTCACGATTTAAAATAACTTGAAATGACATAAATTAATGATTTTATAAGAAAATAATATTGGGCCTGCACATATACATATTTTTGATTTTAATTTTCCAAAGGTTAATATTCGGTAATCCTCCTCGAAAACAAGTTTAAAATACCCATTTTAGACTTTTTGTCACCCATTTTCAGGGATGGGCGTTTATGAGTCAACTAATATTTTCTATACGTCGACGTGTCGACAACCCGTAAACAACGTCGATAACGTAGACAACGTCAATAATGTAGACAATTCCTAGAGAGATTTTGGGAATTATAGTGATACAGTGGCCAAATTAGGATAAACGCAAAACATCGATATAAATTGTTTTAAAATAGTATAAAGATGGTTTCAACGTAGAATGAGCAGCTCATAAAAATCGGAAAAAACCGCACAATTATATGATAAAAATACTTACAAGACGATTATAAATTACATTAAAATTAATTCCGAGATTTCTGAGTCACTGAGTTATTAAAAAATCAAATCGTTCAGATAAACAGAACTTTATCCGCTAAACGAGTCAGGTTGTTCTATGACCAAGTTTTCTCAAAATTGAATGAATGTGTTTTGATGGATGACGAAAAGTGCGTAAAAGTGGATTTGAAACAGGTTAGCAGGGTCAAAATATATATATAATGCCAAAAATAGTGACAATGTACTCCCGCTAAATATAAGCACTTCAACTTATAGTTAAATTTGCAAAAATAGCTAAGATGGCCAGCGATTTACAGTTGTCAATTCATGGTCTTTGCCAGGTCTTTGTGACATTCTCCACAGTAGCGTCGAATGAGTACATAAAAGATTGGCTACAGAAACGTATTTTGATTATAATTCGTTAACACGATTCACCAGTAAAGTTTTGGTAACCGGCCGATTTGGCGATTTATAGCAAGCAATTTATCGTATGAAATTCATTATAAGCAATTCATTGCCGCAGGAATTTATTGCAAGCGATTAATCGCGAATCGTGATGGTAATTCAACGCGGCAATTAATTATTAAATTATTATCAAATTCGACATGTTGGATGGAAACTGGGCTACCTAACAAGGTTATTGTGGAACTCGACATGTTGATGTTGGATGTAATAGAAATTTTAAGGGTACATATTTGGAAAATGACAACTGGAACCTTGACCGATTATAATGAAACTCGACATGTTGCAATAGGATTTTTAAGTCTTTTTGACTAGAAAAAAGAGGGATTAAATATTTTTTTGAATACAATTGTTGAATATACTCGTATATAGCCAACGAGAATAGATGTAATTTTAAGATTATTCGTTAACCGATTGTGAAGTAATTCAACATGTTCGGTTGAAATAAAAATTCTAACATGATTATTGAGATAAGTTTTAGAATATGAATTAGCCTAGTTTCATTCCAGTTGGCTGTATTGCACATAATGTGATACAAAAATAATTTTTTATTCCCCTCAGTTAATATAATATTCTAAAACTTTATCCAAATATCAATTTTAAATCCCATTTCAATCCAACATATCAGATTTCATCAGAATCGATTAAGAAATAGCTCAGTTAACTTTCATTATAGATAGGTATAAGCCAGAATTTCATTCTAAAAATCAATTTAAAATCGCATTTCTGTCCCATAGGTTGAGATTTATCATAATCAATGAAGAGATATAGCCTAACCCTCACCTATAGTAGTCCGCTCTTTGCTATTGCTATATTGTTTACCGAAGAAGAATAACGGATGCGATAAGATTGCCGAAAATATGCGTTCTAAATGGAACAATATTGCTGGCAATATGGAACAATATTGTGGCAAGTCACATCAGAAATTGTATAGAATCTTATGGGGAGCATTGAACAACAAGTGCTTGACTTTATCCGTTAAAACAAAATTTGAAATTTAGACCAATCCGAACGTTTAGTGCACAAACTTTCTTTAATTAAAGCTGTTTTATTTCAACATCTATTTCCAAAGTTGGTATGTGGTTCCCGATTTAATTTAAACCTTTTCTCTCATTTCTTCTTACGGCTTAAATGACCTCCTTGAAGTTATCTCAGAATTTCATCCCATGATTTTTATAAAAATTCCTCTGGCAACATTATCGTATAAATAATCCGACCCAGACTTTTTAAAAATACATATAAAACTTCGATTTCACTCGTTGCGGGGTTTGGACGTGAAATCGATAAAGTAAGCGATAAAATAAAAATAAAATAGTCAAAAAGTGCAGTGTTAGTAGTTTCTTTTTTAATTATTTTATAAGTACATATTGTGAAAAAAATTAAAAGTGCAGTGTTAGCTTCTTTTTAATTATTTTATATACACTCCCGGCCAAAATTATTGGCTCGATGAGTTTAGTGTCCATTTAAATTAAGGTGGTAATATCAACATTGGTAAATCCACGCTTTATGCAGAATGGATTCTGAAGAGGACAATAACCCGGGAACATCAAATTCGTTCCAAAGAAGACCAAATATAAGAAGATCCCCTACAAAAGAAAAAAGTATTAACTCGTTAATTGATCAAGCCGATGCTTCTAATGCCAGAAGTGGTGCCAGCGGAAATTTTAACTTAGACTTGTTATCACAAGAAGGGCTTTCAAGCCTGATGCCATCATCAACTGGTTACTCTCAGTTACAAAGAGAAAATGCGAATCTTCTCGCAAAAATCAATGAAATTGAAAAGATGACGCATCAGCTTAGTAGCAAAATTATGGTGCTGACGAAAGAAAATGAAGAAATGAGATAAGGTTTTTTAACCAAAGTCAATGATGAACCTCAAATTAGTAACGAGACTACAGAGTTCTATACTGATGAGGAGGAGTTAACAAAAGAGACCGAATGGATTGTCAAACGGAAAAAACGTCCAAGCAAGAAAAAGAAAGCAGAATACTCTCCGGAAGTAGCTAGTAGCTCGCAGACAGAATCTACTAATAGGAAGGAGGCAAAGGTACCGCCCCATGAGGATCAACGAGATAAAAGTGAAAGCAAATCACCGAAAGAAGAAAAACCACCACCAATTAATATTATTGGTATAACCGAATATGGAGCTGTACAAAATATTTTGAAATCCATTACAGATAAGGAATACAGAGTAATATCCTTAAACAACAAAATCTACACACCGGACTCCGCTACTTATAGAGCATTATCAACAAAGCTTAATTTAGAGAAAATCGAATGGTATACATATGAAAATAAAAGCAACCGCCCAATAAAGGTTATGGCAAGGGGCCTCCATCCAACCTGTGCAATAAAAGACATTATGGAAGATCTTCAACGACAAGGACTGAAAATTGAAAATGCAGCAAATATAATAAAAAGAGAGAAGGTCAAACAAGGGTCCGAATTTAAAGTTACTAAAAGAGGTCTCCCGTTATTTATGTTAACTTTCAATAACAAAGAAAAGATAGAAGCCATCTTTAATATAAGAGCTATTTTAAATATGAGGGTTAAAATAGAAGCACTACGGAAATCCACTGGGCTTATAGTGCAATGCAAGAAGTGCCAAGGTTTTAACCATACGCAAAAATACTGCAATAGAAAGCCAAGATGTGTAAAGTGCCTTGGAAGGCATGCTGCTCAGGCATGTCCACTAAATAGAAATTCCCCTCCAACATGTGTGAACTGCAAAGAGCAACATCCTGCAAACTACAGAGGGTGCATAGTAGCTAAAGAACTACAAAAAATTATAGAGACAAATCACGGCAAGGTCCATCATATTATAAAACGCCGTTAGCCAATAGCGTAAACACCAACCTAGGAAACTTTACCACATCTATATCGAGTAAAGTAACTGATCGCAAGTCGTTTTCACAAGTGGTGGCATCCGGGCTACAAAGTACGACCCCACACAAATCAGTAAATTTCAAAGACTCCAAAGATACATCTATGCTTGAAAAAATATTTAAGAGCATCGAAGCGCTAAATACACGGCTTATAAGACAAGAGAGATCCATAGATGCTTTGAACAGGCGACTAGATAGCCGAGAAACAGTGGATGAAATAACATCCATATTATACTAAACTAATATGATAAGTAAAACATTAAGAATTGTAATCTGGAATGCAAATGGAATAATCCAACATATTCCAGAGTTAGAGATCTTTTTAAATACTGAAAAAATTGGTATATGTTTAATATCAGAAAGCCATCTTACTAGAACCTAATACACCAAAATACGTGGTTACGCTTCTTATCACGCTTTACATCCAGCAGAAAGAGCAAGAGGGGGATCAACAATATTTGTGAAAGAAAATATTCAACATCATGAGGGAATAAAAATTGGAGAAGAAAGTATGCAGGTAGCTACTATCAGCATTCAACTTAACAATAAAAAAATATTCTATGTCTGTTCAATTTATTGTCCTCCAAGATATAATTTAAATAAAGAGGATTATAAAAAGTTATTGAACCAGCTAGGACTTAATTTTATCATTGGAGGTGATTTCAACGCAAAAAAAACTTTTTGGGGGTCAAGATTAACAACTCCAAAGGGTAGAGAACTATACGCCGCTGGTCGAGCTCACAATTGTGAATTTCATTCAGGAGGAAAACCAACGTACAGGCCTACTGACACAAGCAAAACTCCGGATCTAATTGATTTCTACATTACAAGAGGTATATCCGAAAATCACATTTTTCTAGAAAATAGTGAAAGTCTCTCATCGGACCACTCGCCCGTCATTATGACTGTTAGTTCCACTATTGTTAATAAGGAAAATCCACCTAGACTAACAAATAACAAAACCAATTGGGAATTATTTAGGAAATTGGTTGAAGATAACACCGATCTTCTTGTACCAACAAAGGATCCGGTTCAATTAGAAAATGAAGTGGAACTATTAATCAATAATATACAACAAGCAGCATGCGTAATTATTTCATTTATCCAGTCGAGATCAGGGACTTGGTTAATGAAAAACGGAAAGCAAGGAAAACATGGCAGAGAAACCGAGCACCACAAAGCAAAAGAATTTTTAATTACCTCTGCAATAAGCTTAAGCAAAGAATTAGAGAACTAAAAAATGAATCAATCACCCGTTATCTTCGTAGTCTTACAGACACTAAAGAAACAGAGTATTCTCTATGGAAAGCTACAAAAGCATTAAAAAGACCAAATTATCAAATACCACCAATAAAAAATGATGAGGGAAATTGGGTAACAAGTGCCAAACAGAAAGCAGCACTGTTCGCATCTCATCTTGAAGAAACGTTCAAACCATATGCTAGACAATCAGCGGATGAAAATATAATACCAGTGCACAAGGAGGATTGTAGGAAAATACCACCTGTAACTCTACGAGAGTTGAAAAATGAAATTAGCCATAACATAAATACGAAAAAATCTCCTGGCTATGATTTAATTACAGGTGAAATAGTGAAGGCACTTCCTGAGAAAGGGGTGCGAAAACTTCTTCATATAATCAACGCTTCATTTCGACTGAAATATGTACCTCTGCAATGGAAAGTAGCAGAAATAATTATGATACCAAAGCCGAACAAACCATCTAATAATAAAAAGTCATATAGGCCAATTTCTCTGCTTCCAGTACTTTCGAAAATTTTTGAGAAACTGTTATACAAAAGGATGAAACCTATAATACACACAGTTGGATTTAGAGAAAACCACTCCACCATAGAGCAAATTCATAGGATTACAAGTATTATTGAAGATGCACTTGAAAATAAGAAAATATGCTCAACAATATTTCTGGATGTAGCACAGGCCTTCGATAAAGTATGGCATCCTGGATTGGAATATAAACTGCATCGAGATTTGCCAAAAGAATACTTTCAGTGAAGAAAAATTTTCCGAGCTAAAGATGGTATCTGCAGGGGTTCCACAAGGTAGCGTGCTAGGGCCAGTGTTGTATTTACTTTACACAAGTGATTTACCAAACACAAGCGGCACAACAATAGCAACATTTGCGGACGATACAGCAATTTTAGCTACTGGTTATAAAGTAGACGAAGCAACCAGAAAACTGCAACGGGCTACGAACCAACTTAGTAACTGGACCAAAAAATGGCGCATTAAGCTAAATGAAGAAAAATCAACGCACGTTAACTTCACCAATCAAATAGTTAACTGGATACCAATAGAACTAAATTCCAAACAAGTTCCCTATGCTAACACAGCCAAGCATCTTGGCATGACTCTCGATGCTAAGTTAAAATGGAAAGAGCACATTAAAAAGAAAAAAGAGGAACTACACATTAAATATAGAAATATGTATTGGCTCGGAAGGTATTCAGAGCTGTCAATACCTAATAAGTTGCTACTATACCAAAAGTTTTAAAACCTATATGGACTTATGGTATTCAGCTTTGGGGCTGTGCTAAGAAAATCAATATTAAAATAATACAAGCTTTTCAAAATAAAGTGTTACGTGGAATAGTGAACGCTCCTTGGTACAAAAGAAACGATAACCTACATAGGGACCTCCGGATGGAAAACGTCAGCGAAGAAATAACAATTCATGCAAAGAAACACATACAACGGCTTGGTCAACATGAAAATGTTGAGTTACGTGGTATGCTGAGTAACACAAATGGAGTACGAAGGCTCCAAAGAAAGAAACCACTGGAATTGGGAAGACTGCAATAGGGTGGCCAAATTTTTAGAGACTAACTATAATGGGTTATATCTCTGCAAATTGAACATAAGAAATATATAGAGAAATTACTAGATGATATATGTAATCAGTTGTAATATATAAAAAAAAAAAAAAAAAAAAAAAAAAATATATAAAATATAAAATTTGTATAGTTGTTTCATCCCAGGATTTTTTACATTTATACTATCCCACACTTTTTCGTCTACAATAAAAATATGTCTGTATACAGTTAGTACCAAAATACTCATCCCATACTTTTTTAATATGTAAAATTTATTTGGTGGAATATAAAATGTTATGTGCAAGTATTTTTGAGGACGGCTAATTTATCTTTGCGATAACGTTCAAGACCTTGTTAGTAACCATTACGCCAGCTTTAGTAATTTTGTGACTGTTGGAATTTCCGCCATATAAATAAATGTGGCGCTTTTGCAAACTTTTCTAAGAAAGCTACAATCGAAAAAAACCTTTGACCAAGCTTTTATGGGGTCGGCTTTTTTCTCATATTGATTAAGTTTGGGACCTTGTTGGCCACCACTGTGCCAGCGTTGATGATTTTTTGACCGTTGGAATTTCCGCAATATAAATAAATGTGGCGCCTTTGCCAACTTTTCAAAGTAAAGCAAAATCGGAAAAAATCGTGTGACCAAGCTTTAAAATAATAAAACACAATGGTTAAACAAATCACCATGTTCAATAATTATACTCAACCATTTTCTTACTATTCCACCAGTTTCTATTTCTTTGATTTTCAGTTGTTGGAATAAGTTTACGTACCCTAGTGCTAAGACTATGATGTGTGCGGGATCAGGATGATATGTTAATTTGGACGTCTCGTATTAATGACCTTCTTTCGATATCAGATGGACCTATTATGGATTCATTTTATTTACATTTTTTGCATATAGTATACATAGGAGTTTTGAGATTATTTTTAAAAACTTTCTAAATCCTGTAACGATAAATGTACATACTGCAGTACAGTTAGAGAAAGAATATTATAGTTAAATTAGAAAGTGCAAATTACCTGTGAATTTTTATGAATTTGGTGGTCTAACCGACAATTTTGACGAGTGACCGTGGTTGCTTTAGCGTTAGTAAAATCTGTTGGAGAAGAAAATAAAATTTTAGTTCAAACACACCACAGCAATTCACGAATTGTACGGTATGCACCAGCTGACAATACTAAAGTAAGTAAACGCTGTAAAAAAATTTGTTTAGTAAGTAAACGCTGTAAGAAATCTAGTTAATCTAACATGTAGTTTCTATTTGATTCATTTAAAACATTTTTATCATTAAAAATCTCAGAAAACTGTATTTGAAAATGATGGAAATTCTTGTTAAATTCACTATAAATATATCTTTGGATCACTAAAGATTTATGAAATATTAGACCATATTTATACTATATTTTTATTGATAAATACATGGTCAAATTAATTTTGGTTTTAGTAATACCGGATTAATTCCAAGTTTCTGTAGTTCTGGTATTTAAAATGAAAAAACTACTCCACATTATTCAAATAGACAACAATCACATTTTAACACAAATAAACAATATTTCCTTATAAGTATATATATAGCTAACTCATTTTTTTTACAGCGTTTACTTACTTTAATATTGTCCGCTTAAGACGCTTTTCATCTTTACCGTTCGTCTATTCATGCTTCTTCACATGACAAATATTGTTTTAAGCACCATCTTAAGTTCAGAACAATGTTTGTATTGATTGAAAATGCATAAGGAATCTTCTTCCGGAATCTTTACATCTTTAGCATCTGTAAAATGATCAATATCATAAACATACATCTTCATACATAGGTGCTGAAAGCAATAATAATTATTAATTCTAAACTATATTTAAATAAATAGAAAAGGACGAAGCATCTTTATGCGCATTTACTTTTTTAATCGCATCTGATGATGTAAGCCTGCATCATATAGGAAAAAATGCAATGCGCCATTAACCACGTTATGTGACATGAACAAAAAGAAAAATGTTACTAACCTGATAATAGAAAATCTTGATAATTCCAGGTTCCCTCTTGTTTTGATATCTTTCAAACTTCTGCAACACAATCATGCCGATTATACAACTCGGCGGATTTACTGCGGAGTGAGTTCATTCGATCCGCACTTGATTCGCATTTACAATTTTTCGCATTACAGAATCCGCCGGAAAACTGTATTACTGTATTAGTACTGTCAAAATGTTGACGTTGAATTGTGTTTTTATGCTGATTTAAATTTTTTTTGTATTAAAAGAAAATAATTAAATTTAATTTAAAAATAAAATAAAATAGTGAGTATAATGGATACCATAGGTATCTATTTAGATTTTAATGAAGAAGCAGCGCTGCAAAGGAAAGAAACGAGGAAAGCTTTACGGAATGCCTGCAAAGACATATTCCATCCAATTGTCTAATGCCCAGTGAGAAAAATTATTGCAGAATATATGATTATTGTATTAAAATGTTAATTTTTTTCAGATTTAAAAAAAATTTCAGATTAAATAAACCAGCCTTTAAATATGTTTTAAAAGAATTACAAACAAAATTACCCCAAGTGGTTAAATCATCATCACTTACGCCAGAGTTTAAATTGGCCGCTACTCTCAGGTTTTTGGCAGAAGGGTACCAAAATGGTGTTGGGCAAGATTGCTTTGTTGGCATGGCACAGCCAACGGTTTCGGTCGTGATAGCTGAAGTGTTAGACATTTTAGAAGACATTTTGTGCAAAGCCGGCTGGTCTAAATACTCATCTCTTTTACAACCGTAAAGGATTTTACAGTTTAAATGCGATGGTAGTAACTAACAATAAATTACAACATGCTCTATTTACAGTAATTTGTTCCTATTTTAACATTTATTGCTTTTTAAGATTTGTGATCATAAACTACGGATCCGTTGTGTTGAGGCCACTTACCCTGGGTCAAGTCATGATTCGTTCGTTTGGGGAAACGGGGATGCCGCAGAATATTTTAAAACCATATACAATAAAGGGGATAGAAATCAACGAGTGCTCGGTAAAGATGTATTTTCAAATTATAAAGTGATTTTTGTGTTAAAAGAAAATTTTTTTTAAGCTGACGCTGGATACCCCTTATTACCGTGGCTTATTACGCCATATCGAAGTGCGGGAGTAAACACTTCTAAGAGCCGCTTTAATAAAGCGCACAGTTGTGCTCGTAACATTGTCGAGCGAACTATCGGCGTTTGGAAGAATTGGTGTCGATGCCTCCTTGGTGTAGCCCGGCATCTACATTATACTCCAGAGAAGGCGATAAAAATAATTAATGTAGCAGCTGCCCTACACAACATAAGATTGCATTTTAATGTCGAAAATGGCGACCAACAGACAATGCCCGATGATTATGAGGACAATGACGATTATAGCAATGAAGTACACCAAGAAGACCAAAGATACTCCACAGAGGCAAATGAATTCCGCGACCAAGTGCTCTTAAATTTTTAAGAAATAAATTTAATTGAACAACATGTTCTTTAACATAAATGGATACATTTTTTATTAACCTTTGTAGTTTATGTATATATATAAATATCACAAAATACAAGTATAAATTAGCCTTCGTGGCAATTATCACAATTCAAAACTTAATCCTAATTATAGAGGCACTTATAATTAAATTCAACTTATACCTACTATATGTAATAAAAAAAAATTTATATAAAAATTCAGTCTTCATGTTTCCCATTTCTAAAAAAATTCAGTGCTCACGGCTTTGGTGCTTCACAATTTGGTGTCCAACTCAAGTTTTTTTAATTCAATTTGCAATATTTTCTCTTTTATTCTATTCTTTTCGAGAGCCAACTGATCTATTTTTTTATTATGACGCTTGCTCTCATCTAATTGGGCTTGCAATAAAACGTTCGTGTTTTTTTGGCGATCGCCAAGTTTTTCGACCGCCCTAGCTATCCTTTTTTGGATTACATTGAGCTCTGCTGATATTTGGTTATGGGTTTCGTTAAACTTTTCAATATCTTTGTACAGGTTTTGCTGTATTTCGATCTGTTTTTCTAATAATTTAATTTGTTTCGGCCCTTTGGTTTGCGGTACTTCTGGTTGTGCTTCATTTCCTTCATTTAAAACTTCCATTTCAAGGTCATTGTCTATTAATGAGGATGGGGATAAAATAAATTCCTCGACATTTGGCAAAATATGGTCGGTTGGTAAACTGTTATGGCTGCTGGAAGGTAAACTAGCTCTAAGGCAAACTAGCTGTATCACTTCCTCGTCTAAAGGAGTGAATAAAACTTGGGTGTTACTACCGCCACCTGTCCCTTTAAGTTCTCTCTTATTGTGGGCAAGTTTTTTCCTGAGGGATGATTTATAATCACTCCAAACCTGAAAATAAAAATATAAATACCTATTTTACAATTCCCGATTCCAAATACCCAAACCTTTTTCCACTCCGCGATTTCTTTTATTGGTGGCCCCAGCGCATTTAGCTCATCCTGCAACTTTTGCCAAAACTCTAGCACCATCTCTGGACTTGTTTTAGTTAAATTTTTGGCTATATCTGGTTGCTCCTTCATCAGCCTTACCATTTTTTCAAATTGTGCACGGTTGGTCGTACGTTTTCTTTAATAAATAAATTTTTTGATTAAAAGATGTAAAAATTTTTTTCTGTATTTACGAGTAAATAAATTCTCAACTTACATTTTATTGTTCTCCATGGTAAAAAAATAACAAACTGAAAACACAACCACCACAAATCAGACCTAAATTCGCATTAATTTTTTGCGTATTTAGAATGACAGATTTTATACTATGAGTGCGTTTCACCCGCGGATTCCATAATATCGATTTTTCGAACTGCATTACCATCATTCGTTCACTTTTAATACGGCGTTTTCAATAATACGAAAAACATCAAAATCGAATGATACTCCCGCCGCAGTACATCCGGCGAGTTGTATAATCGACGTGAATATTATGTGCCTTTCGCAATTTTAAAACACTGATGTTTTATGTAAATTATGAACACTGTACTATATACGCACTGTATGAAACTAAATCGTTATTAAACACTTTTTCTAACTACTAAATTCACTACAATATAACAATTACTTTGTTATTTCCGAGTATTACACCTAATTTTTTTAAGAAATAATTATAAAAAATTATTAATTCCGATCCGTATGATCTTTTGAAGCACTACACTCTTAAAAAAATCCACTACAACCTAACTCCACCACACAGAGTTCTGAAAATGTTAACCCTTTTGGGAAGAAATCTATTAACATTTAGATAGAGTTTGAATTACTAAACTCTTCTTGACAGTTAATTGATATTTTTCGACACCGAACAAAACAATTAATTTTTCTAAACTCTAAATATGGATCAATTTTTACTTCGAGTGAGAAACAATTTTAATCTTCGTCTTTTTACTCTATATAAACTCCGATAAGAGTGTTTGGTTGCATTTTATTTCATTTAACTCCTATAAGAGTTATTGAAATATAATTTTTTTTTAATATAACTCCGATAGGAGTTTATAAATTTTTTTCAGGATGCCAAACCTGTGAATTTATTTATAGAAATCATTATATGTTGAAAGTTTGGTTAGAGGTAACACGTTTTGGAGTTTAAAAAAAAAATTAAAAATGTTAAAAAAAGTGTACCGTGTGTGCTTTCAAGATTGTATTAAATACATTTTTGTTAATCCCAGTGAAGAAAGTGATTTAATTAGCACACTGGATATAATTATATCAGGTGAGTGAGTGATACAAAAGAAATCAGTGATTAAAAATGATAAAAATTTGTTTTGTATTTTATGTTTTTTAAATATCAATTAGTGTAATTTTATACGCCTAAAATAATGTATAATTATAAATAATAAATTTGAGTTAATATAATTTTGTTGCAATACATATACATACATTCATATTATGTATTATAATTGTTACATATTTTAGTATAAAAAGTAATGCTTGTGCAATAATCTATAGTGACATGTTTTTTATCGGGAAAAGTGAGGTTAGTTTTCCTGAGGAATAACGTGTTTTTGGATATGTTTCTTCCTGCAAATGTATGAATTTTTCGGTTAGTCAATTGATAAGTAATTAATCATGTCGAAATTAAATATAATTAATTTTAATAAACTGAAGTTTTGGGTTTATATATATATTATATATATATATATATATATATATATATATATATATATATATATATATATATATATATATATATATATATATATATATATATATATATATATATATATATATTTAAAAAAAATAAAATAGACAAATTACCTCCTAACAGTACTTTAAAGTGAAAGTTTTTTTATATGAAAAATAGTTTTGAATAATGTGTAATGATGTAAATGTTTGCCACAATTACGTGTAAAAGGTTTTCCAGTTTATAGAAAATTGAATTTAATTTAATGGTGTACTTGTTTCATTATACATGTATCTACTTGTATATTCTATTTTCCATTATACATAACCATTTTGAAATTTTATAAATAAAATTGTATTTAACGGTGTGCCATGAAAATATATCTCATTCGTAGCTTTTAGCGCATTTTCCATTAGTGGTGCAGTATTACAAGCTCATTTGTATTCCCTGCAGGACCAAGAAGGAGCAGAAATAACCGATGAACTTTTACAATTTGAAATTGAAAACAAAATTGCAACTGATACTAAAATTTTGAATATATTGCAAACTCAAAATAAAGGTATTTATTAGCTGTTTCTAAATTTTAACTTTCCTGCATTTAATCTATTCTGTTTTTCATTTTAGCTTTTTTCATAGATCAAGCTACTCAGACGGACACAAACAAAAGTGACGTGGAAAGTGATTCTGACGATACAGTGCCAGGTATACTAAGAAAACAAAACTGTTTTATTGGAAACTTCCCCAAAAAAGTCAAGTTAGATGGTGAATTTTTAAAAAATGAGCTTCAGAATCATATAGGTACAAGTGTAGTGGGAAATCAAATTCTCCTACAGTACACAGAGACAGGGTCGTTGACTGATATCAGTCGCAAAAGGCTTATTAATATTACGGTCCAACACCTCACAGAAATTAATGGCCCACACCCAACACGGGAAGAAAAAGTTAATTGGGCTAAGGCTTTAGCCAACATATTCCCTAACCTATGTGGTGGTGATTGTACAAAATTTGTAAGCTAATATATTCAATACTAAATGCACAATTTTATACTGTTTCCTTTTGTTTTAATTTACAGGAGATATTTTATGAACCGTCCACCAGAGGTGGATATATTGGGAACAGGCTCAAGACAATAAATCGTACCACGTCAGGGGCAAGAGGTAATAATAACACTACCTTAAGGTCCACTGTCGCACAGCCACCAGGAGATATTACCGATCATTCCGACGATATACGGTTTTTAAAAAGTGCTTGCCCCACTACACAACGTCAAGAGATTTTTGAACGAATGTCAAAAACCATTGCTCTGAGATTGACGGGAAATAAAGACGTATTGAAAAAATTTCCTCGGTTTTTGGATACTACAGGATTGGTTAGTATTTATTTTAAACTATAACTTTATAAAAATTGTTATATTTAATTGTTTAACTATTTACATTTAACACTATACTTATAGATTTATCAGGATTTTAGGTTACGGTACCCGGACAAACACCTAAATCTGAAAAACCAGTGGGCAGATCTAAACTCTAAAATCTTAAAACTCGGGAATCAATTTAAAATAAAGTTATACGACGATGAAGCTTATGAAGAAGACAGTAAGACCTTGGTCAGAAAATGTTATCTGTTAAAGCTTGCTTCATTATATTTTCTACTCATATATATTTCAGAATGGGATGACACAATAACAGGACTTCTAATTTTAAGCAAATTGCTTCCAGCACGTGGCAAGAAGTTTAAAGCAGATTCAAAGTCGTCCATAATTAAATTTCATAAGGTTTGTTTCAATTTATCTTGCATTAATAAGTATGAATATTAAATGTATTTCTATACTAATGTTAGATTGGAAAACCATCTCCAGACGCTTCAGGACAACCGATCATCATTGCGTACGGCGCCAATAAAGCAGCTATTTCCACTTTTACAATAGGTTTAGATGGTGCAGAAATACCAATTGAAGGATATTCATCTATAATAGCTTTTGACACATTGTTTAAGTCATTTTTTGTTTTCGGTGTGGAGTATCCAGATGGTTACGACATTTTTTTCAACTACATTGCTGAATTTGTGTTTGAACTAGATTTAAAAAAACCAACAGCACGAATGCTCGACATTAAAAATCGATTAAATTTGATCGACTGATAAAAAGGTATACCTTTTAATATTAACTATTATTTTAATTAAATTGAATTCAAAATTTTAATTTATGTTTTTGATATAAAACAAATTGTGATAATTACATGTAAAACAAATTGTGATAGTTATAATATATAAACAAATTGTGATAATTTCATAAATCAAACCAAAACTAAAATGAATTTACAATGCTTTATATGTAAAAAAGCATTAGGTGGCGTGAAAATGTATATTAAACATTTAAGATTAATTCATGTACTTCGCGAAGAAAATAAAAATGAACTTGTCTGTGGGTTTCATAAATGTAAATGTATTTTCAAAACTTTTAGTGGACTTAGAAAACATTTAAACTATCATGAAAAACAAGAAAGTATCAATGCAAATATATTTATTGACAAACTGGTACCCAACTCAATTTCGCCTAAAGTAAACTCTTCTTCAGAAATAAACTTTGACTGTAAAGAAAACGTCGCTATTGAAGTAAATACACCAGCAAACGACTCATTACAAAATGTTAATATCAGCGTACCATCTATCTATAAGGAGATAGAAATAAATAATTCTTTGCATCGTTTTATAATGGAAATTAATAAACTTAATATACCAGACACCAAAGTAAACCTTATACTTGAGGCAACTACAAATTTGACAAGCCAAATTTCAAACATTTTCAAAATAGGTGAATTAAATGAAGACACGGTTTCGTTAAAAAATATTTTAGAAAATCCTTTTAAAAATATAAATACCAGTTACAAAAGAAGAAAAAAAATATTTGAATCAGGAATGCCAGAACCAAAGGAAATTTCGGTTTCAATCCGACGCGATCGTTTCTTCTGCTCAAAAAATAATACTTATGTTTTCCGACCAAAGACGAATACATTTATGTTCATTTCGATAGTAGATACCCTCAAATATCTGTGTTCTACTGAGGCATTTCTGTTCCATATATTCAATCCTAATATATCAGATTCTAAGCTAGTATCGCATCCTCGGGATGGATTATATTTTAAAAATAATGAACTTTTTTCTACAGAAAAATTTACATTTCAATTACAACTATTTAGTGATGATTTTGAAACCGTCAATCCTTTGGGTTCTAAAACAAAAATTCATAAAATTTGTGGATTGTATTTTACCATATTAAATCTACCAATAGAGTTAAACTCGGTTCTTGAAAATATTTTTTTAGTTGCTTTATGCCATACGGAAGATATTAAAACTAGTGGCTTTAATTCAATATTGCAGCCAATAGTAGATGATTTAAGTATTTTAGAAATCTCTGGAATAGACGTAGAATTCAAAAATGAAAATTTCAATTTAAAAGGATCTATTTTTTCTTTATCGCATGATAATTTAGGAGCCAACACATTATATGGGCTTCAGCAGTCATTTAATTCAAACCATTTTTGCAGATTTTGCTTTTGTTCTAAAGAAGAAACTCAGTTTAAACTTTCCGAGAAAGAAATGCTTGTAAGGAATAAACTAAACAATGAAAAGTATATAAATACTAAAGATTTCGGTATGAAATCCCATTGTGTTTTGAATGATTTAAAATATTTTAATACTTTCACAGCACTAAGCGTCGACGTAATGCATGATATTTTAGAGGGGATTGGACCATATGTGTTAAAATTATTTTTGATACATATAGTAAAAACAAAAAAATTTATAACAGAAACTGAATTGAATGAACGAATATCTTGTTTTAATTATGGCTTACTTGATAATACAAATCGACCAAGCTTCATAAATCTCGATAAATCAGGTAACATGTTAGGACAAAAAGCATCGCAATTTTGGTGTCTCTTAAGATATTTTCCAATAATCGTACACGACATTATCAAAAATCATTATAACATTCTGGAATCAAAATTTAATGTTATTACTTCTCTTTTAGAAATTATGCTAATTGTTTTTTCTCCTAAAATTCCGTGTTCGTTAATCAATCGTTTCAACTTATTTAATAGAAAAACATTTACAAAATTTTAAAATCGAATATCCGGAAAGAAAATTAATTCCAAAACAACATATTTTAACTCATTATCCAAGAGTAATACAAGAAATGGGACCATTAATATATTTGTGGACAATGAGATTTGAAAGTAAACATAATACATTAAAGATTATGGCTGCAAATTGTCATAATTATATAAATATATGCAAGACTTTGGCCATAAAACATCAATCGCTTTATGCTCACACCTATTGTAACAATAAATATGAACTTGACACCAAATATGATATCGATGAACGAATCCCTTTAAATAAACTTTTACCTATTAATGCAAGGGATATTTTAGCTCAAAGTTTATTGATTGATTCTACGGAGCAGATCACTGTGATAAAAAAACTCACAATTGGATTTGAATATAGAACTGGATTCTGTATTTGTGTTTTCTCAAACTATGTTGATTTACCGAGTTTTGGAAAAATATTTATGATTTTAGAAATCGCAAATAAATTTTATGTTATAATTCAAAAATGTATCACTGATCAATTTGATAAAAAAATTATGGGTTATGAAATTCAAATCACAGACAATTTCAAATTATTTCTTATCGATGAGTTACCAATAAAAAATCCATACGAATTTCACAGTTCGATTAATAAAAACAAACTATATATTGTACCAAAATTTATTTTATAAAATTAAGTTTATGTATGGATTTAATTTTTATGAATATCTTATATAAGTAAGTAACTAATAAGGAAAATGTGTATATTTTAAATTAGTATATATTATAAATAAATTATGTATCATATGAAATATGGAAATTTAAATAAATAAACAAGATGAATTAAATAATATAAAACATATTTGTATAATTACCATTGAATTGAAAAAGAACAGCCTATTAAACCTTATAAATATATTTATATATATATATATATATATATATATATATATATATATATATATATATATATGTATATATATATATATATATATATATATATATATATATATATATATATATATATATATATAAAATTAACACCTATTAGAGTATACTTATATTCAAAAGTAAGTTAACATTTAACCCCGAAAAGTGTTTAAATAAATGTTTGAATCAGTGTTATATTTAATCTTTTGGTGGCGGTTGTTTTTTAGATCCTTGGACAAAGTTTAATTTATTGTTTCACAAAAAAGAAATATGAACTCTAAAAGTAAATGTTTTACAACTCCTAAATGAAAACAACATCTGCACTGAAACGGTGTTAAATATTTCAGAGTTTCAAAGGTAACATTTATCGTAGGAATAAACAAAACTCCGATAGTTGTTGGACTCCATTAAACACCGATTCGGAGTTCACTGAACTCCGTTTTTTTAAGAGTGTATGTTCTATGAACAATACAAACAAAGTAAATTAAAAAATATAATACAGGGATTCGACCATATTTAGGAAACGGAGTATTCAATGTATGTGGTAGTATATATGATTAAATATGAAATTCTTGTAAAATATATTTTTTCAAATAGACCCGCTGTATATAGCTGCTTTTAAAAATACGTAACATACTGCCTGAGTATGTTTGTACCTGTAGTGTAATAAATTCAGTATGCAACTTAAAAAATTTGTGTATTCCGTTTTTCATATTAAATACAGTGCTAATCCCTGATTTCTTCCTTAGTAAATAATATAATGAATGCGCCTGAAATGCGAATTTAAATGTACATTTCATAAACGCACGGAAGTTTGAACGCTAAAAATTGTTTTCAAATAACAAAAAATAAATTCAAAAATCTTATGTTTTGAATACACATAATATGTATAAAAAATTAAGACAAGAAATATTACTTTCAAAATGTGCATAACTTTTTTTTTATGTAAAAATAAGCATTTTAGACGCATCCTATAATAAAAAATTGACTACATACTTGAGAAACGAATTCTTGTTTTCAGAATTTTCGTTACAATGTTTTAAACTATAGAAAGTTGCGGAAGTAATTGTCGTCTATATAGCAAGGTCTTTTAGCCACGGCCCCTACATAGTTCTATTTTTACTGTTTGCCAATATATTTGTTTAATTAAATATCATGTAACGTGTTGACAATTGCAGACATAAAAATCGGTTCGACAAGATTGGCGGGCCCGGAAACACGATTTTTAATAGCCTGTAAATCATCAATTCGGTACATAATAATATTCTCGATGCAAATTTGCATCAAACTTTCTTTTAACTGTATATCAATATTAAATTCGAAGCAAGCTTTAAATCTTTTTATGAATCTAGTTATATCGCATATGCTGTGATGTAAGGCTTGTATCACAAAACATCGTAATATTTTCAAGTGTGCAGAGTTGTTTCTGATTTAATTAATTAACTATAATTCTCATAATTTAGGGAAAGTATATAGTACATATATGTATATATATATATACATATACGGTAGTGTGATTTTTTAAATATTGCCAACACTGAAAATGGGTATTGCAGTATGCAAATGCCTCGAAGAATAGTATTTTACGTTTAAAATATCTATTGTGGCTATATGATTATAAAAACCGGAAAGTGTTATAAGCTCACTTAAAATTTACTATAAGTAGGTATTTACATTCAATTTTTTCAAATACATGTATATATATGTAAACAGTGTATAGGTATTCATTGCTAACTATATGCATATACAAACTATACCCAAACGGGAATGAAATGTGTAGGTGTTCACATTTCATCTCGTATATAAAACAATTGACATGTTTATCAGCACAAAAAATAAACAAAAACAAAAAATAAAAAGCCTTTTGCATTTAAATTTTTTTTTGCCATGATCATGAACAAAAAATAAATTTAAAAAAACAAAAAAAAAAAAGTTAATTTTAACCAATCGCACAGAACACGCAAGCGCCATAAATAAAAGAAAAGAAACAAAGGAAACAAAATAACAATTCAGCCAATACGATTAAGCTATTTCATTTTTTGTTTCCGATTTTTCGTTTCGTTTATTTGAATTTGTATCTATAGGTACGTGTACATACGTACATACATAATATTGTGTGTTGTATTTTTATCATACACAACACAAATTTGTTCCTGTTACTTTTCGGTATGTACAATGAAAAATGGATACAAAACAAAGAAAATGTCTCGTATTCGTATTAAAAATTATAATTTCTTTTGTATCATTTTTAACTTTTTTTTATGATATATTTTTGTGTTTTGTAATGGCGGCGATGATTAATTTATTTACATATACATATATTTATATTTTTAAAGCATTAACTCTTCTGATGTATTAGTAGGTCCGCACATTCTTTCTATCGTATTTTAGATTGCCTGGAACCGGAAATATTTACCAAAAAGTCAGACAATATAACTATATATAAGAGAGATCGTAATTTGTTTTGGGTTAATTAAATGTCCTTTTATTTTAGCTAGCGCGAGGGGGTAAGTGAAATTTTAAAGGTATAGGTGTTATTATTAACTTTGATAGTTCACATTCAGCTAAGATCAGACAATTATACCGCGAATGGGCTCATTACAATATATATTTACTAATATTTACAAGCAGACCACACATTGAACATTCGTTTAATGCGCAACAAATGCAGAAGAACAAATTTAAATAAATTGGTACGGTATATATATGTATACATAATACAACATTTAATAAACTTATCATATTTCAACACGTGCTTTAACAATCTTTAGAAAAGATGATCACTTGACATAAGAATTTTAGAACATATATATGTATATAAATTGTTGAAAATGCTGATGAGAGTTGAGAATGAGATGAGAATTTTTATTTTATTTTTGTTCCTTGTAATTTTGTACATAAAGCGGATTAAATTTCCTTTTTATTTTTTGTGAAAATTTTTATGAATTGTATTTTATTGTGTAATTTGAATTGGTTCATTTTATTTTATTTTTTATAAATCAAATATTGTATTTTTTTTTTGTATTGATTGATATCATTGATACTTACTTATACACTATCTTAAATACAACAACAAAATAAAAATGGGAAAATAATATTATACACACAAAGGAAATGGAATCCGGGTTCATTGTAATTACAGATAAGGTGGTTTGTATATATATTTTTACTTTTTGTTATGATCGATATGTCAAGTGTTCTAGTACATTATGGGTTGTAAATTTATTGTGTACAAGGAAAATGGTTAACTTACATATATATAGTATACCGTGTCTAGTACTTATATAGCCGTTTAATTCATATTTTGACAAAGAATACAGAATAAATTGTTAAAACATTACTGTCCATAAGTCAATATCGTTTCGATATATGAATTATAATGATTTTTTATTTTTTCTAGGCCTATATATATACGAAGCATTAAAGTAATTTCAATATAGTGAGACTATGGATGTATCCAGTTTTGGGAAATCTATAAAATCTATTACTTTTTAAAAATATAGCATCAAAACCTTAAAACAAAAGCCAATTTCTAAATACAAAAACCACCCTTGAATATCTATATATCTAAATTGTTAAACAAGTATACAGTAAGAAAATGAGTTACAAACATTTAGGGTGTATGGGTTATAAGTTGAACTTTTAATTAATTTGGAGAGCTTTTGTTATATGAATCAATTTCGTTTTTCTGGTCCTTAGAAATGAGTTGAGGGAAACAAAAAAATAAAATTTGTTGGTTTCAGTTAAACTTTTAAGTAAACCCTTCATAATATTGAGGCGTCTCGAAACTCAGAGACACTTTATTTTTTCAATAATCACAATTTTCAATATACCAAGACTTTTTGGGGCCATATAGGCAAAATTCATATACTGGTCAAAATTGGTTTATAGGTGAAATTGCGTAAGAAATTTTTATTTTATATTGCTCTAGTTTCATATATATTTCACCAGATGTCAGTCGCTTTGCGCTAAACGGCAAAAGTATCGTTTTAAGATGGACGGCCTTGGCTCATCGTCGATCTTAAATATTTTTTTTTATTTGAGACATGAAAAGCTATACTTTTCCCCTCTACAGCCACACTAAACTGAGAACTGACATTATCAATAATATTTTTAACATGATGTCAATATTAGGGTATATTGGGACTAAATGATATTTTAATATGTTATTTGGTATTCCAATTCTTTTGAAAGCTCTGTATACCTTCAATATCTTTGTTGTTATTTTACATTTGCTCAGTTGATGTGGTGGTAATCGCATTATATATACTATGAAAAGTATATACAAATACAAACTTAGAACACATGATATTTTCTTTTAAAACATCGATTATAGCCTTCCGCGAATATAAATCATCAAACGTTTCATATGTATGCCTTTGTGAATTACAACAATAATATTGGATAAACTATATCAGACTCTTTGCTTATAATATAATTTATGACCAGAGTTAAAACACCAAATTAAAAATTTGCGAGGTTTTATTTTCGATTAAACTTATTCAATCCAAAACTCGCAACATCTATTATAAATTTGAATACACTTTTCACACCCCTTCTCAATTCGAATTTGGCCTCAATTTATCGAGAATTTGATTTGTTTTGGAGTAAATTTCAAAATTTTCGGATTTGTCAAAAAGTCCGAACATGTACGAATTTCGTAAGAATTGAGCAGTTTATGGAATAATTTTTAATGAAATTGGCCGTGACCGCACTTGTGCTGATGTTTTTTGTTAGGCCATTATGTTTTCCATTTTCTGGCCGCACAACAGATTTTTAAATTGGATATTTCATATATATTTCGCTACAGTTTTTAAATACTCTCTACGTTTCTCTGATGTCATCAAAGAGATAGTTTTGTCGTTTGAAATAACATCAACTGCATATGTATAACCAAAGCTCCACAATAATAATTGTCTTTTAATACTATGAGATGTCCATCCCCGGACATCAGGTGTTCTTGGATTTCTAAGCGTTCGCGAATTTTTGATGTATGTGAAGTTAGCCCTAAAACCATCCTGAAAAAGGCTTTTCAAAAATAAAATATTTGTGTCCTCCCTATAAATACATAAAAAGCCTTTCAGGACGAAAAACAGCGTAAATAGTGAAAAAATCATTTCATTCCGAAAAATTTAATTTTTTTAGAATTTATATCGGCATCTTGTTTTACGTATTTAAGACAGATGTAGATTCAGTACACAATTTCGTTCGACTATCCTCTTATATTGATCCCAATTAGTTTGCTTGTTTGAAAGCCGTTTTGGAGTTCCTATTCTTAGGACGCCGGTGCTCATTCTTACAATTACAGGGGAGTGATCAGAAGACAGATAATAGCAATCGGTGGCCTTAGCATATGTACAAGGAAGGCCTTTAGTTACACAAAAATCAATTAAATCAGGAACTTTCTTTTTATTTGTGGGCCAGTACGTTGGGTGACTGGCAGATAAGTAATCCAGACGCTGTTCTTTCGGCCATGTTAATTTGGGACCCCATTGAGTGTGTTTGGCGTTGAAATCACCCCCATCAAGAAATTTATTACCTTTAGCTAGCTGAAATAATCCATGAACTGCAGTTTTTTTAAAGCATATTTTGGAGGACAGTACACTGCTGATATGACACAGTTTCCAGACCACTTCTGCAGACAGATATTCGTTGATTGAATATTTTCCTTATTTTAATCATGTTTTTCATCAGTACAGCTGTGCCTCCATGTACTTTCCCATCTGGGTGCTTCGTGGAATGCTTGAACCTCTGCTTTATGTTGTGCTAGGCGGTTTGCATTCCATATGGCTAGTTTGAGGACAGTGTTTTTTGATTTTTAACGACCATCATTGTCATGAAGCTTTGCATCATGTCAGTTAACTTGCGTAAAGCTGCTGCGATGTTTTCTTCTTTGCTTGGTTATGCTCTTTAGGAGTGGTACCCTTAATGATACTTGCATATGAAACCTCTTGATGCACACTACTATTAACAGTTGGTTTTGGTTGGTTATATTGTGCGTTAATGATACTCGTATATATGAAACGCATCTGGTTGTACTTTTGGTGCAGTAGAAGAATGAAGATTAAGCATTCGTTGCTCTGCTCACTGCCTTGGATTGATTCTTCTTTTCAATTCTATACAGGTAAATTGGACACCCTCCATAATTTGCAATGTGACTTCCGCCACAGTTACTGCATTTTCTCACTGATGCTTCCATTTTTTCTAAGAAAATTAGTAAACATTTCCCGGGCATTATTCCGCAACTAATCCAAAGAATAAAAACATAAAATCATTAAATTTAAAAATTTTCCAATCAAAATCAAATTGAAAATTATATTTAAAAAATTACAAAATCAAAACAAAATTAAATCAAATATTTTTGTTTGATACACGTGTAGTGCACGTGTACGCACAGGTTAAGCTGGTATTAAATTAATCGGTGATTAGTAACGCATTTTCCTCATTTATCACATAATAAAATGATAATAAAAAATTTATAATTTTATTTGAAAAATATAAGGACGCAAAAGAAAACCTGTACACACGTACACACATACGATTGTTTTTCCGTTTTCAAATTATTCCTCTTTTCGTTTTTCACTTTAAGAAGGGTTCATTATTTTTTAATAATATATACATTTTTATTATTTAAGGGGATGAAATATATTATATTGTTATACCTATGCACATATACATATCTGTATATATAGGAATAAAATAAAAAATCGGATTAAGGTAAACAAAACTTTACGTAATTTTTATGAACGTATACCTACGCATAGTATATTGAACAGCAACCAGCCTAAGGTAAATTGTTAGGTTTGTACACTATATCGATTATATTAACCTTTGTAAATGATAAATGTCAAGATATTAAATCTCCTTTGTTTAGTACAAATAATAACCGATTTAAAAAATTGAATCTGGTCTGCTTGTATTGGATATATATATACATGGGGCAAGACTGTTACATGCGGGGCAAGTTGCTATACAGAGTTATTTACACGTAAACAGAAGATAATATCGACTTAGTACATATGAGTAATTTTTTCATCTAAATATTCAGTTTGATCAAATATTCGCTGTGGTCGGACGTGGTTTGAAAATACTCGTAGTATAGAGAGAAAAGTTTATTTTAACCTATGATAAGTAAAAAATTACAACTGCTCTGTTTTTATTTTTAATTTATGTTTAATTATTACAAAATCCATGTTGGGGCGCGTTGTTACATGTGCTTTGTGTAACAACTAGCCCAGTATGTATACAATTATTGTTACCGAACCTTACACATTAATAATTATTTCAATTTATTTGATGATTTAAGTTATTTATCAAGCATATTTAACATCATGAGAAAACACATAAAAACAAAATAAAAGGGGAGGAACGACAGAGGAAACCATGAAGGCTGCTGTCAATGGCGTTATCAAAGATAAACTTATCGTTCTATCCGTGGCAAAATAAATGGAAACCCCATGAAACTCTGTGGCGCTATTTTAAGGGAGTATATACGTCGGAGAAATACAGCGGAAGTTCCAATGAAAGCACTGGGGTATGGATATACCAAAAAATTGGTGTTCAATGAGGAAGAAGGAACAAACTAGTGAAATAAATAAAAATATTCCGAATCTTGGTTATTAAATAAGCACATATGTAGGACAGATTGGTTTTCAATTTTCCTACAGAAACATCCCGATTTATCTATTTGGGTCGATGTTTTCTTTGATTTACTATAGGTACAGTAAAGGAACAATTTTAATTTGATGCTTGTGATATTTGGAATGTGGACGAAACCGGTGTCACAACTGTACGGAAATTGTGTAAAGTTATAGCTGAAAAGGGAACAAAGCAAGTTGAAGGATTTATATCTGCAGAAAGTAGGGCAGCTGGTGACAGTATGTGTTGCAATAAATACCAGAGTGATTTCAACATCACTTTATCTGTGATGCTCCAAGGGGATCGTTAGGCTCATGAAATAAGTCTAGTTGGATGACAACAAAATAATTCTATCAATTAATGCAGCATTTTATTCATCATAACCACGAGTCACATTTAGCAGTAATTATACCATATACAGTTGGCTAAAGAAAATGGGACTGTAATGCTATCATTCCCACCTCATTGTTCACATAAAATGCAACCATTGGATCGCACTATGTATATGGTAACTTTAAAAAATATTTGTTAAGTGCTCAAGATGCGTGGATGCGAAATAACCTAGGGAAATCGATGACGATTTACAACATTCCACCATTGGTAGCCGAAGCTCTTCCTAAAGTGCTCACGCTATATAATATTATGATTTGGTTTAATGTTACAGGAATAGAACCAATTAATTGAGGAATATTTTCAGATGAAGAGTTTTTGGCGTCAACTGTCACGGAT
Source organism: Tipula unca (assembly GCA_951394425.1). NCBI lineage: Eukaryota > Metazoa > Arthropoda > Insecta > Diptera > Tipulidae > Tipula > Tipula unca. Next base: position 57,261,378 of record OX596381.1, read on the forward strand.
CGTCCCGAATCCAGGCCAAGGTACTTACCTACTGTACCCCCACTGTTTTCAACAAAGCGTTATTTTAATATTTCCATTTTTTTTAGTTTCATCTGGAGAGATTCGATTTAAATACTGTAATTGTTGAAATTGAACCATAAGTATCGTTGTCGAAGAAATTTCGTCCTCAAAAGGACAAAGAGCCACAAAAAGATTGAACGAAGACACGGAATGGTTTTGTATAGTTTGTTTGGATCCTTACGGTGAAAGTACATAAATCGGGCGTAGAATGGATGCATTGCACTAAATGAAAATATATATGCACACATTCTAATTGTGCAGCGAAAGTAACTTTTGTGTAAAACAAATCAAGTCCAACTATTATATTTAAAAACTCAGTTAATAGGGAATTATTAGTTAAAACATTCGAAATTTGATTGAATTTTAAAATCGGAATTGTCCTCGATATTTGAATTTTTAAAAATATATGAGCTCTAACTAGTTGATTCGAATTAAAAATTATCGAACTACACGTCGACATTTAATATTGGAAAAATCCTAAATTTTCCAAATTCCAATAGTACAAATTAACAGTTAAAATCCGGAATTGTAAAAATTCGGTTTCAAAAACATAAAATTTTATAAACTCGAATTTAAACAAAAAATCAATTTCTATTGAATTGAAAATTAAATTTGGAATCATAAATATACGAAATTCAAAATTTTAAAAAATTTAATTTTGTTCAAAACTCTGAATTTTATACGTACTCGTATTTAACATTTTTATGGTTCTTGCGGACATTCCAAATTTTCCAAAATTCAAACCAAATTTTGAGATCTGGTCAAAACTTATATTGAATTTTCAAAATTCAATAATTCAAATTTATTTAAAAATCAGGTACCAAAAATTAGTGCGGATGAAGTTTTTCCTCAATTTGTCTTAATTCATGGTCATTTAAAGTTAGGACAGTGATAATAAATAAATTTTACGTTCATCCAATTAGCGACAATGGTGGAAGGCCGAGGTTCTGAAAGTACAACAACTCAGCAATGAGCGCAGTTCGTGTAATTTCTTTAAAGGAATTACTGCGGACTGCACCATATTTTCAGGCCTACGTCAACCGCCATTCGGGACCGGAATGGAAACCTCTGTGTCAACATCGACGCAGTACTTGACGCATGGAGTGGACACATTACTGACCTGCTTGATGTCCAACATGCGTCACAGACTGTTGTTGAGCCACCTCTAATACAGACCTTGGAGATTTGCACTGAGGAGCCATCCCATGAGGAATTCACTAAAGCCATGCAGAGATTGAAACGAAACCGTTCACCTGGAGTGGACTGCATTAATTCGGAGCTCTTTATATTCGGAGGGGATACTTTGTGGAACTGTCTTTTCGACCTTATTCGATTAGTTTGTATGTATGCCCCATCTTCAAGAAAGGATACCGCTGGAAGTGTGTGAATTATCGCGGTATAGCTCTCCTTTGCACAGCATACAAGTTACTGTCATACATTGTATTGGATAGAATCACTCCTCTAGCGGAGGGCTTGGTTGATGACTATCAAGGAGGATTTCGTCCGAATCGATCAGTCACCGATCAGGTCTTTTCGCTGCGGATAATTCTATCTAAATATTATGAGACATCCATCCACGTACATCAGGTGTTCCTGGATTTCCGGCAGGCCTATGACTCGATCAATCGAGAGAGTTTGCGGTCTGCCCTGGAATACCTAGGAATACCAACAAAACTGGTACGACTTTGTAGGATGACAGTGACGCAGTCTCAATGCTGTGTTAAATTTGAGAACAGGCTATCGACAATTTTTGTTGTTAACTCGGGTGTTCCTCTGTCCACGATACTCTTTGTATCAATAATCTCATGTTGGAGTACATCTTTCGTAAAACTGAAACACCGCAGCGTAACATCTTATATCGCCAGTCCAATCAGGTGCTTGCATATGCAGATGACATATGCGTCATATGCGTTGGACTGAATAGCAACGGAGTGAAAGAAATACTTGATCCGCTTGTAGAGTTTTCAGCTTCAGTTGGACTTCAGATCAATGAGTCCAAAACGAAATACCTGATCTCTGGTTTTAGGGACAATGGCACACCAGATTTTAGTAGTGGCCACCACACGTGTGAGGGAGTGAGGAGGTTCAAATATTTGGGTTCTCTTATCACTCACGATAATAGTGTGGGTGAGGATATTAAAGTGCGGCTGGCAGCTGGCAGTCGTTCTTTGTATCCTCTAAGGCCACTGCTAAAATCTAAACCCTTATCAAGTGCCGTGAAGCTGAAGCTTTACAAAGCGTTGATCAGGCCCGTTGTTATGTTTGGATGTGAAAGTTGGGCGCTGACGGATGAGTACGAGTGATGGCTCCTAACATTTGAGAGAAGAGTCATGCGTGTGATTTACGGCTCAAAACGCGAAATAGATGGTATATATATGTGTGTTTGTCCGGGTATTGCACCGTGGGCCCGTTTGTCAACTTTAATTTTTTTTAAGATAAATTTTATACATATGTAAAGCATAAAAAAAACAATTTATTAAATGTTCTCCTCTGGCCGCACAACAGATTTATTTTTAACTTGGATATTTCATATCCAAATATGTAAATAAGTCCGAAAAACTACAAATTTTAAGAAAAAGAATTGGGCAGTTTTCTTGGGCTGATATTTTTTTGTTATAGGCCATTGTAATTTGTAACTTGGATATTTGTTGCATTGGTTTCAGTTGCGGCATAGAGTATACACTTCAAGCCGCCCCTCTTCTTGAAGATAGGGCATATCGCGGCCACTTTCATTTGGTCAGGCGTAACTTCGGTTTGCCATACTAAACGATTAAAGTCGAAACCATAAAGTATCCCCTCCGAATATCAAGAGCGCCGATTTAATGTAGTCCACCCCAGGTAAGCGGTTTCGTTTTAATCTCTGCATGCCCTTAGTGAATTCCTCATGGGATGGATCCTCAATGCAAATCTCCGCAGTTTGTATTAGAGGCAACTCAACAACAGGCTGTGACGCATGATAAACACAAAGCAGGTCGGTAAAGTGTCCACTCCATGCGTCGCGTACTGCATATATAATATGTGGCTTACATATTTCCCTGCTGTCGTGATCTAAAATACCACAATCAATATTCGCAGTTCAAAATATTTGCAGATCGAAACGACAATCAAAATACAGATGATTAATTTTTCACAAATTAATAATTGTTTTATAATTATTATATAGAAATATGAAAGATGTTAGCCCAAGCCACATAATTGCTAAGTGACAGATTTAAATACATATAAATATATATATGTATATATATATATATATATATATATATATATATATATATATATATATACGCATATAAGGTTGAGCATCAAAAGCTTCATACACATATATCCTTAATTAATTAATTAACTTTACGACAAATTGCGTAAACCCCAAGATTATCATAAAGTGAAAAATTTATGTGATCCTATTATACACACATCTGATGTATCTGTTCAATGTGTATATGTATGTATATGTATCCATATATATTTGAACGCCCATCACAACAATTTATTGTAAAAACTTACCTAATTTTATTTCTTGTGCGGATAGCTACATATGTATGGTGTGCGGTATTCGATCGAAAAAAGACCGCACAGTATACAATTTTCAAGGATAATATACATTTATTTATCTAATTTTTTATCCGACTCTCCTGATTTTCTAATAAATATAATCCACAGATTTATGTGCACACAGAGCAAAAGTTTAACATTATAATTTTTATATGTATGGCGAAAAAAAAATATTTTCTATTAAAACGCCCTTATATTGTTTGGTATATATGTATATACGGTTTACTAATATCAATACTGAATTAAATAACATAAAAAAATGTATATGTTATGCTATATATAGTACAACATAGTAATATACAGATACGATTCAAGACCAGAAAAATTGTTTCACTTTCATAAATTTTCGGTTTGTATTTTCATGTTTTTGACAGGAGTCAATTTTTTTATTTTTTTTGGCTAGCGAATGAACCACACCGAGCTATGTATTGTATAGATGGTGTTAAAACTATAATATGTGTATAACATTATTATATAAATAACTGTTAGAATCGTGCGATACCGAAAATTATCTTTAAGTTTCTTAAAAGAATTTGTAACAAAATCTGATTACATACATATACATATATACATACGTTTATATAGTTTACGCAGGAAATTGCGTATAATTTGAATTTCCGCTGCTGAAACAAAATCCGCCATGAAAAAATTTAATTTAATTTACTTTGGTTATATTATTGAATAGCAATACGTTACAAACAATTTTAGATGTTGATCAGTCTAACTACATATATACTCGTATGTACACAAGAAGCTAGTTTGCCAATAATACAATTTTACTATCCTCAATTTCGATTGAATTTTAAACAATATTTAATGAAGGGTCAATTATTTACGGTCGAAATAAAAATTTATTCGGAAAATGGAAATTTGATTTTCTTCAACCTTCCTATAATCTAAATTATGTATCTCCGCACAATGGTCAGTTTCATATTAGAATATATATACGAGTATGTATATACAACTGAACCAATATAAAATTACAACGGTCGGTATCTATATATATGTACATATGTGTTTGGAATTTAATGTACGCAGAAATATAAAAAATCTTTAATTGAAAAATTGGGAATATATTCATGTACATGCGGACAAATTTATAGTTGCGGTTGAATAGTTTTTCCATATATTATCCCGCCTTGTTTAGATGTTACACGTCAGCGAATCGAAATTTTAATCAAACACGTCATATATATATATATATATATATATATATATATATATATATATATATATATATATATATATATATATATTTAATTATGTATATATACCAAAATAATATATACATATATATACTCGTATATATAATAAGTAACCATAAAGTTGGTATAGATTATGGTCAGTTAAAATGCTGTCAACCACAGATATTCTAATAAAAATAGAATAGGAATAGAACAGTTTACCAGTTTATATTTGATGGAAACTGATGCATTAGTATTTAAATAACGGTATATACACATATATGGTTTATCATAAGTGTAAATATAATTTGCAAACTTATTATACGAGTATAGATAAAAAAAATGATTGAATCGAATCTGGTGGGTTGAGATTGAGAACAAATACAACTGTTTGTATGGCCTTGCGCTTTAGTAGTCACGAGACAACTAAGAATGGTTTAGCGAATATTTTTAATAATACTACCAAGACTATATAGAGTATAGTCAAAACGAGCTGTCTTGGGGGAATAAAGATGGTACTTGTTGCCAGCTCCGTATCTTGCAGCTTCCACAAGTGTGTGTGCTACCTCCCCGTCGTGGCCACCGGGCAACTAATACACCATGTTCTTATGTGGTGTACTAGGCGAAACACGGCGCTAAACAACTGGGCCGGGTTAAGGTGTCAACCGTACCGTGTGCTGATAACCGGAAAGGCTGGGGGCCCAGTATAAAAACTAGCCCAGCCTCTAACGGTGTATCCAGATACTTGGCGCCCTCCGGATCATGTAGCCTTACCTGTGTATTGCGGATCTCTGCACAGGTGAACCTCCTTTCTCCGCTACTCGTGGGACCTCTAATGGCAGATCCAAATAACAAAAAAGAGACCGGCGCTCTTAAAAAATCGGAAACCAGTGCTGTGGAGACATCGGTCTTTAGGCCCGCTCTCCAAAGTGCAAAAAGGGGCAGAAGACCAATTGAGGCTGGCTCCTCGAAACCAAAGGGCAAAGGCACGAATGCTGGCCCTCCAGCGTCAGTGAACTACCAGACCAGGAACCAGGAACCAACTACCAGACTCCTTCCGTTGGAGCAGAGAACGGATAGGGACAGGGGTTCCAGATAATGTTACCAGGCCCTTCAACGAGGTGCTAAAAGAGCACCTGCTCATGGCAGTCGTTTACAGGGCTCAAGAAGATGGGAGCATTATGGCCGTTAACTGGAGGAAGAGGGAGAAGGCCTTAGCCGCCACCTTCCTAAACATTATGAGGGAGAACCCACTACCTGCTCCGTCCTGCCGAGACGGAGGGTGGTACCGGGGTCACGTCAAACTGACTGCCTGTGCCGATGAAAGGTCGGTGACCCTCTATAAAAAGGCGATCGGTAGCCTGGGCGAAGTCTGGATACCTGCGGAGCCTAGTGATCCAAGGGAGATCTTGGAAATGTTGAAAATCAGCAATCCAGATCTGCCAACGCCCACCTGGAAGATTGCCAGGTTAGAAGAGGTAAAGGCGGAAGCAGATCACAGATCGGCCGTCATTATCATCGCCAGAGAATCCGTGGGTGCTTTGGCAAAATCTGGAGGCCTGATCAGCTATGGAATTGGAGCGATTACGCTCAAAATCTATAAGCGCGATGAGGCCGACAGAGCTGGGGCACCTGCAGCAGGGGGGATACTACTTGTGGTGTCCCGCCTGGTGTTGGTAACCCAGAAGTCCGCAGCCTCTCGGAGGACGATCAGGAGACACTATCTCTGGACTCGGAGATTTTGAGATCATTGGGACGAAGCTGTGCACTCCAAACGGATGAATCAACATCAGAGGAGTCTGACTCAACAGATGGTGGAGGGAAGCAATATCTAATGCTTAAGATCCTTCAGATCAACCTCCATCACTGTAAAGCCGCCTCGGTGGCTCATCTGCTAAAAATGGAATCTGAGTCCATTGATGTGGTTCTGGTCCAGGACCCTGGGGTCAATGGTGACCGGGTGCTGGGCCTCAGAACTCCCAAATATAAAATACTACATGCGAAAAATGAAGGTAAGATACGTTCCTGCATTCTCGCTAGAAATATTTTCTTACTACTAAATTACAGCAACGCTGATGTAGTGGTGGCTAGCATCGAGATGGATGGGCAAAATATCTGGCTAATATTGGCCTACCTTATCGGTCAGCAACCAAATACGTAGGCAGCGATCATTATTTGGTCACTGCAAAGCTACGGTGGAAGTTTTCGTACAGGTCGGGGAACACAGCGAAACGGATGGAACGTTTCGACTGTGAAGGTCTGATAAATGAAGATCAAAAGAAACGATATCAGGATCTTGTCAGCGACAACATTGAAGGAGCTAATTACCAGTCTGACTGCGTGAACTCTGTCTGGGAGGTACTGAAAACTTCGGTTGTCAGTGCTGCTCAACAGACTTTAGGTATAGTGAAAGTCAGACCCAAGAATGATTGGTTTGATGACGAGTGTCGTCTTGCAGTTGAGCAACAAAATATAGCACATAATGAAGTGCAACAACGTCTCACAATCGCAAGGAAAAACAAGGCAGCTCTTGCAAGAAGGGCAGCTAAGCGGATTTGTAGACGGAAGAAGCGAGAATGGTGGAAGGCCGAGGTTCTGAAAGTACAACAACTCAGCAATGAGCGTAGTTCACGTAATTTCTTTAAAGGAATTACTGGATTGCACCATACTTTCAGGCCTTCGTCAACCGCCATTCGGGACCGGGATGGAAACCTCTGTGTCAACATCGACGCAGTACTTGACGCATGGAGTGGACACTTTACTGAGCTGCTTGATGTTCATCATGCATCACAGACTGTTGTTGAGCCACCTCTAGAACAGTCTGCGGAGATTTGCACTGAGGAGCCATCCCATGAGGAATTCACTAAGGCCATGCAGAGAATGAAACGAAACCGCTCACCTGGAGTGGACTGCATTAATTCGGAGCTCTTGATATTCGGAGGGGATACTTTGTGGAACTGTCTTTTCGACCTTATTCGATTAGTATGGCGAACCGAAGTTATGCCTGATGAATGGAAAGTGGCCGCGATATGCCCCATCTTCAAGAAGGGAGACCGCTTGAAGTGTGAGAATTATCGCGGTATAGCTCTCCTTTGCACAGCATACAAGTTACTGTCATACATTTTATTGGATAGAATCACTCCTCTGGCGGAAGGCTTGGTTGGTGACTATCAGGGAGGATTTCGTCCGAATCGATCAGTCACTGATCAGGTCTTTTCGCTGCGGATGATTCTATCTAAATATTATGAGACATCCATCTCCGTACATCAGGTTTTCCTGGATTTCCGGCAGGCCTACGACTCGATCAATCGAGAGAGTTTGTGGTCTGCCCTGGAATACCTAGGAATGCCAACAAAATTGGTACGACTGTGTAGGATGACAGTGACGCAGTCTCAATGCTGTGTTAAAGTTGAGAACAGGCTATCGACAATTTTTGCAGTTAACTCGGGTGTTCGGCAGGGAGATGCTCTGTCCCCGATACTCTTTAATCTCATGTTGGAGTACATCTTTCGTAAAACTGAAACACCTCAGCGTAACATCTTATATCGCCAGTCCAATCAAGTGCTTGCATATGCAGATGACATATGCGTGATTGGACTGAATAACAACGGAGTGAAAGAAATACTTGATCCGCTTGTAGAGTTTTCAGCTTCTGTTGGACTCCAGATCAATGAGTCCAAAACGAAATACCTGATCTCTGGTTTTAGAGACAATGGCACACCAGATTTTAGTAGTGGCCACCACACGTTTGAGGGAGTGAGGAGGTTCAAATATTTGGGCTCTCTTATCACTCACGATAACAGTGTGGGTGAGGATATTAAAGTGCGGCTGGCAGCTGGCAGTCGTTCTTTGTATCCTCTAAGGCCACTGCTAAAATCTAAATACTTATCAAGTGCCGTGAAGCTGAAGCTTTACAAAGCGTTGATCAGGCCCGTTGTTATGTTTGGATGTGAAAGTTGGGCGCTGACGGATGAGTACGAGAGATGGCTCCTTACATTTGAGAGAAGAATCATGCGTGTGATTTACGGCCCTAAACGCGAAATAGATGGTACATACCGAGCTCTGTACAATTTCGAGATCAGAGATCTGATGAAGATCCCCGATATTGTACATGAAGTTAGATCTCAGCGAGTACGCTGGCTCGGTCACGTTCTGCGTGCTGATCCGGAACGAATTGTGCAGCGATCTCTGAAAGGAGAGCCACCATATGGTAGGCGCAGAGGTCGTTGCAGGCGACGATGGCTCCACGATGTAGAGAACGACTTGGCCTCTTCAGATTGTCTAAGACAGTATGAAGACCAAGCTCAGGATCGAAACCGTTGGAGCCAGATTGTTGATTCAGTAAGGGGCCAGTAATGGCCTTTAACACTGTTATTATTATTATTGGCCTACCTACCGTACGAGGAGGAAAATATACCACCAGGTAGGTTGGGCAGTGCAATAATGGAGGCTCGAAAACGAAAGCGATGCTTCACTCAATGTGAGGAAGTACAGACATAAACACGCTAGGTGAGTTACTCTTTGATTTTATTTTAAGTACTAACCTAAATATATGTAATATCGGGTGTAAGCCAACCTTTATTACTAAAAATAGACAGGAAGTGTTGGACATCACACTTGTCTCGGATTTTATTAAGGAGAGGGTATTGAACTTGAAGTGTCCAAAGACCATTCCTTTTCTGACCATTGTTACCTCTAGTACGAAGTGGATACAAAACCCACTAGCAAACCACCCTTCAGAAATAGGAGGAAAACTGATTGGGATTGTTTCAGAACCATTCTGGGTAACGTATTACCGGTATCGGTTCCTGCATATACAAAGGAGCTTGATGCTCCAGTAACCAAGATACGTGAGCAGAGGGACACCTCAAGGTGGGGTTCTATCCCCCTTCTTTGGAATTTGGTCATAAATGACCTGTTACTAAACCTGGAAGGGCAAGGCTTCAAGGTGGTTGCTTACGCGGATGACGTTGCTATTGCGGTCTTCGGTAAATACCCTAGTACGCTAAGTGAGCGCATGCAGTGCGCGCGCTTGGCTACCTTTCTGAGTGGGCACGTGGCTGAACGCAAACCCACAGAAAACAGAGCTGGTCCTCTTTACCAGGAAGCACAAACTTTCTCAGTGTGACCCGCCAACATTAAATGGTACTCGTTTCATCTTTATGGTAAGGGCAAAATACCTCGGACTACTTTTGGACAGCAAGCTAAGCTGGAAACCAAAAAATCGTAGAGAGAGTAAAGAAAGCTACTATAGCGCTCAACCCCTGCAAAAATGCCATTGGAAAGAGATGGGATATGGAGCCCCACATAGTACACTGGCTCTACGTCTCAGTGGTCAAACCTATACTGCTGTATGAAAGTCCAAAGAACGACCTGCTTGTGTATAAGTGGGGCTCTCAGGAGCACACCTACTCAAGCTCTGGAGATTCTCTTTCATCTTACTCCCTTGGATATTGCGGTTTGCATCTTGCACAGCCATTCGGCTCAAATCCATATCTATGTGGACCTGTAACAATTCAAGGCACTCATCTATCCTTAAAGCAGGGCACTCATAGATGAAATTCCAAACTGAGTTTCCCACCAGAGAGGACTGGGTGAACGAAACGGTAATGGCAGATGAGTTGGCCCGCAACGGTACAGCACGCCGAATAACCCAAAGCAGGCGGGATATAAAGATACCGCTTGCTTCATGTAAACTGCTGCAGGAAGAAGCCATAAAAGAAACGAACGTCAGATGGTCTAACACCAGTTCGTGTGTAATAACCAGGCAGATCTGGCCTGGACTTGACCGGTCTAGGTCAGGCCAGCTGATATCGCTTCGACGACACCATATTGGCATGGTCGTGGGAGTTATAACGGGACATTGTCTCATTGGGAAACATGCGAGCAGACTGGGTGTCCCAACCAACGATTTCTGCCGCAGCTGTGGTGATCAGCAGGAGGATGAAAATGTACTCCATCTCCTCTGCACCTGTCCTAGTCTAGCGTACCACAGAACAAAATGTATGGGAACTTCCCCTTTGAACGACCTCACGGATCTTAGTAAGATCGAGATCCGGGACTTTAAACGCTTCTTGGTATAAGCTCAGGATGGTTTAGCGAGTGAAGAGGAGGAAACTCGAATGTGGTACAGCTATGGACCAATTTTGTGTCTATGTTAGTCCTTTAGGACGGCCACCCTTACCTTACCTAACCTAACCTATAGCCAAAACGATATGCGCAGGAATGTTTCCCGATACCAAATTTTAGTCAACATTTCTCATTCACACGCAGTAAATCAACCGAAAAAATATTTTGTCACAGTGCTCGACAATTGCTCGTGTATTAATACAGGCATGAATTAAATAAATTTTCTAATAGGTAATTACGTATCAGTCGCCAACCTTGGAGGCAATCGCTGTGATCGGCTCTATATAGCCGGGAGAAGATTACCGAATTTCAGTAAAAAATAAAAATATAGTTTCCAATCAAAAATTGAGGACTACAGGCAAAAATTGAAGCATTGGAAACCAACATTACTCGTGTCATTCGCCAAATACCATTCGATATTCTCGAACGCGTCATCAAATATTGGACTTTGAGAAAGAACGGTAAGAAATGTTCCTTCGAATGATAATAAAGTTTCCGCATACGATTAAATTGAATCTTTTGAGTTTTTTTAATTTTTGCACAAATCACCTCTATAGATTTCGTTATTACGAGAAAAATAACGCACATGTTGTTTGATGCCCCCTATTTCTGGCATAACTGCCGATGTGACTTTTGCACTTCGGCACTCTTTCCACTAAACCCCAAAAATTTTCGATAGTGGCAAAATTCGTCGTTATGAAAAATGTGAGAAAACCCTGGCTCCACAACTGCAAATTACTGGCCAAATCAAACATTTTTTGCAAATTTATTTAACTTGAAGTGTTCATTTCATGTACCTTTCGTCATCGCCATCAAAATACATCCACTAAATTTTGTCATCAGTCTGGCACATATTTTATCGAACAAGTGATGGTTACCTCAACAATTTGGCTTTTTTATAAGTCGGTAGCACTCATAGCCTTCCTTAACTCGAATTTGTTTTACCATGGAGTGGGATGTGTTAAATTTTATGTGGCACGGCCATAGTTAAAGTTCCCCGGATTATTTTTAATGAAAGTTATAACCATTTTGTCTGATTGTTTGTGAGCCGTTTTTTCCGATTTTTCTGCGCGATGTTCTATACCGTGCCACCGTTATAAAAAGGGAACCACCGTAATTGACACTGTCAATTTGGATAGTATATACATATAGTAGAAAAACACATCATTTCTTTAAAGGACTTTTTTCGGGATAGTTTTTCGGGCTTACTTCACAACGGTGAATTTTTGCAGGTAGCGAGTGTTCGATAGAGAGATGCTCTGTCCCCGATACTCTTTAATATCATGTTGGAGTACATCTTTCGTAAAACTGAAACACCTCAGCGCAATATCTTCAATATCACCAGTCCAATCAGCGCATATTCAAATGATATATATGTCGATAATAGTGTGGATGAGGATATTAAAGTGCGGCTGGTATCGTACTTTGTATCCTTTAAGGCCACTGCTAAAATTTAAACACAAATATAAGAATTACGGCCCTAAACGTGGAGTAGATGGTAAATACCGAACTCTGTACAATAACTGATGAAGATTCCCGATATTATACATGAAGGAAGATCTCGTTTGATTGGTGAATGGTGCATGAAATTGATTTGCAAAAGGATTAAATTGATTTGTAAAATGGTGAAATTGGTATGCAAAAGGTTAAATTTAGGATGCAAACCCTGTATATATGGCGGTCCGTACTGGCGGGTATATATATATATATATATATATATATATATATATATATATATATATATATATATATATATATATATATATATATATATATATATATATATATATATATATATATATATATATATGTGGGAGAAATGTCCGTTACAGAAGTAGGGAGATGGTCTGCGTAGTTGTCCCGGGATGAATATAAAAGAATCCGCGAGTAGAAAAGTCAAGTTGATCTGTTCAGTGGCCACGGAAACTTCAGGTGAATACCATCAAAGGTCTTGCTGTGCGGGCTCCGATTGCTGATCCTGACATCAAATCGCATTTGGCAAAGTTCATTTAGCTAAGTCGTGTTTATAGATGGCCACTCCCCCGGCTGCATTAGCGATGATGCCGATGAGATGCAGCTATATTTATTTTCAAAAAGAGCTCGTAGTTATGAATAAGAATGGTCTCCTCATCCACGGATCTAGATTCCGCTCAGTGCCAGGTAGACGCATCTTTGAATTACTGAATTTGGATTAATGACGCCTGTCTATTCAAATGAAATTATACGATGTAAAGTGACATCTATTACAAAAAATCTGTACTATTTTTGTATACGTTGTTTTTATTAGAACAAATAGTCATGTTAAAACAACAACAACAAATTATTTATTCATAGTAAATTATTCGAATGAAAGGTTGGTGGTGTGGCTTCCCCCGCTGCATGTTGATCACAATTTGATAATATTAGAGAGAGATTAAGAAGAGACCTACGCAATCAAATCCCCGTGTCCAAAAACCAATTTCGTTCAAAATATTTTAAAACAAATGACTTTTTTGGAACTGTGTATAGGTCATAATTCAAATTGAATTTTCGAACACATTAAAACAGGGCATTTCAAATATTAATAAGGAAATAAAAAATATTTATTTAATCAAATATAATTCAATTCTGTTTCAAAATTTTTCTGAAATGTCAAATCTATAATTATAGAAAACAATCAGTTATCCTTTATTATGGGTTTCCCAATAAAATATTTGTATACATATATATACCGGGTGCCTCAATAAAAACATTTGAAATAATTATTTTTCATCGAAACGCCAAGACCGTTTTGACACATTGATAGTGTTTCCATAATGGCAAAGAAACCTTTTTTTGAAAATGGAAAAGGCGGTTAATGTTGTAATTAAATAAAACAAAAAAAAAATATTTTGGTTTATAAGAGGATTCCCCAGAATCAGATTTATCTGAGTTTTGAATTGACGTCAATAAGACACCGTTTTAAAAGTGATTGGAATGCTTACAGTTTTAAAAGTGATTGTAATGCTCAGTATGCTCGCACTCTAGATGTTTGGCTGCCCAGATATTCACGTGAGTAAAAAAAGGATGTTTTTGCTATTTTTTGTATCCAGAAAAGGGCAGACAAAAACAGTTTACAAGAACTAAATTTAAAAAAAACGCTTAAACATTAACAAACATACAGAACTTTGCAGAGCCACGATGAGGCCTAGATTAGGTACTGAAGATTTTGGAAGGTTCCAAAAAATTACTTAATTTTAACGAAATCCAGAAAAACTATAGAATTTCTGGGTTTCCAATAAAGTAATTATGAAAAAATTGAATTTCGAGGCCTCCAAAAATGTGATGGAGTTACTTTGAAGTTCGACTGAATTCAAGATTGCCAATGCTCTCGGAAAATGAAAAATTGTTCGAAAGATTTAATCAAATGTTCAAATGATATACATAATACCAATAACTTTCTTTTTTTTGGTTGCCGCGAGTGGGTTGCCTACCCTTATTTCAGGACTAGGAAATCTAAATTGATTATCAAATAATAAAATTTATCTGAATTTCCAAGTTGCCCGAATAAGCGTATAAAGTTCAACTTAGTCCAAAGAATTTCCCTTACCTACTCTGGGTTTATGAACTCTTCTAAAAGTGAAAATTCTCTGGAGTTCGAGGCCCTGTGGAAGCGAGGGGATTTGGTTCAAAAAATAAATTTTTTGTGTTCGTATATATGTTTTCTTCCGGGTTTAGTAATCCTTAATGGTTCTCATGAGATGTGTACTCCTTGTTTAATTTGTTTTAAACTATAAATGTCTTAATCGGAAGAATGTTTAAATTTCGTTAATCGTGGTTTACATATCGTCCTCATTATAAAATTTTGTGCAACTATTAAGCACTTCAAATTGGAATAGTAAATTCCACCCCAACAAGTTATGCCATACTGAAGTTTTGATTGCACAATGCCAAAATACACTGGTCTAAGTGTAAAAGTTCAGGACAAAATTAATTATTAAAGATTATGAAAATATTTTTAAAAAAATCAAAAAACGTTTACAATTTTTTTTTATTTGGAGTCGTCAATTAATTCATCAACGTACAGAAATCAGGGAAATTAATGTTATAAGTAGACACGAATTCGTATAAGAACTATTCGAATTCGTATATTCAAAAATACCAATGGTACGAATTTGTACAATTTTTAAGTTCTTTCCAAAGCGGGACGTCTGGCACCCTTTAATTTGGGAAAATAGAACATGTTCTCTTTTAAAGAGACCTTTTGCCCACCCTACACATTGAGCATTTACTGCGTAATAAGTTTTTAATCATTTTTTAACCATTTTTGGATGGCACATAATTTTATTATGATTTCATAACTAATTTTAGGATTTCTTTTATTTGAGATTAAATATAAATTAAATAAAATCCAAACTGTTATATACCATTGGACAGAAAATTTAAATACCTATGAATAATAAAAAGTCACTCGACCTCCTTTCCCATTTAAAAAATATATATCGTTCTCCCACTGCGAGAAACTAAGTACATGCACCCCCATAAATTTGTATTGACAAAAAATTACCTCTGCGAAAATGAAGTTTTGCGTGTCTCAGGGTTTCGATGGAAAATTATTATTTCAACTTAGGGTGTTTCGTTTTAATTGGGACACCCGTCATGCACCTACATGTTAAAATCATTAAAGATTAGATCAACGTGTCCTATTGCATTCGTGGATTTCGGAAATCTGTAATTTTATTTTTTCTAAATAAAAAAATTTTAATAAACTATATGTTTATCATCATTTTTCAAATTAATAAATAGATTGGGCATGTCAAAACGAACAGTTGAACAAATACATATTGTAAATCGAAATTTTGTAACCAATTTAAAAAATCAAAAAATTAAGAATTTAAAATTTCGATTTATCGCATTTCGCTATAAATATTTAATCATCCGGCATTCAAAATATATATAACGAACGTATTTTCTCAGCCAGCAACAAAAAAATCATTCAATTGGAATATACCTAATATCCCATTGGGACATATTGGGTCCTTTAATATTTTTGTGATAAAATTTTATAAAAAATAATTAAACATTATATTTTATCAGTGCGACATTCTCACGCAAATCAGTGTACTATATGAAAACTACGAAATGAACAAAAATCATTTGTAATCAACATACAAATATACAAAAACGAAAATTCTTAAAATTATATTAAAATACTTGAGACGACGAAATATAATAAAAAATTCCATTACAATAATTTTAATGTGCATTTCATTGAATTCGCATTTATACTTTTATATACTCGTACCTATATATAGGTATTATCCCGCTGCGTTGTTCATTTTGATTTCTTTAATTTCTATACATCCACATAATGTACATAAATAATCTTATGTATCGAAAACTCCAACCGAGTCACCATAAATATATTATTGATTATCCCACCCGATCCACTCAAGTGTCGTTAATATGCAAAGAAATGATTTTTTTTTTCCTATTCACTATCACTCTACATAATGTAATGCCCAAGGCGATACAAAAAAAAAATTAACTTCTTAAAAATTAACTTTTTCAATAGTTTTACAAATATGTACACACTAGTACATGGTATATGGAGCAAAATAGCGCGGTCAACCGGAAATAGTAGGGGTTAAATAATTACAAATGTATTTTTATGTATAGGGGAAGTTTAGATTTACTTTTGGTTGTATATTTAACATCGTGGATTTCTTTATATTTGATTTGATCTTAATGCAACAACCCTAAATAGTTTTTTTTATAATTTTTCTTTTTTTACAAATTTTTGAGAAAATTTTAATTTGACGATTAAATCGAATCAAATTGAAATTATTTTAAAAAAATCTCAAGCATTAATTTAGGGATATGCAATGTTATGTACATTGCTCTACATTGCATCAAACGTTTGGTGAAGATTGTTGCCTTTGATTGCAGAAATTATCATTTCACGGTCACAACGACTCTTGAATCCTTTCTAATGGCAGATGTAATTACCTACATACATAGCTTGGCGATAATCCACAAATTCATTTAAAAACTGGTATACAGCTAAACGAATATTACAAATAAAATCCTTTCGAGAGATTATAAACTCAAAAGTTAATTCATATTTTTATCATTTTAATTCAAAACTTTTAAATTTAAATCAAGAGATTTGCTTCGATAAAATTAACAACATCACTCAGATTGTATACTAAATTTTATAACATTATGACATTAATGTTTAAATATGATTTCAGCCATGTCTATGGCGCGTATACACGGCGCAATCTGGAACACCATTTTCACAAACTTTTCGCAGCATTTGCAGCCGTATTTCGCCAATAACTCTTCCAATGTTGATTTCCGCGCTGTGTGGCATGTGGCTCGGTCCTATTAGAACCACATGTCAGTAAGATTAATGCCAGCTAATCGAGGTACCAACAAATTTCTAATCATGTCCCTATACCGTTTACCGTTGACAGTAACATTCTAACAATCATTGTTTTTGAAGACATATGGACCAATGATCCCGCCAGCCCATAAAGCGCCCCAAATAGGAATTTCCTGTGGATCTAATGAACATTCGACAAAAGATTGTGGATTATCCTCACTCCAAATGCGACAATTCTGCTTATTTACGTATCCATTCAACCAAAAATGGGCTTCATCGGAGAACAAAATTTTGTATGGAAATTAAACATCAATATCAATTTGTGCTTCAAGGACTATTATATGTACGCCATAAAATGGACGAAGTGCACGATAAGTTTGACGAACAGAACAATTATTTTGATAAAAAAATTATCAAACCAAACTAAACAAAAAGCAAATATCAACTGTTAAATGGGTTGTCAAATAAAGCAGTGTAGCCAACTTAAAGTTGTGAAGCTCTAAAAAAACACCCTTTTTAAAGCAAAATCATAATATTTTTAACTTGTACCAAAAAAAATCAGAGTTTTAGTTATGCTATCTACTGCTTGGAGTCGAATTTTATAAATTTGTTCCTAAAAATAGGAAACTATTATGATAAAATTCTTTACAAGAAGATTATAACTTATATTAAAACTAATTCGGAGATCTCATGACGGTAACACGAATTCGAGTTGAGGAAGGCTATAAGAGCTGCCGAGTTATTAAAAAGTCAAATCGTTCAGATAAACAGAACTTTGTCCGCTATGACCAAGTTTGATGGATTAACGAAACGTACGTAAAATTGGATTTGAAACAGGTTAAAAGCAGGTTAAAATATATATCTTGCCAAAAATAATGACAATGCACTTCATAGCTAAACATAAGCACTTCAACTTAGATAAATTTGCAAAAAGAGTTACGATGGCAAGCGAATTGCAATGGCTACAGAAACCTTGGTGTTATCTTAAATAACAAACTTTCCTAGAAATTTTATCTTGATTCCAAACTACAAGAAGCTACTGACATATTTTGGGAAACACCCGCAGGATGTTCTTTTTCATTTATAAATCGCTGGTTTATAAATAAATTGTGTGGTGGCCAGTTGTTGTTAATCTAAAGCCTTCTACTGCCAAACTTAATGGTCTTTTAAACACGGCTTGTACAGCTGTTACTGCAACCATGTCCTCGACCACACTTCTTGCTATGGAGTCCAGTCTTTCCTTGCCTCAGGCGCATTGGGGCCTGGAATGTTCTCGGTCCCATCGTGAGACAAACACCAATTTATAAAATATACACTTCATTATTACCAGAAATCGATATGTTTAATAATAGACCACTACCTGAATACAACTTCTCCAACTTATTCACGGTGGTTTATCCATCAAGAGATTTGAGGTTTTCGGAGGATTTTCTCCAAAAATTAGACCAGTCTTTTTTCAGATGGCTCTCGCTTTGTCCTCAGTGCTGCGGATTTGCAATCTACCATCCTTGGTCTAATCAGAGATCTTTTGGCAGTCTTGGTTCGCTATGTATTGTTTTCCAATCGAAAATAATAGCGCTGACGTATATAGTATTATGGAGGCTTTGAATTTCACTGTTAAAAATAAAAACATTATTCTGCGTGTACTGATAGCAAAGCTGTGCTCAATTTATTGAATAATCCCTTGATTGTCTCCAAACTTCTCAAGGATTGCAAACACTTCTAATGTGGGTGCTAGCAAATTGTGACATCGAAGGAAAAGAGATCGCAGACTGTTTAAGATTAAATTGGCTTGCTACTTTTAGTTGGCGTGTTGCGAAGAACTTCATTAGCGAGCCCAATTTGAAATCAACTAAATATATTCTCTTTATCTTTGACAAAGGACCAGCTATGATTCTTGGTTGCGATTCTTACGGGTCATGGTCGATTTAAGGCTCATCTCCATCGAATGGGTTTATCTCATCTGGGATGTTTTTTTTCTAGAACCGTCTTAAGGAAGATGATGACTGCCTGCACTTTGAGTGTGGATCTATTAATGTAGATCAGTTGTAATCCATTCCTTGGTTCAAACTTGTACATTGCTAGGGCTGTAGTGCGCTTCTGCGAATTAGGATAGAACCCTTTAGTTTGCACCATGGGCCATCCCGGCATTGAGTGCGGAATCCTTTTGGGCGGGGTTGGGCGATTACGTCGTGTAATCTACGCGGTTATCGACACATAGAATATTACGTAGATTACTTGGTAAAATTTTTTATCAATGTCGACAATTAAGTCAATGTCAACAACCTATACGATATTTAAGCGATATGAAATAAAATGTGTTATTTTGTAAAAGGACGATTCAGTTAAGCCGGAAGAAGAAATTAAAGAAAAGATTTAAATTAAATCGGGAATCACACACCATATACTATGTATACCTTTGGAAATATATCCTATATGAGATTCTACACAACTTCCGATGTGACTTTGGCAGCAATATTTTTCCGGAAATCTTATCGTGTAAACTTGAGGCCAAAACTTTGGTTCTAAACTAGTTTATTGCAAATAATTCATCACAATCAATTTATCGTCACCATTTCAAAACACGGTAAACCATTGCAAAGCAGCGCCGGTAATAATGTTCTAAGATTTTAACTACTACATGATGATTAGCCTATTTCTTGATCGATTTGACAAAACTCATCATATTGGATGGAAATGCGATTTTAAATTGATTTTTCAATAAAGTTCTGGACAACTAATCATGATGAAACCCAACATGTTGAATGATAATGGGATTATAAAATGTTTTTTGGATAATATTCTGGAATATATGGCCAACTGGAATGAAACTAGGCTATTTCTGTAAAAGTTGAGTTAAGGTAAATTTAATTTAATTTTAAAACATTTTTTTCAATATAGGGCATATCTCTCCCGGATAATATGCATTATACTATACTAATTAACTATTTGTAAGGTAATCAGTGGATGCCATATCCCAAAACTATTCTAAGGCCATATTCCAAAACTTATCTCAATAATCATGGTAGAATTTTCCTTTCAACCGAACATGTCGAATTACCTAATAATCGGTTAACGAATAATCTCAACATTTATTTTTAAATGATGTTCGAACAAATAAAATGTTGGCATAATCGGTCAAGAAATAGACTGACTCTATTCTAGTTGGCCATATTCATGAATTGTATTCAAAAAATATGTAAACCCACTTTTATCAAATCAAAAATCACTTAAAAATCATATTTCCATCGAACATGTCGAGTATCATTATAATTTGATAAAAATTTAATAACTAATTGCCGCGATGAATTGCCATCATGATTGGCGATGAATTGCTTGAGATGAATTGTTATCGCGTTGAATTGATTAAGGTGAGTTGCTTATTACCAAAACTTTTGCTGAATCGTATAATAGAGGCACAATACGTTTCTGTAGCCGTTGCAATTCGCTTGCCATCGTAACTCTTTTTGCAAATTTATCTAAGTTGAAGTGCTTATGTTTAGCTATGAAGTGCATTGTCATTATTTTAGGCAAGATATATATTTTACACCTGGTAATCAGTCTCGCAAAAAGAGAAAGGAACGAATAGATCCAGACCACTCCTACGCCTAGTAAAGACAATTGACCATAGCGTAGGTAAAAGCTGCGGAAACACGAACTAGACTACGCCACCAAGTTTTAATATCCAAAAGATAATGATGATGTGGTTTACATCCCTTTAGTCTAATAATACAGTACATCATCGGCGATGTGGTTATTTAATTCGTCGTGGTCTTCCAACTCAGTCGCTTCATCATAGTCATAAAACCTAATTTCATCCTCAGAAATACCTGCATTTATTGGTGTTTTCGTATAAAACATTTTTACGACTGTTAGATGTATTGCTGCTGAGATGATTTACCATAACATTGGCTTCCTCATGTGACGATGCAACAAAATTGCTAGTCTGTGACGGAAATTTTGCTCCATAGATTAACTTCTTTTTCTATAGATACTTTTTGGTGCGATCGGTGTTCTATTCTATTCCGATGCACAATTAATAAAGTAATTCCTGCTGGATGGTATAATGACGATAAATAATTGTGAATTATATATAGGGAGATATCTCGCGAGTTTAATGGCAATTATTGAAACCATTAAATCACATAAAAATTATGTTGATGTGGGTATGGTTCATGGCCTTAACATACCACTTTATAGTTTAAGTTAAAGTATGGCAACGTTCTTGGCCAATTCTCAATTTTGTATAAGTGATCTTGCAATTCTCTTGATGCAGTTTGAAGATTTTTGTATATGAAAACATAACAGATGTATCATCTGCACATGCGAAATTACGATGCAATGAAACTTGTGTTCCGTCTTCTCCAGGTTTTGGAATTATAGTATTTAGAGATATTTCCATTTTAGAGGGAAATACCCACAAGTTTTGAGTTTTATCATTTATCAGTTAATTCTCTGATCATATAATATAACGTAGGTTACTTTGCAGTGTTTTTTGTCAACGTCGATAATTAAAATAATGTCAACAACCTACGATAATTTAACGATTTGAAATCGAATGAGCCGGTTCGCAGGAGTATTTTGTAAAAGCGTTCATCTATAGAGAGATGATTTTTCATTTGTTTCTTTTTGACAAATAACGCATGAATAGTTTCAAAATGTCATCGTATTTTTATTTATTCAGTATATTGTTTGCCATTCATCATGGAAAGACCGAGCCCGGCATAGCATCTACAAATTATTCAGCTTTATTACGAAAATCAGCGTTCTGTGAATGTGTTTCGTATGCGCATGGACTAAGTTACGGTCGACATAATCGGCCTGGCGAGACCACTATTTGGAATACCATCGAAAAGTGTGAATCCCAGTTTACAGTATTGGATGATACGCGACTAAATAGACGATTTGGTGTGGTTTATGCGCCTGTGAAATAGCGAAGCAATGTATACTTATTGAAAAATTTTGTTGGCGGGCAATTACTTTTTCACGGTTGGGATCGTTGAATTAGCTATTTAGATGTGTGATACCTTTTGGGGCTGACTCTTTTCTTTGGGGCTACGCAAAGCCCAAAGTCTATGTGAATAAATCAGCTAGATTTGAGGCATTGGAAGCCAACATTACTCATGTCATTCGTCAAATACCATTCTATATACACAAACGCGTCTTGGTCAACTAAAAATTGGACTTTGGCCATCATTAGAATAAAGTAATCTTTAAAAAATAAATGGCCAGAAATGTTCTTTCGAATGCTAATAAAGTTTCCATACGATTAAATTGAATTTTTTGAGTTTTTTTTATTTTTTGCGCAAATTTCGTTATTACGGATAAAATCACTGCCGATGTGATTTTTCACTTCAGCACTCTTTCCACTATAACCCAAAATTTTTCAATACATCGAAAACATGTGGACTCTTTGAGATAGCATTGATTTGATTAGTCGTGTGAACGAGCTATATCGCCAAAACTTTACTGCTGAATCATGTTAAAGAATTAGCGGCAAAATACGTCGTTATGAAAAATGCCCCACAACTGCAAATTGATGGCCAAATCATACATTTTTTTTCAAATATATCCAATTTGAAGTATTTCAAAACCAATGTACGCTTCGTCATCCATCAAAACACATTCACTAAATTTTGTGAACATTTTGTCATCCAGTCTGGCACATATTTTGTCGAACAGGTGTTGGTTGCCTCAACGATTTGGCTTTTTAATAAGTCGGTAGCACTCATAGCCTTCCTGAACTCGAATTCGTTTTACCATGGAGTGGGGTGTTTTAAATTTTATGGTACGGCCATAGTTAAATTTTCCCGGATTATTTTTAATGAAGGTTATAACTTTTTTGATTTCTATCAGTTGTGCCATGTAAAGATTTCTATCGTTGTTCAACACAAATTTTTAATACGCCGATGGTCGAGGAAGCAGAGTCAATGCTCTTGAAATCGTGGACTCGAGTCCAAGCGCCAATACTTTTTTAATTTAATTTCTGCTGTAAAATTGGTTCAACACAGCTTCTGTTGAAATCTACATTCAATTTCTGCAAGTATATTAGCCATCTCTTGTGTGTGACCGTAATGAAAATATACGGTGATGGTCAAATAAGCATAGTCCATTCCTGTTGCTAAAATTTTCAATTTTCTCTATTGAATTGGCAAATATAAAAGATTTGTATAACATTACGTATATTCGGCGGTGGTGCAGCGTCAATAATTTTTTAATTTAATTTCTTCGGCAAGTAGAAGATGTAAGAGCCATCTCTTGTGTATAACCGTAAATTTTCAATTTTCTTTATTGAATTGGCAAACATAAAAGATTTGTATAGCACGAAATTTATATACGCTGGTGGTCCAGTAAGCAGAGTCGTTGCATTAGGAATTGTGAACTTGAGTTCAAGCCTCGGTTTTGGCATTAAATAATTTTTAATTTAATTTATTTAATTTCTCCCTTCAATTGGCAAATATAACGGATAAGTATATCGGCAAATCTATTTATGGAAATTGTGAGGTGGTAAAGTAACCGGTGTTATAGGATTTGGAATTGTGGATGTTGTGCAGTGTTCGAACCTCGATTTATAAGGGTAAACCAATTTATCGGGCATCGACACCATTTCTCATTAAATAAAAATCGCTTTTTTGATTTAAAAATGAGTAATTTGCAAAATTAAATTAAAAATATATATTGAGGCTTGAACTACTCATAATTACACTCCAGTCACACCGCTTCTTTTACCACCGAGCCACCGCCATACATATAAATGTTGATATTCGTATCGTTTATAGCTGAATAAAAAAAATGAAAATTTTGCAATGGACTCTGCTTATTTGATCATCGCCGTACAATTTCATTACCGCTCTATACCCATACCCATCTTTTATATTTGCCACTTTTACATGGAGAATA
Source organism: Tipula unca (assembly GCA_951394425.1). Lineage (NCBI taxonomy): Eukaryota > Metazoa > Arthropoda > Insecta > Diptera > Tipulidae > Tipula > Tipula unca. The sequence goes on from OX596381.1 coordinate 57,285,549, forward strand.
TTGAAGTTTTGAACAGAAGCTGAGTTGGATTTGAGTAATTTTATTTCACCATCAGCAATTTGACAGGAGAAATTAAATCAAAAAATGTTTGGCTCGATCGCGAATCGAACTTAGAACAATAAATCTAAAGTCACTTACTTTGCTTACTGGACCACCGCCGCATTTATATTTGATGCCATACAAATCTTATTTATCTGTCATTTGAATAGAAAATATTGAAAATTTTAGCAATGGAAATGGATTCTGCGTTTATGTCAGCATCGCCATATACCCCATCTACATGCCACTACAATAATGCCGTCGCTAATGGGACTCGAACCTTGGTCCACAAATCAAAAGTCAATCACTCTACTACCTCGGCCACCACTGCATATGTATGTGATGTTATGCAAATCTTTTATACTTCCAATTGAATTGAGCAACTTGGTGAAATTTTTTAAGAGAAGCTGAGTTGAACCTAAAATGTTCCAACGTTAATATCGTTTGAAACTTAACTGAAAAGTGCCAGGTGCAACATTTAATGCGAAGACATTCCAAGCAGTGTATTTCGAAGAAGTTATGTTCTTAAAAATTATAAAACTTCCGTTCCAGTCAATGATGCTTGATGCGATTTCTAGGCGCGCCATCAATATTGACCACTGACCATACAAATTTCAAGTTTAAGTCAGTACATGAAAAACATCCAAATTAAAAATTTAGTTTAGAACTAATTGACAAAACCACTCTAGGAATTGTCTACATTATCGACGTTGTCTATACGTTGTTGACGTTATCTACGAGTTGTCGACACGTCAATGTAGAAAATAATATATGACGCGTAAACGCCCATCCCTGGTCCTGCGGAGCTTTCTTTGAGTTTCTACAATCATTGATGGTATAGTTTTAACTTTTCCCACTTAAATTTTACAGGAAGTTAACTCTGGCAGTTTACTGTCATTAGTTTTTTCGTTTAGTGGGCTCAATAATGTTAGAATCTTAATAGTTTTTTTGTTGCTTTTCATAGTGAATAATCTGTTTTTTCGTTTGCCGAGAGCTTTAACAGCCCTATTTAATTACCATTTTAATAATATATAGATTTATGCTGTTGCCATAGCGCCCGTATTGTCCATTATTCTTGGATTAACTGCAGTATATTAGGTGACGGCTTATTAATATTTTCCGTGCTTCTAATATCAGAACTGGCCTCATTTGATGCTATTTTCGTTATATGTGTTAAATCATTGGTCGCTGCATCAATATCTTCTGGGATGCGGAGTTGGATATTCAATTGGTAATTATGTTCGACTACATTTCTACATAAAGCCCATTTAGTTAATTTATTTGTTAGATATTGAGGTGGTGCTTCTTTTAAAGTTCGGGTAATTATTATTTGAGAGTGAGCAAGCAATTCAGTTTGTTTACAGTTGCGTGTGTCTACTTAGTTGAAATGAAATTTTGCTTTTGGGGCGATACTTTCTAGGATGTTTGCATAAGACACTCCTGGTTGTGGAAAACTGCTTGTAACATTCTCCAAGTCATTTTGTGTGCTTATAAGTTTGCATTTGTTAGTTAGGCAATTGTACTTCTTGAAGTCATATTTCTTTGATTGTAACGTGACTTAAGCATTCGTTCCTCAGATCTCAACTTTGGTCTGGTCTTACGGTTCAAGTCTGTATGATTCACCACAATTACTATAGCATTTTACTGAGGGATCATCTTTCAACAATTTCAGACATACAAATACATACAGTTACATTAACTAATAAATTATGTATATGTATATATACGTTTAAAATGTGATTTGCTTGTTTAATTATGTATTGTATACTATATACTATACTATACCTATAACCTTACCTATATGTACCTACATCCAACATTCGTAAATCTGTATATAGGTATATTAAAGTTTACTGAAAATTTAGATATTTTAATTGAACTGTCAGAAACAGAAAAATCTCACCTCTCAAATAAAAGCAACATCTTTCATTCATTCACCGATAAAATCAGTGTACCAATTTTTATTATCTTCTAACTTCTTAAACCAAAATATAAAATTGACCAAACACCCATATACATATACATACACATATGTACATACAATATATGTATAGCAATAAATACAATATTACATGAATATTTTCTTTTTTTATATTCAATTTTCATTTCATCAAAAACCACTTATACTTTTCAAAAAATATGTCCCTAAAAATCCTTTTTTTGTTGTCGTCGTCTTATTCCTTTCTTTTTCCTATATACCTGTTTTATAGGTACATATAATAATAAAATAACTCATGTACCGTATATATACCTCCTATATGATATAAAATTATTTATCTTTAACCTGTGCTGTGTTGAAAAATAAAAAAAATATGAGAAAAATGTTTTCTAGTTTTCAGCATGATTTTTCCATACTCTTCTTAGTTTTCCGTTATATTCATATTTTTTTTTTATGATGACGACGATGGAAAATTCAAGGAAAAGACAAAGCAACACAAAAAAAATTACATATTACATTATGTATATACACATAAAATGCTGTGGGGATTTTTTTTTATTTTTCGGTTGAAGTGGAAAATTTTCGAGGACCTTATATATTCTCTGATGAAAAACAATAAAAAAAAAATAAAAATCTTTTGTCGCAAAATATTAAAATGGAAAAATTGATAATAAGAAACGTTAAAGAAAAGAATGTAAATTGCTTCCAAAATATGTTGTAAATAAATTTTATTTGTTTGGTATTGGTATCCTTGTTCCGGTAATATGTAGATGCGGCACCTCGCATTAGAAATAAAATATATATATGTATGTTCGTATGTACCTATATATCTAACATTTTATCAGTGTTGGTAGGTGTTGAGGAATTAGCATATTTTAATTAGTAATTACATATGTGGTTACATATATATTAAACCTAAGCTTGTACAGCGATATAAACGAATAAATCGAATAAAATTAAAGCAAACGAAATAATAATTATGCAAAGTACTCGTACAAGCTTCTAGGAAGGGAACATAGGAGATATATGCCGCACACAGTACTAATATTCTGGTTAATCAATTGAAATCTCAAATAAACATAAGTGGCTCAAAAAATCGAGTATTTCACGGATAATAGAGGCCCAAATAATCTATAGTTCAAACTCTTATTTTGTAATTTATTCCAACTTAAATCGGTGTGAGGTTTATACCAAAATACAAATTATATACTGCGAATTTAAATAAATTCTCACTAACTATGTTTTGCTCAACTTACAAATGAATAATTTTTAATATCGATTAATAGGCAATAAATCTCAATGGTTTGACAAGGAAAATTAACGCTTGTTTGACCATCGGTCATTGTGCTTGATCATACATCCACATACCAGGGTTCTATTCCGCATTATTTTATTGTCTGTTCGAGCCACTACACCCCACATATAACTCAGCTGGAGCTTTGCCAGTTGTATTGTGTAATAGCGTAGCTACGTTTTCCGGGCCGCTAGCAAATAATAGTTTTTGGTCTCCTTTTTTATAATTACAAGTACAGAATAAAAATAAAGAAATTGAATCAAGTTGAAAAAAAAAAATAGGGCGTTGTTTTTATTTCATAATAGCCTCAATGACGTAGATTACATACCAAATAAAACATTTTTTTTTAAACTATTTTATTTATTGTTTTGAAAATATATTCTGAAAATGTCATAATTTTGTAAAAATTATTGATTTTTTTTTGTTGAAAATCTCAATTTAAGTTGCAATAATATTATTTATATTTTGTTGTTTTTGTTATTTTTAACGTCATTGGTTATAAATAATGAAATAAAATCAACGTCCTAATTTTTTTCTTCATCCATTTTAAATTAAAAGTATTTTCATATATCCTTATAGATAGGACCTAATTCTTATTTAAAATTTAGGTAAATCTTATATTTTAGTAAAAATTATATTACAAATAATTACGCACATCAATATTATGCAAAAACCTAACACTATTTCCATGAATCATATAAAGACGCCAAGTGGCCCCTTAAATAAAATAACAAATGTAAATTTTTTTACAAAATCTAGAAAATTGTAATGGTGGTGCGTTTTTTGATAACCAAATAAAAATTCGCAGAGCTGTGACTTTATTCCTCGTTTGCACGTTTGAATGAATCTATCGGGTAATGCATTCGACTCTGGATGGTACGGTGAGGTCGAAACGTATATATTTACCTCCTTCTCACAGAATGTTTTGAATTCCTGCGATATGATTGAAATTATATTAATAATAATAACAGTGTTAAAGGCCATTACTGGCCCCTTACTGCATCAACAATCTGGCTCCAACGGTTTCGATCCTGAGCTTGGTCTTCATACTGTCTTAGACAATCTGAAGAGGCCAAGTCGTTCTCTACATCGCGGAGCCATCGTCGCCTGCAACGACCTCTGCGCCTACCATATGGTGGCTCTCCTTTCAGAGATCGCTGCACAATTCGTTCCGGATCAGCACGCAGAACGTGACCGAGCCAGCGTACTCGCTGAGATCTAACTTCATGTACAATATCGGGGATCTTCATCAGATCTCTGATCTCGAAATTGTACAGAGCTCGGTATATACCATCTATTTCGCGTTTAGGGCCGTAAATCACGAAATTATATTACCATTGGCAATTACTTGAGACACTCCATCCATAACCGGTTTCTCAACCACTTTTTACGTGATACTTGTATCTCAATTACTTGTCTTCAATAACCTGGAACTATTGGTTTTTAAAAGCCCTCGTGAAATCGATGTGAATTTAGACCAGATGCATGGAGCATTCCATGAGTACAATGGTTTCGATTCTCTTGACAACGTTGGCATCGTTTAACGAAATCAATCGTTCGTGATCTGGGACCAATGTAAAACGTCTATCAGCTGGGAATCTGTCGAACTTTAGTACTCCAAAAATAATTATAAGCGCCTCTTTGTTAATTATGCCGTATATGGTAGATATGCATTTGATAATTTTCTTGGTACCAAAGCCGTTGTGTAAAATTTGTGCTTATAAAACCTGTAATTTATTGTTGCCGAAAATTGTTTGTTCGTAACTCAACCATTTGAAACGTTGGTGCGTGTGTGTAAATTACCTGCTGCGTGCCGTGCAAATTTGTAATAAATCTCTCCAGAACAGTGTTGTACAGCTGTATATAAAAAAACGATTTGTTACATAACTTTCGTAAAACATGGTAGAGATATTCTAAATTACTATTAAAAAAGTAAAATATGTATGTAAAAATCTTAAAAAAATTATTGCAATCTAATACGCTCAACCTTTTACGATTTCACAAAAGATATACATAAAGCTCAGTAAAGACTTAAACTGAAAATATTTACTATTTTCTAGTTTTATGAAGATAAACAAGGTATTCAAAATGTATTCTACAAAAATTGAACTTCATTAAAAATCTCTTGATGAATCACCCATTACATAAAGGTTCAATCACGAGTCGGCTATTATAATATTATAAATAAAATTTCTTATCAGCATTCAACTGTTAAATCACGTCAAACCGTCTTACCTATTCATCTTTATACAAATTTTGTTAAAACCGTTCAACTTAATTTTCCAGTTTAAATAAATCCGTTTAATTCGTTTTGTTGTTGTTAATAAGCATAAGTTTAAATGCCACCAAGAAATTTTCTGCTTGGTTTTATTAAAAAAAATAATAATAAAAAATTAAAACTACGGTGATTGAAAACAGCGCATTACACTTAAAAATGCGTTTACAATTTTTTTTTTTTTTAGCATTTACTATTATTAATGTTAGAAATAAAATAAAAGAAATTGAAGTACCAACTTGAAAATACAAAAACGAATGAAAGAAAAAAACAATAGATTGACTATATAAAAGAAAAAATATTCGTACAGTTATATGAAATTGCATTAAAAAATCATAGTGGCAAAAGTAGCCGTTACCACTTCAAAAAAAAAATCGATTTATAAGAATAAAAAAAAATCACATTATTATTATATTTTGTCAAATAATTAAAAGAATTATTTTCCCATCGCATTTATTATTTGCATTATATTTTTTTTCTAATTTTTCAAATTCTGTGTACATAATCCTTAATTAAGTGAAATCTTTTTATAAATTGTAATTTATTAGATAAAAATTGTTTTTGTTTGTTTGTTTAGATTTAATTAATTGCGGTTATAATCTCTGCGATTGTTATACTGTGATGAAGATGATCCACGGTTTTGATAATTATTTGAGTTGTTGGAATTATTGTTATAACCACTATTATTATTTGAATTATTGCCACCAAATCCTCCTCGACCACGATTTGATTGATATGATCTGTTATTATTATCATAATTACGTTGCTGGCCATAATTGCTATTATAATTTTGTCCCTGGTATCCACCACCGTCTCCACGATTTTGTTGGTACCCTCCTCCGCCTCTACCACCCCTTTGGTATGAGTTTCCTCCGGAATTATTTTGATAATATCCGCCTGAACTAAATTGATTACCACCTCGTTGATTATTTTCTGTAATTAGAAAAAAGCAACAATTGCATAAAATATTTTATAAGTGAATATAATAAACAAAACTTATAACTCGCTTCTGGACATTTATATGTCCACGACAATTGACCTAATATCGAAAGTTTTAATAGAAAATTTCTTGAAAAGTTTCATAAATTCTAAACAATATCAAATCGTTATAGAAAACAGAAAAAGTACAATAGTGTCATGTTAACAAAATAACAAGAAATTATAAAACATATACAATACACTAATAAACTAAAGTTGTTAAATTACGTATTTAGTATTTAGCATCCTTATGACATAATTGAAAATAAAGTGATATTCAAAAGCATATAACTTATACATACTAAAATATAGATATATAAATACATGATAACATGAATGAATATAAAAAAAATGTATATCTTTCAAAACATATCTTGTAGATGTTTTATAATATAATAGAAAATCATAAAGCATTTACGGATAATAGGTAGAATTCTATTACATAATCGTTTTCAATGGTTTGAAGCGAATTATTTACAAATGACGTGCATATGCAAATAAATTAACAGTAAGATGTTTTGAAAGATGGATAAAATTGGTGGATTTTTCTAAGTAATTTACATATGATGGAAATAGTTATATGATAGGTTTCATACTAATTAATGCAAATAAATTATTTTTGAATTGAATTTAAAATATTAAAAGTCCAAATTTAAATTAATCCCTGTGCTTATCAGTTGTTATATGGAGTGACATATAAAATATTTGAATGGTTTCGGTGGATAGAGCGTGTGAAATCGTTCGTGATCTTGATATCACCGCATTTTCGGTAGTTTGGAAGATTTTTCGATGTTTTTATAACGCGTAGTCACATTTTTTACTTTGCATTCTAGCGGAAGTAGTAGCAGAGCAAAAGAACATATGAACTCTTCGAACCGAATTATAAGACAGATTAATTACGCCAACAAGCATTTCCTTAATTTCGACTATTTATATTGATCGTAAATTCATATTATGTCATATAGAAACAATGTTCGGGAATTATCAAAAATGTTTGTTATAAACGAGTTTTTGTTATAAAAACCCGACAAGTATTGTAAATGAGATTGATAAGCAACCAACACTATACGATCGAGAAGTAATAAACGCATAACACGAAAAATAAATAAAAACAAGAAAAGATCATTTTTTATCAATTGTTACATCGAATCCAACAAATTTTGTTGTAAAACATTATCACACATAGTTTTTACGTCAATCGCGGCTGCGGAAATAGATTACATAATAAAACTTTTCCGGACTCATTTTCTATCATCGTATAGAAAATAATTAATGTTATAGATAATTTTCCCGATAATCATAAAATTAGTTGACGTTCAGGGAGAAGGATTTTCGTTTATTTCGTTTTTCAATTTGGCCTGCAAGGCGTGGTTTGAAACTCTTGTAAACAATTTCGGGATATATATTTTTGCACGAAATGTTTTTTAAGATCCAAATTTAGTTGACTCAATGCTGGATTTAGATATAACCTAATTCAAATTCAAATGTTTGTAATAAAGAAAGAAGTAGGGCTAAACTAAATCTGGACGAAAAATTTATAATGGGAAGTGCATTTCTCAAAAAACAACCATATATGGACGAGACCAGCACCGTAAGCCTTGTGTTTGCGAATGTCGCCACATCACTCGAACAATGATGAGCGCATCTTCGAACATACAATTGTACAATTCCTATCACTGAGATATTTGCATCTTATTATTTAGTTCAATATGTTAAACAACTTCATGTTCTACACTGATTAAAAGTATCCATGGGTATCCATTTAAATTTAAATCGGTAGAAGTATATTTCTTTTTAACTGATTTTTTTACATTTAAAGTAATGAAACAATTTGTGCTTTTGTATTTTGTAAAGCAGATGCCATTAAATTATTTTGCTGGTTGTAGCCAAAATATTTAGTATTTTAATTCTAATTTTGAGTTATATTGATTTCTGAAGTTGCCTAAATCGAATTTTTAATAAAATTTATGTTAAATTCAAAATTATGTCACAACTCACAATGAAGCTAAAAACCTAATAATCCATTTCAAATTTTATAAATGTATTAGAAAATTTAATAATTTTTACAAATTTTAGAGATTTTTAAGAAGTTTAGTGAAAATTTTAAATGTGTAGTTTCGTAAAACTAGTAAAATTCTATTACCATCTAAAATATGCAAACCTCATATATTAAATATTTCAAGTTCTTAAAAATCATATAATGTATTAAATTCGCCAATTTATTAAATTATTGAAATTCGCCGAGAATTAGGTTTATTATTTTATTTGGTACGTTTCATTTTGATTGCGAAGAATAATGGATTTGCGAAATTATTTAAGGTATAAAATACGTGTCAACTCACAAATTTCTAGAAAATTTTATGGAAGACATTTTTGTATTGTTGTTGCGTAAGATACAGGGTGTCAAATATTTCTGAAATACGCGAACACGGTAATGTTGTGGCCGTCAAATAAAAAGTAGTTATCGAATAATTATAATAGAGGGCTCGATTCTAGGTAAGTATGCTGATTAAGAAAAAAGAAATTGAAAATCATATCATCTTTAAAAATTCTTCACTCTAAAAACTCTCACCAAAATTTTGTTTTCAATTTTTTAACAAAGTGTATTTTTTTTTGTAACCATTTATAGCAAAAAACTAGAAATTCGTTATTTTGTTTTCTAGCAAAATTGGTTTAAATGTTATACGTATATCCAAATCGTTTTTGTATGTAACACTAACGTTATTTTCACAAATTTTAACTTTGGATAATTTTTTTAAATTTAAATTTAATTTATTCTTTCTTGGTGGTCATTTCGTAAAACACTTAAAAATATTAGTCTACGGGTTTTGCGAAATATATTTTATATGATGTCCACTCTACTTTTGTGTATGTATAAGTTGAATTTAAAACACCAATTACTTTCAAAAATGTGTTCCCAATTATACTTTGTATCACACTTAACTTGGCAGTGTAATGCCAAACAGCCGTATAATTAGTGAAAACACATGTTGACTACATTTCCTATTTCCAAATAATTGTTTCATTAAATCCATAATTTTACCGACGTATTGACTTGCTTCGAAAGTTTCAGTGTTTTCGTTTAATGTAAACTTGCAACGAACGATTACGTAAAGAATGTTTTACATAAATGTTAAATATTTCTGTACTTCCTTGAGTTTATGGATGATACCATAATTGCTGTGTTTTTTTATTAACAGAACTGCAAGTACTATATAGAACATCGGGAATAATACTGGGAAATTTTAGTAATTTAACCAATATATTATAACAATGAAAAATATTTCCTTTGAAAATTTCCCTTTTTTTCGAGTTCGTATGCTATGAATTTATCGCGAACTTGAACAAACCAATGTATCCAGAACATTGAAAAATAAAGTTAAATTTTATTTTATTTCGATAATAGTGAATTAAAATGTATAGTTTAACATTAAATGTATCTTACTTATTGATAAAAAATTTAATTCATTTGGATTTTCTGAAAAAATGAGAAAATTCTTATCTTCTTATCTGTAACTTCATTCGAACTCGAAAATTTTTGAATAAAAAAGCACGACTAATATTTAATATTTACAATTTAAATTTTGCTTCAAGAAAAGCACATATGGAAACATTGAAAATTAAACCGAAACAAACTATATATGCTAGTCCATTTGTCACAAAAACCTCTTATAATTTTTGAAACTAAAATCAGTCTAGAGTGTACCAGCTCCTATTCTGAGTGCTGGGTCATAACAATAGTGTTCAGCAAAAAATGATCATTATAATTAAAAAAATCCGTTTACCAAAGGTTCAGACTTAATAAATGGAATATCGTTGTTTCAAATTAGCTACGGAACCTGGCTTTATATTTGGTTGAAGTTATTACATGATTTAACTCTAGTAAATCGAAGAGAATGATTTTTATGATATAGCTTAAATATTTATGATTAACATTGTAAAGGGTGATTTTTTTGAGGTTAGGATTTTCATGCATTAGTATTTGACAGATCCCGCGGGATTTCAGACAAGGTGTCAAAGAGAAAGATGCTCAGTATGCTTTAACATTTCATAATGAATAGACTTACTAACGAGCAACGCTTGCAAATAATTGAATTATATTACAAAAATCAGTGTTCGGTTTTTATCGACATTTATCGACAAATTTTGTTCAGCGATGAGGCTCATTTCTGGTTGAATGGCTACGTAAATAAGCAAAATTGCCGCATTTGGAGTGAAGAGCAACCAGAAGCAGTTCAAGAACTGCCCATGCATCCCGAAAAATGCACTGTTTGGTGTGGTTTGTACGCTGGTGGAATCATTGGACCGTATTTTTTCAAAGATGCTGTTGGACGCAACGTTACGGTGAATGGCGATCGCTATCGTTCGATGCTAACAAACTTTTTGTTGCCAAAAATGGAAGAACTGAACTTAGTTGACATGTGGTTTCAACAAGATGGCGCTACATGCCACACAGCTCGCGATTCTATGGCCATTTTGAGGGAAAACTTCGGAGAACAATTCATCTCAAGAAATGGCCCGGTAAGTTGGCCACCAAGATCATGCGATTTGACGCCTTTAGACTATTTTTTGTGGGGCTACGTCAAGTCTAAAGTCTACAGAAATAAGCCAGCAACTATTCCAGTTTTGGAAGACAACGTTTCCGAAGAAATTCGGGCTATTCCGGCCGAAATGCTCGAAAAAGTTGCCCAAAATTGGACTTTCCGAATGGACCACCTAAGACGCAGCCGTGGTCAACATTTAAATGAAATTATCTTCAAAAAGTAAATGTCATGGACCAATCTAACGTTTCAAATAAAGAACCGATGAGATTTTGCAAATTTTATGCGTTTTTTTTTAAAAAAAAGTTCTCAAGCTCTTAAAAAATCACCCTTTACATAGTTTTTATGCGTCGAATCTTGAAACCTAACAATAAATAGCACATACGAGTAGGTTTTTGAAGGAATCAATATTTTTATTCTGTACGGAACGCTTTTTTTATAATATAAAATGTGCATTTATCTTATATTCTTATTATTTCTCGACAACAAAAAATTGCATAAAGGGGAAAAATTCATTTCAATTTTTCTTTTTTGTGTATGATTATTTTATTTTAAGTTGATGAAAATGCACAAATTTTAATTGCCACAAACTGTACGTGCTCTAGTAGCTGATTTTAAAAAACGATGTTTTATGGAATATACATACAAAAAACTACAACAGATATGTATACATCTTCTGTTATACCTTCTGCTGTTGTCAAAGTAAGAGTTTTATACTTCTTGTGTGTTATTTTTCTTGTTTAGATTTATGTATCGGGAGTGACATTTATATTTTTTTTATGTCTGTCAGTTTTGCGTAGGCCGTAGTTAGAAGGTTATATTTACGAATTAAAAATGCATATCATATAATTAATATTTTATATTTCAAATAATTACATAAATCTTGCGACATAAAAAAAATAACGTCTTAAAATCAATATAAAATATTAGGATTCGTTTTTATTTTGATATGAAGGAAACTAGACATATAAATACACATGCATGTACTACACTTTTCAAGAGAATAATTACAGGATTTTCATTTTTGTTTGACTGTTACAATGCAATTGATAATGATGAGATGAAAATATCAAAAAAGAAAATTAAAGATTTTCATATTTTTTATTTAATATTTTTCAAATATTTCAAACAAAATTAAAACGTATTGTATTCATGAAAATATATATAAATTTTTGAAGTATGTGATACTATGGTTCTCTTTTGTAAAAAAGTGAAAAGTATATAGGAAATTATTAAACAAACTCAACAGTTATTACGAAGAATAAGACCAAATTATGTGTTGTATTTTAACTAATTTCAAATATAATATACTTTTTGTATAAATATTAAATCACAATAAACGATTGAATGGAAGATTTTAAATTAATGCAATTTATTTGTTTCGATTTTATTAAATAACATTTTATTACCTTACTTTAGCGATGACAGTGTCATGACAGAAACTATCACCATATATAATGATAGTTTAGGATTTGTCCAACTTATATATTGGTTTAGTTATATTAAAATTGAATTTTGGTGCGAAAAATAGCGCCCAACTTACAAGTTAGACCGGTACCCTGCTTAAATTATAGTTAAAACTTAAAGAGATGTCGAACTCAATAAGGTTTGGTATTATATTACTTTTCCTTCCTTTGATCACTATTACAAAATGATAGTTTCTGTTTTATGCAAGTAAAATGAAAGGATTTTTTGATTGAAAATAACAAAACACGATTGCAAATCGTTATCTAGCTAGTTTTTTACTGCATTGCTAAACTTTACTGATGTGAGAACAAGGACAGAGAAACATAAATAAAGTTCTTGCCAAATTAACTTACGCATCAAGATAATTTACAACAAATGCTAATTTTCTTACCTTTTCATCAATTTTATTTAAAACCAATCGAAGCAATTTGTATTTTTATTATTTTTCAGTTTATTATTATTATTTTAAATAATAAAACTAAAATTGACATTTCAAATATTTTGTTAGTTAGAAAATTATAAAATACACATATTTTCAATATTTTGTTAGAATTCACTAGATCTACAGCCTACAAAAGATTGATGAACATGAAAGAGGCGTGTCCGTACAACTAGGTATCCGTTGAAAAACACCAATGAATACCGCTTTTGCTGGAAAGCTATTAGTTTTTCGACATGGGTTTTCGAACTCAATGAATTATTGAACAAAATTACGCTATGTCTATATGTCTATAGTTTACTTCATAATATATCGCGCAGTAGTTTCGAGTTATTTTACATTATATTAAAAATTATCATATTCCACAGTATCAGACCGAAAACAATTTGTCTTAGTTCTATCCCTCTAATAAATTTATATTAGACTACTTTCAAAATTAATGATCACTTATGTAAAAATCGATTAATTTATAAAACAAAACCAAATTAGAAAAATATCGGTCTAAATCAACCAATTTTCCCTTTACTAAAAAATACATACATATTTCAGGTCAAATAGTTCAATTATAGCCACCACCAGTTGAAAATACATCTTTTTTTTAGTTTAATTTAAGCGCGGCCTTATAAAAGTTTACACCCAATTCACATCCTAACGCATTTTGTGGTCTGGCGGACAATAACTTTAAAAATTATATTCTAACTAAAGGAGACATACATTATGTTCGCTATGTTATGTAATTGCTATATGAGACATAAATGGTACGAGTAAGAACGTTACTTTATATTTTTCCGCATAGGTGACATGCTTCAATGGTCAACATAAATTCGAGAGCGTTGGGAGCAAAAATTACCAGGCTTGACAAAACTGTAATAGAATTTCGCACACCATAAACTTACAAATTCTAAACTTTACGAAATAATCTTCAAAATTTTAAGAGATTAGTCACTCATCCCTAATTAAAACAAGATAAACTAATCTTCAACTTGACAGCAAATCTCGAAAAAATCACTAATGACGCTTAACTAATCCGTAGTCTGGCCCGATATTACTTGTCAATAAATTTATTAATATATATTATTAATATATAATTATTTCTCAATACACATTGCAAGACTCAATTTAGTTAAACTTCAATTTTTAATACATACATAAGTAATCAAGCTAACTATCGATCATCTAAGTTTGTTGTTTTGTGAATCAAAAACTAGAATTTCTATTCTGCTGTTTATGAGATTGCGATATAATATATTGAACATATTAGTAAACTTACGATAACTTGATGGTGGTGAAATAGCAGCATTAAATCCTCTGTTAACCATTCTGTGTCCCGAATCGCCTAGACGAGCCCTTTGATTATCTTGATGGAAACCTGTACAAAAGTAAATTTTCTTTATAAATGAATAAATGAAAAGTATAATGAAATTTTACCAATTTTCGCACGATAATTTGTTGATGAATCCGAACCTTGTTTTAATGTGGTTGGCGGATCAATTGCATTTGGCAAACGACGTGCTGGGAATATATAATCAACATCGAACTGTGGATCATTAAATTTAACTGACAACACTTTGTTACTGTATAGGGGTTGCAAACCACGAACAGGTGATTCTAGGGTTCTGTAAATTTTATTTTTAAAATTATCTCACCACACTTTTAACGACAGACAACTTAACTTACTCATTTATTCTTACAGCATCTTCAGATATAACTATAGTACCCTGCATTCCTTGAAATGAAATTGCTACATCATCTGTACTCTCGTTGGTGTATAAACCTTGAAGAAGTTTGTAGTGTGCGTTTTCCGATGCAATATACAATTTATTATCCCCGCGAACATTTCGTTTTCCTAATAACAACACAAATTTAATTATTAATGATATAATTACAATTAATATTTAAACACATACTTTCACCGTCTGTTAAAAGATGATAGAACGGCTTCAATGCAGAAAACAATCTTTGTTCGTCAACAAACGGAAGTAACGCCACACCTTGCCATGCAAATTTTTTACCATTTAAATCTATGGTAAAATCTATCGGATAAAAATCAATTATCGGTGATCTCTGTAATCATATAAACAATCATGAATAAAATATATATTTTCAATTATATAAATTTCTTACGGGATTTGACATAAGATCTCTCCACGGTTCAGGGACATGTCCACCACTAGCCGCTGGAAATACACCCATCAGTTGTTCAAGAGGATTAAACGGCTTCGTATCCTTTTCAAATTGAGTCGAAAGTCCTGTAATATTTACAAAATCGGACGCAAATGGAGCATAATGATAAGGGAAATACCATTTCCAAGATGCGCATCCTTGGTAATAATATTTGAGTACCCAACATAATCCCCGAACATATTGAAGTGCAACCGAATAACGAAATTCCAAATTATCCGGCATCACATCGAATTTTGATTCATAATAT
Source organism: Tipula unca (assembly GCA_951394425.1). Taxonomy (NCBI): domain Eukaryota; kingdom Metazoa; phylum Arthropoda; class Insecta; order Diptera; family Tipulidae; genus Tipula; species Tipula unca. The sequence continues at coordinate 57,300,952 of OX596381.1, forward strand.
CGATCTTTAAATCCATCTTCCCACAAACGCACTTCATCATTTGGTTCTGGCTCTTCGTCCTCTTGTGGATCATCTTCATGCTTACGTTTGGTTCCTCTTTGGCCTTCTGGTACAAGTAGAGCTTCAATTCCTGTTTTGGGATCAATCGATTTTAATTTAAAATCAACAGATTGTGAGTTATCTCCTCCCATTCTAAATCTTGCGGCCTCTTGTCTTGGATTTACTACCACATCTGGATTTATTCCTTTACCTAGTGGCGTTGGGGCAAATTGTGAATTATGAATTCGCCTAAAATCAGGTTGTTGTTGTTGCATTCTTCTTTTCTTTGCCTTATCTCTAGCTTTAAACTGCTCTTCAGTTCTACGTCTGTTTTTAAAAATTTCATCTTCAACTTGACCTAAATCGTTCATTATAATTTGAACACTATCTAAATTCACATCACCGGAATCCGTAAGATACCCCTAAAATATACAACTCAATGATTACCATAACGCGAAATGTTACAAAAAATAATACTTACTTTAGTCTTGTAAACGCATTTTTTGTATATAGTAATCAAACGATCTATTGCACCTTCCCGAATTTCAAGACTCGGTAAATGTGGTAAGAAATCATTACCAACAAAGAAACACATAAAAACCCAGTCATCAATAACTCGCTCAAAATCGTACGGAAATGGCAAATTTGGCATCATTAATTCCGTTCTAAGATACTCTTTTAAAACCGACAGACGAACGAATATAAATTGAACTTCTTTCGAAATGGGAATGTCGACTTTCTGATCAGCTATGGTACCTAAACCATTACATTTGGCCATTTCATGACCAAAACCACCACAAATTTCGCACGGTCTAGGCTTATTAGGTAAAAACTCTTCACGAATTATGGTAAAATTCGGTTCGTGTGTTGCCAATCCCAACATTATCAAATCAGCATCAGCCCCACACAATACATGCTGTGTATTTGGATCATGGTCTGGTTGAGCTCGCTGTCTTCTGATGTAATCCATTAATTTGTGCTCACCTTCTCCGGGCACATTAGCGTCAGATAATATAACTTTGATGTTCTTCCAACCAGGTAAATTATTCATTCTATCGTGAATGTAATAATGCAAGCAAATGCTTAACCTTTCCATGAATGGTGTTCCCGGTGTAATACAATTCGAATCAAAATGTTCTTCTTTAGGTTTCTCAGGCGGTAGAGGTATTCCTCTGGCAGTTAACTCTTCCCTGATAGTTTTGATAGTCAATTGTTTTTCGACCGTTTCTTTTGAAGCTCTAAATCTTCTAGACCTCTGCTGATTCATTTTAGCGCGTGGAGCAACTCCATCAATTGCCATGTAGAGTAATTTTCGTGGCCGCACAATATTAAATAGACGATCAATACATTCAAAAATAGCAATCATCATTTCATCTTCATCTTTAGGAGCTGGCTTATCTTCTGGATGAGTGCACGGATGTATAATACCATTCATGTCCAGATATAAATTATCAAATTCTATTCCGTTTGGATTAGATTCTGCTAGATCTTGATAAATCGGTTTTCCTTCATCATCCACAGTCTAAAATTATATGTTAAATTTATGATTTAAGAAAATTTTATAAACTATTTTAGGTTATGTTTACCTTTTGCTCCACACACTCAATAATTACACTTGGATATTTTCTGCTTAACCATCGAAAGAATGCCGGTACTCCCATTTTAATTAATTATATAAATAACACAATATATAGAGCTAGTTTTATTGGTTATTTAATTTTATTTTTAAAATTTATATACGTAAATCTGCTTGGTTTGTTGTGAGCTTTTTAATATAATCGAAACGTCATGAGTTAGCAGGGTTAGACAAACATGTGTGGAAAATTAAGCTGACTTCGGAGTGACATCTGTTAAATTATAATTGCAATATAAAGATATTTCGCTGTAACATAATAGATACGAGGGGAGTTCAATAAGTTCGGTAAATTCATATGACCAGATTCTCCGTAAACATTATCATTCTTCTATCGATATTCTTAGAAGTATTATTTTCCTTTACAAGGAATTTAATCACAACACGATGTTAATATTTTTCGTATTTTTAAGTTTTCAAAATGTGCTGTTTCCTTTCTGTGAGTGATTTAGTACACTTTATTCAAAGTGTGTATTAAATCACTCAGAAACGAAATGAAACAATTGATTTCCATGAAATTTTGTTTTTGTCAGTAGAATAGTGTAATTAAAAAAATTTAAAAAAAATGTTTAATACCGTTATTTCATATAGATTTACCGAACTTATTAAACTCCCATCGTACTTTATTTAAATGCGTGTATTAATAAATAAAAGAAAATATCTCACTTAAATCTTGACTGCTTGCCAATTATTTAATTTTCATAAAAAAAGCTCAATTTAATTGCAGCGATTTAGCTGCGATGTACTTTCCATTGCATCGCACAATGCCATCTATTGGTTTATTGATTAAATGTGTTAAACTTTTACACTGTTTAAAATTGGGATTTTTTCGTACATAAATTTTATTAATAATTTTTTTTTAATTAAATTTTATCACTTTCAAAAATATACATAACTTTAATATTATTATAATGAATGAACATAATCAACTTGTTAATTACAGTTATCTCACTACCTAGGTAAAATAATCAGAAAATTCATCCAGATGATTCACGCTCTAGAAGCACATTCAAAGGAATCATCACAAGAAATAAAAGTGTCATTAAAACTAAACCTGTAGTGGAATACCATGAAAACAGAAAATTGTAGCGGAATCTGAAAATGATTGATTAATTGCATAAATAAAATGCGTGGAAAGTTTAATAAAGAAAGGAAACTTACCGGCAGTACCACCCACATACAAGAACTAAACTTATAAAACACATTCCAAGGTATATTAGAAGCGGACCATTCTCTGCCCGTTCTCTATTCGTTGCATGAGGCGATTGGGGCAAATTAAAATTGGAATTATCACTACCCTCGTTTAGATTGTTCGTGGATCGATCATTACTGCCAGAGTTCATTTGACTAGGTTTCTTGTTATGAATTAAACAGTGGACGACACAGTTATCAAACAAACCACACGATTGTAAGGTTTTTGTGTCTGGTTGCAAGACATGCCCATTAAATACTAAACGAACGCTTTTTTGGTCTGCTAGTTCCACACTGAAATTTCGTCTAGAAAAAAAAAGGGTACAATTTAAAGGTATTTACTAGACCAGCTCATGCTTGCTTCGGCATACTTTTTAAATTCTCCAACGGGTTCGCTAGGCAGACCGCTCACCAGTTTCAATTCATCGTTTAAATATTTCAATTTAATTCTAATTTCATCTTCGGTCGGTGTTGGTGGAACCGTTTCGAATTTTAGTTCCTCTTCTAACAGTTTTCTTTGATTTTGTGATGCAGATTCATTAGAAATTCGATTTAAATTAGAATTTTCATTATTTTCGTTTGCACAATTTTCCGAATTAGCCGTCTCGGTTTCATTAAAATTTTGTTCCGATACAATAGGTTCTAAAAAATAAGAAACGATTAGATATATAAAATTTTATTATGAACTGAGTGTTCGATTTTCATATCTCGTAAATCTGATTTGTAGAAACAACAGACAAGAAAAATGAATAGGTACAATACCTTAGAAATTAAACCGATATGAGTTTGAAGACCCCGATATGAGGTTTAGAATCGCCACAGGAAGACAGACGCATGAACAAATGTCGCATCGGCTGGAACGGATTGATTTCGAAGACTAACTCGCCTACAAATCAAAATAATTATGATTTGGTTTAACCTATACTTATGATGGTAATATACTATGGCAAGGATTCTACCCCTTCACACCAACAAAACAGTGTGTTACACATGGCAAATTAAGGCTTGAAATGAAAATTTTCAATGTGTATCTAAGATTTTTCTTTGTAGTGTAATAAACAATTTAACCGCGCTAAAGTCTAAATTAGATATCTTTCTCGAAACAGGCACAATAAAAAAATTACTTATAGATTCTACTTCCTATCTTAGACTGAAGGATACCCCTTAGCACAATTCAAGTAAAACCGTGTCCAGCACGTTAAAATCTCACTAAACATTAGATTACCTGGATGGGAAATATCTTATTAAAATATGTAGATCATCACAGATTAGTGAGATAAAATATGTCTATCTACATTTGGATCTCAGCGTGCTGGAATGCGCCCAATATGTCTTGTTAAATTTAGATTAATATTGAATATTTACCATCAACTCTCGCTTGATTTGCCTGCCCTTCTGAATAGTTAATATGTCGACGACGTAGCCCATCGTTTGTATCACGATCCATTTCTTGAATAATTTGTTCTGGACCCGAATCGCCCGAATCAATGTGGTGATTTTGCCCAGTATTTAAATTATTTATCTCGTCTAGAACTGTTAATAGATTTGGTGGTTCATTTACTGTGGCGGTTAATTCATCAACCTGAGATGTAATTTGCTCTTCAATTTCTAACTCTTCGGTAGCGTTTGATGAATTAGACTGCCGGGATGAACTACGAACTATTGTAGTAAAATCAAATAATAAATTAACAAATTTCATCACATTTTTAGGGCCACGTATGGACAGACTACTTACGTATACTCATTGTAAATGGATTTTGGGTAACGCGATGATCCCGTAACCTTCTGTTGTAATCTATTATAAAAACGGCACCAGCTCTTTGAGTACGATTTTCTCTAACATTTGTTGAACGCCAAGCAATATAAATCACAGTAATGGTAATTAAAAGGATAAAAAAATTAGTAACCTCATCGCCAATTCCTTCGATCAGTGACATTTTTTCAATAAACATTTAAATTTTGCGATCTTCGCATATAGTATCTTATTTTAAACAATATTTATAAAGATGTTTTGTTTTCTATAAATATTTTAAATTATTTATTGTATGCATCGATAAGACGCACATAAATTTTGCATTTTAATGTCTTGGTTTTCTTTAATCCAAGTCCATTTTTCAGACATTCAATTTTGACACTTTCGTAATTTCAGAAAAAAAAAATCAAATTCTAGAATAAACCAATAACAAAAATTATGAAAATTTTGAATTCATTAATCTACTAATTTAAAATTCTAATCTAATTTAGTTTTTATTTGTACTGCTCTATTAATAATATTTTAGCTTGTTTGATTTTGTAAAATTTGAATATTTTACAATTTTTAATAAAAAAAAATCAACAATTCAAGGTTATATGAAACGTCAAAATAAAATAATAATATTTTAATACGATAGACCATCAAAACTACATTTTCACATTTTATATTTACGTGTCGCAAGAACAAATATTTCAACCAATTAAAATTTAACTAAATTTCCATTTAATCAAAAAGCATAGCTCATTTAAATTGTTTATTAAAAATGATAAGCAAAAGATATGTAATAATAAAAAAATGTAATTAAAATAAAGTACTTGTATGTCAGCAAGCAATTTAAAAAAGCGTACTAGATCTAATGTGATTTTATTATTATATGTAATAGACATCAAAATAATCTGGAAGAGCGTTTGCTTAGCAAACATCAACATAAAAATATTTTTCAAAACCATCAATATTAAATAAGCCACGTTCAATATGTACACGCAAAACCATTTAATTTTTGTTTTTGTAAATTGACCGCTAATTGAATACGCTAAAGTGTATTTAAAGAAGTTAGCTGAATCAATTAAATGCATACATAGGTAGTTTATTCAAAAATCAAATATTTTAAGTAGGTACATCTAAAATTATAAATGTTGTTTACGTTAATAATACTTCGACTTCGACGTAACGTGTTTTTGTTTTTATTATTGGCTTTTTAACCCCTAGGTACTTTACTGCTGGTTTAGAGGGTAATGACACAGTTCCCACTTGGAACAGGATAGCTGTTGCCATTCGTCGCCGCGTAAGCAAGCCCAACTATGTCTTTTCGATTGCAAGACTTAATCCATGGTCGCATAGCCAAGAGCTAGTTCTCGCATTACTTGATTAAGTTTGCGCTGCGCTCCATCTGTGTCTCGCGCGACTATCACTGCCGCAATATCATCCGCTTACCCCACCAGGAATCTGTCTTCTACTGCATGGGCCATCCGCAGTTTCAAATAGCAATATCCTGTTTTCTAGGTTTCTATACGCATCATTCTAAGTATATAATCTGCCGTATGGGGCAGATTTTTCAGAGGCGCCAGCATGTCCGCCCACTTCGCAGATTTGAAAGCGTTATGCAGATCCAGCGTCGCGAGCAACATTATCCTCTTAGAGAAATGGTTGCCTTGTTCTGCCTTCTGAAAGGCTTTCACCACTTCTTCCACAGCAGCGATCGTAGATCGACCTTTTCTGAAGCCATACTATCTCTCTGATAGATCTCCTGCCAACTGGATCGCAGCGACGAGCCGCGGTTTTAGCAGGCATTCCAGTAGTTTTCCCGCTGTGTCAAGCATATACAAGGGTCTATACGCTGCTTTGGAGTTCGGGTCTCCTTTTCCTTTGTTAATAAGCACCAAATGCTGTTTCTTCCACACCCTGAGGAAAATTTCCTTCTCAAGGCAGTGGTTGTACATATTGCGAGAAGCAGTCCGGGGTGTGATCGAGTAATCGCCTTCAGCGCCTCCACGGAGACTCCATCTGGTCCAGGTGCCTTTCTGCTGTGGAGTGAAGCAATGGCCTGTTGCAGTTCCTCGTCCGTAAACATAGGTAGTTCCTCCGGTTTATTGAACGCAACGTGTCGATTTTCGTCAGCATGCATGGGGAATAGGCCGTCAACAATGCTTAACAGTCTCTCGGCCTTCATCACTGAGTTGGGCGCCTGAGACACAAGCTTTCGCATCACTATCCTGTAACCCAGTTCCCAGAGTTCCGTGTCGACGTCTCTCTCCCATTTACCAGGTTTGCTTTTATTGATTTCCATTTTAACGCCCTTCTCGCAGTCCATACTGCTAACGCTCATAAACAGTCGCATATCCTTCTCTTCTTTTTGCTCTGGTCACGGAACGTCTGAGGCGCAGACAACGTTTCCTGAGATTTGCTATCTCGTCGGACTATCAGTAGGCTGTGGTCTATTTTCTTCGTCAGCCCGTTCTTTTGGGCATGGATGCATCGCAAGCTCGCTGTACCAACCTCATTGTGGTATTTCTTACATTTTCGGCGGAGCCGGTCTCTCGTAATATCACGTCTAATCCACTCTCAACGGTTGCCGATATATTGGTGGTCGCTACCAGTATAGTCCTCCATAACTCTCCAGTTCATAATAAATTCAAAACAATACAAAAACATTTTTGGTTTGGTACGAGTCCGTATCCTAAGTAATTGATTTTTATTATGAAATAAAAACAACACTACTAATATTAATTATTATATAATTTATTAAAAAATTAAATATACCACCGAAGAAATTAAACTAAATGGGATTAATTAGGTATATGCAAGCGCGGCCTATCATGTTGGGCACCGTGGCATCATTAATTTATGCCCACACTATTTTACTATCAAAGATCAAAATCGCTATCCAAATTTATAAAAACATAAATCTATAGACATCAAACAAATTTTGCAGTGTGCATTGTCTAGCACATATGCAAGTTATTTTTTCTTTTGTTCTACTATGTGAGATGTTTAGAAATGTTGGCTAAAATTTGGTCGAGAGGATTTTTTTATTTTATTATTATTTATAGACAGTGTGAAGACCAAGCCCAGGATCGAAACCGTTGGAGCCAAATTGTTGACTCAGTGAGGGGCCAGTAATGCCCTTTATAAACTGTATATTATTATTTATAGAAAAAATAATTTCGATTAGGAATTTGAGTCGTAATTTTGAAGCAATCACATAGCAAAACACACAAAACATCGCCTAGCACTTATACAAGAGTAATTTACGTGTGTTTTACTACGTGAGTCAAATTAAAATCTAGTTAAGTTCGTTGAGGATAGACAAATGATGTTTTTTATCTTTTTATTAGACTGTGGGTGATTCTGAAGCATTATTATTGTCACTATTAAATAGAATAACAAAAAATCGGTAGCAATCAATATTAAATAAATATATGTTTGAGAGTTCTAATTAAAATAAAGAAATAATTATTGAATTGCACGAATAGCAATTAATTCGATGAGATATAGAAATTCTCTTTCTATAACTGATTAGTTTTTGCTTATAACTCTAACTAAATTCAACTGTAGTGTGAAAAGTCATGAAAATGAAAATAAAATTGAAAACTGTTTCTAAGTCAATTACTAAAGCATTTCGAAAAACCTATGATAATTTATTTGCACATACGTATATACATGGTTTTCAATTTCTTTCAAATGAATCGCAACCATCGAGTAAGCTAATCGATAAAATATTTTGGACCATCGTAATATCAGTTATGCTCCTATTCACAGGTTTTGCCTGTGATTTATTTTTGATACGTTTCAATGAAAATAGCTTGAAAAATTACATTGAAACCGATCAAATGAGCATTGGATTTGTACCATTCCCGGCTATAACTATATGTCCTACACAAAAAATCATTTCATCTAAACTTGATGCAATTATTCAAGATAATAATTTAGAAGATCTCAATTTAACATTACTTCGAAAATCATTAAATTACGTTGGTTTTAACACACGTAAATACGCACGTCCTATAAGTAATGCAGAAATTAATGTTATAACAACTTTTATGGCTGCTGCAAAATTGAATACTTTAGAATTAATGAAAATGATTTCGTACAGTTGTAATGAATTATTGGTTCAGTGTAGATGGGAGGGTGTTATTATCAGCTGTGAAAAACTATTTACACGTTCTACCTCGTATGAAGGATTCTGCTGTAGTTTTAATTATGATGATGAGCATAGGTAAATCAATACATTTTATTATAAATTCGTACACACATATTAAATTATTTTTAAATAAATTACAGAATTAGTTCAACCCCGATTAAAACGAATTATTTTGGTATTACAAATGGTTTAAGTTTTGCTATTAATATTCCAAACATTAGTGATAAATTCACTTCTTCCGTTTATGGACCAGCAGTGAAAGTTTTAATTCATAAACCTCAATCGTATGCAAGTTATATAGTGCCGGAAGTCATAATTGCAAACAATACAGAGTCTATTATTTATTTGCAACCACATGTAATTATGGCAAACGAGGAAGTGAAAGCATTGCCTCTACCAAATCGTAATTGTTACTTAACCAACGAATTAGAATTAGAATATTTTGAATTTTATTCGTTTGAAAATTGTGTGGTTGAATGTATTATGAATCGAATTTATGAGTTATGTTCGTGTGTACCATATTTTTTCCCCATCTATACGAATTTAACTGTATGCGATGAAACGGCAATAAACTGCTTCTATTCAAATATTGGTCTAGATTGACAAATCTAATTTAATACATTTAATATTTAAATATATGTTTTTAAATTTTAGATGTGATACTTCATATAAAGCCAAAAGATGAAAATGTTGATGAATGCCAGTGTTTACTTACCTGTAATAAGTTGTCATATCCATATAATCTACAAACGACAACATTTATTTCGCCTAAATACACAATTGACCCGTTTTAGTAAGTAAAAAATTCATCATTTAATGCACATTTAGTAAGACAATTTAATTTACAGTACAGGGTTAAATGAAACTCATACAGTTGTTCATGTGTCCATGGCAAAACAAACTATGAGATTATCGAAAACTGAACTATCTTTGAACTGGATCCAATTGATCGGTAATAACCCGGACATAATAATTTGTATATTTAATAAATATTATAACAAATTTTTTAGCCAATATCGGTGGAGTTGTATCGCTTTTTACCGGAGTAAGTATTATAAGCTTAACCCATCTACTATACTTTGTTACTGTAAAATGGATTCTTAATATACGAGAAGAATATAAACGCAGTAAAATGATCAAAAATCGTGTCCGATTCCGTCAACGTCTCGGAAAGTTTGAAAAGTATTAAATTTCTTCGGCATATGCTTACTAAATATTTATTTAGCAATAGCAACAGTTTAATTTGTTCTCGAATTTTATGTTTTATTCGATACACATATATGTATTATATATATTAACTTTCTTAGCTAACCAATATTTTAAATTAGTATTTATGAACTATGAGCCTTTGATTGTCGCATTGAGGGCGAGACATCTATTGCTTGATATTCTATGGGTTGATATTCGTAAACAATTTTTAGCTTAGAAACATTCCGTTTACGCAGAGTTATATTATTGCCATGTTAAGAAACAGGATTAGGATTAGGATGTCTTGTTAATTTTGAAAAATTTGTTAAAATGCTGTCGAAAGAAACGGAGAAAGCCGAATAGTTCGTTTATTTAATAACAAAAACAAAATGTTTTCAATTTAAAATTGAAGTTCAACTACATTTATAAACAGCCTTAACTACAAGTCAACATAATCTACGTCATGTCGATACAACATTATCGAACTAATTAACTAGTTAGTCGAAATATCCAACTTGTGGATTCAAATAGATAATTCATCGAGCTCTAGAAACTTTCGGAGATCCCGATGTGGCATTCCAGCATTGGGAATAATTAAATCCATGTGTTGAATAAATACCATATTTACAACAAAATTTTACGTCCAGGTATTTTATCACCTCCACTCTGTCAATAATAGTGACATAGATATTATAGTTACTATGACTAAAACTAACTAAAATTATATCGTGAATACTTCTGAAGTCCGCAAAGAGAAGTATATATGAGTTGACAGTGACATAGGCTGTATTCTATTTAAAAGGTGTATGAACGACGGTATATGACAACTGGCATGTCACTTTAGATATAAATTAGTTATCTAAATATTTATTATATTTTGAATAAAATACATACATTCAAAAACTTAAAATGTAACGTGTTACTTTTTTATTTATTTACGCTGAAATAGTTCAATCCACTGCAAGAGAACGCCAATAAAGTTAACATTCATACGCATCCTGTATGTGGCTCCATCTTGAATGGGATCGATAATTATACGAATTATTTTACGCTCCCATTATTTTAGTGTCCGAGATTCGCTCCCAAAGGTGATAACTAGCCTTATCAGCGCTTTGTAGACGTTCAGTTTCACTTTGCGCGATATGTGGGGAGTTGCAGACCTTAAAGTTGTCGTAAAATGCTCGGTATATCCTGCGGCAATCCTCGATGCGATGTCGATACAAACGGAGGTTTGTTCATTGATGAGGGATCCTAGATATTTGAACTTTTCAACTTTTTCATAAATCCCCACGTGGCTGCCTTCTGGCAATCAACATGTATATGATCTTCGCTTCGTTGATCTGAAGGTCAATTTGTTGGGTTGTCATTTCCAACGGAAGGAGGACTTCTATCTTGATGATTTGTAACATAGCTGCGCTGTGCTATATTAAGCTGACAAATGACATATTCCAATGATAAGTTGAAGAGAATCTGAGCTATCGGGTGTCCTTGCCACACTCCAGATGTTATCTCGAAGGCATCCGAAATTTTACCTTCTATTTACACCTTACACATTGAGCCGCCCATTAAAATTTGACACATAAAGAAACCAATTTTGACGGTATGTCCATAGGACAAGACGTTCTATAACGTATTCCTCTTAATACTGTCGTACGCCTGCTGGAAGTATACGAATAGACTGTACTGTGCACAGGGATTTTTCTAGCACCATCCTCGGAGTGAAAGTTTGATCGCTTGTTGATCTATTCGGGTGAAACCCGCATTGATAATCTCCCAAGATCCTCTCGGTGTATGCTGATAACTTTGCCGCGACTAGTTTTGTTCAGCAAATCTATAGAACGCGATAGTGATTGCAGTTTAACCGGTCTCCCTTTTTATGAAGCAAACAGATAAGAACTGTTTTTCACTCTTCTGGGATGCCTTCTGTAGACCAAATTATTGATATGAGCTCAAACATGCGGTAAAACCAATAATCGTACCATTTTTGAGCATTTCGTTGCAGATACCATCCTCACCAGGTCTCTTATAATTTTTCATCTGCGATATCACATTCCGTATACTTCGTCATATGTTGGAGGGGGCGGTGGAGTCATCTCGACGTAAATATCGCGTTGAAGTAAGAGAGGTTATTTCTCGGAAGGTGGTGCCTGCTTGTTTAGAAGTGAGGAAAAATATCTCCGCCACACTTCGAGGAAGGTTTTAGTGTCCATCAATAATTCACCGAATTCGTTGCGAATAGCGTTGCTACGCGGATGAATGTTGGTAGCTAGTTCTGTTATGCAGCGATATGTACCCCTCAGGCTAGAATTTTGGATGTTGAGCGCCTGTTGTTCGTGCCATTCTCGTTTCTTTCGTCTGCATAGCCGATTGGAAATTTTCCTTGCAGTCATATAGCCATTGTGATTAATTTGTAATTAATTTTTTGGTTTTGATGTCATTGATGCTAGAATGCCTCTTGAACAAGAGGATGTAGTCGATTTGGTTGACCGTTATCCCGTTGTTAGATTTCCATGAGGCTTTATAGATGCGTTTATGTGGGAACTACCAAGTTGTAGAGCAAATCTATCTCCATGATGTGAGTCCCGTTGTTGTTTCGGGTAGGGTGCAAGGAGTTTGGGCCGATGGTGCTACGATAAGTGCTGCCCGCACTGCCAATTTGAGCATTGAAGACGCCCATAACAATTTTAATGTCATGTTGCGGAATTTTGCTCAAGACGGCTTCAAGCTCGTCGTAAATGTTAAAGTGACGCCCATGAAACCTGATTGTGCAAATCCGATTGTTGACAGGGGTGATATCAGTCACGAATTGACTACATCGGTTGGTAATCAAGAAACCAACGCCGAATTCTTGTTAATTTATGTTATTGCTGCGGCAGACAGTTAGTCCGTAGCGACTGTGATCGGCGATGCCGTTGCCGATTAGTCTTGTTTCCTGCAGCGCTATGAAGTAACGTGTTACTTGCTTCCATTATTATTTATCACTTCAAATTTCCATACGACGTAAAAATTATGTACTTGACGAGCAATTTTTAAAATTATGTATAAGATAATGAGAGAATACGATATTTCTCACTTCAAACGACAATTGTCACAAAAGAGAATACCAACATTTCCCTGTAGGTACAAATGACACGTGACACGACTAAGGCAATTGGGGCTCTAGCGTTTTCAGTGGCATAATTCCGTGTTAGTAATTTAAAAGGTCATGTATGGAATTATACTTTTAAATCTTTTGCACACAAGCTCTCCGAATATCTTTGGAATGATAGATGTGGTTGCATTACTTCTATAGCTCGACATTATTTCTCTTTCCAGATTAAATAAGCTATGCGGTTTTTTTTCTAATTTTCCATCTACTAGAATATTTCTGTTCGTAGTGACATTGAATAGTAAACTTAGAGGTCGGATAAAGTAATGTGCCAAGTGCAAAGTATTTAGTTCAAATCTCAACTTAATCCTCTCTGGTTTTCATTTTCTGGATTTCCTATATGGTCCTTAAAAAACCGTAATGTTGATTTTTTTTTCTATCTGTATAATTGTTTTAACATTTCTCTAACTATCGAGTTAAAAATATTCAAGAGTTGTTTGTTGCAGAATTTGTTTTTGGTTTAATGGGTTTTGGGAACATATTTGAAAAAAGTAAGTACATAGTTTAATTTTAAATTTTTTTAAAGAGTACAAGGAAGGATTTTATTTTTTATTTTTTATTATCTTATCTTAATTTTATTTAGATTCATTAACAAAAAATTGAACTTTTAACCTTTATTGTAAAGTGTATCGATGATTTTCAGCCATTTTCTCAAGGTAAAAATTAATAAAAGTAATAAAACTACATTATTTTTAAATATTTTGATATTTACGATTTCTTTATTTATCTATTATTGTTATTTTTATTGGATGTTCCTTTTTAATTTTGCTTGCTTTTCTTTAATTATATATTATTGTTACGAATAAATAATATTAATTTTTATTAATTAACTTTCAAAGCACAACTTTATTTTTTTAATATTTTTCCTATAATTTTTTTTTAGTTAAAGCATAATTTGTATTGTTATTTTACAAATATAGTTATTGGTTGTTTACTAAATTATTGACTTGTTTTATATTTTTGTATTTTGAATTTATTTATTTATGTTTTTTAATTACATATTTTGTTTTTATTATTTTGATTTCCAAATAAAAAAAAAAATCATTTAATTTAATTTTTTTATGTTTGTATTCAGCCTCTATATTTTTATAAATTTATTTACTTTTATTTTGTTTGGTACTAACATTTAGTCATATTAATTAGTATTATGTTTTTTTACGTTGTTTTAAATTAAAATAAAATCAATTATCAATAATATAAAGTATAATTTGTAGAACAGCAAGCAGGTGATATTTTGGCCTGTTTGTGAGGTATTTCAATTTAGTAAAATGGGCTCGATTTGGTGAAAATGTATATTTTTTAAAGAGGTTTTGTTTGAAAGTGGTCACAAGCTATATAAAGTGATTAAAAGAAATATTGTTTATCCTGTGGCTTATTGAGGCAAAATTAATTTTTTCGAGAAAATCGACGTTTTGAATTGAAATCTCACACACAGTCCCAAACATCGCCTGGTTTTATTCTACACAGAATACTGTTCTTTAAAAGCAGAATATATATTTGTATAAATAATAAATTTAATATATAAAATAATAATTAAAAATTAAAAAACGTATATATAAAAAATTTTCGGGCGCACGTCATGCTTTTAACTATTTATGAAAATTGATTTTACCTTAACCAACAAAAAAATTTATTAATTTCGATTTTATATTGTCATTTTCATTAAAAAAATTATGTTAATCTTTTTATTTTTATTAATATGTATAAATATAGGGAAAATAGGATATGTTCTTTACAATGTTAATTTAAAATGAATTTAAAATAAATTTATTAAATTCGTTGTAAATACAAATAAAAAAATATATATTAAAATAAATAAATAAACGCGGGGCTAACGATATGAATGTGTAAAAGGCAAGAAATTTTACTTTTTTTTATTTTTTAAATTTAAATTATTTAAAATTTGTATTTGATACAAATAATCTAAATAATTTTGAGTTTGACAACGACTATATTTTTGACAATGACATTTCCAAATATGTTTGTGAATTGCATAAAAAAGCAAGTACATCATTATCAAAAAAATTGAATAACTTAATTATTAATTAAATTATAAAAAGGATACATTATGTTTTCAAATATTTATTTTAATTAAATTTTAAACATTAAAAACTACTTTACATTATTATTTACACAACCATAAACACAAATAGAATTATACAAATATTCATTTAGTTTTTGTTTTTTATTTTTAAGTTTTACATTTTAATTGTTATTTTCATTAATTTCTTTTAAAAATATTAAAAAACTTTTAATACCAAAAAAAAAATTAAAACTTTAAAGCACGCATACAACTTATCATGCTTACTCTTTTGCGGGGCTCTGCTCAAGAAAGCTAGCACGATAGTTTGTTTTTAAAATCGAAAAAATTATAATCAATTTAAATAAATTAACATTTTTACATTTTATATTTCACCCAAATTTAATTATTACATGTTATTTATTCAAAAATTGTAATTTTATAAACTAATTAAAAAAAATACAATTTTTAAATTTTAAATTTACATGAAATTTAATTAAACGAAAATAAAAAATAAATATTTTGCTCTTTGTTATATATTTATCTATTTATTTGGAAGAATTTACTAATTTAATTTAATTTACAAATGACTACAAATGTATTTTAACTATATTTATTATAAATGTATGTATATACATATGAATGTATATTTAATAATTAATTGATTTAAGTATTTTAAAATAATTTTTTTTTATTTGTTTAAATAAAAGAAAATTAATTTCTTTATATATGTATATGTATGTATATATAAATATTAAATTTATTTGTGATTTAATTTAATGTATAAATATTTAATTAGTTTTCTTGATTTATTTAATTTAATTTGATAATTTTTTTTTTATTAAGATTATTATTGTCTATTACATATTTTTAATTATTATTATTTATTTAATTTAATTTCTAATCATTTTGTTAATCATAAGATTAGAGATTTAAAAAAAAAATGTTAATTGAAAATAAAAACAAAAAAATTAAGCGTATGTAAAATAAATATTGCCGTTAATCTCTTAAGTCATGTGAAGATCACCTTTTAAAATTCTTGTAAATGTTTTCTTAAATTGTTGATTGGCAAGTGCATAGCAAAACGGATTCATTGGGCTATTAGCGTAACATAAAAAATATGAAAACATGTATAAATGTTCGTTTGTACATGGCGGATTGGAGCAGAATCCTTCGACTAAAGCTAGTACATGATATGGTGTCCAACATGCAACAAATGCACCTAATATAAATGATATTGTACGGAATGCCTTACGAGCACGATTCTCGGATTTGGATTTTTGTCGTCCTATACCAAGTGCACCAACTGATTTTTTTTTTCCTTTCAGTCTTTTACCAATCGAACGAATGAAATCTTTTTTCGACGATTCGTTTTCATTTTTATTATTTTTTGCAGAAGGCAGCGTTGATGATGATAATGCTGTTGTTAAATTGGCTTTTTTATTATCAATGGTTGTCGTCGCGGCCATTATTTGTGCAGGATTTGATGCCGATGAAAACACGGTGCTCTTTGAGGTGCTACCCGTATCAGAAGTTTGTTTTGGTGTGGTTAACTCTTTCTCTGTAATTTCATCGATATTTGACTTTTGCCCATTAGTAAAATCTACAATTGTCGTTATTGGCCTATCGGGATTTTGTGTCATACAGACGGCTGTATTATATTTATTAATTTGGGGTTCTATACTATTAATATTACTACTTGGAAATGTTTTAAGATTTTGAGGAGGTGACGAAATTGTTGTACTAGTATTTGAAGGGTCAGGTTGCATATCCAACGATTGCAATACAACTGTCGGGGCTGTGGATTTTGATTGTGATGTAGCTCTAATTAACGCTTTATGCAACAATGAGGGATTCGCTACAGTTTGATTGGCCGTTGAATGTGCTGGTGATTTGATTTGTGGGTGAATTGGGAAACTTATAGATGGTGGAGATTCATATTGGGGTGATGTAACAACAACACTACTTTCATCCATAAACCGTAAATCTTCACCGTCCATTCCACCCAGAACATCGTATGTCATGGTCGAATCACCTTGACTAACTGTTTGGCTTACTGTTAAGCTTCTTGGCCGACTGCACAGGGACGGTGGACTTTCAGAAACAGCTGGACTACTTTGAAATCCATCGGGTGGTGGTAAAATGGTTTGTGATAATCGTATTTCTAATGCTTCACTTATTGAATCAACTGGAGCTATGTCTTTCGGCGAAATCGGCGTTTGGACAGGAGTTGGCTGTAATGGGCGCATTTGTTGTTGTTTTACTTCTTCCTTAAAATTATCTGCTTCCGAATCGATGATGCTTAGTTCTTGGATTTGAGGTAAAGTTTCCATTTTTGGTGAAATTGGTGAATTGCGTTTAACTGGCGGTGCTAAAACCTCGTTACGATTTTCATTGGCTTGAGGGGTTCCATTAATTCGGGCAGCTAGTAGTGGTGCAGCCCCAACTACTAGCCCTGCTATAGACGATCGCTTGCGCACTTGATTTATATATTGTTCTTGCTGCTGTTGCTGTTTCTGTTGATCTTTGGTATTATTAGAACTTTCCTCGTCTGAATCAAATGCTGGACTACTAGATCTTTCACTTTTCTCACCTTCAGTTTGATTTCCATCTTTATTCGCATTTTTAGCATTCTCCATTTTATCATGTTCTTTCTGGGTTTTAGGTTCAGATTGTTTTCGAGCAGGTGAACTTTCATTACTTAGGACAGGATTAGAAGTGAACGATACATTTGATGGAGGAATAATTGCTTGAACAGGCGTGCCAGCTAAATTAGATTTATCTTGTGTTAATAGCGTACTCTGTGTTTTAGAAATTCCTATACCAGCTGCTCGTCCAGCCATGCCAGTCATAGCACCGGCACTTAAAGCCACCATTGATTGCATTTTCCTTTGTTTTGCTTCACTTTTCTTTTGCATTTCATATGCAACTTTATATATTCCACCATAAAGTACAAAAAGCACAACTAAAGTAGTCCAATAATATCCAATAATTAAGGCAGTATTAAATACGGGATCTTTTAAAAACTGAACAGCACACTGTCCCGGTAATAAATCACGATAGCCGACAAAATGTTCCCATCCAAAAATTGATGTAAAAAATAATAGCGATGGTATAATCCATGTAATGGTTACCATCCATATAACTTTATTTTTTGTCCGCCAACTTCGATATTTTGCGGCTATTTTAACGGAACAAAAACGATCTATGGTTATTAATAGAACAGTATATTGTGATACAAGACAAACAGTATAATCGACTGATAACCATAAATCACATAATAATGGGCCAAGATCCCAATAGCCCATTAAAACATAAACCGTATAAAAAGGCATGGAAACGGTACCTGAAATTATTACAATATTACATTACTATACCGCAAATAATCAGATAAAAATGTGAGATACATACCAATTAGCATATCAGTTGCGGCAAGCGATGCTATAAAATAATTACTTGGTTGTCTTATACTTCGATCAACAATAAATGCCAATAACACTAATATATTTCCACCAACAGTTAATATTATACAAATTGCTAAACATATTGCTATTAATATTGTTTGCCATAATTCAAATGGTGGTAATACTTGCATAGGTCCAGTTTTTTCAGTTGTAACTGTTGGTGTGATTGTACTAAAATTGTTAAACCATTCTGGTAATGTTAAATTAAATTGACTTAAATCTATTGATGTATCATTAGTTGTTGCCAACGCATATAGTTCACCACTTTCGTACAGCTGACGAAAGGGTGAAGTTAACATTAATTTTTGACAATCCGTAAATGTTAATGCATGTTTGAAATGGGATGTTGCACATAATTTATCAATTCGAATCCTTGCTTTCCTGTAACGACAATAAACAAAATCATATTACAGATTACAATTATAAAATATTGATTGAGCAGATAATTTTATTTTTAAATCCAATACAAATTTAGTGAACCTTTACACTATGTATACATATGTCGTTAGAAAACAAATCTAATTGGAAAATTATGTATTTTATTCAGAGTTCAGTATACCACGCTCAAAACGACTATTTACAACTTGTCTTTTACAGAGATGTCTTTATAATTTAGAATCCTCCGTTAAAGTCACCACAAAAAGTGGATATTTCCATTTAAGTATAGTCTCAGAGGGCCAGTAATGTCCGTATTCCCTTGAATTTCCAACCAATAATTGCATTTTTAATCCTCTATTGCAGAAAAATGCTCATCAGGCAATATAAGTCGAAAACATAAGAAAATTTTCCAAGCACTCACGGTTTTCGAGATCCGTTGTGGTTTACAACGTTGTTTACAAATTTTTAAATTCATCATATCATATCAAATTTAGGGTCGCTTTTCAAAATCTTGGGATGGAATGAGATAGTATGGCCTGATTAACATTTTTAATTTTTTTGAATTTTTTCCATTTTCCAAAACCTTTGGAAGTTTGCATCTACGTTTAGGCCAATATAAAAGTTAAGGCTTCTAGCTGGATTTCTGGTTTCCATTGCTTCTTCCAAATAGAAATTACCGGTTTTTGGGCCTAAGAAAGGTTACAAAGAATGTTTAATACATCAGGTTTTTCCAGCAAGAAGTGGTATCCACATCAGAGTAAACGTGTTGCTGTCTTTCACTTCATTTCCTTCACTTCGTGCAGTGAGGTGTGGTTGACCGCGACCACAGGGGCAAGAATCCAAATACTATTTTATTTTATAGTATTGTATCTATAGTTTTGAACCAATTCCTTCTAGATATACTTTCCGCAGATCTGTTAAATTAAAATTAATGATGTTAATCAGGCCATACTATCTCATCCCATCCCAGAATTTTGAAAATCATCACTAAATTTGATATGATATGATCATTTTAAAAATTTGTAAACCACTTGGCTTGGCGTCAACTTGCTGTGATAAATCTGGCACTCATGATTCTAGAAAACCATTAATTAAAGTCCTAATTTACATATTCATATGACTTTCTGAGCCTTTTGTACCAATCACTTTGTACGGCAAGAATATACAAGCAAAAACGTTGTTTAAATTTTTTTAAAATGATCATATCACCAAACTTTCCGCAGATGGGCTAATATTATCAGCATAAGCAATATCATGATAACCGCACTATTGTTTAATGACAATTTGACGATGCCATAATCGATATAGTGCTTTGCTCTAACGTGAATCGTATAAAGTGGATAAGCACGCATGCTCGTAGAACCTGCTTAGGTTAATCAAACGCTTCGTCAATATCAATAAAGACATCTATATAGAGTATTCCCTATTCTACTATTAAGCATTTTAGCATTTTAGAACCTAGCAGCTTCAGGGACTCACAATAAACAGACTCACACCGATGTATGAAACATCGCATGGCTAGAAAAATAATTTGTTCGCGTCGTAGTAAATAAAATATGTAGTCGGTTTTAAGTACTATAGGGGTTAGTGGAATAATACTGTGCGGTTATCGTTTACTAAAACTAAATACATATCGACATTTATTTCTTTCTAATGATCTTACGTTCGTATATAACTAATTGCAGCATCAGTGAACTGCTTATAGTCACCATATAGCGATTGTATTATAGCTAATAATTACCAATAAATTTCAGTATTTTTCTTGGTAAATACGATAATTGTTAATTAGTTGTATTTTGTTCATTTTGCACACAAATTTACCATTTGCGCATGAATCGAATATAAAATCAAAGCAAAGTCCTATAAATTTGAAGTCCAGCAATTCTGAACCTCGACTAGCTATTTTCTATTGCATCGCTACATATACATGCAATGACTGAATTTCCTATCATGTGTATAGATTTGAACTGTAACATGCACTCCGACAATGGTCAAAAACGGAGATCGTGCATTCCAGCCGTATCGATTAAATAGCACAGTGGTTAAAGTTGCGATGTTTGGATCGGGAGGTACCGGGTTCGAATCCCAATAGAGACAGGATACAAAAGTGATTCTTCATACATGGTTCCGATCAGAATTATGATGAACACATCCCTGACCTTCTGTTGGAGTACAGAATTCATGGACCGAACCATCATTCATATTAGTACTGGCAAGGTGCTATACAATGTGAGATGGGCAATTAAACCTCAAACGTTGAAGTCTTAAAAGCTCTCTCATTTCTCAAGTAATATTTTTAGAATTATCTCAATATAAATAAATAAATAAATTCAAATAAAAAATATCTTAAGAATTTGAGTCATATTATGCATCAGCCATTCAACCTTTTACCTATACATACACAACCTTTCATAAATAACCACCGAATGCTAGCGCAATACAAAACCCAATAGCTAAAATTGTATTGATCAATTATCGATAAATTTGAAAAGATTTATCGAATCATCGATATTTGGTTAAATTTGGTTTAGATGTATCTTGCCACACACATGATGTCCCATAATGTGAGTGCGTAGTCACGTACGATTTTTCTAAATGATTGTGCACATGTAGCTATATTCAATGACTATGTACTGAGATTGAAAAATTTTGAGTTTAGG
Organism: Tipula unca; assembly: GCA_951394425.1. Lineage (NCBI taxonomy): Eukaryota > Metazoa > Arthropoda > Insecta > Diptera > Tipulidae > Tipula > Tipula unca. Next base: position 57,322,567 of record OX596381.1, read on the forward strand.
CCGTTTTTTATCATTTTTAGAAACTGATGAAGTACTAGAAGGTACTTTTGAATTATAGTTGGTTTTAGCTGAATTTAGTTTAATATATGAATGTGTGATATTTTTATTTAATTCATAAATAAGTTGTAACTCGATGGACTTAATTTGACCGTTTTCATTTTTTTAGTATAACGAAGACGATACATGAATTTTTAATGTAAATGGGATTTGATTTTTAAGTTTCACTATAGATCCACACTTTGTGGTTAATTCCTCACACAAAACGATGCGTATATATACCGAATTTTACTAATAAAACTACAGTACCACATTATATGCGCAGACTTTCAGAATGCATCGCAATCTTTTTAAAATTTGGTTTTGTTTATCCTTCAAGGGCTACTCTCTAATAAATATTTCCGAACAAATAGAGTTATTCTATATTGCTATAAAAATAACCATTTATTGGAAATGTTAAGCTTTAAGCTTAACTAATATATTTAATTTTAAATTATAAATTTCTTCATTCGAAATATTTTGAAAACGACTTTAATTTTTACTTTTATGTATTTTGTATATAAACATCTAATACTATAAACTTGAAAAATTAAAATAAGTAAATTATTTACCTTAAGTTCAATAATAATTTAAGTTATAAATTATTAAAAAAAAAAACAAGAAACAATAACTTATTAAACCTAAAAAATTTAAAGCAAGAAGAAAGTCAAAGTTTGGGAAAATCATGATTTTCCATGAAACAATAGAAGGAAATATGAATACCTAAGGTTTCTTCATTTTTCATTTTTTTTATTACTCAAATATAGGGTGTCCAAACTGATACCTAAAAACTAATATATATAACAGCGTAACTTATATACGAGTTCATATTATATGATTAGGTTATCAAATCATGGTTTTGGTTTATTCACACGGAAATCGTTTATCCAACACTATCAGACCAGTATATGGTTTAATTTAGGAAACCCTGTATATGTAGGTATATACAATATAATCACACTTTCGTTTTTGATTTATATTTTTATTATACACTGTACGTTTTTGTTTCTCCTGTTAATAATCAATATCAATTCCCTAATGGAAATCAGTTATGTATTGCATAATTTTTACAGTAAAAATATCAAAATGAACATTAATTCTTTATTAAAGAACGAACAAAAAAATTTGTTCAGCTTTATACTCGTATAGACTATAAGAAAAGCGAAACAATAAATTATCATATTTTATAAGGAAATACATTATTAACAATAAAAAACGGATTTTTTGTTCTTCTAAATTGGAGCATGAGATATAAAATCCAAAAATGGTTAAATATTAATATTCAGCAAAGCACATTTGAAGAGAATTATGATTAATTGGAAGTTTACTTTTAATTGTGAATACATATCTTTTCAAAACATTACTATAATTTATTTATGAAGGTCAGTTTGATTCCGATATAATTGTAAAAATAAGATTAAATTTTTACTTGTCAAATATTTAAACGTTTTCTTTGAAGTGGACGTAAGTGGACGTGAAGTAATAATTTTAGCCTCTCTGTCTACAAAAGTAGAGTTCTGTTATCCCATAGTAAGATAACCTCACGATCAAGAGCACCATTTATCTTTTGATTATAGTGCAAATGACGTTGGCCATGAACGATGAGATCGTGGTAGATTTTTTTGAGATTACCTTATGCTTGTAATAATAAAATGTTATAATCCTAAAAAAAATTTTTATCAACATTAGCCCATGTTTCTTATAACATTTCTAAAATATAATGACCATAACCCTGTTTCACCATCACACTTTGTGCAACTTTACATTTTCTGTTAAAAAAAAATTAATTTGAAAAGTTTGAATAGTTGATAAAAACTTATCAAAACAAAAAATTTAGCAAAAGTGGTACGATTTGCTAAGTGCTAATGATTTGTGTTTAACCAAACGTTTATCAAATTTTGCAATGGAATATAATAGAAAAATTGACTTGTGCGCTAATGTGTTTTTCATGGCAGACTAAATAGCTGATTGGCTTAGTTTACATAGCATGCGCACGTTGATTCGCGCACTTTTATTTCAATTTATCGATCCTTTTATCTCAACTTTGGAGAGAGCAACATAAAACAACAACAAACTTAAATACAATTAAATGATAATCACTTTTGCCTTTATTTTTAATACGTATACATCGATTTCTTTCCGCGTGCTTAGTTTTTTATCATGAGCACAAAAAAGCTTGTGCCCCAGACGATTTCATTTTACAAATGTTAGAGCGGGATCGTATAAGATGGCAATATTTATAGGTTTGAATTTTCTTGAAAGCTCTGGCGCGTGATCAACAAATCCAAGAAATTGATGATGATTCTCAACCAAAAAATTAAATGAAAACCGTATGAAGGTTATGAGGGTTTAAGGTTATGAGAGTGCAAATTTACCAACGACCATTACAATGCCTGGAGATGGAGAAAGCATTATTAATTTACCGCCTTCGAAAATTATGCGAATTTGAAAAATCCATAATTAAATAATTAATAGTTAAATACATTTTTGTTTTGCTTATGTACGAGTATGTATATCTGAGGAATTTTATATTTTTTGTAAAAATTATTTGAAACAATTTAAAATTTTGTTTAAACTTATTTTCGAATTTTATTGCAAGTTGGACTAATGGCCACGCAATATTGCGAATTGTTGCACAAACAATTATCACTATGACGGCTGTTTAAATTAAATCGTAAATTAAATAATTTAGGCATATGGAAACTTCTCTTTTAACTAATTGAAAATACAAAAAGTGCGGTCAAGTATAAATTTTATGCACCAAGGATTCCGTGAGTAGTGTTTCAATTGTAATAAGAAATTTAAATTTCAAATTATATTTGTTTTATTTGTTTCAAATTATTATTAACTGCTTTTGATGACTAATTACCGTTTCTAATAAACCTGCTTGAAACCAGCTTTAGTTAGTAGGATGTTGAACGAAATCTACGTTGAAGTCTTCCATCACTTCTATGTCAGTCTTACTGGACCCGAAAAGTACATATTATACATAAAATTAATATTCGTGTCAACTGACCATCTAGATGCCCTGTACAAAGCTAGTAATCGTACTCCAGATATTTGTAGTTAAATTATCTGTGGATTAAATAACTAAATGTACATGCAAAATTTCCAATCGTTACGAATGATAGCTCAAAAGTTATGAGCCTGTGACAGTATAGACAGCTTTTGGTAAATTTTTTTGAAGAATTTAATAAAGAAAGCAATACCCGTGAATCAAATACAGTTTCCAGCCGAAAGTTATATAAATTGGTAATGCAGATTATAATATTGATATGACAACCGATAAAAAATTTATATAACCGATATAAAGCCGAAAGTTCTCAGCCGATGGTGTCCAGCCAATATATCCAGTCGATAAAGAATATTTTTAATTATTAACATAAGATTTTGGAAAATCTAAATTTCCTAGAATCCCTACATGAAACTTGGACTAACACAATTTTCTAGTCATACTTCAAATCAATCCATCTCCAGACATAACACTCTAGGGGTTGAATTTTTATAAATTTTCAATTATTTACATATAATATTGGAAAATCTAAATTTCCCAGGATCTCCACATGAAACTGTTCCTGCCACTATTAACAAAAAATATTTCACAAATGTATCAAAATAAATCGTATCTCTTTTATTCAAGAATTAATGATCTTCCTTATCGACATACGTATATCGGCTGGAAATTATCGGTAATTCTAGTAGTATGATAGAAAGAGAAAATATACTTCAACTCTAATGTTCAATCCAAAACAAAAGTTTATCTTCATTATCGATTTTTTTTCGGCTGGAAACTATCGGGTAACTTTAACAGGGTTATAAAATCGGTTATTGACTGTTTGGAAATCCAAAACAGGCTTTTGCGGCCCAAGAAGAAATCCAGCTTCAAGATTCCCGAGGTCATCTCCACTGTTTAGCAACGTATAGCCCTGGGACACATGTTCTCCACTTTTGGGCCAGCGAGTTTCTTGAAGAGAAACGGGTTCCAGCCGATACTTATTCATGCAACTGATTAGGCCTTCTAACGATCCTGCTTTCCTAAGAGACTGCACGGGCTGGTATTGGTTTGGTGATATCCAATTTTTTTTTTGTTGATATTGCGTACAGCTGAGTTGTTTAAGGGTGCAGGTCCTCAGCACAGCGATCCAACTATTTTGTCGCCTCCTACTACAAGCAAAGGATACTGTGGTGGTATTCCTGGAAAACAATTGGTTTCTCCGAATTGGGTGAATGGGCATAAATGTAAATATTAAGTATAATATTTGCCTATTGTTTTCTGTAAATCGTGTGGCTGCGGCTTTAGTGTATATACGTATGTGAATTGTAAAAATTCCTCTCATCTGTTTATGCCTCGCTATCCAAGGATAACTTTCAATTCACTATTTTTGTACACGAGTACCATTTTCAATTTAAATTTGGACAATTTTTTTCAGGTGTTGATTAAAAGCAAAATTTACTCTTCCTTCAAAATTGTTCTTTCAAGTTATGGCGTTCGTAATGCTAAATGCTGTTGTGAGGCTTTTACTAAATTATTAAATTTTACTAAAACGTACAATTAAAGTACAATTAAATAGGTACCTCAATTTTTTTTACAAAATTTATTAATGCCCCACGCTTTCCAAAATGTTTTTCAAGTACTCAACGTTTTGGTATACGACTGAAAGATAAAGTTTCGTTTTGTAGTAAGCTGTCCGATGGGTAAAATTTTGAATTAATTTTGCACAAGGGCTATGTTGAATTTAACAGTATTTTATATTTCTGTTAGGTTTTCGCAATACATTATCGATCTCGGGTAGCTGAATATATTTATCGGTAGACGCTTCACTAATTAAATATACGGAATGTTCACCAAAGATTTTCCATAAATGCAGTACCATCTAATGATGAGTGTGAGCACTCAATGAACAGTTTAGTTATAGATTGGAAAAAATCCAAGCGTCGTCTACATTTAAACCACCTGGTATTTTAAATACACATAAATATCTCCATTATCCGTCTGTCCAGTCCGTCGCAGGTTCATAATTTTTAAACTATCATAAATAATTAAATTCAGATACTCGTACCAAATTTTACTTTTATTTATGTGATAAGATCTCACTTTTTCTAAAATAATTTTTTTTGATGGGGTTTTGATAGAGAATTTTAAAAAACATAACAAAAAGTGTATGTCTCCGTCCTTTATCGCTGAAAGTTTAATGTTCAAAATTTTGAAAAATAAATTGGTGTGTTAATAGAGTGGTAAATATTTAAAGAAAACTAAACAGAATGTTCAATAATTGTTAAACTATAGAGTGTTGCAAAAATGTGCTAAAAAGTGGTTTTAACATAATTTGACAGAATATTGCACTAAAATAAATAATTGTATATTCTATATGTTTTTTGTTCACAATATTGTCTATTGACCTACACACATAAGTTTTAAATATTCTTAGACAGGCCAACGATTTAAGAACTTCCAAATTATTTACATCACATGCATGTTTTAACTTTTAATTGCTTTATATGCAATATCACTACTATTTAGTTATTTATAAATAGGTTATGAAATCCTTTCACTACAATGAAATGTAACTGATTCTGAGGTTAAATAATGTTTGAATTTTATTTTAAGTGGATTAAATAATTATTTTAATTCACTTTCCTGAGAATTAATAGATTTTTTGAGATTGTTATAAGATAATTACGTAAAAATATGCATTTTATTGTTTAATTGTCAAAAAAACACATTTGAAGTAAATGAAATGGAATTTGGTATTGGTACTTACGAGTGAAATAAACTCATTTCATATAATTATTTATAACGTTAAAATATGTTTTAAACAGATTGTAAAACATATGTTTTTTTAGGCGAAGGCTTCACAACTAACTAATTAAATAAATCAATTTTTTTTACATTTTTTGTCACTAACTTTATCACTATATATATATAAAACAATTATCAACCGAATTTATTCGGCTTATTCAATTTTAGTGGGATTTCTATTTATAAAGAGCAGAAATGTGTATAAATTTTTTTGAAATTTTCATGAAAGTTCAAATGGAATTTTATTAATTTTTTTTTAAATCGTGTTGTGAGAAAAACTATAAACTCATGTTTGTTAAATGTCTGTTTTTATTTTTATTTTTATCCATTGAATTGTTTATAAATAATATCTGCTGAGCATATGGAAAAGGTGATCAAAATAAAAATATATATGTATATACATATGTACAACAGTCTAATGTGCTATTATTGTCGAATTTTATTTTAATGACTTGTATAAATGTACATATAAATAGGTTATCATTTTCAGACATATTTAAAATTTCATTCCGCCAAATAGTGTGTAGAATCCAAATAATTTCGAAGAATTGTATTGGATTCCCTGTTTATTCTAAATTACTTAATTAATCCACTCTACGTTTACGTATCTATTGCCAACAATCAACAATACGTAAATCATAATCATTTTATTATCGTTATATAGACTGAACTGGAAATTAAACTAATTCCTTTCATCTTATGTACATAACTCTATTCTTTAACATCAAAGCAAATTAAATTAATAATTTCATTTTATGTAGTTTATATTACATAATTATATTTTTCAAACATTTAAAGTGATTGAGTTATTTAAAATACCAAGCTTTTCTTTACATTCCACAACGTTGGATCGGGAAAGTTGAAATTAAGCTGAATAAAGAAGAAATACTACCTGTCAACCTGTCGAAGATTTGTATACATGCGCCTACAGAAGTCAGCCAGCCCCAAGATAAGGGAATTACTGGATTGCACCTTTCTCAGGCCTGCGTCAACTGCCATTCGGGACCGACATGGAAACCTCTGTATCAACATTGACGCGGTACTCGACGCATGGAATGGATGCTTTACTGACCTTTCTGGTGTTCATCATGCGTCACAGACTGTAGCTGAGCAACCTCAAATACAGACTGCGGATATTTGCATTGACGTTCCATCCCATGAGGAATTCACTATGGCCATACAGAGACTAAAACGAAACCGCTCACCTGTGGTAGACTGCATTAGTTCGGAGCTCTTGATATTCGAAGGCGATACTTTATGAAACTGTCTCTTCGACCTTATTCGATTAGTATGGTGAACCGAAGTCTTGCCTGACAAATGGAAAGTGGCCGCGATGTGCCCTATCTTCAAGAAGGGAGACTGCTTGAAGTGTGAAAATTGTCACGGTAAAACTCTCCTTTGCACAGCATACAAGTTACTGTCCTCATTATATTGGATAGAATGACTCCTCTAGCGGAGGGCCTGGTTGGTGACTAATTCTGTCGTAATATTATGAGACTTCCATCTCTGTACATCAGGTTTTCAGATGATACTCTATAATCTCATGCTGGAGTACATCTTTCGTAAGACTGAAATACCTCAGTGTAATATCTTTTATCGCCAGTCCAATCAGGTGCTTGCATATGCAGATGACATATGCGTGATTGGACGGAATAGCAACTTTTCTACTATATACTACTTTGTATCCTCTAAGGCCACTGCTAAAATCTATACACCTGCCGTGAAGTTGAAGTTTTCCAAAGCGTTGATCAGGCCCGTTGCTATGTTTGGATGTGAAATAAGGGCGATGACGGATGAGTACGAGAGATGGTTCCTTACATTGAGAGAAGAATAATGCTGATGATGTACGGCCCAAAACGCGAAGTAGATGGTACATACCGAGCTCTGTGCGAGTACGCTGTTTGTCCTGCGATCTCTGAAAGGAGAGCCACCATATGGCAACCAATAATTTTCTAGAGCTAAGTTTGAAGATTGCTTGCCAAATTAAAATCCTTATGGACAGACAAAGCTTATTAATTTTGTAACAGAAACAATCACTTGGGCAGCAGCATACCTTCATAGTTTTACAAATTTAGATAGTACGAAGATATAGTTTTTTTTTAAATATTTCGCCTGTTGAAACTTTAAAACTAATCTTGACTGGAATTCCGTTTTAAATATCGAAATTTCGAACATGAAATATCCATAACCAAATGAAACATGCAGCAATCCCAATAAATTCTAACCTCCAAAATATGCATTAGCAACTTTAAATATGTTTTTAAATTGTAGTTGCAAATTTCCAAATATCTAGACTTCATATTCAGAATTGTAAACTTTCTGTTACAAAATTTTAAATTCTTGAGAGATTCTTGTTTCCAAAATTACGAAATTCTTAAAATTTTATATTAAAAATTTCGAAGATTCTCGATAGTAATTTTTTTGAATTGTTTCGTTGAAGGGTTTCGTCTATAATTTAATTTATATTAGACTAATTGAAATTTAATTTTCTGAATTCTCACGTCAAAATTAATTAATAGTAAGTCATTTCAAATTTATACCTCAAGTTGTAGATATGTTTTCAGAAATGTTTGGTTTGAATAGAAATTGTTAGCTGGAAAATTCTTACATTATGCAATTTGCTATGCAAATCACAGGTAGACTAGACCGCAATCATTGAATTTTATTTTTATTAAAGTTGTTTACCAAATTTTTAATTTGAATAATTTTTTAATTAATAATTTTCGATAATTTTTTTTAAATTAAAAAATAAAATAAAACAAAATAATTTAAAATCTAAATTGAAATTTAAGAGTTCTGTTTTATATTAACATAAAAGCTTAACATTTTGAATCTTGAAATTTTAAAACTTTGTTTATTGAATTCCGGTTACTTACTTAAAGTTTGATATAAAAAATCCGTAAATTAAATTAAAAGAATTATAAAATTTCAAAATATACCGGTTAGAAAATTCCGTTCTTAATCTCAATGAATTTATCTGATAATTTGTGTTTTGTTTATTTGAATATCTAAGGTCTACTAAGATTTTATGGGAATTCTAATTCTTAGTGTATAATCTCTGTTACTTGAATCTAGATTTTAGAATTTGGATAAAAATGTCATATTTGCAAATTAAGATTAAATCTCTTACATTAAAAATATTCGAATATTTCGAAGTTATGAACCTTGAATTTTTGACATAGTAAAATTTAAAACTATGTATTTGCATTTTTTAGAATTTAGTTCTGTATTTTAAAAATTTAGTTTTGGATACTGAATTTGGAATTTTTAGCGATTTTTCGATGCTAATTAATATAGAATTTTATAACTAGGATTATGAAATTACGAAATTTCTGGATTACACTTGGAAACAATTAATTTAAAATTCCAGTATTTTACTTTTATGACTTTAACCTCCATACATAAATAAAAGTGGTTTAGTTTTGATACTAAGGGAGGTAGTGCTGTTATAATTAGAAATAGTATTAATCACTTCGAGGAATTAAAATATGAAACAGAACAAATTCAAGCAACAGCTATTAATATCAAGACCAAAAATAACTCTATGCCCACCGAACTACTCTCTAAAAGTAAAAGATTATCTTGAATTTTTCAGTAAACTAGGGAAAATATTTGTAATTGGAGGAGATTTTAATGCAAAAAATATCCACTGGGGTTCTAGACTAACAACAACTAAAGGTAAAGAACTCCTCAATTCTATCAGAAAATACGATTGTGAAGCCTTATCAAATGGTAAACCGACCTACTGGCCAACTGATCCAAATAAAATACCAGATCTAATTGATTTGTTTATAGTGAAGAATATATTTGTAAATTATATACATATATAGATGATAGTCTTGACTTAAGCTCTGATCACTCCCCAATACTTTGAATATTTAAGTAAAAGGATCATTCAAAAAGAAAGCTATCCTAGTTTAGTAAATAAGCACACAAATTGGGAATACTCTATACTGCCTTTAGAAATAACAATTAACTTAATGGTTCCGCTAAGGAGTGAGGAGCAATTAGAAAAAGAAGTTCTATGTGACATATAGCAGTCAGCTTGGGAAAACACCCCTGAAGTTAAAAAGAAAATTAAGGGAAACAACTACCCTAGAGAAATTAGAGAGTTCTTGGCAGAAAAAAGAAGGGCAAGGAGAATATGGCAACAAACTAGAGCCCCTCAAGATGAAACTAAGCTAAATAATCTGACTCAGCTACTTAAAAGGGAAATCAAAGATCTGAAAGACTACCTCAGAAAATTATCTAATTTCACTAGTACTGATTATTCTCTCTCGAGAGCAACCGCAGAAGAATTAAAAGGCCAATAATGCAGATTCCTCCAATCAAAACAGAAGATAAAAAATGGACCAGAAATAACGAAGATAAAGTACGAAGTTTTGCTGAATACCTGGAAAAATATTTGAACCACATGATGCCCAATCTTTGGAAGCCGAAATAATAACTGGAGAGGTTGTAGGAGAAGGAGCTCCGCTCTATCAACATACAACAAACTTCTATTATATAAACAAATATTAAAACTGGTTTGGACTTATGGTATCCAACTTTGGGGTTGTAAAAACAGAGACAGGAAATCCAAAAAAATACACTGAGTTATATTGTACGCAGGCTCAAACGAACTAAACCTTTTGAGCTGGTGTAATTGCTATACTGTAAACAGCGTAATACTGATCTAAAATCCACAATAACGATGTGGTTTACTTCAACTTATCATACACTATGAAACACCAGTGGGAAGAAGCCATAGATTAATACAACATAGTAAATTAAGTTAGAATAAAATTGCTCATTAGTCCAGGTGACTATAGATTGTAATAATTGTTTATTTAAAATATTAAATAAAAACCAAAAAAAAAAAAAAAAAAAAGTTTTGTTACTATAATGCCCGGTTGTCCGAAATACATAACTAACGTTCACCAGTTAAAGTTAACCGGTCGATTTTTTAGAGTTAAATATTTAACTGACCATTTTAGCATTTAACCGCTTATTATAGCTAATCTCTAGTTAAAATTTTTGTGCAACCGGGCATAAGAATTTAGATGCAAACCCAATATTTTTCTTAAACAGATTCATGCGTCCTATATTCATCAAGACAGTAGTTTATGGACCAAGGATGGTGTACAAATTAATTTAATATTAAACATATCTATGTAATGTTTAGATATATAGGTGTCTTTAGTTCAGAAGGCATTCAAAGTAACATTAAATTGTAAAACAGGTAAGTGTAAAATTTGCAAACTCTTTGTATCTAATTTATTATTTTGTATATCTTGCCCAATTTTCGCCCATGTCCATATGAAGTTGGAAAAAAAATAAAATTTAAAACGGATAGAAAATAATTATTGACAATTTTATTTATTCAACCTTTAAAAAATTTACATTGTTAATAAAAATCTCTACCAACCAATTCCATTCGTAACATCGGTTTTACTTGTTGGGTTTTTAAAACATATCAGACAAGGATATGTATATACATATGTAAGTACTATATAAACCAAATTTGTTGTTATTTATAACTTGCGAATGAGAGAATTCATGTAATTTTAATTGAAAATGAAAACTTAGATCTTTAGTCCTTTTTTGTAATTAATATATTCTACTTCGTACATTTTATAAAGCCGAGTAATCAAAGGAATGTACATATATACATATTGTATGTAAAATAAAATCTAGTACATAACACCACGTCTAAAATTAATTTATTACAAAACAAGAATATTTTTATACACCAACAAATTTATTTGAGTATAGCAGAGAAATTAAATTCTTTTGATTTTCGATCAATTACAATTAGTTATTGATTGGATGAGTTTATTTTTGTTGTTTTTAAAATTCTTTTCAATACTTAACTTTTTGATTACACATGTACAAAGTTTGTTAGATTAGTTTTGTCAATTATTAGTTCTGTTTAATTTGCATCACATTTGCCAATTTAATGGAATGGCATAAACGTTTTTTATAAACATGCGGATGGACACATCAATAACATTTTGACTCAACCAATTAATATCGAGTTAACAAAATTTAGATTCAATATATTCGCGATTCATAGTTGAGATGATTTTTATCTAAACGCAACCTATAAAATCCAGAAAGCATTTTTTGTTGAAATTACAGGTTCAAACTTTAATTTACGTCTTAGTTTTCTATCAATTTTGGATATTTTACGAAATACTGTTGACTGTTTTTGATTATAATTTTGCATGTACATGCCACTGAGTTTGTTCTTGATTTATCTCGCAGCGAGCAGAGCAGAAAATAAAATGTTAATTGACACTTGAAATATAATGTTGACATACATATATGTTAGTTGTCGAGTGTATTATTATTACTATACAGCAATATAGTCGTCTCCAAAGTAAAAATGAATTCAAAAGATGAAGCTATGTACGTAAGAATATTTTATGATTTCAATGTACGATAAACTTAAAACCGTGAAATATTTATTTCAGTACGTTATGCTTGTATTATACATAGTAAATTCAATACAATTTTTTATGATTTTAATTTCAAAAGAATAAAAATCATTTATATCAAAGCGAAAATGTTTTATTCCTTTGCTTAAATAATTAATGAATCGTTTAAAAACATATAAGTATATGTACACCATTTCTTTTGTTGTGTTAAAATGTTTTTAATATTAAAAAAAATATGTGTAGTACATACAATTTTTCTTTTTATAATAGTCTACATAGAAGTTATACAGTAAAAACAATCGAGTATCTCGAGACAATCCCAAGTATGTATGTCTAGTAAAAACTTAATCAACTGTTTGTCGACGCCTCAATTTTTAACTACTAAAAACTACTTTTAACTACTAAAAATTATAAAATTTTGGCCTGTTCTAAAATTGGTTCAACTGCATAACCAAGGTTTATTATAGGAGGTGAGCACAACGTGAAACACACTGCGTATGGGGATTACGACTCATAACATAAAGGAAAAGAACTCCTAAGTGCAATAGAAATGTCAAGTTGTGAATATCATTCTTCGAGTAAGCCAACTTATTGGCCTACAGACATCAATAAAGTCCCTGATTTGATTGACTTTTATATCTCGAAAGAAATAACCTCTAATTACATTGAAGTTGAAGGTATTGAAGACCTTACTTCCGATCACACACCGGTTTTAATGACTCTGAGTACATTAGTCATTAAAAGAAAAGGAAACCGTTTTCTAATAAATTCACTGATTGGGAATTATTTAGAGAGAAACTGGACAAGCTAATTGAGTTAAAAGTTTGTCTCAAAACTAAACAAGAACTTGAAACACGAACGAGGTATTAACTCTATGCGTGAAGCAGCAAAGAGGCTACACCCGTATTAGGTGAGAAACTTGTATAAGAGAATTGATAAAAGAAAGGCGTAGGAAAAGACGCACTTGGCATAGAACCAGAAATATTATAAAAGAGAATTTAATCGAGTAAGTAATATAGTTAACCGATTAGTTAAAGAATATAAAGAGGCTTGTACTGAAGATTATATGAAATGACTGGTTTTTGAAGGTAACAAAAACTATTATCTTTGGAAAGCTACTAAAAGATATAAGAGGCCAATAATCCAAGTGCCGCCTATAAGGAACACAAATGGAGAATGGGTGTGACGTAACAAAGAAAAAACCGAACTGCACAACACCTGGCATCAGTATAATTCAACAACACTATACAGTATATACAATCTAGGATTGTTCCTAATCCTTTTGGGATAGAATCCCAAAAAGTCACCTGGTATTGACGAAATTTCGCCAAGGCTGTTTAATCAGTTATCAAAGAGAGCAATCATTATATTAACATATATAATGCCTGCTTCCGACTTACATATGTGCCTGAGTGTTTCAAGACTGCCCAAATAATCATGATAAAAAAAGCAGGCAAACCCGGTGAGCATCTCAAAGTTGTCTGAGAAGATGCTTTTGACACTATTAAAACCAATGATCATTATACCTGATTTCCAGTTAGGGAAACAGGGATAAACATTCGACCATTGATCAAGTTCTACGCATGACCGCAACGATAGAACAATCATTTGAAGCGAAAAAATATTACCCTGCTCGAGTTGTTTCCCTCCAAACGAAAATTTAGAGCATCACATGACGATACATACTGTAACTTTTACCCAGCTATAGCAGCAGTGCCTCAGACTAGCGTACTAGGGAATTTCACAAAATAACAACTTGCATACATTCCTCAATGGGGTACAAATTTGTTAGATATCTCGGATTGATCTCGATTCAAGATTGAACTGGAAACACCACGTTTGATAAAAAGCTGAACAAATTAAAATAAAACAACGTGAAATGTACTATGGCTGATAGGAAAACATTCTAAGCTTAGCCTGTACTGTAAACGATTACTAAACGTATCTATAAATCGATTACTAAACGTATGGTATCCAATTCTGGGTCTGTACTAAACAATCAAATCGTTTAATCATTCAACGTTGTCAAAACAAATTTCTACAAGAAATAAGACGCCTTAAAAGAATTAAACCGCATGAGCTGTAATCTAATAATTTGACAGCCATTGAAAACAGACAACCCATTGTTATTTTGCAAACATGGAAAAAAGTGAATTTCGTGTGTTAATTAAACATTATTTTTTGCGTGGAAAAACCATTACGCAAACCAAAATAAAGTTTGATAAATATTGTGGGGACTCTTCAACAACGATTAAAATGATTCACAAGTGGTTTACTGATTTTCGTTGTGGTCGTACAAGCACAACTGATGCCGAACGTTCAGGACGCCCAAATGAAGTCATCACACCAAAAATTGTTGACAAAATCCATATAATAAAAATGAAAAATAAGAAATGTATAACAAAAATTAATAAAATCCAATAGGAGGTACTTTTTCCAATTGGGATTCTCATATAGCTATAGCACTGTCATGTTCATATGACATATGTGTTCAGTATTCATTGACATTTCACCATGAATAGACTTACGCGAGAACAACGTTTACAAGTTTTGGAAATTTATTTCAAAAATCAGTGTTCAGTGAAAAATTGTTTTCGTGCTCTTCGACCATTTTATGGTTTTCATAATCGTCCAACTGAACGCCCTATTCTGTAGCTGAAAGTGTACGTGAAGACCGCAATCAATCAATTCGTCGCCATTCTCAAGCTCTGGGTCTCTCATATGGCACATTGTGGCGTATTTTAAGGAGAGATCTTGGTTTGAAGGCATACAAAATACAGCTTGTTCAAGAATTGAATAGCTGGTTGACCTTCCTTTGCATCATTGATTCGGTTTATGGGCGTTGGAACAGCTCCAAATAGATCCGTTTTTTTTTATCGAAAAATTGTGTTCAGTGATGAAGCTCATTTTTGGCTGAATGGATACGTCAACAAACAAAATTTTTATGGGTGTATCTGAAATCACTTGTTTATATCGGTAAACCACAATCGATTACTTAGAAGTGAGCATAACACGTGTAATTAACGGAATATGGATTAGTCTTCATTTACATGGTTGTTTTCGTCGTTGTTTTCGAGTGTTGTTTTTCAGTTTTAGTTTTTGTTGTTGTTTTTCCCATAGAAAAATTGATCGTTTACACCGTAAAAATATTGAATATGTACATTGACAGTGTACCCAAAACAACACTCGAAAACAACAGAAATATGTCCCCCATACATCTTTTTGGTTGTTTTCGAAAAATAACTTATCGATTGTTTAAATATATTTTTAATTTTTTTTATACTTATTACAATTATGAATTTAAATTTATATATTTAAAAATAAAAATTGATTTTAATATATATATTTAATTCTTTTTGGTAGTTTAATTTAATAACTAAATGTAACTTATCGATACATCGATATTTTTTTGTTTATAAATGCAATCTGTCAGTGTCGCAAATATTTTTCAATTGCATATTGACACATTGACATCACAACAAACATGGATGCTACAACCGAAAAGCGATCAGTTAAGTTTTTGTTGTTGCTCACGATAAGTCGAAAACAATACTCGAAAACAACGACGAAAACAACCATGTAAATGAAGACTAAGAGTCAAATATCATTGTGGTGTAGAAAAAGAAAATATAAACGGAATTATAAGAGGAGTTAAAATTAATAAGTTTTACGGATTAGTTTAATAAAAAGTTGATGAATGAGGACAATACAAAAATAAATCGTGAAATTTACAGAAAAATGACAAATATGTTAAGTGGGACAGTCTTGGCAGACGTTTGAAAATAAATCAATCAGACCAATCATACGGTAATGGCTTAAAATCTTCAGTCCAATAGAAGCAATTAGGCTAAGTAAGGAATATGTCTACATGTATTTGTTGACCTTCGGTGCAAACTAAATAATAGTTAAAAGAAAAAATGCTTAAAACGAAAGTTTAAACCAAGCACTGCAATTTATATTAAACAAACTCAAAACATTTGCTGAACGATTACAGAAACTATACAGTACAGCACTTTAGAAGCGTTTTCTTATTCCTATCCTTGATCAACTAGCATCTCGATGTTAAATTCAATGTAGGCGCCTCTCTCACGAAGCTTCCCATGGTAATATAGACTTTTCTGTAATGGGAAAATTGCCCTCTACATTCATAAATTAATAATTTTACACGACGAATTAAGCTAATAAAACCATAAACTTAAAATATTTATGATACACCTATCAGTGTATAGAAGCGATACAACCGTTGGTCTGCGCCTGCAAGGTCGACGAACTGGAAATCGCCGTGGGTCACAAAGCTCAACAAAAACTCGCACTTTAACAATTGTGTTTCTGGAGAAGGTAGCCAACCCAAAAAGTATTTAACCGAAAAAATGTTCTTTGATTTTGCTCCAAAAAAATTATTAAATTAGTTTTAGAGTTTTTGAATTAGGCTTCCTTTACGAACAGCGCTCCTATGCCTTACATCATTTCCGTTCACCATAGAGTAGGTCTTAGACAAGAAAATGCTCACCGAAGCATTCATTTATTGTACTAGGTCTTAGCTAATCAAGCGATATCGCTTTGTTGGAAAAGGGGAACAAAGCGTTATTAATTTAAAAATTCAAAATAATTATTCATTCTCTTGATTAGCGCAGACCTAGTAAAATTTGAAAATGCCCAGTCGCTTTTCAGGATTAACAAAAGAAAATTGATGAAAATTTCGATTTTGAATTAATATCGATACAAACAATATTGGAATATTCTGTTCCCCTAGATTTTCCAATAGAGCGATAAGGGTTGATCTGCTTTATGATTTATATTTTACTGATTTTATGCACCGACATAATATATTTGTATAATCAGATATTTATATTATTTATATGTTTAATCCTATAAATTATTATTTAATTTTTTTAATGTCGCCTAAATGTGATTTAAATATTTTTATGTTATGCATATATGCCCACACAGAAATTTTATTCTTGAATTCTTGAGACAAACTATATTTTTTGTTGTTTTTTTTAGGACAATTTACGGCATACTTCACGCGAATCAAAAGAGAAACTTTTAATCAGTGAATGTCAAGCCGCAAATGCCAAATCAAATCTAAATTCCCGAACATTTTGGATCCCAATGTTTCCGGAGCACGTTCCGATATTTTGATGACAAACAAACAGATTTTTAAATGTCTAAACAATTAATAATCATGGGTTAATACTAGCATATACAATGCATATACCATAACATGTTTATTATCGATGTCTGGAGAATTCTAATTTTACGAACAATCTACATTAATAACATTCTTTCTCTCATATTATTCACCTTAAATTAATTCCACTATACAAATTTAATTACGAGACCGGGTTCACTAAAATAAGAGACTTCTTATATAACCATTTAATTATAATATATAAATTGTCATCGTCTTTATAATACCTCTCGAGAATATAATAATTAAAATAATCTGGTACATGTAGGATAATAGTTATAAATCTAAGACAGGTTGTATAATTAAAATTCATTAGAGGAATTTTCAAGTTTGAAAAACTAATTAACATTTATATCTATCAGCTTAAAAAAAAAAGAAAGTTCACGACAAGGAAAGCACATTTTTTTCGTACGAAAACACAAAACTTTATACGTTGCCTCTTTGTTTCTTATGAATTTTTGATTAGTAAAGAATTCGGGCTTTTTTTTTCTTATTCAAAGTTACAAAAAAGTTTTTGTCAAACAATTTATATATTTTTCGTTTTGTTAAATTTGTTTGGTTTTTCTAGAACTCTCCCTGTCATTTTTGAAGATTGAAATGACAAAATTCAATTATTTTAAAATGAATACATATGTACAAAAAATAATGTGAATCAAGATGTATGTACGATAAAGAGCATTCATATTCCTCTATTATATACTATTATGTTTCCGAAAGGAAAAGTTCTGTAAAGAATGAAGCAAAAAAAAAAAAAAAGTTTTATTCTCGATTCTGATTTTTTATTATTTGTGTACCATGACTATGTATGTGACTAGCAGGTGAAATTGTTCAAATGGAACAAAACTAATAGGAAAAACATGTTGAAAATTTCAAAAAAGAGAAAAAATTTACAAACTTTAAAAAAAAAAGTCTAAAGTAGTTTTAAATTGTGTATTGTTAATTGATTTTAGTTTGTTCTATAAAAACGAATGGATGATGTAAAAAATATGCTTTAAAAACGTATTTTGGCTTTTGATTTCTTTACTTTTCAAGATGTTTGATGTAAAATGTGTAATTGAATTAGGGGTTCAAAAACTGTTTGCAGAAATTTTAAAAGATTTTTGAATTCATGATTTTAAGAGGTTGGTTATAATTCGATTTCAACTGTAGTAAGATTTTAGTACATAATATAATTTAATATGGGTCGCAATCATGAAGAATTATTAAATATTTCTGATAGATTCCAATTTATAATTTATTTTGGTGACATCCTACACAATTTCCAGAAATTAGTTTAGCACACAAGAATTTTAGTGTTCTTAAAAATATATCAATCAACGATTTTCTGTACAAAACTATTAAAATAAGATGGATATCTATGTATAAAACAACCCTTTATCTAAACCTGACAAATGATAAATAAAAGAACTAAGTTATTCCACAAAATTAAACTCATAAAACGAAATCATAAAAAATCGTTTCAAATGGATTTAGATTTTACAATTTAGGGTTTGTTATAACTTTAAATTGGATACAAAATGGGAGAATATTAATTCGAGGCAATTTCGGCTCACCGCAATGTTATATGTACATAAAATAAATGAATAATGTGAAATACCCTGTAAAAAGTGTCATTAACTTTTTGTATCGTTTTAATTTAGGTATATTGTAGGATATAAATATTGGAGTACGACGAAATTGTAAATCTATGTACCGATAGATGGATGTATGAGAATTTAACATAACATCGAGTTAATTACATAAGTATACATATTTACCAATGTTTAGATTGCCCCGATTTTCAACCTTCGGAAATTGATAGTTTCAGCGATATTACACTGACCAGCTAAAAACTCAAAAGGGGTTGACTGTGGTTTTAAAAGGAATGGAGAGCAGCGTAGAGGTGACCGACATTCATTCCAAATCTATTCTAAATATTTTAAATCGGGAGAAACTTCCTCAACCGATGTTTCGCATAGAATTAGAGCCAGATGAGAAAAACAAAGGAAACCACAGTATGTATAACTTGAGATATTTACTGCATCGCAAAATCACTGTATAGATGAACGCAAAAAGCAAACTGGACCAGTACATTGCATCAAGTGCCAAGAATACGGGCCCGCGTAAGGCGAACTTCATGATTGAAAAAAATGCGATAAGACGAGAAATGATCCATCAGTAAAACGCTGTAGTAATTGTGGTGGAAATCTCCCAGCCACCTTCAGAGGTTGCCTAGTATATCTGGATTTGAAGCGTAAGATCATTCAAAAGTTGCGATCTAAGTAACATATGCTTAAGTCACGTTACAATCAAAGAAATATGACTTCAAGAAGTACAATTGCCCAACAAGCACACTCAACCACACATAATGACCTGGAGAATCTTACAAGCAGTTTTGGCAAACCAGGAGTTTCCTATACCAACATCCTAAAACGTACCGCGCCTTAAACAAAAGTTCATTTCAACGAAGAATAATTAAATATTTCCGTAAACAAACTGAACGAAACGATCCAAAGTTTCATGATGATGATGGAAAGACAAATGATCATGATGATGCAAAATATGAACACACTAATGCCAATTATCGTCAAAAGACCAAAAATGACGCTCTTAAAGATAGCTGTATGGAATGCGGTCTTTCAAATTTTAATCAGCTGGGTATTCTCGCAGGGGGCAACTACAATGCTAAACATCTGCAATGGGGTTCGAAGTTAATAACACCTAAAGGAAAGCAACTATATGAAGCAATGAACGAAATGAGTGCCAGAGCTTTAAAAGCAGAACAACCTCAACGTCTAACAAATAAATTAACTAAATGGACTCTATATAGAACTATAGTCGAACAAAATTGCCAATTGGATATCCAAATTTGCACCCCGGAAAGTTAATAAGCCTTCACCTAATATACTGCAGTTAATCCAAGAAAACGGACAATACGCCGGCTATGCAGCATTAAAAATTAATGACATCAGTAAAATAAATTTAATAGCCTTATTCAACTTCCATTACTAAAATGGAAATTGAATAGGGCTATTAAAACTTTTAAACGAGCTTTGAGAGAAGAAGAAGACTCAGGAATTCAGAGTTACCTTACTGAACTCTCGGTGACCGAGAAGACAGATTATTCACTAGGGAAGGGAACAAAAAAACTAAAGAGGCCAATATTATCGAATCCACCAATTAGGCAACCAGATGGGCATTGGGCCTGAAATGACGTAAAAAAGGCTACAGCTTTCTCTAACCGCTTGAAAAAAATATTCACACCAAACGAAAAACTAACAACAGTGAACTACCAAAATTTAAGGAGGACCCTTCAAAATTAATTCCTTTAAATATTAAGTGGGAAAAAATTAAAATACCATTAAACATTGTATAAACCCAAAGAAAGCTCCAGGACACGATTTTATTACCGGAAAAATGATCAGAGAATTACCTGATCAATGCATAAAACTCATAACTTATACCTTCAATGCGATTATGAGATGTGGGTATTTCTAGGAAAAATGGAAAATACCGCTAATTAAATGATTCCAAAGCATAGGAAAGACGAAACACAAATCGCATTTACTCGTTGGCACAGTAAGTAGCGTCCTTGCTTTTTTATTCGAGTGTCTTGGGTTCGATTCCCGGTGGTAACCAAAAATCACGATTGGGTGTTATTAATGTGTAAGTTTATATGTGTTTGTCCGGGTATTGCACCGTGGGCCCAATAGTGGCATTGAGTGCTGGAGTAATCCGCCCAACTTTAATTTTTTTTTTAAATTTATTTTAATAATATCGGCGACTTCAAAATTCTGAAGACTGACGCTATTATGCAAAATGCATTTGATACTACGCTTATTTACGCTAAGTTGATGTTTACTACTACAAAATAATAGTACAAATAATTTCAGAATTTTCAGTCAAGGACCAAAAAATGAAATAATAATAATAACAGTGTTAAAGGCCATTACTGGCCCCTTACTGAATCAACAATCTGGCAATCAAAAAAATGAAAAGGTTTTATAATATTAAAAAAGTTATTAAACTTTCAGTTAGAATTAAATTTAAATGCTTCTTAATGGCAACCACAACATATTAACAAGAACTAGTTGAAAGCTTTCAAGTTTTAAGTTCCTAAAATTTTCCAAAGTATAACAAGCTTTAAATTGCCTTATTGCTGATAAAATTAAATTTGAAAACAGAATATTACAACTCCCTAATCGCTGGAAGCTTTTTATTTCCAAACTTTTAATGCAACCAAAAACTAAATTTCCATAAAATTTCAATCGCTTCTATAAAAATTATATTATAAATTGAGCTTTTATATGTATTAATTGGGATATCTAACAGCTCTACATTAAAAACTTTCACTTTAATCAGAAAGCTTTTATTGACGTTAGAGTTGTACTGTAAAAAATTATAAAGTTTCTATATAAAGTTTTATAACCCATAAAGCACCAATTAAAAATTGTTAAAAATATATTTACAAAGCACAATTGCTAAATTTCAGATAGTCGTTAGTGGTAAAATTAAGCTTTAGTAGGCGCTCTTTCAGACTTATTCAGATGCGTTAAAATGATATTAACGAAGCTTTATGGCTAATAAAATTAAAAGCAGTTGGTCCATTTTAAATGCTCTTAGAGACAAAAGTGTTATTTTTAAAAGAATTTTAAAATGCAAAAATATTAATACTTTTAGTAAATTAAAAGTTTTTAGCTTTGATAAAAAAATATAAAATTTTAAACTAAATAATTTCTCCTGAACACATTTTAATTCTTTTGAAGTTAGATCGTTTAACGAAGAGTCAGATACTTTTTTGAATGCGAATATTTGAATCATTTTTAATTCTCTTCAAATGCAGACTTAATTCATCTGACCAATTAGTGCAAGCAGTACTTATAAATATTTTTTTAATGACGTGTACGTGATGTTTAGGAATGTACATTCAATATTTGAATTAATTAATGTTTTCCAGCTAAGCGCGGATTTCGTAGCAGTTTTGCCATTTGTTAATATATTTACATATGTTTGAAACGTAAACGTATTTATTATACAAAGACAGAGTTTTCTGTTTTATGGTGTTATCATCATATTTTTCTAGATTTTTCTGATACGCACCAAAAAAATGTTTGTGACCCTAGAAAATTTACTGCAGCCTTAATCGCTCAAAGGTATAAGATTGATGTCATCTATATGTTCATTTGTAGTCTGAGTGTTCCAACTTGAAAATAATCAAAGCTAGGATCTTGTATAATATGATGCATGTAGATGTTATCAAGAGCAGCTCATGGGTGAAAACATCACATTTAGAATAATCTAATTTCTGTAATAACTGGAAACTATATATTCACGAACTACATACATGCAAGCTTTTTTTTTGATTTTGTAAATGCATGATAATAATAATATTATTATTTGTTGCGCTTAAACCAGAAAGCTTTTAGTAACCGGAAAGTGGTTTTAATAAACTGTATTCAAGGAGTAGGAGCTTTATATTTTAAATAATTAAATTAATTATAATAAATACTAAATTAAAACCTAAATTAAACTAATTATTAATTAAATATTCATTTGAATAGCGTTTTTATATTTAAAAATTAAATTAAGATTAAGATTTTAACGAGATAATATAAATTAATTTTGGTCTAAATAAATTATAAATTTAAATTATTCACGATTTCTATAGTTTTGAGAGCTCTATAAAATTCGCAATTGACAGAGGGTAATTGTCTCTTAAAAATTCTAAAATATTTGGTGAGTAACGAAAAATTAACCTCCGTCCTAGACACGTTTGTGTGATAAAGCCATGTGATGCACACATCAGAATTTTTAACACGTCTTCGTGTTTTAACCACAAATCAGCTGATATTTTGGCTAATCCATTTTGAGTTCTCATTTATAAATTTTTTGTCAAAAATTAACTTTACTATACTTGGTATAACTATTATGAAAGAATTACATACATTGAAGCCAATAAATTCACAAATGCATCACAAAAGATTTCCATCGAGTTTCACAAGCTGATTTGGTTACCTCGTTTTTAAATAATGGCATTTTATAAATCACCAAACTTGATTATTTTGAAAAAATAGCTGGCGTTTTCAATAAAATGGTAATCCGTTAAATCTTTTCTAAAGCATTACCAAGATCGCAAGTTGTGTGCGAAGAAATCGCAGAGAAGTTGCGTTTAAAGCTATGAGTTAATGAAACTAAAATCAATGTAAGATATCGGTGTAGATTTTGGCAAATCGAAAATTTCGATGTAATCAATCTGATAAAGAACTAATGAACAGGAAAATACTGTTCATATCAATCTGAACGAGGAGTGTCTAGCGACTTTTATTTGTTGTAAATATATTTTTCGTCACTAAAAATATCTGTTCGTTGGTTGTTGATGTAGGATTTTTTATAAGGAGCACTTCTAAACTGTCCAATATTTGATTTCGAGCATACCATCATTATTATGTTTTGATAAATTGAAATGCTCTCTCAATATTTTACTTTGAACCGGATATAAACGTATATTAAAAGCTGTTCAGGCGGATCTAACACGTTACGGAATTAATCGGATATTCGAGTACTTAAAAAAACTGATAATCATCTGGATACCCGAGTACTCCATTACCGATAACACACCTTATGTGCGATTTTAATTATAAGTTGGCATTTCCAGATATCGGACTCTTAAAGTTTTAGTTTTTTTCCGCGATATTATTTATGTCCCATCAAAATATTAAATTCAATCTACAAAAATCGGATCACAGTAGTTCTGAACTAGTTCAACAAATCACCATTCTAGAGGTTGTCTACATTGTTGTCATTTTGGACGAGTTGTCGACATGCCGATGCAGAAGTTATTAGATGGCGCGTAAATGCTCATCCCTGGCTGATGCAGTAGGTCATCAATTGTATATCGAGTATAACGAGAATAAAATGCTTTCACCCGTTTTAGCCTAATAATAAATTGAGTTACATCTCCTAACGCAATTTTATACTCATCAATTTTGCTCTAAAAAGTTAAAATTATGTCAACCATTTTATTAAGTCTCTTATTATATTATTAGTCTGTCTTTCAATATTATTTGCCTTGATTATATGTAATGACATCGAAGGTTGATTATGGGTAGGTAATTTATTACCCTCGTACCGCTATATATTATTAAGCAACACAAGGATAAATAAAATTAATACATAATAATTTTTTTTTATTGTATTTAATTGGCTTAAAAAATGTTGTAAATTTGTTGGTGTAAAAGCTATAATGATTTATTATCTTGATTCTAGATGACAGGAATGAAATTTTAATTCGATTCATTATTTTTTTTTTAATGAGTTAAGTGAGACATTTTCAAAAGTTAGGCGCACACTAACCAAATATCTATAAATCGATAATTATTATGAAACCATAATATTTTTGTGTTGTGTCACAAAAGCTTCATGCTGAATAATACGAAATTTTACCTAAGCCACGTCGACGGAAAACAACGATGTTATCATTAAAAGTCACACTTCAAAACAAAACAAAAAATAACGAAAGACATAAATAAAACCTTTATTGATTGAAAGGAAATGATTAATTGTGTTTTTACACGCAAAAATAAAAAAGCAGCTCCTCCATCAGCAACACAGTTTCTGAACAGCAGCAACCAAACCACAACAAATATAACATTTATGTATATAAGGAAAACAGGAAGGAAATTTCACTTTATTGTTTTGATTCTGTACTACATACTTACTGAGCTATCTTTTTGAAAAGAGTTTTGAATTTATGTTGTTATTTGTTAAATTGCGTTTTCTCCCGTTCGCTCTTATTATGATTGTTGTACGAATCGAGCTTTTTGTTTTGATACAAATTTGTTGCTGTTCGGTTGGTTGTTATTGTTATAAAGTTGTAAATTTTGTTTCCACTCAACAAAGAAAACTAATAAAAAATAGTTAAGTGAAAAGTTTATATACATATGTACGGTACATTTATGTATGTACGTATATATATAGAAAAACCTATTTTCTGTTGTACGAGTATATTGTTATCATTAAGTATTTACCAGGCCAAACTAATGAAATTGTAGTTGTTACTAGTTTTATTTTTAATTTTATATAGTTATAATGGAGAAATTATTTCTGTTTTGTTTAGAAAAATTGTAGTTTACCTAATATGTTACAATGTATGTAAGAGATATAAATAACAAAATAACAAGACTAGAATATACTGCTAACATCGTAGAGGTAAATTTACTGTGTAACCGAATAATAAACATAATTTAATTTGTCATATACGATTAGAGAAGATTTATAATTTAGATTGTTGAGAGATTTATACAAGTATTATGTGATATTAAAACTTCTATCATGGTTGTTTAAAATTTAAATCCAGAGGGTGATTCTGTTTGTATGAATAAAGGCAATGATGAAAAATATCTTTTCAGTTACATCTAGCCCAATCTAAAATTTTCAAATTACATAACGTATGTACATGTGTATTTTTTAATTTCATTTTTTTATACCTGAAATAATATATAAATAGGTAAAAAATAAAACCAACTGAATGGATGATATGCCCCTAAGAGACATATATCCTCGATCGGGTCGAATCAACCATTCAGTCGCATAGTATTAATACGGTGCAACCGTCGCAAAATGGCTGACTTGCGATGTCTGTATTTGCGATTGGTAATTAGTAACATCGATGATGCGCCTTCTCCAATGGATGGCTCTAGCCAATACCTTTATATAATTTTATCGAATTCTCATATATGTCACGGGCGGTCCCAATATCCAACTCGGGGTAGGCCAATGTGTGTGATTTTCTTGGTATTAATGATGCATCCTCTGACTCCCTATTAAGCACTTCTGCTAATTGATCATTTGCTTGAGGATCTTGGGGTACAATGCAACGAACTATCAATTATACTTCACGTTCTTCATCCGAAGTTTCGTGTATGATCGACCTTCCATTGTAATAATTTGATTCCCAAATTGGTGTCAATGGGAAAGTTGAGCGATAATAAATTGCTACAATATTTACTCGATAATGTAATTTTTTCAAGTGTCGTTTGTGTTTTTTTTTCGATATAAGTATTGAAATAATAAGCTTCTGAATAATAAATTCGAAGGAGAGAAGGAAATAACTATGAGATTCGTTGAGATGGAATAATAAAACCAATAATGAGCAGGTTTGATACGATCAGGAACTAGTCTTTCTTATACTGAACAAAAAAACAGAATTATAAATATTCAACTAATCGTACGAGAAGACAGGAATCACCTGGAATCGATCCTACGTTACATCGCTTAGTGCGCGAAATTCGCCATGGTAATTAATGATATATACACAGCTATATACGAACAAAAATGGGAATATATGGCAAACTAAATTCAGAAATTATTCATCGTCCGGTATCAGAGGAAACCAAAACAAAGTATCATCGAGAAAAGGCAAATCACGACCAATCAATCAACGATAGATAAGTTAGGAAGTCAACTCTGGGTTCTTTCGGATAAACAAATGAATGAAAATTAATGATTTACAATATACGTGATCTCATCAGGTCCCTGCTCGGGCGCCCCGTAAAGTAAATCTTGTAACCGTAAAGGATGCATATTCGCTACTCTTAATTGATCGTTTACTAGGGAAATTACACCAAACTAAATTCATTGGCTCAATTGATCTTAAGGAACCCTTTTGGCAAATCCCTTTGTCAAAAGATTCCCGAGACAAAACGGCATCAAACTGTACCAGTTTACCGAAATGCCGTTCGGTCCGAGTTATACCTCATAAATACCACGGTAGTGTATTTGTATTTTAGACGACCTTCTCGTCATATCGGCAACCTTAGGAGAACATTTTTTCCTATTAGAAACCATCGTGAAACTGTTAAACGACCCCGGTCTAACAATAAACCTCACTAAAAGCCGCTTCATTATGCGTCGGATTAAATACTTGGGATACCTGGTTGGCGAAGATGGCCTTCGTACCGTCCAGGCTGAAATTGAAGCTATCTGTAGCTTCCCGAGTCCTACCACCGTGAAGCAAACTCGCAGGTTTTTAGGTATGGCGGGTTGGTACCGAAGATTCATCCCCATTTACTCGGAAATAACACCCCCAAATACTAATCTCCATAAGAAAGCTGTTAAATTTCATTGGAATGGTGAAGAATTGGCTTTTCAAAGTTTAAAGACCCTCCTTTCGACGGCACCAGTGTTGATTACCGCCGACTACAAAAAACTCTTCATTATCCGCTGTGACGCTATTACGGAAGGAGTGAGCGGTGTACTATACCAGAAAAATGAAGCTAACGATGACAGACCTATAGCCTTTTTCTCGCAAAAATTAAACCGAGCGCAGAAAAACAACAATGTTACCGAGTTAGAGTGTTTGGCCGCATTATTATGCATACAAAAATTTAGCGTATATATTGAAGGATTTCATTTTACGGTTATCACGGACCACGCGCTAGCCTGAAGTGGCTGATGTCCCAGAAAGACCTCAGTGGTCGACTGGCAAGGAAGAGCCGAAAGCTACAGGCCTTTGATTTTGTAGCCGAACATCTAAATGGAGCGTTAAATGTTGTCCCAGATACACTGTCGAGAATATACTGCGATTCCATGGAACTCCACAGAATTTACCACTCCTACTGAATACGATAGATATTCATTCTAACCAATTCTTAGACGATGATTATGTGGATATTAGAAAGAAGATCTCCGATTGTCCGCAAAATTTTCCAAATCACCGGATATACGACAATAGGATATATGTCCGATTCGATCCTTGCCGGATCTATCTTTATGGAAACTTCTGATTCCACAATCAATGAATAACCAACTTATTCGGCAACAGCACGATATGCCTACCGCACCTCATGGCAGACTGAATAAAACTATTGACAGGCTTCGAAGGCAACATTTTTGGCCAGGGATGCGTCGCCAAGTTCACCAATTCACCAAATCTTGTGACATATGCAGCAACACCACAAAAGCTGCCAACAAACTTCTCCGTCCACCAATCCTTATCCACGGTCCAAAAATGGGAAAACCGCATAATTTTAATAATACTGGATCGTCTAACGAAGTTTTGCATTCTTAAAACCCTCAGCAAAGGAATAGCCGGAAAAATAACGGAGGTTCTACAAGACGAAGTATTCTTTGTGTATGGTGTATCAGAGGTGGTCCACAGAGATAATGGAGCTCAATTTACCAGTAAGGAATTCCAAAATCTGCTTAACGAATTTGAGATCAACCACGTGAAAACAGGCATTTACTCGCCCCAATCGAACATTTCCGTGCGGGTAAACCGCTCAATAGTGGCAGCCATTAGAGCCTATGTTAATACAGCCCACCGCACATGGGACCAACACTTGGGTCCAATTAGCGGTGCTTTACGCAATTCGGTACACGAATCGGCCGGGGTTTCTCCCCATTTTACATTATTCAGTTATCACAGAGTGAAAAGAAAACGAAATAGAGGTTGAGGCTTTACCACAGCGAATCCGCGACTCGCATGATGTTGTGCGTAAAAATCTGTCATCTGCTTATAACAAATATTCCTCCTACTATAATCTTCGCACCAGGCATGTAAGCTTCGTATCAAAACAAGTAGTATTTGTAAATTCTGTGCAAAATTTGCTCCAAAGTTTCGTAAAGCCCGAATTCGCCGTAAGGTTGGCTACGTTAACCATATGGAATGGATGAACAGGATAAATTCATTGGTCAAAGACTGGGTAAATTAAACTATGAGAAATCCATATCACCACCGTTTATCTTTCTCAGCATGTTTTGAATTGGCGTTTGGCATTTCTCAAAACAAGCTGTGCTGTAACGTTGGTCTACTTGAACGACAGCCTGTATTACGCATACTCATAGAACAATTTAGTACTAATAACTTGTTCTTTGTTATAATTGCCCGGCTTCGGAAATTTAAATTTAACAGCTTATGAGCTATATAATACTGTAGTGGTCACTCTAGTCATTCGAATAAGAAATTTGAGTGTGAACAGTCAAAATAAAATTACAAAAATTAAATTAAATACAATATTCAAGCGTGTGGCCGAAAGTGATTTTCATTGATTAATTCAATGATTAATAATAACTAATATTTGCGACTGTCAAACAAGACAGTTTTGTTAACGATTATTAAAAGGCAAGCTGGGCCATCAGAACCATCAATAACAGGCCAGGGCCAAAATTTTACACAAAAATTTTTCCAATATTTACGGACATTAATAGAGACGTGATTCTATGTTAAGACATTCATGAAATTTAAAGTAATCGATTTTGGGTTATTTTTATAGACGATTCTTATTTATACACTGAAGATTTATCGAAAGCGTGGAATGATTGGGCGGTGGAGTATTAATCTCAAGCTAACATTCGTAGAACCGCGGGGGACAAACTTCGTCAAAAGTTTAAAGACTTCGAGTTGAGTACCAAAAAAAAAAAAATTGCAGAGATTAGCAGTCACCAAACATCAATCGGTTACTTCGAAAGCACCAAAATTCAAAATAAAAAGTGTTAGAAAATTCCAAAAATTATTAAAGAAAAAACATAAGGACACTAACAGGAGAGGCCAAACAAGAATTAACTTTTTTACAAAGATTGATTTTTTTTATCACCCAATTTTTAGGAGAGATAGATTACGAACTCCTTGAAACATACAAAGAGCGATTAAATGGATTTTAATTAATGGTTCTCGAGAACCGTGAGTGCTGGAAAAAGATTTCTATGGTTTTGACTTGGCATCGTGTCTACTTGCTGTGCACTCATGGTTCTCGAGAACCATTACTTTAAATCCATATTACTTGTATGGGGTATACTTATGAGCGAATTGCGCCAATTACAACATACGGCTGGTGTTTAACGATTTATCACTGCAATTGTACACCATGCCAAATCGAAAACAAAGGAAATTTTGTCCGGCACTCATGGTTCTCGAGAACGATTATTGGGTTATACAGCCATTCCACGCGAAATCCGACACCCACCCGGGGGCAAGGTGTCCAATTATTTTGAAATTCGGGGAGATGGTTAGTTTCGATAAAAAAAATATATAATTTGAGTATAAACTCGGTGGGGTCAAAATACGAGGAGTTCAGTTATAATTTGTTTTTGTTGGAAAAATGAAGGTTGACATCTTTAAATTCGTGTATCTTAAGTATTTATTTAAATTTTCAACTGTAATAACTCGTTGGAAAGACAATTTTACATACTTTCAAATAAGCGCGTGTTAATCATGTAATTTATATATATATATATATATATATATATATATATATATATATATATATACATATATAAATATATATATATATATATATATATATATATATATATATATATATATATATATATATATATATATATATATATATATATATATATATATATATATATATATATATATATATATATATATATATATATCCTTTAAATTTCAGTTTTAAATAGTCTTTTGCTGAAAAATTGAACTGCTCTCCGTTTTATTTTTCATCGTAAGGCACTTGAAAATACCTTTCCAAAGAGCCATCTTACATGATGGAGACTCGACGCGTTCAAGTTTTATAGAACAAAACGTCATAACAAATTAGGGCGATATTCAATATTTTAGTACAATTACCAATTACAATACAATCTATAATTTTCCTTTAAAATGAGTTCGCTATGTCGGACATTGACCCAAGTTATTTACATCTAACCGTAAGATCAAAATATTTTAACTTGAAAGTGGAGAAATGGATGAACTTTTTTTGGTTATGTTATGGATGATCTTGTTTGGTGATTTTATTGGTTTAGAGCTCGGATGTAAATAGCTAGGGTATATGTATATCCGACCTCGCGAACTCACCTTTATTGATTGAATTTTTATAGCTTCGGTCATTGTGTTGTTGACTATGCAACAACATAAAACGATAGTTGGCATAAAACCCACAATAGATGTGCTTAAAAATTACCTTCTTATACTTATATAGTATGGTGAGTACGCGAGGTCCAATATTTACTCGAGCTATTTGCATCCGATCGTAAGATAAAAAATATTTTATATCGAAAGTGGGAAAATGGATGAATTTTTTTGGTTATGGATGAACTTTTTTGGTGATTTTATTGGATTAGAGCTCGGATGTAAAAATAGCTAGTATAGGTATATATATCTGACCTCACGAACTCACCTGAGCATTGTAAGCATTGTATTTCACTTCGGTCATATATTACAAATAATAAAATCATTAATGATTAGATTAGTTTTGTAAGGCAAACCTAAAGTACATTCTATCACAATATCCTATGAAAAGCTTTAAAGATATAATGTTTCATCGAAATCTGTAATAATGAAATCGAACGACAGTATACATTTTTTACTTTCAAACAAGAATAATTTTTTACGAGCTTTTGGTAATAAAAACCCAGCGTAACATCGTCTACATCCACCATTTAAACATATTAAAATAAAAACATTGTAGTTAAAGAAGACACCGTATGTAGATTGAAAATATCAAAGTTAATTTTTTCCTAACATTTTTAAATTGATAAATATTATTTGAGTTTTCCATACATGTACGAGTTTGTATGATTGAAGTTAAAAATATATTCAAAAACATTCTTAAGGTAAAAGCTCTATTAATGTTTAGTTTCACTTTTCATATATTTATGGTAATATTTTTATTTAAATTGAAATTTTTAGAGTTTGGTATACATATGTTTTATGTACATACATATATGGCAAAGTATGTTAATAAGTATGTGGTAATGCAATAGTACGAATAATTCTCTAAAATTGAAAAGAAAAATATTTTACTTTCGTATCTACATACATAGTAGGTACATTATTGTCTTAGCATATAGTACTTATACCATTTGCCAATAATGCTCATATAGCAAAAAGTAGTAGAGACAAATCCTGCAAAAAAAAAAAACATTACACGAAAATACCATTTTTTGAAAGCAAACGGATAACACATTTCCTTATTTATTTTTTGTTTATAACAAGACATTGTTAGATCACCCCAACCAAATAGCACCGAAACATAAATCAAAGATATTTCATAAGCCCTGTCAACAAACAAAAAATCATAGCTGTTGTATTATTTGAAGATAATTAAAGTAGATTAAAATATTAATTTAACGATTGTCGCTCTATGTACTAAAAGTATTATAAACAGTAATGTTTTGTGAAATGAACAACAAAAATTAGCAAAACAAATCTTAATCTGTTTTCTACTATATATTTTGTACCAAGCCATTATAATACTTGGAATGGATAAATTAAATAATAGTCTTATATAGTAAGTCCAAAAGTCTTTGCATAATAAAAAGATTTACAAGTTGATTCAACTTTTCTTAATTAGAAAACTCCAAGGGATTTCTAATTAAATTATTGTTATGAAAAGAAAATTTTTTGGTTCGATGTTTGTCCTTACGTCTTCCATTCAATATTGTGTTAAGGATTATAGAATAATTTATTAGCTTTAGTGTTTTGCTAATGGTTATGTAAACACATAATGTTTGATTTTATATTTTAAGAATAAGATTTTCGATAAAATTATCTTGGTTTTGCAGAGCGGTTTGGTTTTATTTGTTTTGAAATGATGAGAACACGCATAAATTTTGAGCAGCAAAACATCTTATTTTATGGTTCGATGATTGTAGTACATATTTGAAGACAATATTTTGTCAGATATATAAGTTATATGTAAGTATTCGATTTTTTTTTAAATAAATTACAACACACAAACATAAAGCCATTATAATACTTTTAAGAAGAATGCTGGAACCTAAAGAAAATTTCAGCTGGAGTACCACAAGGTAGCGTATTGGGCCCCGCCATGCACCTCCTGTATACTCGAGATATACCACAAATGGAAGAAGCGACTATAGCAATTTATGCTGATGGTAAAAGGAATATTAAAGAAGAAGCTAAAAGGAATATTCGGTATCTTTAAGGCTAGTAAGTGACGGCAAATATGTACTTATTTTTCCAATTGGTATTCTTATTAGAGAATATGCTCGCTGTGATTTCTTTTTTAATTCTTGTTTCACTGACCGTCAAAATAACAGAAGAGTGGTCCGAAGTAAGCTCTTCATTATTTTCCAAACGAGTATATAGTTATCTGATATACCTTTTGTTATATAAAAGTGTAAGGTCCGGTGTTTTGTTTAAATCTGTTGGCCAGTAGGTTGGTGAGCCACCAAATTGAAAGTAACATTTAATTTTTTTTCCTGCTTCAAGCAACTCTCTCCCTTTTGGTGTAGTAACCCTGGAGTCCCAGTATGTGTGTTTGGCATTGAAATCGCCACCAATGATAAAACAACCTCGCAAAGTGTTAACATTTCTTCATAATTAGAAAAAATACTACTAAAATTAGAAAACTACTACGACTATCTCAAATTCGTTGGATTTGCAAAACTCATAGTGAAAATGCGTACATCAGATTTACCAATCAATTTCTGAATACGTGTGGTAATTCACTCACAGTAAATTTAATTATGGCTACTGTCATTTTTGTTAGTAGGTTAGGTTTTTTTACATTTTTGTTAGGTTCCTTAAAGAATTTTTTTTTTGAAAGATGTAATCTTCTGCCAATATTACTCGTTATCACAACCTTTTTTGTCGAGAAACCTCTGGCATGTTCTAACGTTTAGTTTATGTTTAATGTTGTAGAAATTGTATAAACAGATGAAAGCTCTCAAGTGTATCAAAAGGTTTTTCAATGTAGGCCTTAAATATTGGAATTATTGTACTTAAAAGTACCGGTATCACTTTATCCAAAAAGCTCTAGAAAACTCTGACGTTAAAAGAACCTAATGCATATTAAATGTTGTTACCGTTAGTATAGACAGGTGAAGCTCTCAAGTCGATTTTCTATTGTAAATATACATATTTTAGATTTTTGGCTGCGGTCAAGCAGAAGTTTATTGTTATTACAATTCAAAAGTTTTTTGTCGAAAAGCTCTGGCACATTCTGACGTTTAAAGTATTTAGTTCACGTTATATGCGGTTGCATTTATATAAACAAGAGGAAGCTCTCAAGTCGATTTTCAATTAGATAATTTTTTCACGAACAAAACAATCAAAAGCTTGTTTATAATAAAGCCATTAACATATAAGAATTATTAACTATGATACAGAGTATGCATATAAAATGCTGTTAGCGTTTATAAACATGTCAAAGCTCTTAAGTCATTTACTCATGAATAAGGATTTTTGCTGCGTTCTTATTGCATTTAGAAAATACATTTAGATAGCGTTTCTATCAAAAATTTTAAATGTCACTTAATTAACTAAACATTATTGTTTCGCACTAATTATTACACATCATTGTAATTTGAAACTTTGTTGAATTTAACATATCTATATAGTATATACACGTAATATAGACTTCCTGCTTTGCTTGGGGAGTTTTGTATAAGAATAAATAATAAAGCTTTCTGATAAACAGCCCCGTAATTCGCTTTAAATATTTTTATCTGTGAATGTTAAAACAAAATTCATCAAATTTTGCTGAAAGCTCTACTAAAAAGATTATTGCTCATATAAATCATATCAAATGACATTTGGTCTAGAAACAGCTTAATTCAAAATTTTATATAAAAAAAAAATGAAAGATAAACACTGTAACAAAATTTTTAATAAAGCTCGGAGCATTTAAAATAAATCATTGCTTTAATATTTTAAAACTCGTTTAAATGATTTGATGAGCAAACTTATCAAACAATTTTTTTTATTCCTTAACCAGCACTAAAAAATATTTATCTATGGACTGAAGCAAGAACTCAAAAGCCTTTTTGTCGGGAAGTTCCGGCACGTTCCGACGTTTAATTCATGATTTAACATTGGATTGTTGTAGAAATTGTAAGTTTTGGCTGCGGTTGATTTTTCGACGCAAAATAAATGAAAACACATTTATGTATGTATATAATAGGCCTATATGTTTACAGCTATCAAGAACGACCAGCAACAAATTTGCACATTTTTCAACGTTTTCAGTCCAAATTTCTGAGAACCATTAGATGATGATGCTTGTGAAGTTTTTCATAAATTCACAGATTTTATATATACATATGTATATGTTAGTACCACACTGTTAAGTTGAATTCTAATAAGAAACAAATATGATTCCTATTGTAATTTTTAGTACTAAAATATAAAATATAATACAAACTCCCATAAAACATATGAATTTAAAATAATTGTTTGGGGTAAAAGATACATATTGAACTTATTAGACAAAGAATCAAATGAACTGTTTCATGTACTACTAGAACTAGAATAAACATAACTGGAAAGGTGTGTTACTGGCCATTTACCTCAACCAAAGTCAAAACACACAGGAAATAATTCGTCATAAATTTATTTTTTAGGATAATTGATACCTTTTAAGCAAGTTGAACGAGGAATTGAATGAGCGGTTTCATATATTATCGCAACCTGAGTCCAAATCTCGGACAAGGGGTGTTAATGGCTATTTATTATTTTCGGCCAAACTTGAACTTTCCAGTTAAAAAATCGAGGCCAATTTATTTCTCTAGATATTAGATTCCTTTTGGGCTTGTTTAACGACGAATTTAAAGAGCTATTTCATGTAATATCGTCCAAATCTCTGGCAATGGGTGTTAATGGCTATATATCATTTTCGGCCAAACCAGAACTTCCTAGAAAAAAATTCGTGGCCAATTATTTCTCGGGATAATGGATTCCTTTTAGGCTTGTTGAACGAGGAATTTAATAAGTTATTTCATGTAATATCGGAACTTGAGTCGAAACCTCTGGCAAGGGATTGTAATGGCTATTTTTTATTTGTGACCAGTTTTATTATAGTTGCTTTTGACAAAATACCAGATAAAAAATGTATACAAATCAATTTACTTTGCTTGGATTGCAATCTGATGGCGAACATCATATCACTAATTATATGAACTAGTTTTCAAAAGGGTGTGAACGAATTGTAAAAATGAATATATGATTAAGAAATGAGTATTTTTCGGAAAGGTATTAAAATATCATAAGTTCAGTTGGTTATTCTAATAAGAAAGTGCTATGTTTAATATTTGATATCTAACAAAACGATAACAGCCAATTAACACCTCTTGGCAGAGATTTGAACTCAGGTTATGATAGACATGAAATAGCTGATTAACTTCTTCGTCCAATAAAATAGATCCATTATGCCGAGAAATAAATTAGCGCTGAATTTTTTTCTGGTAAGTTCGAGTTTGGTCGAAAATAATAAATGGCCATTAACACCGCTTGCCAGAGATTTGGACTCGTGTCCCGCAATAGTACATAAAATAGCTCATTAAACTGCTCGTCCAATAAATCCAAAAGAGATCCATTATCCAGATAAATAAATTGGCCCCGATTTTTTTTCTAAAAAATTCGAGGTCATAAATGAAAAATAGCCAGAGATTAACACGCTTTGCCAGAGATTTGGACTCAAGTTTCGATAAAACATGAAATAGTTTATTGAATTCCTCGTCTAACAAGCCTAAAAGGAATCTATTATCCCGAGAAACAAATTGGCCATGCATTTTTTTTCTAGGAATTTCGAGTATGGCCGAAAATGATATAAATAGCCATTAACACCCATTGCCAGAGATTTGGATTTAGGTTTCGATAGAACATTAAATAGGTCATTAAATTTATCGTTCAACAAGCTTAAAACGAATCTATTTTCTAGAGAAATAAATTAGGGCCCCGATTTTTTTTACTGGAATGTTCAAGTTTGGCCGAATATGATAAATAGTCATTAACACCTCTTTCCAGACATTTCCGATAATACATGAAATTCCTCGTTCAACAACCTTAAAAGGAATATCCATCATTCCGAGAAATAATTGGGCCTCGAATTTTTTCTAGAAAGTGCGATTATGGGGTAAAATGAATAAAAAAACATTAACACTCCTTGTCAGAGATTCGGACTCAGGTTCCGATAATACATGAAATATAGTTAATGAAATTCCTCTTTCAACTAGTTGAAAGGGAATCTATTTTCCAGAGAAATAAATTGGCCCTGCATTTTTTCTAAAAAAAACGAGTAAAGCCAAAAATAAAAATTAGCCATTAACACCCCTTGCTAAAGATTTGGACTCAGGTTCCGATAATACATGAAGTAGCTCGTTCAACAAGCCCAAAAGAAATCTATTATCTAGAAGTCAAGTGAGATTAGAGAAAAAAAGAGAAATAAATTGGCCCCGATATTTTTACTGGCAAGTTCAAGGCAAAATAGCCATGGACACCCCTTACCAGAGATTTGAACTCATGTTCCGATAGTACAGTCCCCAGAATAAATAAGTGAACGTATTCTTTGGCTTTTTATTGAAAACAATTCGTGTTTGCAACGTGAAAAGCTTAAATTCTAATTGGATTAAAATTGAATTCGTACTAAAATAGGTTGATGTTTTTGCTTAGGCGGTTTGAACAAGAGAGTTACAAACTATGACTTTTGGTTGTGATGAGTCATTTGTTACCATAAAAAAATATAAGTTCATAAATTGATTTAGTTTAGTTAAATATTTATAAAATGTTAATACTATTAGGGTTATATACAACCTGCGGATTGTAGATACCATGCATGAAAGATGTCACTAAAGGTTATATATTATATTCATTCAAACGTGTTGGTAATCTATCCCATAACCACAACTAAAAGTCAAAAATTTTTAAATTTATTTATTTAATGTTTGTTATTTTAGTTTAAACTTTAAGAAGATAGCTTCACTTATGAAATTCACTGCATACTTGCAAAGCCCATTTCGAGGATGAGCCTATTCACAGTAGACTGTAAACACTAAAAAGTGAATAATGTATATTTAAATACATATATACAAAAAACAAAAGAACAATAATAATAAGTAATTTACACGCATTGGGCGTTCTGATACTCTTAATTTCGTAGTGATTGCAATTCCATAGAAAAGTTTCTCTTCACAAAAAAAAGAATGCTGTTAGAATAATGAAACTTACCAAACAACATTATAAACAGATAAAATGACTGTTTGGTTTTAAAATAAAAGCAGACAATTTAGCACAACACTTGAGAGATATGATTAATTTTCCTAATACTAAAAATAAAGTGAGTAAAAGCAAAACACCTTTGAAGAATATAGCCATATTCTCCTGCAGCATGTCTAATAAAACTATATTACACCTTAAAGGAAATTTGGCAGATACGACTACTTTTTAAATAAACTATGTACCTGTAAACACTACTACTTTGTACAAATAGCCAGCATGCTAAAAAACTAACCTTCACTATATGGTTGCTCCATATGGTTGCTATAGATTATAAATTAAAATTAAATTTGGTGTGCTGAAAGTTGTTTCAATCATCAAATCAAATTTCAAAGAGATCAAATGGTGTATTTTCTTAAGATATGCTTCTCAAACTATCGAAATTAAATTACTATTTTCTGAGATAATAGTTTGGTTACATTAACTAAATCACCCTGTAAAATGTAGAATATGTCAATGTTGCTTGAATCTCAGCAATTTAATTTCCAAAACGTTTTTCAATATCCATTCAACAGAAAACATCACAAAAAACACTTAACCCCCAACATATGTACACTAACATGTAAAGAAAAGCACAACAATAAACCTAGCAAAAATCCAAACCGTCTTATTGTTCGGTATATGTATAAGCGGATTGGTTTTGGAATCTAATCTTTTTTTTTTGCCTTGCTTAGTTCATCCTTTTTGTCGAGTTAAACGTGCGTAAACTACATATATTTTTAATGTTCGCTTACACGTATAACATATTCTCTCCATTTATACATTTTTAGAAAACATGATAGCTGAACTGATATGATTACATTTTGACTAAAACGAAATATTGTTAAATATGAATAAATAAAAGAAAAACATGTCTTTTGACCATTTTTCGTAAACGTTTTAATTTAATAAGTTATATGAATGCCGTGATATGTGTCTTTTTAATGATTATATATGGATATCTAAATTAATAAAGAAATAATAAATTTTAAGAATTCGATCGAATACATTTTAATAAAAAATTCTACAGAGGTTTATGTCTATGTGCACGTATATACATATATTTGATACATTTTTCGACGACAATTTTATTTTTGTATGTGAATTTAGATTTTTGCAACGTTTCGTTTTCATTACGGACATAAAAATCAATAAAAGTATAAAACTATTATTCAATTGAAAAATCTCGACAGACGAACAACCAAAAAAATGTACATTCGTACATTAAATTTGTACATAAAACATTGTTTTTTTGTTAGTTTTGTCCAAAAAGGGAATCATTTCATCTGGCTCTGATATTGATTATCCAGAAATTGATGGATTTCTAATTTTTTTATCTATTCGTCGAATCTAGAATATAGAAATGTACGTACATATATACTTCAGTTTTTTGCTTTTTGTAATTCAGTTCAAATAAGAAAAGCGGGTTGATTGAAGATTTTAATAAAAAGCAATACTTTGAAACTTAAAATCTCGGAAAAATACTGAAAATTATATTTCCAAGGAAATTTTTTGAGACCAAAAAATATCGATTTTAATATATATTTTACAAACAATTACATATATGCTTACTTATGTGAATTGGGTTCGATTCCCAATGGTGATCACAACAAGGTCTCTTTTTAATATGCGTATAAGTAGATTTATGTTCATCCGTGTATTCTTCTCTCTGCCTAATAGTTTATTAAGATTATATTAACTACGTCATATATTTTATTGGGCCAAATATATTTGACACCCCACAATTCAACAAACATCATGAATAATTGACTCTCGCTATTTTTCACATCCCTGGTTTATTTTTAAATTTTCGACTTAAAATTGCAGATATAAAAAAATCATTTAATAATATGTTTAGAATTCGCAAAGTTAGCCCGTGCACTTCAAAATCACACATTACATGTTTTATTAATTGAAGAATACAAATTTTGTAATTATCTTGAATTATTTTGCGTATTATCCGAATATTTTAACAAATTGTAAGTCGAATTCGAACCAAGGATTAACCTATATACTATAGAACCAAATTTTAATTATGATCAATTGAGAAGAGTGTAGCCTGAATATCAATGTTTTTTTCACTCGACCAAATCGCAGATCATTTTGGGCAGATTATTTGAATACTTTTTAATTCTGAACGCTTCACGTCTCAGTATGGTAAGTTGGTAATAATTGTTGGTAGCTTTTTGGCTGTTTACATTCATCGCCAATTCTCCGGCAAGATGGTTTTATTAAAAGATGAGAAACAACATTGGAAAATCATTACCAAAAACCTTAATTTTGTTGAAAATCAACAGATGAAACCAGAGAAACACACTCCAAAGAGAGTATATTTTTCTAGCACAACATTTTTTTCAGAAACTGTTTAATATATGTAAACTGCGATGTTCCATAAAATAGAGACACATTAAATGTAAATTTTTGTGGGACCAGCTGCCATGTGTTGGATGTACATAGTTGGATATAGTTAAGGAATCGCAGATTATTAAATTATTATTATAATCCATCCATAATATTTTTCTTAACCTTGTCTATTTTAGTTTAGTCCACGTATTCCCACCCGCAAGACTCACCGCTCAATCAGAGCAAAGACATAGTAATAAAAAAACATTCTAAACATTTTTTTTTTCATATATAGCTTTTGAGATTCGGTAGGCGCAGCTGGTGTCCACTAGAGAGCAGCGATCTAAAGAGGATGGTTATGGTAGGAAAAGCTGCAGCGAGGAAATTAATATGGTCAACACTATTGCTGCAAGGACAATTTTTACGAGGTGGACGTTGAAAGAAAAGTGTTTTTACCCCCTTGAAGTTATCCCACGAATTTTTAAAAATACCTATGACAACACAAGCGTAAATAATTCATCCCAGACTTTTTCAAAATACATATATAATTTATACAGTTGGTTCATCCCAGGATTTTTATCATTCATACTATCCCAGTCTTTTTCGTCAACAAACAAATATACAGTAGGTACCAAAATAGCCAGACTTTTTAATATGTAAAATGTATTTGGTGGAAAATAAATTCTTCTGAGCAAATCGTTGAAAACGGCTTTTTCTCTTTGCAATTAAGCAAAGGGCCCTGTAAGCTATACCACTACATCAGCTTTAATAATTTTTTGTCCTTTGGAATTTCCGCAATATAAATAAATGTAGCGCCTTTGCCACTTTTCAAAGAAAACATAAATCTAAAAAAATAATTGTATGGTTATGCTTTTGTGGGGACGGCTATTTTCTCATGGCGATTTTTGAGACCTTTGAGCGATGGTTAACGCTGATAATTGTTTGATTGTATAGGAATTTAAATATAAATAATAAAATAAATAAATGTGCCAAATAAATTATCAACGCTGGCACAGTGGTGGCCAACAAGGTCCCAAACTCAATCGTAATTAGAAAATAGCTGTCCCTACAAAAGCTTAGTCAAATGATTTTTTCGGTTTTAGCTTTCTTTGAAAATTTGACAAATGTGACAAATGTATTTATATTGAGAAAATTTAAACAGTCAAAAAATTATCAACCCTGGCACAATGGTGTCCAAGGAGGCCCTAAACTCAATTACTATAAAAAAATAGCCGTCCTTACAACAGGTTGGCCATACGATTTTTTCGCATTTAGATTTCTTTGAAAAGTTGGCAAAGGCGTCAAATTTATTTATATTGCTGAAATTCCAATGGCCAAAACTTTATCAAAGCTGGCTTAATGAAAAATAGCCGTCCTTTCAACGAGTGGCCCAGAATAATTTATTTTTCATCAAGCCGTCCTTTCAACGAGTGGCCCAGAATAATTTATTTTTCATCAAATAAATTGTACATATTAAAAAGTCTGGGATGAGTATTTTGGTGCCAACTGTATATTTTTTTGTTGACGAAAAAGTCTGGGATAGTATAAATGATAAAAATCCTGGGTTGAAATCGTAGGACAATTTCAAGAGTTGTTTGTTGTATTAATTGTTTTTAATTGTTGTTTGGCCATTGTGAAAAGTTCCTGGGCCGGTAATTGACTACTATAAAAAAAATAGAAGAAAAATAATTGAATTAAAATTAGTTAAAGTGTCAAAAGCGAAATGATGAAATTCTAAATTATTAATTTTGATTAAATAATATTTCAACCTTTTTAATTGCCTATTATGTACAATCTAAACTGAATTTGGATATTTATGATTTATTGGAATATGAACCTAGTTTATCGTATAATGTAGTTAAATTTGTTTTTAATCATTTTCATCAAACCGGAATCAAATTTGTGTGTATTGTAGGGTAAATAAGTTATCTATTTATTTAAATTATTTAGCCGGAACACATTGCAGATGCTTGATTTAATAATTTGTAAATACTCTAATTTTTTGGTGATGATGTTACAGTTGGTATAGTGATTCTATACGTTGAACGTATAGTTGCTTAGTTTAACATAGGTTAGCCAATAAAACGAAACACTCATTCGTGGCTTTTTATTGGACATCCACCATCCCATTTTGAATATTTCCTGCAAATTTTTAACCTTTTGTTATAAATATACATTTTTCAGCTCACGTCGAATTTATACGTTATTTTGCCTGTTGTAAAATATTCAGCAAATCAAAACCTGGTAACGTAAGTCTTTGGAGTGTGAGTAGATCATGAACGTATACTTTTATACTTTAAATTGATTCCATTCAATCACTGAGCAACACGGACTATTAACAGATAAATCTTCATTCGTCAGGTTTTCCAAAGTGTGAATGAATCTGGCTATAGACCGCAAAGAAAATAAGAACACATTAATGGAATTTGAATCAAACAATGAGTGGAACAAATAATACTTTTTTTACCTAATTCGATTATTTACCTTATGTTATTGCATTGAGAAAAACGCAAAAGCCGATATTTTCTTATTAAATAATTTTCAGAATGCACTATCAATACGGACATTTTTTTTAAAATGAACTACATCATATTTACAATGGATACGGCTTCATCGCAAATAGCAAAATACGTGATTTGCAAAATAAAAAAATAAATCGGTGTACACTTTGGCGCTAAATTTTGGAAACAATTGGAAACTGCTTGTTCGAATATTTCTTTTTGTATTAGTTATAAACATAAGAAACCATCTATTGTACCCAATGAATCATCCAAGGGATACAACAACAAAAATAAATTGTCCCAGTGTGCTGTTCTGATATATACTGCGCACTAAGTCACTCTCGCAGAGGTGAAAATCCTTCGTTGAAAAGAGCGGTCTCATGGCATATTATGTATTGTACGAAATGCGAAGCAAAACATCGTGAGAGTATGTCTAGGCTCGCTGAGCAGCGTTATGGTGTAGTAAATTTTATTAAGAAATTTAAGACCGTTGAGCTTCACTACTGCCAAAATAAGATTGCCAGAAGCCAATATTTGCTGAGTGAACTCAATATTAACATAATGTATCGGGTGTTTGTAGCTGAGTTGCCTAATGTAACGGTAAACAAATTTTTCTTAAGAAATATTTTTAATAAATAAAAATTAATTAAATTAGGGAGCGATTTAAAACAAAAACAAGATTGGATGGTGAAAAGCTCGGTGCATAAAAGGAGTGTAAAAGCGTTTTATGACTTATTAAAAGAAGGAGCGTGCAACTA
This sequence comes from Tipula unca, assembly GCA_951394425.1. Classification (NCBI taxonomy): domain Eukaryota; kingdom Metazoa; phylum Arthropoda; class Insecta; order Diptera; family Tipulidae; genus Tipula; species Tipula unca. The sequence goes on from OX596381.1 coordinate 57,366,556, forward strand.
TATCGTGCGACTATCAGAAGAGCATGCTACTATACCTAAGGTTGCCAACCAGACTGCTTATTATATAGTCGGCAAATATATTTATACAATTTACACGAGGTAGTGGTTGGAACATCAAAATTACCATTATCAAAGCAAATGTTTTTTGTATACTTGGACTGAAAACGCGTTTGCTAAGCGATCCATACCACGATCCAAATAGCTTCTGCTATATGTACTATCAGCTTTGCAATCTTGATTTAAACACTAAGAATCGGATTCGCTTATAGTTGCTGATGGATGCGGAATACAAAATAAGAATTTGATCATGTTTAGTATGTGTTGTTATTGGCTTTTGAACGAAGCACCAGCTAATTCCCAAGATAACTAAACTACAACACTAGCCACCCAGTTAAATAAAGTAAGCCTAAGTAAAAATTATAGTAAAAAAAACTTTGCACTACTATTATAGAAAATAATTTTTAACTTATTTTTAACCATTTTTGACCAAAAAAAAAAAATTATTTGTTGGTATAAACCGCAACGCAAATGAGGCACAGTGTTTACACTCAATTAGTTTAAATAGTCCAATCCAAAGGATATTGATGGACCACAAATGGTACCGCATGAAATAAAATGAGGCTAAAATATGTGTTCACCAAAATAAAAAAGTAACTATGAACTAAAGTATGCATATTTTATCAATAAATATTATTTCAGTTTGAATCGAAAAAAAAAATTTAAAATTCAAGTTTCTGTAGAGTAAATCGAGTAAACGTATATTTAGCTAGCAATTGGTTTACTTGCTAGTCGATCCAGTGTCTTACGAATATTTGATGTTCTAAGGTGTTATTAATAAATGTGCAAGGTGCAATAATATAGCACCTATAAAAATTGACAGATATTGTAGATAAAGTAGTGTAGTGAATATAAGAATGGAAAACTTATTAACATGAACAATATCAATGAATATGAAGCATGTTGGAAACATTTCACTAAACGAAATAATGAATCATCGACGTGCAATATATGTGGGAAAACTATAATGTGCAAAGCATCAGCGACTAGTGGACTACATAGACACTCAAGCAGCGTACATAACATCGGGAGAATTTACCAAATATATTGTTTTAATTAGATTTTTATATAATATAATTATTACATATTGTCAATTAAAATAAATGATTTTCAGTAGGTATTGTGAATTTGTGAATATCCGAAATAAACTGTAGTAGAGATAATAATCCATCATAGAGATGAGAATCGTTTTGTCCGACGGTACACCGATCTACCAGAAATCACCTTTTGTCAATTGATTAATATTAATTTTTAATATTGATTCAGTGAAAAGTGCAATACAGTTCCAAAATGTCTCTGTTTAATTTGGAACTGTGCTTTGTTGTTTAGTCAGTAAATCAGTCCCAATATGGCCATATCCATATTTTGCTCCATTTCGTTGAATTTATGTGTTATCTAAAACAACCGCTAGAACTAATAAATTAAAAAATCTAAACTAAGACATGCTATCTCAAAACGCACAATAATAAACAATTTGGTATTGACACAGCCAATCTCAAATTAATAATGAAAAATATAGCAAGTCTAACAAAATGGACTAAATTTTGAGCGAAAACATCAGCGTCTAACTTCAACTCAATACTATGGTAAATTCTCCCGATGTTATGTACGCTGCTTTAACAGCCATACAAAATTTAAAGAGAAAGGAAGCAGAAGCTGGAAGTTCTAGTTATCAACGCGTCACAAGACAATAATAACTATCAGAAATTAGGTAAATTTGTACAGCCCTTCAATGGGTGAAGTAGTTTCGAAAATGGCAGCAATTGATGGATTTTCATTTAATCGAATTGCTAAACGCAAGTTCATCGGACAAAGTATGATTCTAAAGGTTATGGCCATTTTCCAAAAAACCCATCTGATTTAATGAATTTAGTGATTGAATTTTATAATATTATCAAAAACCACGATCTATTAAATAAAATTAAATTACTAAAAGTTAATAAAAATAAATTTAGTATTTCACTGGATGAGTGGACATCCAATTATATTATAATAATAGTGAATCGAATTATTTGGGGATTAATTCCGATTAGGGGAAGTTGCTCAGCAACAGACTGGATTAAGTCTGTAACCGAAAAATTGATTTTTTTCGGAATACAAATGAATTCAGATGTAATGTGTGTTATGTCAAATGGTGCCACAGTAAGTAAAAAATTTGGAAGACTCTCTCTTGCGTATAAATAACTCTGCTATAATCACGGCTTTCACTTAGCAGTTGTAAAATTCTTATATGTGAAAAAATATGATTCGAGATTAGTTGAAGCATCACAATCGTAGAGTACTGAATTTGATAATGATACTATAATGACGATAAAACGCCTGATGATTGTTTTGATTCAGATACTGAAACAGTCGAAACTAATGAAGTCTGTATACGGCCAACGATTGCAACATCAGTCTCCAGTTCGGAACGGAATTTTACAAACCTATATGAACATTGACGAGAAAAAGCCAATACAACTGATTTTAGACTGTAAAACTCGGTGGAATATGTTACAGACTATGTTAGATGGATTTTTACGACTACAGCATCCAATTAAGAAGGCATTGCGAGATCTAAAATTAGAGAATATGTTGGACGATGAAAATATAAAAACAGCTGTTATTAGAAACGTTAAAACCACTTTCAATAATCGTGACCTGTCTTAGTAGACAAGATGCCACATTAATAACTGCTGTTGTATCTCTCATGAAGTTTCTTCATAATCCACAGTCATCTAATATTGAAGAAAAGTATAGCTTTTTCACAATTGGTCAAGGATATCTGTAATATCTAGCAGAGATTAAAAAGCTATGTCTATATATTGTAAGTCGTATGACTTCCACGGATTAGCGCTTCTTTCAATTATAGAGTATTTATATGGTGTATTGATTTTTTAGTAAACGAAACGAGTTGGTAAACAAGAGAAGCATTTGCTATAGTAAAGGAATTTTATGCGTAACTGTATTTGTTTGGGTAAGTTTATCATCCGGCACGTGAAAAACCTCATTGAAGTTTTAACATATTACAAAATTGATTTACTTTCTAATCGATTGACAATTTCTTGAGTAATGAAATAATTTTCCACCAATAGGAATTTTCGACATCAAGTGTTCACCAAAGATACTATAGTGATAGTCTTTAAAGTAGTACACATTTACAACTTTTTTAGCAAGTTATCCATTTCAGTATTTTATATGTTTATGTATTAAACGGTTTGTATGTCTAATATAACACATCGCCATGTTGCTTTAATAACGTATAATCTTACCCATGGTTGATTTTATGTTACCCAAGGAGCAGAAAGTGGGGCGAGTTTTTGACTGTGTCGTGAACACCATTTCGTAACGCATATTCACTCTCTCCGAAGCATTTGACTGCGGCGATGTGTAATTTGTTACCTTTTCCGAGAGGTTTTAACAAAACAAATTTGGTGAGATGATCTAGTATTATTAGTATCACAGACTTTCCTTAACTGGAACGTTGGTATGGTCCTAATAAATCGATATATATATACGTTGCCAAGGTCGTTCGACATCATATAGTCTGCCGATTGGTGGACGTAATGTTTTATTCGGTGATTTTGTCATTTTACAAGTGGTACATTGAGACACATATTGTTGTACTTGTTTTGTCTTTGAAGGCCAGAAATATTGTAGTAACGACGAAGTTTCTCCAGTGTTTTGGTAATCCCGTTATGCAAAGACAGAGGATCATCGTGACCACTTCTTATTAAATTTTCCCGTAGATGTTCAGGTACCCCTATTTTCCACACCGATAAGCCTTATGTGAATGAATTCATTGTGAACTCGGAATGCTGGATAGTTAGCAGGATTTGAAACAATTTTATTTATTTTTTTTTCATTCACATTTTTTATGCTGTTTCCAAATTCCTCCAATGAATATACACGAGAGAGCATGTCAGGTAGCACGTTATCTTTACCCTTCTCATGTTCAATTTTAAACGTGAACTCTTTGATTTTTAAGCTCCAACGCGCTAGTCTACCACTCAACTCCTTCCGACTCATCAAAAATTTTAAACTTGCATGGTCAGATATTGAAGTAAATTCAAACCCCTCTATGTATGCTCTGAACTTTTTTATTGCCAAAATAGCCGCTAAACACTCTAACTCAGTTACACTGTAATTGTTGTCTGCCTTAATTAATTTTTTTTGACATAAACGAGATAGGTCGTTCATATCCCTCGGCATCTAATTGAAACAGGACTGCGGCAATTCAGTACTGGCGTCACACCTTATTTGTAGAACGGTTGCTCATATAATGGATTCTTTAGAACAGGAGCGGTGGTAAGTAATTTTTTTAGACACTCGAATCCTCTTGTGCTTTATCGGTCCATACGAATTGTCACGTCAGAATAGTTTATTATAAATCTCCGATACCAGCCTGACATTCCTAAAAGACGTCGAGTTTATTTTACGGTAGTATTGGTGCAGGTACATTTATAATTGTGTCAATTTTCAAGCCATTTTCACCTACGATCTATCCAAGATATAGTATTTCACGCATCACAAATTTAATTTTCATACCAGCACACCATTTATAATTTGGACAGTTAAGCGAAACTATAAAGACATAAGTTTAGTATTAAATTTCATGTTATTAGCTAGATAATTTATATATACTGTTGAAAATGGTATTAATTTATAACAAGTTAAATTCTGCTTTCCAGTAATTTCAAAATATTTGTTGTCACTTTAAAAAATGCTTCTTAAATTTTAATTCTTCATAATGATCCTTAACTTCATAACTCGGCGTCTCACTTTAAATCATCAGATAAATTACAACCTGTAGTATAGTAATACATTGTAATAATATGTAGTAAAACATTGATACTCAAATAAATTAAGATAACAAATGTATATCATTTATTTATCCTATCATGTATACACTAAAGATTTCTTGTCAGTTGTCACATTTCACATATAATAACAAAGTGGCAAAAATCATTCATCATGCTTCATGACACATAATATTACTAACAAATTGAGAATAATGGTTTAGACATTGATATGATATGATACATCTTATTTGGATTGAGTGTTCTCTCTACTAATTTTCTATTGACGATTGACGTTTAATTTTTATGATTATTCTGTAAAACAAAATATACTCGAATATAGTGAAAATATTATATAATGAATAACTTACATCAATTAAAAAATAATAATTAAATAAAATCAACAATATTATTTACAATGTTCCATATTTTAACACAACTCATATAATAAAATTATCTTAACCAAAAATATTTAAAATAATCTTTCAGAAATTTCAGATTTTATATAATTATGTACTTGAATGACTGAGCTTTCTTTTTTATATATCAAGACGGGAAATATTAAATTTGAATATTTTAATACTCTGCTAAGTTATTATAATAAACCAAACAAAAAAAAAATCAATTAAAATATGAAGTTGATAAATATTTATTATTGTTATTATTAATATTTTTGCTTTGCTTATATATACTTGAGAAAGATAAGAAGGCAAAACAAAATAAAAAAATTATATAAATTTTAATTTTAGATTACAACAAAAAAGATTTATTTTATATCATTAATTTTTGCTTAATTAGGTAATCATAAATCAATATAATAATATTCGTCGTTTAATTTGAAAAATAATGACTCATCAATTAATTATGAAAAAAGCGGTACCGATAAGATTTGAAAAATATTCATATTGGGGGGCTAGAAACCACATAGTGTTGAGCTCCATATGTATTGTTGACAAGGTTAACCGATTTTTTATTTAAAAGTTTTGATTAAGTAAACAAAAAACTAAAAATTTACTGAATCTTTAATTTTAACTTTACATTATACTCTTTTGTTATATTTATTTAATAGCACAACAATTTGTTTGCCACTTAAAATCTACTTAACTTATTTAAGTTTATTTTTTTGTTTTTTTGTATACTTGCTCTGTTTTTACATTTTTTATACAACACACAGCACACAATTTTGTTTACTTTTGTCATTTTATCTTATACTCTTGGAAGCGTTTAACAATAACAAGATAAGAAAATTTAATAAATGAAATTAAAAAAGGAAAACAAAGAACAAAAAAAAAAATTACTACCTAAGTTTATTAAAAACAAAAGAATCAAAAATAAGAATATTTCTACAAACATATTAACGAAAAAATGTAAACGTAGAAAAAGAAGAAGCGTGTGCTTTCATGAAACATATTATTTAGAAAATATCGAATTTTCTAATCAATGTTAACTTTTTATTTGTTATCTCGAGAATCTAAATTTGAAATGAGAAACGAACGAACGTAAAACTGAGAGAAATAATTAAATTTTAATGTTCGTTTTTGTGTTATTATTATTATTTTAAATTTAGTAAGTCTTTGGAAAATTGTTAAGTAAAAATTGTATTGTTTATATACGTACGTACGTATACCTATACTTACTAACTTTTTTTAAAACGAAATAATAGATTTTCTTCTTTTTAACACTCAAAACAAAAACCGTTTGATTTTTAATTAAATCGAAATAATTAATTAGTTTAGTTTTAATTAGTATAAAAATTTATCGAATAACTATTAAATTTACAGAAAATTGATTTGTGACTAAGTGTCCTTGTCAATCGGTTAAAAATATTTTTGTTAAAAATTTGGTGAAATCAAATTGCCGTGGTGAAATTTTTCAACTTCAAAAATCAAATTTGCTGCGTCAATTAGTTAAAATTTTAACAGTTGTAAAAATTCAATTAACAATGAAGGACGAAGAATCGGATGCTGAATTAGACCAGCAGTTCCCAAGGCGATGATATAGAATTAAATACAGATGCCGATATTGGTGAACATGCCCAGAACAATGAAGAAGGTCGTAAAGATTCAGAAGAATATTTCGTCGGTATGGATGGGACCAAATGGAGGAAAATCGGCCAAATATGCAGCGATCGTAAGCCCAGAATATTCATAAGGAATAATTATTTGTAGGTTCAAAACCAAGTACAAAAATGTTAAATGATGTGGATACATTTTGCGTTATTTGGTCTGGGAACCGTTACACGAAGAAGAATTATTGGCTTATATAGGACTGCTATAATTATCATCGGAAGTTACAGATCCAACTATGAACCTGTAGATCAACTCTGGAAAAAAAAATCTAATCCTTTGTAGAGCAGCTAGAATGGAAACCAACAAAGCGGCGCTCATTAGTGAAATTTTTTATATGCTAAACGCCAACCTAAAAGCTAATTTTCGACCGAACACCAGCATAATAGTTGATGAGCAATTGTTCCATTTAGAGGGCGTACCAAGTTTACGCAGTACATTCCGTCTAAGCCAGCAAAATATGGCAGACAAATATGGTGGGGATATGCGATTCGGACCCAGCGTATCCGTTGACCGGACAGATATATACCGGTAAAATCGGAAATACTCAAGATATAAACGAAGGCGAACAAATGATGTATACCTGCTGAATTTAAAGCCTCAAAAACTCGGGACGTTTTATCCACAAATTTTGGTTTTGGAGAGAAAATGGTATTATGTTCATATGTTCCTAAGAACAATAAAGCAGTAATTTTAATCTCTACTCAACATAATGACGATAAAACCTCTGGGGCAAAACACAAGCCGGACATAATTCATTATTACAACAAAGGGTCAGTATACAACAAAAACAAAAATATTTGATTCGATCGAATTCAGAAATACCAATTCATTTTCGTTTCGTATAGCATTTTCGTATCGTACAAGGATACGTATCGTATTCAGGAATAGGGACCCAGGGTCAGTACATGACTCCCGTGTTTTAAAAATAGTCCTCTGTATCAAAACGACATCTGATACGTCTGATAATTACTATTTATTGGGTGATACACATGTAGACCGTAATAACGGTCTACACTACGTAATAACGTAATAACGCCATTTACAAATGCTAACGAACAGCAGAGAAGGTTTAATACGGCACACAATTAGCCCTGAGATGTCTATTCACTTGAAAGTTTGATACGTGTTTGGGTTATGTTTTATTTCAATTTTAGTTGTCAAACATTTTATGCGGTTCACAACTCCTTTTCTTTTTTGTGGTGTCCGATTGACAGACACAATGACTGATCCTGAACAAAACAGGACGGTCAATTTTCTGCCCATAATAAGCAATTATAATGTTTTATTTATTATGGCAATGGACATGTTAACGATTTATCAGTAGTAACAATACTACTACCTTGTATATAAAGTACTTAAACATGTATATGATTTTCATAATTTTATTATTTGTGTTAAACCATATAAATTATAAAGCACAATAGAGTGTATGTACTATTGTATACTCGTACATATATGCAAAATAATTGGTTTCATTTATTTAAATTTAAAATCGTACCTAACTAGCTAGCGTTATTATTTGAGCAATAACACAATAAAAAATAATTAATCTTATTATTTGTATACCGTATACATAAACATAAATACATACATGTACATAGTATAGACTCTGTACATGGCTTTTTCATATCATAACACAAAAACATAGGCTTTGTAAAACTACATGCAATATTAATAGTTTTTCAAGAATGGTTGCCAACCGTAAAACATGTACATAGTACATAGTTGGTATGTGTACAATGTATTTGATCTTTATAAACCTACATACACATTTTTTGAGCGAAACATGTCAATTTCGAATAAATAATTTACATTTTTTGTGAACATATTATAAAAAAAAATATAAAAATAATTGGCAGTGTAAAATAAAAGAATTTCACATGGTAACAACATTTAAAAAAAATGTTTGGAAACTTGATATAGTTTTCAGTAGGATTTTGCTAATTATAATATTATTTATGGTAAAAATAAAATATTCGTGGGCGGTGCAAGTCTCCTATCGGGCACTTACCCAAATGGCGGATAGGGGGATGCCCACACCGGAACGTTGGCGGGGAAGTGTATGATGAGTATCCTTTTCATACGGATAACAAAATCTTAAGATCACCATCACAAAACCGATCTTGTTCTATAGGAGATACATATTTATATGACTTTGTCCTTCACCAACAACTAATGTTGAAAGCGAAAAAAGCACACTTCATAACCAATTGAAAAGCCTAGAAGAAGTGGTCTCAAAGCTGACAATAAAATTACCCTATTGAAGAGAGAAAATGAAGACCTCAAAAGGATCATCGAATTAGGTAAAAAAAAAACAAGTTCGTATTGAATATTACACAGACGAAGAAGAAATCGGAAGAGAAATAGGAACCAAGTCCCAGTGGATACTAGAATCGAGAAGCACAAGAAAAACCGCCACATTCAACATGGCAGTTTCCGATGTAGAGGAAGTGGCAAGATAATCTGATTGGATCGTGAAAAAAAGCAGTATCATCGCCAGAATATGTTGAGCAGGGAAAGCAAACATCAACATCGAGTAAACCAACTCCATGCAATGATGAAATTTCCGATACAGAGAGATAAAAAAACAGCCTTCACCAATAAACAATGTTGGTATTTAAGACTATCCGGCTGTCAACGCTCTGATGACCTCAATTACGGACAAGGACTTCAAGCTAGTACCACTAAATAATGATGTTTTGAAGGTAAATGGTCCAGACTCAGATACTTATAGAAATCTCTCTATGAAGCTTACTGTGGAGAAAGTTCTGTGGAATACATATGAGGATAAGAGTGAAGATATAATTGCCGAGCTGCAGACTAAAGGATTCGACATTAACGATGTTGCAAACATCATTAAAAAAGGGGAAAAGTACATGATAAAGGCAACAGTGTCGTCACAAAGCTCGGGCTACCGCTGTTCATGATATCCGAGCACCTCAAAATATGAAAGTCAGAATAGAACCAGTGAAGAAAAAGTCACTGCTTAGAGATCCTGTGGACGTATGGCAGGATGCGTTAAATGTGATGGTAACCACCTTACGAGCACGTGTACATAGAATAGGAACTCAGCTGTAAAATGCATTAATTGCAGGGGCCAACATCCAGCTAATTACCGTGGCTGTGGAGTAGCTAAAGAATTACAAAATATAAGAAATCCTGCTAGTTAAGCACTGAACGATCCACAGACAAATCGGGATATATATAAATTACAATGAAAAGAATCATATGCACAGGTAACCCAAGGTCAAGAGGCAAAAGCAAAAGATAGCAAAGATGGTCAAATTTTGAGAGATGTTGTGAAATGCAAAGACGCTCTAAATAAAAAACTTGATGAGACCAATAAACTCATTTTTGAACATTTGAAAAACTTATCATCATCGTTACCCAACGCGACTACAAAATAAAAATAAATTTACAAACGCTCAGAATAATCATTTGGAATGCGAATGGGCTGATCCAACATATCGCCGACCTGGAAATATTTCTATTTAAACAAAAAATTGATATTTCTTTAATCTCTGAAACCCATTTCACTAACTCCTTATATGCCAGAATACGTGAGTACAGATTTTACCATGCTATCCATTCATCAGAGAGGGCAATAGGCGGATCTGCCATACTTATTAAAGAGAATATAAAACAAAAGGAAGAATTAAAAATTGAAAGTGAGTTCATGCAAGTTACAACTATCAAAACTCCCACAAAGTACAAAGAAATACATATATCAGCAATATACTGTCCACCACGACATAATTTGAAAAGAGACGATTATGAAGAACTTTTTAACACCATGGGAGGTTGTTTTATCATTGGTGGTTACTTTAATGCAAAAAACACATACTGAGGCTCCAGAGTTACTACGCCAAAAGGGGGAGAGTTGTTTGAAGCAGGAAAAATAAATTAAAATGTGACTTTCAATTTGGTGGCTCACCAACTTACTGGCCAACAGATCTAAACAATACACCGGATCTTATAGACTCTTATGCAACAAAAGCTATATCAAATAACTAATTTCGTTTGGAAAATAATGAAGAGCTTACTTCGCCCCACTCTCCTGTTATTATGACGGTCAGTGAAACAATAATTGAAAAAGCGATCACCGCGAGACTGTCTAATAAGAATTGGAACAATTTTCGAGAATTATTAGAACAAAACATCAATCTTCAAGCACCAATAAGGAACATTATACAAGTCGAAGAGGAAGTAGAAAGACTAATAGAAACATACAACAAGCTGCGTGGCAAAGTACATCTTTCGAAACGTAAAGCTCGAAAGTCTTTGAAATCTCTGATCAGAACAGTTAAGAATGAATCTATAAGTACATATTTGTGGTCATTTACTAGCCAAAAGATACCGAATATGCCTTATGGAAAGCAACGAAAGTACTTAAGAGACCAACAAATTCACGGCACAAATTATAAAGGAGGATGGAAGCTGGGTTCAAAGCGTTAAACAGAAAGCCGACTTGTTTGCGAGACACCTAGAAAAAATGTTTCAATCATTACCCAGGCAAATTGCGGATGAAAATGTTAACCTACTGAAACGATATGATGAGCTTGAAATATAAAGTGTATTTCTACAAGAGCTAAAAGAGGAAATTCAAAATTTAAACATGAAAAAATTTCTTGCGTACCACCTCATAACAAATCATTAAAGAATTACCAAATAAAGCAATATGTAAATTTCTCCATATAATCAATGCTGTGTCTAGACTAAGATACGTTCCAAGACAATGGAAGGTGGCAGAGGTAATCATGATCTTTAAACGTAAGAAACAATGTATCGATAAAAAGTCCTTCAGAGCGATATCCATACTCCCCACCATATCCATGATTTTTGATAAATTGCTCCTGAAGAGAATGAAACCTTTAATGGTGGGCAGAAATCTCATTCCTGACCACTACTAGAACAAGTTCATAGAATCACAGATATAATTGAACGTACACTAGAAACATAAAAAAAATGTTCAAGCGTTTTCCTGGATGTAGCCCAAGCATTTGACTGATTTTGGCACAGAGTATTGGACTTCAAGCTCAAGTGGGACCTTCCCAAACGATATTATGAAACTCTGAAATCCTACATAACCGATAGACTCTTCCGTGTAAAATATGAAGACGAATACTCGGACCTAAAGGTAATTTCAGATGGAGTACCACAAGGTAGCGTATTGGGCCCTGTCTTGTATCTCCTGTATACTCGGGATATTATAAATATAATAAATTATATAATAAAAATACATCATTTTTAGAGTGCAATTTAATATAATTTTAACATTCTAAAATTGTTTAAATGTACAAAATAATATTAGTGCTAAGAATATATCAATTTTCAGGTTTTGAACTGTTTGAATCGTGAATAATCGTATTATCAATTAAAAGTAAATTTGGGTAATCTATAACATAAAGTAATCAAATCAATTTAATTAGGATATTTTCTTATAATTTATTTTATAAAATTTTATGAAATAAATTGTGTTAACAAATTTGCAATTTAATTGCCAAATTTAGTATTTTAAGAATTTATAAAATTGTCAAATTTAAAATTTAATTACCATTAATTTACAGATTTTCAGAATTTCAAAAATAATTTTATTAATTCAATTTATTTGGAACTCGAATTTAAATTATTTTAAAAGCTATAAAACCTATAAACAAGAATTTTCAAATTTCTTTAATAAGTTTAAAGTATTTTATGAAGAAACATTTGTTCACTTCAATATTTTTAAATTTAATTATTTTATTAGTTTTAACATTTTCAGAATTTTTCAAATACCTACAAAGCTAAATAATTTATTTCCAAATTTTATATAATTAATTTTTGAATGTTTCTAATTATTAAAACAGACTCTTAATTTTTTTAATATTTTCAAATTTAATTTAAAACTTTATTTGTTGGAGTGATATTTAATTTAATAATCCATTTTTCTACTAACTACATTTTTAATTTTTCAAAATATTATTATTTCTCAGATACAACAATTTTTAAATTTGATGCGTTAAAATTATGATTTATGAATTATGATGATATTTGCAAAAATTTAGAATTTATAAAATCTAAAATTTTTTTTGGAACTTAAAGGCCAAAGGCACAGTAAAGTTTTAAGAACTTTAAATTGAAATTTTGTATTCAAGCTCTAAGAATTTCAAAAATGTTTAGTAAAGAATTTGTAAAATCGTATAGACATTTAAGAACTAGTTTTAGAATTCAGTTTCAAGGGTTTTTAACACCACCATTATAATTCTGCTTGTAAATCTTTTATAATACATCTCTTTTATGTAAATACATACATGATACACATTATTTTTGGGAGAATATCCGATCATTTGAAAACTTTCCACCCGAAATATCTCAAAAAGTAAATGATATGTTCCACACAAAATTGTTTTGATTTTGAAGGGGGCAAAATGCAATATTGGTATTTTTTATTGGTAAGTGCCTTGAAGGTTATCTCAAGATCAAGTTTTTTAATAAAAATATAACCTTTATTTTTTCTCTGGTGACATCTTATGCGATGCAAAAAAAACACTATGTCCGAAATGTTTTTCATCAAGTTCTTACATTTAAAAACATAAACAAACAGATAATAATTAGTGTTACCTTATGGAATTTTCAATTTATCAAATACATTTACAACTTGGCATGTTTGTTCCGAGTCCGAAATATAGAGGCTGGATGCAAAAGAGATTTTTCATCCTGTTGAGAGTGTAGAGTCCATGTGCCGAGCCATCGTTCGTGTCAGTGCAGGCTTGCATGGTGCTCTACAAGGTATAGATGGTAAAATCAAGTAACATAAAAAGAAAACCGCGAAGAAGAAAATGGTTTAGAGTTTAGAAAAAGGAACAGAATAATAATCATACAAAGGTTTAATAATAATTCTACAAACAATGCTACAAATGTTGGATGGGTTTTGACATCTATACATGTTTTTTATTTATGTTATTACGTATAAACAGTCAGTATAGTCTCCTATACTATAATCTGATTATGTTCGTCCAAATTATGAATTAATTTATTTGTCTTTAAAAAAAAATACAAATCAAAATATATATTTTGCTTTTAACATTACTTTTAAGCCTTTATTAAAATTAAAACTTTTCCAGCACAAAGAATTTAATTTATGTTTAATTATGAAAATCGTTAAACGTATAAACTGTGTACATGCTGTGTACATATATACCTAAATCTAGTAATATAACATCATAAAATATAAACCATATATAGTAAGTATTATTAATAATAAATGTACAGCTTACAATCGATTTCACACACCAATAATTTTCGAAATAAAAAACAAAAAATATTCATCATAAATTAAAATTTAAATTGCAAAAATATTAACTTAAAATCGGAAGTAATCTAAAGAATTTAATGGTTGTTGTTGTTATTGAAAACTACATAAAAATAAATTTTTTTCAATAATATGCGGGTTTTTTTGTGGTTGGGAATTTAACACAAAATAAATGTTGTAATCAACAATTTTTATTAATTTATAAATTTTACCATACAACTATAATTAAAATATGCTCTATATGAGAATACATGTTTTGTTTCTATTTAAACAAACATGATTCGTTTGACCAATGCACGCCAGGAATATCCTGGAAAATAACTTTGTAAATAAATGTACATACAACATAAATATTTTCAATGAAAATAAAATGCTCCATAAACTTGTTTAATTAGAAATAAATTATGTTACTTTATAGTTTATAAATATATATGTATGTATGTATGTATATACCTACTTTTCTCAAAATGGTAACATATGTTTGTTCTGCTATTGCGAGAGTAATAAAACCAGTGTAACAATAAAGCTTGTATATATAGAAAATAAATTAATGAAATCGTTTTAGTAACAATATAATTTCAAAAACCAATAAATTCGACAAAATCGTAATAAAAGAATCATTAAACAATGTAATATAATGTATATACAATAACATGGGCGTGGAAGTGAAGTTAATATACCAGTTATTTATTATTCATACCCAGCCACCGTAATAAAAGTAAGAAGATTTTCTGACTTTAAAATGTTTTAATAAAATCAAACAATTTTGGGACCATTTTGTTTTTACTTAGCCATACTTAAAAAGATAAACTTATACATTAATTTAGTAATATTAGTATTACTACAGATTTGATATAATTATTTGAAAATAATAATAAATTGAATTATTTTCAAAAAAAATTAGGGCGTTGTTTTTATTTGAATGGGATAGTTTTTCAATTTTCTTAAATCTACGAGAATTTTAAAAAACCAAATTTTTTTGTTTTGTTTTTTTTGTTATTGTTGACGTCATAGAGATAAAAATTAGGGTGATAATTACCATGAAATAAAAACAACGCTCTAATTTTTATCTCCATTTAATTTTAATTAAATATAGTTGTAGCATTAAATGCACGGAATCTCAATCTCGGAGCAAAACCACCGTAATAAACAAATTGAAAATATTAATCTGATCGTAAAAAAGTGAGTTTGTTTAATATTTTTCTACAGAAAAACTGCTTAATTCTTAGTGAATATAGTGAAGCGTCTATAAACGATTTCTTTTTTGAACAAACCACCAACGATAGCCGGTTATTTGTAATCGAGTTTTTATTTTGTTCGTGGTTTATCTCAATATTTTGAATTTTGTCAGAGAATCCCAACCCTTTTTATATCAATACTTGATACCAATTTGTCAAGTTCTATAGGTTCACTATTCAGAAATACTAGCGACCATATGTAGAAAACTCTGAGATTCGTCTTAAATGGCCTTACGTGAACGATTATTTTGTTCGTGGTTTATCTCAATATTTTGAATTTGTCAGAGGAGCCAACCCTTTTGATATAAATACTTGATACTAGTTTGTCAATGTGTAGGTGTCTACTATTCAGAAATACTAGTGTTATTTGGCCTGATTACATAACCATATGAGATTTTTATTCACATTTTTACTACATCACAAAATTTGTCTTATGAAAAAGGCTTTTTGCTCTTAACCAATGTTAAGCTTTAAATGGTCAAGAGGCTACTCTTTAGAAATACTAGCGACCATATTTAAAAATAAATTTTTTTGAAGAACTAATATTATATTTACAATGTCTAGCGGAACTAGCTTTAGTAGCAACATATATGATAATTTTGTTAATAAGTTAATATTAGTATTCATATAGATAATTAGATTATATTAGTTATGATTTTATGAATATTAGATGTGCGAACTATTAATTATCAACCGAGATCTTACATATATGTGTATATTTCGTTCGTTTTTGGTGATTACACTGCTAACAAGTGTACACTCGCATAAATGTGTAATTAACCAATTTTCTGTTAACAACTTCACTCCGGTAGATATACTCGTGGTTTTGAAAAATTGTTATTGTTCCAATATAACCTACGTCTGGGGGTGGGCAGCTTTCGAAATTAAGATAGAGACTCAAAGTACATGTGCTCAGGTGTACTAAAATATTTCGGTGGAACACGTTCAATCGAATTTAGAATATAGTATCCAGTAGTCTGATTTAACATCAGATTTCGCTGTAGAAATTGTCAAAGCACAAATTTAGTCAATGTGCTAATTGCTTAAATACCAAATATTAAAATCGAACTTCGCTGCGTATTATTCGATAAATTTTAAAATAGAATTTTACTCATCTGCATAATTCAAGAAATATTTAAAAATTAATTTAAATATTATTTGTTTAATTTAAAAAAAACTGTAAATGACAAATTTAACAAATCTGAAATTTTTGATAGTTTTAAAATATTCATGACAGACAGACTATAGACAAAAGTAATAAATTCTATTTTAATTCGAGTTTTAAAAATTTTGTTTACTTCGTTTTGCGAATTTTTTATAGCTTGAACTTGAAATGCTGAATTCCACTGTTTAGACTTTCTGGAAAATGCCGGTGGTACACATATAAACAGAGTTTAAATATTTATGCTTAGTTCTAACAAACACAGTGAGAGTGATCGGTTCGATTTCTTATTGATTAAACATCGTGTTAAAGTTCAAATAAAATTAAGGGTTTTGATCAGCTTTTTGAACCTGAGATCAGGTGAGAGGTTGAGTTGACATGAACTGCAAAAATTGTTTATTGGCTATAGGTTGCCAAACGTCGTCAAATATTTAAATTTTCTAAAACATACTGTTTTGTGTTCGAAAATTTGAGAAGGTTTGGTTGGTCAGCCTACATTAAATTGTATATATTTATATGTGCACATATAGTTACACTTTTTGGATTGTAATGTTATCTTGATTGTTATTGTTATAGAGCGATATTTCCATTCAACCTCATAATTCTTTCGAATTTTCTCTGGGAAATGGAAATAGTTACGAATTAATACTTTTGATGGGCTATGCTTGATTTTCTACTTTATGTAAATACTTTTAACCAGCCTTATTTTAAGGTGGATTTGGGTTTAACTTTAAGCAAAGTCAGAACCACGTTATTTTTGCATCAAGCTTTATTAAAGTGGTGAACGGTTTGCCATATTCCCTAATAACCAATGTGAAATTTCATATGAACGAAAATAATTTATGTATGTATGCTATGATACTCATAGCATAATAATAATAATAACAGTGTTAAAGGCCATTACTGGCCCCTTACTGAATCAACAATCTGGCTCCAACGATTTCGATCCTGAGCTTGGTCTTCATACTGTCTTAGACAATCTGAAGAGGCCAAGTCGTTCTCTACATCGTGGAGCCATCGTCGCCTGCAACGACCTCTGCGCCTACCATATGGTGGCTCTCCTTTCAGAGATCGCTGCTCAATTCGTTCCGGATCAGCACGCAGAACGTGACCGAGCCAGCGTACTCGCTGAGATCTAACTTCATGTACAATATCGGGGATCTTCATCAGATCTCTGATCTCGAAATTGTACAGAGCTCGGTATGTACCATCTATTTCGCGTTTAGGGCCGTAAATCACACGCATGATTCTTCTCTCAAATGTAAGGAGCCATCTCCCGTACTCAGCCGTCAGCGCCCAACTTTCACATCCAAACATAACAACGGGCCTGATCAACGCTTTGTAAAGCTTCAGCTTCACGGCACTTGATAAGTGTTTAGATTTTAGCAGTGGCCTTAGAGGATATAAAGAACGACTGCCAGCTGCCAGCCGCACTTTAATATCCTCACCCACACTGTTATCGTGAGTGATAAGAGAGCCCAAATATTTCAACCTCCTCACTCCCTCAAACGTGTGGTGGCCACTACTAAAATCTGGTGTGCCATTGTCTCTAAAACCAGAGATCAGGTATTTCGTTTTGGACTCATTGATCTGGAGTTCAACAGAAGCTGAAAACTCTACAAGCGGATCAAGTATTTCTTTCACTCCGTTGCTATTCAGTCCAATCACGCATATGTCATCTGCATATGCAAGCACTTGATTGGACTGGCGATATAAGATGTTGCGCTGAGGTGTTTCAGTTTTACGAAAGATGTACTCCAACATGAGATTAAAGAGTATCGGGGACAGAGCATCTCCCTGCCGAACACCCGAGTTAACTGCAAAAATTGTCGATAGCCTGTTCTCAACTTTAACACAGCATTGAGACTGCGTCACTGTCATCCTACACAGTCGTACCAATTTTGTTGGCATTCCTAGGTATTCCAGGGCAGACCACAAACTCTCTCGATTGATCGAGTCGTAGGCCTGCCGGAAATCCAAGAAAACCTGATGTACGGAGATGGATGTCTCATAATATTTAGATAGAATCATCCGCAGCGAAAAGACCTGATCAGTGACTGATCGATTCGGACGAAATCCTCCCTGATAGTCACCAACCAAGCCCTCCGCCAGAGGAGTGATTCTATCCAATAAAATGTATGACAGTAACTTGTATGCTGTGCAAAGGAGAGCTATACCGCGATAATTCTCACACTTCAAGCGGTCTCCCTTCTTGAAGATGGGGCATATCGCGGCCACTTTCCATTCATCAGGCATAACTTCGGTTCGCCATACTAATCGAATAAGGTCAAAAAGACAGTTCCACAAAGTATCCCCTCCGAATATCAAGAGCTCCGAATTAATGCAGTCCACTCCAGGTGAGCGGTTTCGTTTCATTCTCTGCATGGCCTTAGTGAATTCCTCATGGGATGGCTCCTCAGTGCAAATCTCCGCATACTGTTTTAGAGGTGGCTCAACAACAGTCTGTGACGCATGATGAACATCAAGCAGCTCAGTAAAGTGTCCACTCCATGCGTCAAGTACTGCGTCGATGTTGACACAGAGGTTTCCATCCCGGTCCCGAATGGCGGTTGACGAAGGCCTGAAAGTATGGTGCAATCCAGTAATTCCTTTAAAGAAATTACGTGAACTACGCTCATTGCTGAGTTGTTGTACTTTCAGAACCTCGGCCTTCCACCATTCTCGCTTCTTCCGTCTACAAATCCGCTTAGCTGCCCTTTTTGCAAGAGCTGCCTTGTTTTTCCTTGCGATTGTGAGACGTTGTTGCACTTCATTATGGGCTATATTTTGTTGCTCAACTGCAAGACGACACTCGTCATCAAACCAATCATTCTTGGGTCTGACTTTCACTATACCTAAAGTCTGTTGAGCAGCACTGACAACCGAAGTTTTCAGTACCTCCCAGACAGAGTTCACGCAGTCAGACTGGTAATTAGCTCCCTCAATGTTGTCTCTGACAAGATCCTGATATCGTTTCTTTTGATCTTCATTTATCAGACCTTCACAGTCGAAACGTTCCATCCGTTTCGCTGTGTTCCCCGACCTGTACGAAAACTTCCACCGTAGCTTTGCAGCGACCAAATAATGATCGCTGCCTACGTATTTGGTTGCTGACCGATAAGTTCTCACATCCTGCACAACTCGAGCTCGCCCTTTTGAAATTAACACGTGGTCAATTTGGCTCCGGGATGTTTTGCGAGGATGTGTCCATGTCTCTAGGTGTATCTGTTTGTGAGGGAAGAATGTGCTTGCTACTCTAAGATCATGAGCAATTGCAAAGTACATCATTCTCTCACCATTATCGGTCGCAGTTTCGTGTCGGGAGTACGGACCTATGTTTTCACACAAGTCGGCCTGATTTGTGCCAGCTCTAGCATTAAAGTCCCCAATTACCATTCTAACATCGTGTTCGGGTATAGATCCCATCAGATCGTCCAAGTCATTGTAAAATGAGTCTTTATCTTGGGGCTGGCTGACTTCTGTGGGCGCATGTACACAAATTATCGACAGGTTGGCTAACTTCATGCGCAGGCGAAGCATACACAATCGGTTATTGACTGCTTGAAAATCCAAAACAGACTTCTTTACCTGCGGCCCAAGAAGAAATCCAGCTCCAAGATTTCCGAGGTCATCTCCACTGTAGAACAACGTATAGCCCTGGGTATACTCATAGCATACATACATAAATTATTTTCATAAAGTTAATTAAATCAGGACTTTTAATACAACATATGAAAGCATGAATAATTTAAATTAATCACATTATTTGATTAATATAATTTAAATTCAATTACAAGAATTTAATTTTTATATATACTCGTATGTACATAAGTAAGTATTTTTAAAAATATATTCCTAAACGAAAAGAACATCATATTTTATAGTTTAAAACTTTAAAATCAATATTATATTAAATTATATTTATATACATCATCTGTTTTAAGAGCGAAATATGTAGATTATAAAATACGTACATTTAAAAAAATTGATTGATATCATGAAAATATTCTTGTGTATTTTAATTAAATTGTTAATTATTTATTATTATTTATTTATTAAAATATTAATTAAATATATGTATACAGTATTTATTAATTAAATTTAAAATTATTCACATATTGATATTTTTACAAATAATTTAATTTTATACCGAAATTCTTGAATGACGTTAATTTTTCATATGTGTTGTATGGAAAGTAAGCTTTTTTTGTTTTTGGGCACCCTATTATAGTATTATCAGAACCACCTACATATATAAATAGATATTTTTTTAAAATGTTAATCTAAAATTTGTTCGTTGTTGAACATAATTGGTGATTTGTCAGTTTCGTTCTTAGGTCTACAGTTACCGTCTAATGAACACAAAACTCACAATTTGGGATGTTCAAAAAACTCAAATTTAAAGACAGGTATGATACTCCGAAAAGAAATCACATCGAAAAAGTGTTCGAACCGGAAGTATTTTCAACCGTGTCTCGAAATATAAAAATGATACACGAAGCCACAGTTGAAATAATTGAGACACGGGTTTGTTATGAGGACGAAATTTTTAATGTTTTTGAGCATAAAATTGATTTAGTCAAATTGTTCCAAGACGTCAAGAATAACGAACTTCAGTATGCACTGACGAAAAAAAGGTTTCATCGAAATATTTCACTAAATATCGAATGATTAGACTGGGTAAGGTGGCATTTAATTTGTATCGAAGTAATGATATGCAGTTACCGATTTCAAAAATAATGCAGTTAATCGAGAAAAACCAACTACCAATAAGAACTGATCGAAATCTTCATCTGAATTTAGTATTGCAAAGAATTATCCTCGAGCTACTGTTATCGTTTAATCCACTTTGGCTGCGAATCGGTCTAGAGATTATGTTCAATGAGCAGATCCCAGAAACCGTTCACAAATTCCCAACAATATCTTGATTCTATTCTTAGACAAAGCTAAGGGAAATCGTATTATAAAACATAACCCATGTTTGTTTGCTCGCAACTCGAAATTTAAAGAAACCCGTGAGGTGCTAATTCAATTTTCATCAAGTTTGGTAGCAAATTTGGGCGATATAACGAAATATTTAAAACGGATCGGTTATGTCTTAACGCACAAACAAACGTATTTGGATGAGTTTGATTATGCTTTTAAAATTTAGCTATTGATTAGCACAGGCATATTGAAATGTTTTCATTCAATCATCATTTGTTCTATCGAAATGGCAAGCATTTAGCATACCCATTGACAATTAATTTAGGTTTACCTTTATTTGGCTGTACAACAGAATTGTCCAAAACAAACAGGTATACTTTCAACACTGCTCTTTTTAATACTGAAAAGCTTTCAAACTATGAAAAACTGGGAAACACTTTTTGATCGAAATAATATTTTCATAAACGATTGACTTAAGTAACCTACTTTACATGCAGCAAGTAAACTACCAAGTAAATATTATGCGGGGAATACCCGAACAATATAATTTCGAGAAAAACAATGCAACTTCGTTTTGTTGGAGGTTACCCCAAATAATTAAATGTCGAGACATGCCTTGAATACATTTTATAATTTGTATAAAATGTTGGTTTGTTTATTTTAAAACTTTGAGCTTCATCTTTAAAACTAAGATTAATGTAACTAATGTTAAAACTAAGATTAATGTAACTAATGTTAGTTTTCAACACTTTTATTAATAAAATCAATTTTTTAATCAAGATTTTGAAAACCAAATTTTCGAAAATCAGAACTTCGTACCCAATTTTTTATGAATTGGCCTGAGATGCAATTACTGGTATTGAAAAGCAGTTTTTTTATAAACCTATACACTGTTTGATTATTTATGATTTTTTTGTTTGGTTCGGTTTTTTGGGTTTTTATCCGTATTATCGTGCATCAGGCTTCAAACATAGTAAGCCAGAAATTACTCATGAATGATGCTCAGCGGACGCCGCGGCTGTCCTCGTCTCTCTCCAATCGTCGAACTCATTCGGATCACTGGTAGTAGCATCAATGTATTTGCCTTACGATTCGGTCTCACCTCCTCCCTAGGAAGAGTTTAGCAAGCTTGTTTCGTGGAACAGGGCAAATGATTTACCTGTAATGGTGGGATGCGATGCTAATGCTCATCACATGTTATGGGGTAGCACGAATATTAACTAAAGGAGTTTATCTCTAAGGTGACCAATGACATTCTCACCTCAGACCATGGTGCATCTCGTTTAATATAAATCTTAGAAGACCTACTCTTAAACCTTATCGTAACTAGAAGTTTACGAACTGGGAGTTATTCTTTCTTGAGTTGGAACCTCGGCTGGTTTCTTTGGGTGAGATATATTCGACTGAGGACATTGAATGGTACTAGCTTCATCTTTGATGGACGCAGTCACGTCAGCCTCGAAGAATGTTGTCCTCTTATTACAAAGCAAAAATCTCAGAATAAGCCTTTATGGTGTTCTGATCTTAAAAAACTGACGAAAACTGCTAGGAGACTCAAAAACAAAGCCAAAAGTTCTAACCTCCAAGTTGATTGGGATAACTTTTTGGCAGCTCAAAAAGAATATAAGAGAATGCTGAAATCCGCTCGTAGGACTTCTTGGATTAGCTTAAGCGAAGAAATTAATAGTATTTCTGGGATCGCCAGACTTAATATGTCTTTGGTTAGAAATAATTCCTGCCGACTCGATGTGCTGCGACTTCCTGATGGTAGATTAACCTCTTCCAGGAAGGAAATTGTCGAACTAGTACTTTCTGTGCACTTCCCTGAAAATCGCTTAGTATTATGGAGTTACTTGTGGACACTTTTCTCGATATTGCTGGTGCCTTTGATAGTACTACTTTTGCTACCATCACCGAAGCCTAATTTTTGAATTGACCAAACCATTATTACTTGGATTGAATCTTTGCTGAGGTTGAGCATTACTGTGGCCGAGCTGAACTCCCTATCTATTTCGGTTAAGGTTGCCAAAGGTTGCTCCCAGGGAGATGTCCTGTCACGTCTCTTGTGGATTTTAGTTATTGACGAACTACTTGTAAAACTACCTGGCTTCACTGATCAGAGTTATGCTGATGGCTTAGTTGTTCTGGTTCAGGGTTCATACCTTAAAGTACTATCAGACTCAACGCAACGCGCTCTTCAAGTTGTAGAAATGTGGTGTCTAGAGAAGGGATTGTACGTTAATGCATCGATAACTAGTCTGATAGTCTTCACCAGACGTAGGAATACTGGAGAGCTGTCTACTCCTTCTCTTTTTGGAGAAACGATCGCTAGATCCTACACAGTAAAGCATTTTGGTGTTATTTTGGACAGTAAACTCTCCTGGAATTCTCATATTGAAATTAAACTTCGAAAGGTCACTTCCATTTTCTGGCAGTGTAGAAGAGTATTTGGGAAGTAGTGGGGTTGAGCCCCAAAAATCTGAAGTTTACTTACAAATTTCAGCTTTTAGTTTGGTGGTCTGTGGTTCAGTCAAGTTCTGTTATTGCGAAGCTTAATAGCATACAAAGTATGGCTTCGTCTGGTATACTTGCTTTGCAGGCAATCTTATTTCTAAACCACACTATTCTATGTAGTGATAGTAAATCTGTGCTCAATTCATTTCGAAATCCTATGATCACTTCCAAACTGGTCAAGGGACTGTAAACATTTTATTAACGTCGTTTGCTTTATTAATCGTGTCAGGGTTATGTGGGTTCCGGCTCATTGTGGTATTAAAAGCAATTAAGAACATCATGTTTTTGCAGGCTAAGCGTAATTGGCTAGCTTCCACTACATGCCAAATACTTTATTTGTGAACCTAATCTGAGGTTTACAAACTTTGCTTTATCTTTGAAAAAAGACCAACTGAGAGTTTTGGTCGCTATTCTGACCGTTCCTGGCCGTTTCAAACTCCATTTACAAAGAATGGGACTTGTTCAAGATACCTGTGTGACAACTGTCTTGAAGATGGCGATGACAACATTCACTTTGTTTGTGGTTGTCTCGCTTTCGAGGTAGTCCGGTCCCGGTTTCTTAATCATATATCTTTGAATGTAGGTCAATTGTCATCCCTACCCTGGTTTAAGCTGTTACAGTTTGCTAGAGCAGCCGAACGCATTTGGAAACTGTGATACCATGGGCCCAGAGTGGCATTGAGTGTGGAACCTGCTTCGATGCCAGCCAACTTTAATAATACTAATAATAAAGCCAGAAATACTTTATTTGGATATAACTAAAGCAAAATGCATTGCAATTTACAATTATTGATCTTCAATATTCGAAATCTATTTGTTCAGCTCGAGCATCAGCTTCTTGAATAATATTTTATCTTATTATGTCGCCTCAAACCATAAAGGTAGATTTTATTTTGTTTTCGTTAATAGTTTTTCGTATTCTTATTCGAACATTCTTATACCGAAACACATTCTACTCAACCTTACTTCTTATGAAAAGTAAATTCAATAATAACAAAAAAAAAACTCTCAACTAAATTGCCAATTTAGAGAAGATTTGTTTTATTAACCAATCTTATGTTATTTAAGGAAAATCTGGCTGGATAACCATTTTTTATTTCTCTATTTAAAAAAAAAAAAAAAAATCCAACAGTAGAAAGACATTATTTTCAAACAGCTTACAATCCTTTTTTATTGTTATTTTTCACACTTGTCTGGTTTTGTAAATTCAACGAAAAACAATATTAGGAAAATAACCAATCTTAAAATAATAAAAATAATACATTTGTTGTACATACATACATATGTATACGATTGTCTGCCAGTTGTTATTTATAGCTTTGTTATAGATTGCATTGGTCGATATATCCATGTACGATTACCTTTTTCTTAAGATTACAAATATATAACAAAATGATGGAATTTAAGAAAAATATGTTTTTCACATATTATAGGAATACACATAAAAATTAATTAGTTAAATTAATTTAAATGTTAGTGATGGAAATATGGATTTCTCAAAATTTATAAAAAAAACATTGGGCGTTTTCAGCACTCATTTGAAATAAAATTTTAAGAACGAAATACAGCGAATTGTAGTTTAAGTTAAGTTATAACTTAGTATACATGTTTTTGCAAGAGGCTGGTAAATTTATTTGGTTTTTAACATTCAGTATTAAAATAAATTAAAATATGTAGTTTCAATTGATGACGAGGAAAGTTTCTAGCTAAGCGCCAGCAATCACGCGACGAATTGGATTAGCGAAATCTGTTTAAAAATTGTAGATACAATCAAAGATTGATCGGAAATATACACATAACCATTTACCAATCACTAATACAAAATAAAATATTTCGAAATGATTGACATTAACTTTCAAAAATAAATCAAAATATACAGAGCCGACAGTGGCGGTTTTCAGATGAGCGAGGGTAACATTTCATGCGAGGCTCATTTTATTTTGAAAGGAACAAATATCTATAAATATTAAATGAAAAACTTGCATATTTTGTAAGATATTACGTGCTCCTCAGGTGTCATTCTTATATAGTTAACGTCAACTAAAATTTGGTATCGAAACTTCCTTGTTTTAAAACAAAAATAAAATTGTTGACACCACATTTTAATCGATCTTTCCATGCACTCATATAGAATTACACGAAAAATTCTCTTGCATCAGAGCTAGAGAATTTTTCGTGTATTTTACTATGTAAGTACTAGGCAAAGTAGGCTAAAAATTTGTATTGAAATTTTATTTTTTTCTAGATTTGATGTTTTTAATTTTTTCAATTAACATGCGGTTGGCCTGTGATTTTATGCGGAGGCCTATGATTTATAGTTAGGCTCATGAGGGAATGCAAAATTTGTAAAACGGCTGAAGAAAATTACAGCAGATTATATGTTAATGTAGAACAAAAATCTGGGGAGGCCTATTATTAATTATTTTCGAAATCAAACTTTTCCGAAATCAAAATAAAGTCTAAATTGTATTGTACTTTTACCTGTCTTTCCTAAACCGTAAACAATATACGAAAACGTAAATTTCAGTTTTTCCTAAAAATTATGTCATATAAAAATATATTATGAAGGTACATTTAACTGAATTTCATTTTACTAAGAATAGATGAAGATAAAAATTAGAGCGTTGATTTTAGAGTATACGTATATTGGTACGTATTCTACGTAATTAATTGTTATTATGAAATAAAAACATATACAAACTAGGGTAATGAATTTTGTTGTGCAACAGAATCAAACCTACAACCAATTAAACAGAAAAGAAAAAGAAATGTTCAATTAGTTCCATTTAGGGAGGCCACCAAAAGCGTAAGGCCACAAGTACCGCCTTGTTTGCCTATCCCTGAAACCGTCACTGGAGCCAGCACTTGGTCACACCCTCAACATTGACATATGTGTACATAAAAGAATGAGTACAGAAACGTATTTTGCCTCTAATCCGTTGACACCATTCAGCAGTAAAGTTTCGGCCTGATTAAACAAGTTCATCCTACTAAGCCGACTGATCCAAATACATTTGGCGGATACGATAACACATCGGAAGTTGTGTATAGAATCTCACGAAGTGCATCGGACATGTGCCTTTCTTTATATCCGTAATAACAAAATTTTAAATTCGAACGTGTAAAATCAATTCGAACGTTTAGGGCAATAATATTTCTTTAATTAATGCTTTGGTTTGTTTGAATTGTGGTGTATGATTTCCGATTTAACTTGAATCATTCTTTAATTTCTTCTTACGGCTTAACTGCGAATAGCCTTACACAATACAACTGCAAACTGGCGCATATTATTTCAAATTGCTAATATATCGTAGGTTGTTGACATTCTCTTAATTTTCGACGCTAACAAACGATATTGCCGATTAAAAAAAAAATATTTTACGTGTCGACAACCACGTAGATTACACGGCGTATTATACCTCGCCCATCCCCGGTGGTAATGCCAATGAAAACCACTTCTTATTTACCAATTGGGAAATCCTAGAGCTTTAAAGGACTATTCAAAGGATCGAATTTCTGGTCATTGGCGATCAAATAATAAAGTCGACTTACAACATTGCTATATAAAAACGGGGTTTCTAAAATGGTGACATGGAGAACTCTGTATTATAAAATGGATCTGGGAGTAATATCCACTTTTAAATGTATTACCTACGACGAAAATTGAATCTACTTTTACATATGTGAATCTGATGGACAACATAACCCTACCATGCAAGAGTTTTCGGATATAAAACGTTATGAAAGCTATAGAAATTATTTCAGATCTCTGGAAGAAGGTTGAAGAAGGCTCTCGAAAAACATTTTCAGTATTGGACCCTTTCCAAATCTTCATTAAAAGTTTACCAAAATACTTACTTAAATATACTGGGAGTTACAAAGAGTTAGGTTTGCAATTTTGAAAGCGATGAAATTCCATAGGAAAAGTGTGGTAGGGATATAAAATGGCAAGCGTACGAAGGATTGAAATGGACTGTCGTCGAATATATTAAAAAATACACAATCATCAAAATACATCAGTGCTGCAATCAAATTGTACGACGGCCATATTTAGCTGGTCACAGACATGTCAATAAACAAAATGTGGAAACAATTTAAGAAAAAATTCCCGGAACATCAATCAAATGCATTTATTTTAGGATGCTTTTAAATACTAATTTTAATACATGCTTTGAAGCTCATGTGTCGAATATGCCCAAAAGAAACAGGACATAATGATGAATTTTAAGCTGCGTACTATTTATTTGGTATGGTAATTGGCAATGGCCACTCACCATTGACCGCAGCAAATGTATTGTTATATTACTGAACGAAGAATGATTTGCCCAAAGTCTCAAATGATATTTATTCGGCCGTTTATCATAGGTTATTTATTGGTTGGAACCCATACGGATTCCGTACTCAATGCCGGGAAAGTTTAGGTTTTCTGGCTGGTGGATTGAATTATGGCTGGACTGTACTGATATACTAGCTACTAAAATTTGTACCTAGAAATGTGGTAATAGTTGAGCTGATTTTTTCAGTACACAAGGCCATTCATATACGTTTCACCATATTGAATTTTCGGTCAAATCGAAAATAATCAAAACGATAGAGAAATCGTCCATTCCATTACATTTTTCTTGTAAAACATACAGAAGTGAAATATATTGTTTTTGATTTTATATGATAGATAAACATGAACTGAGAGATTGCTAACGAAGAAGACAGAAATATAGTATCAAAACAGCTTGCCGAAGCCATGAGTTTAATTGATGAAGTCGTCGAGATTTTTAAAACAAACGATCTTGCTTATTTTAAATAAAAAACTTTTATTTTTGATTTTATAGTTTAATTCTTCCTTATTGTGACAATTTTTATTTTTGATTTTTTCGGTAAATCGATTTCGACTTGCGTCTTCCTCAGTACCTTGTTAACTATATCTGAGGTACTGAGGAAGACGCAAGTCGAAATCGATTTACCGAAAAAATCAAAAATAAAAATTGTCACAATAAAGAAGAATTAAACTATAAAATCAAAAATAAATGTTTTTTATTTAAAATAAGTTATATAGTGACAAAAGATTACACAAAAACATTAAAATGAACAACATTCATTTAAACTCAAACGATCTTGGCTTCGAAAGAAGTTAAAAGTGTCGCTGATGACATAAATTGCCACTAGGAACTTCATGTTGATTTTAAAAAAAAATAACTGTTTAATAGGCATTAGATAGATACTAGGTACAGAGAAGTGTATAACCTCATAACCCAACCAACAAACACACGAAAATTAGAAAACTTTTGTGTGTTCTACTAAGTGAGTTTGGCAAAGTCGATAAAAATCAGTGTTGCCAATTTAGCATTATCCAATTTATTTTAGCACCATAACAATCAGCTTTGCAATGTCGCAATGTATACATCTTTTTAGCACTAATTTCAAAAATTCTTGAGATTAATTGTTCATTTCTATAGTTTAGTCTTTTTTGCCATGAGTCATAAATTCGAGAGAATAATCCATCTTATCCGAATATTTATGCTATGAAGTCAACTGTAACGTTGTTCACCACGTATATTTATCTTGAATATCAACATATTAAGCTTATTCAATTTTCGTTTTCTCCTACACAATTTGAACTTACATATTTGATATTTGTAAATTATCCGCTCCTTTTAAAGAACAAGTGTAAAATATTTTACTTGATTTCAGTGCGATAAAAATCTCATTTTATGAAAAGTTGAGCTTTTTGATAACAAACTTTCAATTGTTCATTCAATTGGAAATTAAGTTTTCAATAATTTTATTCATCTGGGTTCCGCTATTAAAAAAACAGTGTAAATATTTTATTTGTTTCCGATCCTAGCTAAACGTTATACTTATGATGAGATGAGCTTTTTAAGAAATGTTTTACAATTGTCCTAAACGTTTTATTTCACTCTGATCTAACAACACAAAAGCTATGTCTTGAAAAGGTTGAGCTTTTGAAACTAACTTTCATAGTATTGTCCTTCAAATTAGAAATCAAATTTTAGATTTTTCAATTATCTGTTTATTTAAAAAGACCAAATAAACATAAAAGTTATTTAATGAAAAATTGAGCTTTTTGAAAAAAGTTTCATAACTACCTTCCAAATTTAAATTAAATTTTTAATATTCATAGTCATTTGCTTTACGTAAATATTCTAATTGATTCTGTTCCAACAAAAGCTTAGAAAGTTTATAAAAAATGAGCTTTTTGTAAAAAAGTTCACAATTGTCCTTCTAATTGGAAATTAAGTATTTAATATTTGTTTGACATCTGCATTGTTATTAAATATCACGTATAAATTTTGTGTTCAATTACGATCAAACTTAAAAGCTTTTTTATGAACAAATGAACTTTTCGAAGAAATGTTATACAATTTATAATTTTATAATTATCTGTTTCTCTAAATTATATAATAATTTTATTTATTTTTATTGATTTCCGACATAAAAGTTTTTGATGAAAATCTGTGCTTTTTGAGAATATAGGCCATCTTCCAATTGGCCATTTAAATTGTTGAATTTTGAATTAAAGCAATAAGGGTAAATATTTTAATTGATTCCGATCTGACAAGAACGTTCTATTAAGAAAAGACGAACATTTTGTAAAATTAATTTTTTAATAATTAGAAGCTTCTTTTATTAAAGATCAAATAAAAATAGTTTGTTAGATAGATTCTAATCTGACAGAAAATTAATCGTTTTGATTTTTGTAATCACTAATCTGGTTCTTTAATTAAAACACATGTGATGAAAATCTTTTATTTATCTCTAATTTGCTATAAAAGCTATTCTATGAAAAGTGGGAGCTTATTGAAAATCAGTTTCATAATATTGTCATTCGAATTGCAAATTAAATTCTTGATTTTTGTAATTATCTGTGTTTATAATTAAAAAACAAATATTTGATTTCGATTTCACTTAAAAGTGTATAGACAATGACAACAACGTAGAAAATCTCGATAATTTAGACAACTCATACAATGATTTTGTGAACTAGGTCTAAACTACGATGACCATATTTCTTTAGGGTCAATGCGATACGAGTGGTGAGTGACAGTTTTAGAATCTTTGAATCTATTTCGCTCATCGATTCATTGAACCCCATTAATGAAACTCCCATTTCACATTGTCGAGGACAGGCAAAAACAGCTCAAAAGAATCTAAATTATAAAAATTACTTTAACATGGACAAACATACAGTGCCTTGCTGAGCCATGATAAGGCCTGCATAAGGTACTGACGATATTGGAAGGTTGCAAGAAATTATTTAATTTCAACGAAATCCAGAAAATTTGGATTTACTGTGTTTCCAATAATTTTATTTAAAAAAAGTAGAATTTTGAGGATTCCAAACATTACGAAGGAGTTACTTAAAAGTTCGACTTAGGCTGCGGACCAAATCAGTTTTTCAGCTTACTCGGTCCTTATATAGATTATAAAAAAATGATAAACCTAAACGTTAAACATTTACTTTGGTACACTCGGTTTACCTTACTTTTTGATAGGGTTAATGAATTTACCGAAAATTAAAGTAAAAGTCGACTTTTACCCGTGAATTGGTCTGCAGCCAGAACCCAGAATATTTCGGTTTTCATGGTTCTCAACTCGTATTGTTCTCTGTGTTGCCAACACTTTTCCGCATACAGGAAATGGAAATTGCTTCAAATAATAAAATTATGTTCTCTGACTGAGAGTAAACGTTAATAAAAGTTCAAGTTAATCCAAAAAAAATTCCATTTCCTAGGTTTCCAATACGAACACTGCTTCAAAAAGCCAAAATTCTTTGTTTGGAGTTCGAGGCCCTGAAGTTGTCAGGGGATTCGGCTCAAAAAATTAATTTCTTGTGTTTGCTTATGCTTTCTTCCGGTTATAGTTATCCTAATTGGTTCTTATGAGATGAGTGCTCTTTTACTTAGCTTTTTAATTAGAGTAGTTTCGTTTTCAAATGATTTAAAAAAGAACAGAAAAGAAAATTATTTACGCGAAATACAAATTATTCCAAAGATCAAGTAATAAATTACTAAACTTAATTTTGGCCAAGTATTGAAAACAAAAATATGATGTTTGACGAAGTTCACTGAAAAGATCTTCATTTTTCGATTGCAAGAAATATTTCACCCATTTATCACTCGAAAATAAGCTCAGATGTTCTGGGATCGTACTATGCAATTCGCTTACTATTTTCGACGGCTATCGTTTTGCAAAAGTAAGTAAAGGAAGGAAAAGATAGTAAAAAACCTTATATTCCTTTTCTACCTTGTATACTACACCCATACCTCGTTATACGGCGCCTCGTTTTACGGCGATTCGCTTTAACGGCCTTTTCTAATTATGACTGAGTTTTCGATTTACGGCTAAAAAAATTCGATATACGGCCAAAAAATTGAAAAAGAAAAAAAAATGTTTGTAAATCGATTTTAATCTCGAAAGAAAAAGGTTAAAAAACAGAATACGTAAAATAGTAAACTAGGGGATTCCCGAACTATATGAGTTACGTAAATTTGATCTATAATAAAGTAACAAAACCTTTTTCTGGCAAATAACATACATACATACAAATTTGAAAAGAGAGGAAAAAAGGTACATATGTATTACCGTATTTTTTGTGGTATGTTGTAGTCTTCGAGCATAAAGATATATAGAGAGAGTGTAAAACTTAAAATGTATGAAAAGAGAATAAGAAAATCGTACTACAACTTCTGTCAAAAAAAATTTTTTTTTTTTGTTTATTTCATGTTTTGTGTTTGTGTGTTTTTACATCGAAATAAAATTAAAAATTATAAGTGAAAAATATAAGATGGCTAAATTAATTAATTGTTGTGTGACAAATTGCTCCAATACGAAGCAAATTAATACAAAAAAAAAACAATAATAAAAAGTGTTTAATTAACTTTTTTAGGTAAATGTTAAGTGCATATTTTTTCAAAAAATTTTTAATCCCTTCGATCGCAATTTAATTCACACGAATGAAAATTAAAAATAATTGTGCAGTTTTGAAGTGTATTTAATCCTTATTATGGCCACCCATTTTAGTTTAAATCAGTTTTAGTTTTCTATCAAAATAATTAAAACTAAACTGTTTGTATACCAAAAATAGAACAAAATTACGCGGCCATTTTGCTTTTTTTGATGTTTATATAAAAACGTTCATAGCCGGCGAAACTATTTTTTTTTGTAGGGTTTTTTTTTCTGTTGTAAAAATGCGTGAAAACTTTTATTTTAATTTTTATTTTAAAACTTTTATTCTTCTCGTGTAAACGGGATAAAAGATTAATCATCCCTTTAAAAAAATATTAAAATTAAATTATAATATCTAAAATAAAATGGGTGGAATTATTTTCTACAAGTATATTGTAATAAATATTTATCAATTTTGTATTGTGGTACATAATTATGTGCATTATACATGTTCATAAATTTCTAAAAATCCAATTTTTTTTAACCCTATGAAAAATTAAATAATTTTATGTACGACTGTGGCAATAAACAAAACAAAAA
This sequence comes from Tipula unca, assembly GCA_951394425.1. NCBI lineage: Eukaryota > Metazoa > Arthropoda > Insecta > Diptera > Tipulidae > Tipula > Tipula unca. The sequence continues at coordinate 57,400,095 of OX596381.1, forward strand.
AAATGAGAAATAAAAAAAAATAAATATGTTTTGACAGAAGTTGTAGTACGCTCAAAATATATTATCCTACCCGGTTGGTTGTAGTAAAGGAGATTAAATAGTTATTACCAGTAGATGAACAACCTGAACCAGCCGTTTCTCAACAACTATCATTGCAGAACTTGTCGAAAGCTCTTGATCATTTTGAGCAAGGGATTACCATGCTTACTCAAGCCGATCCTAATGAACAGCGCAGCGCTAAAGTAGCGCGGGGTATTAACACAGCAATAACTTGCTATAGAGAAATGCAAGTAGAAGCAAGAAATAAAGCAAAGCAACAAACGATCGACGTTTTTTTTAAACCTGGTCCAAGCACATTACAGTTAGAGACTAGCAATGATGATAGCGATTCTACATGATTACATTGAGAAAGTAATACATAATAAGACTGAAGCAGAATTTTCTGTGTTTCAAAATTGTTCCTTTGTTTTAGTTTTTTCTTCTAATGATTTTATATTTTTGTTAAGTTTATTTATGAATTTCACACATCGCTTTGTTAATTTTTAAAATTATTTTATTAATTGAAATATTTATATAGAATAAAGTATGAATTCAAATATAAAATTCATGATTTTTTAAACGGGTTTGCATGAAATTGTATGTACATATGTACACATATGAAAATAAATTACATATTCGCTATACGGCATTTCGCTTTACGGCCTAATTTTCAGGAACCGATCTAGGCCGTATATCGAGGTATTGGTGTATAAAACAACCTCCGTCGAAAGTAGTGTTCGAATTGCATGGTATAGGGCCCCCTACTATCTCAAGTTTAAATATATAGAAAATTAAAAAGAGAACAAAAGATAAAATCGCTTAAAATAGCCCAACAAATTTATTTATTTCCCCTCTTTCAGGTTGGTTCACGAGGTCGGATATAAACCCGTCCGACCATAAAATCAAAATATTTTAACTTGAAAGAGTTGGAAACGGATAATTTGTTTTGGTTATTGATGAATTATTTTGATAATTTTATTGGTTTAGAGTAAATATATTGGTCCTCGTGAATCAATCTTCAATGCATTTTGTCTGAACTTACCATCTCAGAAAAATAAGTTAGGTAAAAAATATTTAAAAAAAATCAATGTAATCAATGTTCGCAAACTTAGTTTATTATCCGTTAAATACTGTTTTTCTCAGCTCTGATATTATTTCACAAACTATAGGGGAGATAAAGTTAAAACTAAATCAGGCAAATTATTATTTATTAATTTCTACATATCACTGTTTCTAACAATTTCCAGGGATGTTAATAATAATTTAAAAATTATGCGGTATTGTTGATAAACTATAAAACTATAAAAGTTTTTTTATGATAGTTTCTTCATAAGCTTAAGCTGAATCACTCTTTTTAAAAAAAACGTAAACTGGTGCATTCGATTTCAACACGCTATAACATCGTAAGTTATTGACGTCGTCTTAATTGTCTTAATTGAATATTGCCAAGTAATCTACATCATATTTTAGGTGTCGACAACCGCGTAGATTGCTTGGCGTAATCTACCTCGTCCATCCCTGGTTATAAGCGAAGGCACCTTTTCTATTGACATATTTTTAAAAATTCGGAATAAGCGACTCTCTGAAATAATCTGACCATCCTTGATGTGCTAGTAAATAATTTCATTTTATATAGTATTTGTAAATTTATTGAAATAAAATCCTTTAAACTCGAATAATTTACAATTTTCTAGGTAAATATTTTTCATCATCATTTACTGTCAATCTAGCACTATTTTGACATCAGTCTGGCGCCCACGAAAAATAATAGTTGGCAGCACTGATAAAAATTTGGAGATCACACTTTGTGATTTAAATGTAGTTATCCCGAAATATACTGCGATTTCTAACCCCTTTAATCCGAAATATAGTATACATACATACATAGTTTATTGGTTATGCCGAAGACGTGCCAACTTCTCACGACAATCATTGTCAGTTATATGTTTACAGCTACATATATACTAAAACAAATAAAATTTTTTAAAGGGAATTCCCAGAACCAACATTTTGGATAGATAAGAGAAAATGTGTATACGTAAATAAATATTATCTATAGCTATATTATTACGAATATGTAGCTTGGTAAATGAACATCTCACATCGCCTTCAGCTACCATTCAAATATTATCCTTTTAAATTTTTTAAAATCTAACATATTTATTCTTGTATATATCCCACATACAACATGAATAAGATAGTATAAATTGCAAATTATTAAATATTCCCCTTCCAATAAATTTGGGCTAAACATATTTGAATGTATTAAATATTATGTTATATGTATGTGTGTATGTATTTAAAATTTTAAAACAAAAAGTTTTACATAGAGGTAGTTAAAACAAGAATAAGAAAACATTACCGAGTCTTTGATTTTTAAGTTTAACGACATACATATTTATGTAACTATGTATATTGTATGTTTTAATCAAAACATTGGGAAATCACCAAGGAAGAAGAATCAGAACTGAAAAAAACAAGCTTTTTCATTTATACATAACTAACTTTTATGGTGAGAAAAATAAATAAAAAATTGTTGTAAGCAAAAAAGAGGAAGATTTTCATAGAAAAATCAACAATATAACAACGACTATATGTATATATTCATTCGTATATGAAGCACAATAATAATAAAATTTACCAGAAAAGAAGCAAATATAATATTGTACTATATACGAGCATAATGGATAAAAATTTTGCTAGAAGCTACAAAAAAAATACTAACAATACACATATAGTTGAGAATAATACGATATTTTACTAAAAAGCATATAGCAGTTGTGTATCTGGGATATTACAAGGACATCACTACTATTATACATTTGTAATATTAAAGCACATACACACAAATAAATAATAGAGATATCATAATAAAGCCGTAAGAAGATAAAATAATACGTATGCAGTTTTGCTGTACCTTAAAGGCGATATCCTAATTTCGAAACATAAAAAAATCTAAATAACAAATCAGTTACGGTTTAACGTTTTTTATGCATTTCGATCCCACAAATCGATTAGTTTAAAATATTATTATTTTCCAAACTCCGAGAATACGTGAAATCCCTAACTATATACATTTGAAGTAATACCATACCATCCCTAATTTATTTTTATTTTATTTATTTTGTTGTAACGTATTCATTCAACAAATCAAATAAAATGTACCTAAAACACACAACATCTACTATGTATACACACTCACAAATATTGTTGACATTAAAAAAGCAATAGATTGTCTTAATGTCATCATCATCATCATCATCATCATCATATAAAGAAAATGAAGACAAGAAGCATTGTGAAGATGGAACGTCACTCGCAGTAAAAATATTACATTTAATTTTTGTTTGATTATTACATATCTTTGTTGTTTATTTATTTTTAGGATTTTCCTTTTATGTGCCCATATATTACGCCTTAAATAATAACCAGATATAGCCTATAACGGTTAAGAATAAAAATATAAATCTTTGATATTTACTATTATAGGTGAAGGAAATTCATTTACAAATAAAAATTAATTTGACATCGTAATTCACTAAATGATTTCTATAAAATATACTTAGCTTAAGGCTCATTTACACCATGCTTTACATGGTCAATGTTCTACACAATATTTGATACTTGTCGATCAAAATACACAAAATATTCAGTTCCACGTTCCACCCAATTGAGAGTTTTAAGAACAAAATCTAGTTTATTAATGAGTCCCCATCATCGTTAACATTAATCGTAAATTTATCGTCACCGGCACATTTAATCTTATGGACATTGGATATACGGATACAATAAGGAAAATTAAACATCATTGTATAGATATTTAATCATACATGGAGTTATGGACACATATAAAATTAATATTTCTTTGACCGGTATTGAAAATGCTATTTTGGAAAGAATTAGAGATATAATGTTAGCGATTTGGCAAATTTTGTAGCAAACATAAAGAAAGGAACAATTTGTTATAAGGCGCATTTTATTTGACGTATTCATATAGGGCCTCCGCTAGATTTAAAAAAAAACGCTCTGATGATTTACTTTATCATATACAGAGAAGAGAATTTTTCAGGATTTTCAGGAGACAATATTACGCTCTGTCAATAATTTTCATAATTGATCAAAACATTGCGTATTTAAATACGTTTCATTATCATATGATGTATACAACCCAAATTAAACATGTTGATCCATCATTTATACCACAAATCAACATATACAAGGTGAAAAATAATTTTTATGTTTTGAATGGATAGCCTTGATTAAAAAAAAAAAATTAGAATGCTTTGTTTTTTTGTAGTTGTTGTTGTTGTTGTTAAAGATACAGGGTGTCAAATTTTGAGAAAAATGATAATCATGATGTTGTATTTATAGCAATAAAAAAAATAATTGTCCGATAATTATTATTTTGGGCTCATTTTAAAGATAAGTTAATATCAATTAATAAAAAATATAAAAATAGTATGTCGTTTAATTTCTTCTTCTTTACATTTCCCGCCAAAATGTTCTTTTTCAATTTTCTCAAAAACCAATTTTTTTTTTTTTTTTTAAGAATTTGACAATTAATAATATTACAACATATAAAAAAACTGGACCTCCGTTATTTTTTGTATTCTTGCAAAATACGTTTTGGTAAGAGAATTATATCATTTTTATATGGAAAAACTATATTTGAATAGATATTTCCCAGTGTTTTGGAATTGTTTACAAAAACGATAGTTTAGTCAAATTATTAGTATTTATTATTCAAATTTAATTACATATATTTAAAATTTCAAACCCAAAGATAATTTTATTTTATTGGTTAAAATTGTATCTTATTCCAATTAAAAATCACAATTTAAATTTAAGATAATCGTCAGAATTAGAATATTTTTTACAATTCAAATAGCCATCCTCTCTTGGAATGACTGCGTGAAAACCGTGAGTTTCTTTTTCGGTTTTTTAATTTTCAAACCTAGTTGCAAGTTTGAGTTGCTTGGATTAATTTTTTGCGTCTGAACAAAATCCACAATTTATCGGACAATTATTTTTCTTTTTATTGCCATAAATATAACATCATGATTATCATTTTTCTCAAAATTTGACAACCTGTATTTTTAACAACAACAACAACAATAAAAAATTAAGTATTTCAAAAATTTTTTTTTAATCAAGGCTATGCATTTAAATTTCAAAACATAAAAACCATAAAATTAAAACATAACTTATGGCCCCATATGGTGAATTTAAGAGTTGACGTATTTTTCAGCACAGATTAGTTAAGATGAACAAAAAAAATAAAATTTTGAAAATCACTGATAAAAGCGCCAACATGTGTGAGTAAAAGAAAAAGTTGGCATGTTACCCCATGTCTTTGGTAAGGTATAAATCTTTACTAACTTACTGCACCTTCCGTTAATGTATGAAACTATTTCATATCTTTGATCCACCTATCATAAATATGTATTTTGCTGATCTTTGGTATTCGCACATCTCTTTTCAATTTGTACAATTTTTATGAAGAAACTCGATCCAAGTGTAGGTAATTTGATTTATGTGTGCATATTATAATATTTTACTCAGGTTGATTGAATTTTTGCATTTTTTATATATATCTTTTGATTTATACTTTCATTACTTTAATAATTAGTACAATTATACTGTGACGATTATGCCTAAAGTTAAACACAATCGCAATCAGAATCATCGTTAGCCTAATGTAGGAAAAAAATCGGAATTTAAAAATCTAAAATCTCGATAAACAATACAAATTTTAAAACATTCAAAATTTGAAACTACATAGATTTAATTATTTAATTAAATTTACATTCAGTGGGTTGTCACAATCCAGTGGTTATTTATAAAATGTATAATAATAAAACTAATAACATATAAAGGTAGATTTTAGAGACATAAAAAATTAAAAGAATAATATTAAACTAAAATTCGCGTGAAGTTTGTCCTAAATTACATAAAACAACAATTAGTACAAATGTCACGCGTCTGTTTAAAAATGTGAAGTTTGTCCTAATACTAAATAAATTTGTTTGTATTAGTGACAATAATAAACAAAATTCGGATAAACCAATCAACTATTTGTCTTATTAGCAAACGTAGAAAAATTACCAATGCTCAAAGACAAGAAATCTAAAATAACAATAATATTCAACTACAAAGTTCATGCCAATTCAAATAAAAACTAATGCAAAATTTTACTCAAGCGATAAACACGAGCATGAACTTGTTTAAAGTAAATGAACGGAAACCTTAATGTTCCGATTAATAATAACAACCCTCTATCTAGTAGCTTAGTGACTTCGGAAGTGTGTATATACATTTTTGGGTAGCTGAGGACTATATCTAACTAAAAAATATTAAAGCTTTCTTAAATCTAGAAGATAAGTTTCTGAGAACAGAGATGTTTTACCATGTTGTATGTTAGTATAAAATTGAAATATTAAAAAATTTCTCCTACTAAACCAGGGATTGTACCCAGAAAGCGATATACATTTTTGTAAAACACCACTGTCCTAAGGGACAGATTCTAGATTTAAGAAAGGTTTAATATTTTTTAGTAAGATATGGCACTCAACTACCCAGGTTTATCCCTGGTTTAGTAGGAGAATTTTTTTTAAATTTCAATTTTGTAATACCAAACAACGTGATACAACACCCCTGTCCTAAGATAGTTATCTTTTAGATTTAAGAAAGCTTTAATATTTTTTAGTTATATATGGCTGTTATAGCTACCCAAAAGTGTATATCGCTATCTTGGTACAAAACCTGGTTTAGTATAACACCCCTGTCCTAAGATACTTATGTTTTACACAAACCACGTGATATGACAACCCTGCCCTAAGATACTTATATTTTACACAAACAACATGATATAACACCCCTGTCCTAAGATAATTATATTCTAGATTTAGGAAAGCTTTAATATTTTTTAGTTATCTGGGTATGATCCCTGGTTTAGTAGACATTTTTTTGTTCAGTAACATCCCTGTCCTAAGATACTTATATTTTACACAAACAACGTGATATAACACCCCTGCCCTAAGATACTTATATTTTACACAAACAACGTGATATAACAACCCTATTCTAAGATACTTATATATTTTAGATTTAAAAAAGCTTTAATATTTTTTAGTTAGATATAGTCCTCAGCTACCCAAAAATGTACGAGTAGGAGAAATTTATCTCGTATATCTATAATCTCTAATAAGGTACGATTCTTGGAAATTTTGAATTTGTATTAAACTACAGGCTTGTAAAATGCACGCATGTCTTGTGTCACTCAATTTTAAAGTTTTGAATTTCTACTCAATTTTTCTTATTGCAAGTTTAATACTAGGTTGTAAAAAAAATCATAATTACGAGAGGTTTATAATTTTTACTAATACATTCTCAGATAAAAAAGTTAGGGAATTTTAGGACAAACTTCACACTCGTAAACTAAAGACCTGAAAATACAACAAATCATTTGATCAGCTAAATAAAATTAGTTAATTGAACCCAGTCGTAAATGTATTGAGTTTTCAACAAAGTCTAAATTATTAAAGATTGATTATGAGCCAACATTAAAAACGAGAAATAATCTCTAAAGGTGTAAGCACTGAAATAAAGCCACAATTCAGCAAATCTAGCACAGTGGGGCAGTATCTCCTAACAAACTAAACTGTTAATTTTGAACTTATTTTAATTTCAACAAATACAAAATAATTTTTATTTAGAACTTCCAAAGAGTACGCAGCTCATAAAATATAGTTTTCTGATTATTGAAGTTACATAATTGTACAAAGTTTAACAATATGGCTTTCTTTAACATTGTATTATCACTTCTTATATATGTACATATATTTAAAGGTTTGAACAAATTGATTTTTAAAATAACTATATGGAGCTTTTATTTAACTTTGAAAACTGTATATTTTTTTTGAAATTTGAATGAGAAACGTTAGAAGGCACAATAAGAATTGATGCTTGATTTTAGATTATGATTATCAGATACGAAACTAAAATCAAGCCACGTTGTAGTATTGTTTGACTGCTAAAGCCATTAGGTTTCATCATAAACATGTAATCATCAAAAGATGGTGGAAAACACAAAAAGATTGATATTCATATCCCAAAGATTAGTACCATTTTTATTTGATCCCAGATTATTGGTTCCATCGATAAATACAGATGTGTTCAAAGGATGAGACCTATAAATACATAGGATCGAAAACAAACTCGAATTATAATCAAAATCTACTTGTAAAATATATCAGCACTAATGGCATAAATAAATGCGCCTTCAGCTCTATACATCAAATTACATTTAACAAATATTTTAAGACCTGTACTGGGATTTAGCACAGATGGGTGAAAGTGAGTTTACTTCTTTATTATAAAAAATTAATTTGCCCACTATCGTTTATACGACATTGCCATTTCTATTGCGATCTCAGCCAATTAGAATTATTTACCCTTCGAGAGTATAATGATTTGGGGCGAAATATTAAGAGTAGCAATATTCGGTATACTTATGTACATAACTAAATTACAATTTTTACGTAAACTTCGTTGTGAGTGTTGACGCAACTATATAAAGAGCAGTTGAGAGAGCACCCACTTATACGTATTGTGATTTATAAACATGTATATACCTGTAGTCAGAACCAGATGAAAATGAAAAATCATTGAAATTAATTTATTTAAGAACCCTATATACTAGTGGTACAATACATAATGTTGTAGCAAAAAGAATGGATATCCTTTAATTGAGGGTTATTCATTCTATGGGACCATCTATTCATTCTGACAACTTATGTCAGTAAAACGATCTGCGATTCGTTTGTCAGTTTATGAACTGAGATGATATTTTAGTCAGAAATCTATTTCTATATTTTTGAATTTATTCTGTCAAAATATTTAGTGTGGGTTATGAGACCTGAATTACCTTAACAAACGCCAGAATAAAACAATTAGCAACGAAAAAAACTACGTAAATATTCACCGTAGAATTTGGCCTTGGCCACTAATCTGTATATGTTGATTTGAATTTCTACCAAAATCATTTTAACACAAGGACGTTAGATAAATAAAGATCTTTAAAATAGCTAAAGTAGCTTTTAAGTTTTCGTTGATAGAAAATTCATACAGACATTTTTCAAAAATGGTCAATTTGGAACGAAAACTACTAACATAGTTAAAAAATATTTTTTTTGATTTTCGTAAGATGCTTATAAAAAAAATTATCGTTCAACCAAAAACGAACTAATCTTCAAGTATACAACTATTGTTCGTGATAACTATACACAAACCTCAAAAATAAAAATAATTTTTGTTTTAAATTGTGATCAATACGCGATAGTAAATTCAAAGTTTGCTATTTTTAAAAACGTGTTAAAAATTTCAAACTAAGCAAAATTCGATTCGTTGAAACTAGGAGCGCAACAAATTGAAACAGCACCAACATATTTATCATTCCGGTGACGGTAATGGTTTAATTCATTTTTTTTAAATCGGTTACAATTCGGATTAAAATCCGGAGAATATTTCGGTTTTACATATGTTCCGGTTCAGTACCTGTTCGAATCTCTGATTTCACTGAGATATTGCACGAAGCACGGATGTACATATATTTTGTACTTAGCTATGAAGAATGAATGAATATAAAATACTGTTCAAGGTTTTTTCCATAAAAAAAAAAAAAAATGATTGAACCAAATCTATTTGGATTGTGTACGTTTATTGCGAAATGGATACAAATACATTGGAAACTACAATAGGTTCTAAACTAAATTCTATTCAATTTTCTCAAATGCTATAATTTTACAAAATTTTCGAATTTCATTCAAATTTAAGTTCTATTAAATTTATAAAAACAAAATTTCGTCCAAATTTGACTATGTTCCGAATTTTTGAGTTCGACGGAATTCTTTAAAAAATTGATTTTTAATTAAAAAATCAATAAAAATGTAATATTGCAGTTTGTTAATTATAATAAAATTTTTAAATTTATGTATGTACTTTAAATTAGAATTTCCAAAAACTTCGAATTTGCATTTTTGGATCTGAAATTTTTAATTTGTCAATTAATTAGGAATCTAGAATTTTCTATATAATAATTTTCAACTTAGGATTATTAAACTTGGAGATTCCGAATACCAAAATTCTCAATTGAATTTAGTTTCATTTGGTTGGAATTGGAAATACGGAAGTAACATGTTTCTTTTAAAATATCGTGTTTTTAATGAAGTGTTATGTTTTCATAAACTGGAATTCTAATATGGTCTAAAATTTTAGAATTTTGGCGTATGGTTGTCATTTTTCATTTCATTATGTACGGACTAAATTCTCTATTTCAATTGAAACGGAAATGTCGTTTCTATAGAAATAAATTTTTAAATCCCCATATATGTATATACGTATTTTCCGTTTAGTACAAGATGTTGAACAACTTAATTTCTCTAATTTCTTAATTCGAATGTTTCAACTAATTTTCTACCAATATAAGAAGCGAAACAATTTGTATTTTTGTATTATAGTAAAGTAGAAAGCCTGACACTTAAACTCCTAAAATTAAAAACTAGTCGGAATTAGTAAAAATTTCAAAAAATCGAATATTTAAAAAAAAAAATTGGAATTTACATGGAAATTTAAATTCAGAATTACAAAATTGCTTTGAAATTTGAATTTTGAAAATTTGACATCTATGACGATTTAACATTTCTAAAGTATTTAAATTGGTTAATTCCTGAGTAGCCTGTAAATATTGATTTGTGTTAAAATTTATCAACCTACTTCGAAATTTAATATTTTAGAAAATATCAAATTTCGCAAATTAAAATTTATAATTCAAAATTTTAAAGTTCGCTTTCAAATTTTATTTTAGAATACTCAAAAGTTTCAAAAAATTTATTATTTTCAAAATTTTGATGTTTTACGTATAACTTAATTTTCCATAAAAATGGTAAATGCGTATCGCGAACTTTTTAAAGCTCATAGACCGTTAAAAGCATATGTGCATGTGCATTTTTCAAAATTCAATAATTCAAATGATATTAACACTCAGAATTGCAAAAATGGTTTTGAAAAGATTGAGTTTATCTTATAATTTTATATTCCCAGAATTTCCAAAAAATTTCAGAAAATTAAGTTCAATTTTAATAAACTGGAAGGAAAAAGATTTAAGTATTCAAAAAGATTTAAGTATACCAAAATACAATAAAACGAAAGAAATTCGAAAAACCAGATTTTTTTTTAAATTCACTTTGAAAATATGTTAATGAAACGCGCCCAATCCAATCTGGCGATTCTCTGTTTTTGTGAATGACTTATTTGTGATTTTTGTGAGCATACCATTATTCTCAGGGACGATCAGTATATTTCAAAATTATTTACATACACACGTATTGAAAACTGGATCCTGTGGTCGAGGGTCACACACGTCTCGTAAACCTAAATTGCACAAACATGTTATCTAAGAATACCACCACTGGGCTGACGACCCACATCCGTAAAAACAAAAGCTGTTTATAAAGTCAACAAAATGAAAAATGGATGCCACCAAAAACACCGACCCCCGTTCAAGTACCCGGACACGTGATTTAGGATCGGCACGTGGAACGTGAAGTCAGTTAAGAAACCAGGAGCGTTGAAGGGCCTATAATCACATGTATGAAGGAGTATCGGCTCTTGAAGAAATTCGCTAGCCTAAATGTTGAGACCATGTGTCCCAGGGCTATACGTTGTTATACAGTGGAGATGACCTCGGAAATCTTGGAGCTGGATTTCTTCTTAGGCCGCAGGTAAAGAAGAGTTTTGGATTTCCAAGCAGTCAATAACCGATTGGCCTTGTATAATAATAGGCTGGAGATAAACTTCGGTGAAAAAAAGGTCAAACAAATGAAATAAAAAAAAATACTTCTGAAATAATAAATAAAATTATTCCTCATCGTAATCCAATTGTTACTGAATAAGTATGGAATCCTTGAAAAATGTTCCTTCTCGAGAAATATCTCGTCATCATTGATATATTGTTAATGTGGTAATTAATAGTCCCAGTATTTATTAGTAGTTTTATATTTGCTTGCGCATCAGGTTAGCCAACCTGTCGATAGTTTGTGTACATGCGCCCACAGAAGTCAGCCAGCCCCAAGATAAAGACTTATTTTACAATGACTTTAACGATCTGATGGGATCTATAGACGAACACGTTATTAGAATGGTAATTGGGGGCTTTAATGCTAGAGCTAGCAGAAATCTGACCGGCTTGTGTGAAAACATAGGCCCGTACTCCCGATACGCAACCAATAATGGTGAAAGAATACTTTGCAATTGCTCACTTTCGAAGCATGGACACATCCTCGCAAAATACTTGAGTGAATGAAATACTTGATCCGCTTGTGGAGTTTTCAGCTTCTGCTGGACTCCAGATCAATGAGTCCACAACGAAATACATGACCTCTATTTATAGGGACAATGGCACAATGATTTGAGGGAGTGAGAAGGTTGAAATATTTGGGCTCTCTTATCACTCACGATAACAGTGTGGGTGAGGATATTAAAGCGGGACTGGCAGCAGGTAGTCGTCCTTTGTATCCTCTAAGAGCACTGCTAAGATCTAAACACCTATCAAATGCCGTGAGGCTGAAGCTTTACAAATCATTCATCAGGCGCTGACGGATGAGTACGAGAGATGGCTCCTTACATTTGAGAGAAGGGTCATGCGTGTAACTTACGGTCCAAAACGCGAAATGGATGGCACATACCGAGCTCTGTACACTATCGAGATCAGAGGTCTGACGAAGACCGATATTGTACATGAAATAAAATCTCAGCGAGTACGCTGGCTCGGTCATGTTGAGCGCGCTGATCCAGAAAGAATTGTCGAACGATCTCTGAAATCACAAGGATGACATATACATATATATATATATATACATATATAAAGAAGGATTATGTTTAGTCTCCATTGAGTCTCAGAAATATGAAACATTCAATAATTATGAAATCAACTTAACTATGTATGTATGTATAAGTAGGAAACATGTTTATAAATTCCAAACCAAACCAAAAAGATCATCACTTATTTAAATTTATACAGTTACATTTATATGTAATAAAAGTATTTAAATCCCTTTATAATTTAATTCTGGTGTAAAGTGTTTTCAAAAAAATCACGTAAGCTGTATATGTATGTATGTTTGTATGTGTGTATTATGTCTATGTCGTGGATGTATACCAAAGATAAAAATAACAAATTCCAAAAAATTGAAATAAATGAAGATTCTCTCACAGAATAATAAGTATCTTGTGATTTTCGGTACACAAATTAATGTACGTATATATCATGATTTAAGATTTAGATTATCTTATTATATATTTTTTAGTTTTCTTTTGAATTTTCTTCGTAATGTTTTACTAATAATTCTTATAAAATTGGAACTGTTCGATTCATACCTAAACGGTTTTTTATTATATAAAAACACTTTCTTGTGCGTATACAGTAATAATCGAATAAATCAAAAATCAATTGAATTATTTTTCGATATAAATTCCCATTTTATACTTTGTTTCACTTAGACATTTGCCATCGATAATATTGTATTATGCAAATTACATTTTAATTTACTGTTGGGAAAACCGAGATGAATTTATTTCCCGCAGACTTTATTATATCCCACCCAGACTTTTTTAAACATATTTAATTCTATAGGAAAACATCTTCTGGATTAGCGGATTATGCCAAGTGGAATAGGTGTACCAAGTATATGCATGTTCTCCACTTGTCTACGGTATCTACGTATCGTTAATATTTTACTTAAACTCATTCATTTAAACCGTTGTCGATAATTTTCAACTTTTCGTAGAATTCCGTCAAATTCTATGTGAAAATCACAGTTTCTTGTGTCTGTCTTTAAAAAGAGTGATAAGCGTGATATTCGTTTTATAGACCAATCTCAATATTGAATTCTTGTAGCAAATTATTTATTTTCATAAAATTTAATATTCAAAGAATAGCTCTTTCGAATACACTTACAACATATTAATTCACTATCTTGAATATTAGACCTTGCTGTAATTTTCGATTCAAACAGACTAACAGACTTTTAACATAACTTTCGTAGAGGAAAAGATTTTCAAGAGTCTAAAGTATTTTTAATATTTTTCAACTGTTGATCAGAAGCGTACTTGATTATGCTTCTCAAATCTGGAAATCTACCTACGCTAAATACTCTGATTCACAAAACTTCATGTTTACATATCCTACAATACGAAATTAAAAATATTTAGATTAATAAACTTTGAAAGCTAATTTTAAGTGAAGTATTACTGTATAAAATTGTAAACTTTATAAAATTAAAATGACAATATGTATTATGTATGGGGATTAGATTGTATATTACTGCATATAAGGCGCGTTGTAACCGATTTAATCAGCTCTAATTGGTCTTCAACTTATGTATGCTTCTTAACCCAGTCTTTTAACTCTTTAAGTTTGGCATACTAACACCAATTTATCTTGTTTGTTTCAAAACATTTCGACGGTCGTGAGCGAACCTTAAAAAACACCCGAGCTAATCCGACACTTTTACCTAATTGACTTTGAAGACGGTGGGCCTGATGAATTAATGAAAAATATATGAAATGGTTAGCCTAAAGCTAAATTAGCTCGGTCACGACCGTGTAAGTTTTACAGGTAACGAACAGGAAAAATTGGTGTTAGTATGCGAAACTTAAAAAACAGCCGAGCTGGTCCGACATTGGCTCGAGTGTTTCGAAGTAGTGTTTTTTGTTGGCTAAGTTTAAAAAACACTCGACTTCGTACGTCACTTTATCACAATCTTTTTTGAATCCGACTTAATATATCAAACCGTTATTTGTGTATCATTTTTTTTGCGATATTGTGACGGTTTGTAACGAAATTCAAGATTATAGTGATTTCCTGGGGTGATAGTTTTATGAAACTGTCGCGACATTAGAACAAATTTCTCCTGCGATGGGCTAAAATTATAGGATGATAGTTAATCCTGGGCTGATAGCTGATATAAAAGTGTCGCTATAGTTATGGTGTTGCAATAGCGTTTTTCTGGGATGAATCCTGGGCTAACTTTATATACATTAAAAATATCATTAAAAGGTACAATAGTGAGAAATGAGTTATTAATAATAAAAATAAACTCGAAAAATATATTTACTGATATTGAAGTACATTGAATTGTCAACCCAAACTGAGCGCACCCAAACTTCGGGATATGGTGGAACAACATCTGAAGACCAATTGCAATGCTAAGATTTAAATTGTAGAATTATACTTATGAAACCTTTCGTTAGTCACAAACATAAAAAGATTAGATTGGAGTGCGCCCACAACTGAAGGAGTTTTCTTACAGGAAAAACATTTGTGAAGAAAATCTAATAAATAAATGAATCCACAATATTTGCGTCCCACAGTTAAACGCGGTGACGGTCATGTAATAGTTTCAAGTGCTTGTTCAGTAGCTGGATTTGGTCAACCGCACTTTATTGGTAGGAATGTGGATAAACATCAATATTTAAATATTTAAAATTTAAAGCAAAGCTCTGAAAAATTAGGCATTCCAGACTCATTCCTCTTCTATCAAGATAATGTTCCAATAAAAATGAATTGAAAATGGTATTCACCTTGAAAGGGTTCACCTTGAATATACTTATTAATTCAACCGCCTAAAATTAGTTATTAAACAAAACGGATTTCCCACAAAATACTAAATTATGTAGTTTTGTGATATTGTTTGTTGTTGTTATAATGGTTATTGAAATCATATAAAATTATTGTATGTTGTAACAAGAATACAATAAACTATTAAAAATATTAGTTTTCGGTTTTAATATTAATTAATTTTTTAAGATTGTTTTCATTAAATACAAAATTTTTAACGGTGGCGATTTTCGCATAAGATTACGTCTTTTAACATTATACTTCTCCATACAACGCATTTAAAAATTCGCCCGATTTACAGTGTGAAGCCTCTCTTTATCCGAGTTGCAGTTTTCAAAATGTTCTAAGGCTGTATTGATGTGGTCAAAAGCACTAACCGATGATTTTAAGGGAAATAAAACTTCTGTAGAATTTTGTTCGACCGGTTCGCTTTGTGTATCTTCAGTGTCTAAAAGTTGAATACGTTTCTCGTTTGATAGTGGCTCTTCATTTAATTCGATTAGTTCTACAATGTCACAATCACTGACACTCAACATTCCTACTTGGTGCGCTAGATATCTGACTTCGAGTATAGGACTAGGTTCAATGGTATTATCATTAGAAGTATCGACCACGCATTCTAGCCATAATTTTCGACAAATCTTGTTCATATAATTGATACAGTTACTTCATTCCAAGACTTGCTAATGTTTTCCACCGCCTGCAAAACCTTGTAATTTCGCCAAAAAATATTTATTTGGTGATAAACAGAATTTTCAAAAGCACTCGGTAACTGCTGCTCGGTAAACGTATAAGGGCCGTAGTATTTGCTGGTATACAAATAATTTTAACATAGTCATTGCCTGTATCTATATTCGTGGGATGACCAGGCACGTTGTCAATCAAAACGAGCGTCTTATGATCCAAGTTATTTGCTTGGCAATATCGCTTGATTTCCGGACACTAATAATTTTCATACCAATTCTTAAAAACCGTTGCTGTCAGCCAGGCTTTTTCTTATTAATAACTGGAAGTTTTTTTATCTACATGTTTCATCGCTCGTCGGTTTTTAGCATTATAAATAGTTGTTTTAAAGCCCGAAAAACTAAGTAGTTAATAAAATTCTGGTTGGCATTCGTTTCCAGTATAGACCTGTCTCATCCCCATTGAAGACATCCATAGATGAATAAGCCATTTCCGTTACTATAGCTTTACTATAGCAGTGCTGGCAGCCTCACCAGTTAATTTTAACAAAGCCGATCGAACCACACGCGACTCGAGACCAAACTTAGATTATTATTACTGGCAGATTTTTTATTTAAGCATGATCGTTAACATGTTGTCAGTAGCGTGTGGATTAACATGTTGTCAGTAGCGTGTTAATATATGATCATTGATCACTAAATAGAGTGCAATAATAAATAATATGTTTAATCATTAAAATGAATCATTAAAATTTATCGATCGCACCATCGCATCACACTTGATGATGACCAGAATGAATAATATTACTTTTTATCAACTGCAAAGGAAATAAATGTATAAATTTATAAAATGTTTGTGTTTGTGTAGACAGAGCCGGATCATAGCATGCCCTAATGGAACCCTAGCCCCAGACCTTAATTTATTGTAAGACCCGAACATCAAACTTATTTATTGATTTTTTCGGGCTTAGTCTTCATACTGTCTTAGACAACCTGAAGAAGCCAAGTCGTTCTCTACACCGTGGAACCATCGTTGCCTGCAACGACCTATGCGCCTACCATATGGTATCTTCGTTCAGAGATCGCTGCACAATTCGTTCCGAATCACCACGCAGAACGTGACTCACTGAGATCTTATTTCATGTACAATATCGGGGTTCTTCATCAGATCTCTGATCTCAAATATAAGAAGCCATCTCTTGTACTCATCCGTCAGCGCCCAACTTACACACCCAAACATATAACAACGGGCCTGATCAACGCATTTAAAAACTTCAGCTTCACGACAGTCGATAAGTGTTTAGATTTTTGCAGTGGCCTTAGAGGATACAAAGCACGACTGCCTGCCACACTTTAATATCCTCACCCACACATGTTATCGTGTGTGATAAGATAGCCCAAATTTCAGAATATCGGAATATCACTGGATTCATAAAAAAATTTAACAAAATTTTGAAGATTTTGTAAATTTCAGTAGATTATGAAGAGTCACCAATAATTTGTAGAAAATTTCCGAAATACAATTTCCATGTGGCAAAACATCGATGAATCAAGTTTCATCAAAATTTATAAAATTTCAGGATTTTTAGAAAAATGTTCAAACTATACTTCTATTTGTAATAATATTAGAAAACTTCTCAAATTGCCCTAAAGACTTATCAATTTTAAAAAATGTGTTCTGCGCTCATTTTACAATATTTTTTGAAATTAAATTTTAGAATATTTCTCAGAATTTTGGCGCGGATGTTTAAATTTTAATAACAGTTTTATGATTTGAATAAGTCTCGTATATAACTTAAAATTGAATAACCTTTAGTTAAATTTTAAAATTTTGAAAAATGTTTTTAATTTATAGTTGATTTGGTGATTTCAAAGACATTTTTTGAGAGGACCATTTTTAACTAGGTTAATATATGCCAAACACAGTCGCCAGGCAGGTGAGAAAGGTCCTATATAGGACTGATATAAAATATCTTACTCGACATCTTCATTATGATTGACAATTAGGCTTTTTCTAATGAGCTAATCAGACGGATTACAACACACAACAATTTCAGTGGGAATAAAGTTTAAAACGTATACATTGCCAAAATACTGGTCTTAATTGTATAACTTCGAATAACAATAACAACATATATATTTTAAATGTGGTTGTAAGCTTTAAACAGAACTTGCAACCCATGACATAGAATTTATATAAAACGTTAAAGGGTTTGTTAGTTTAAAATTTCCAAATAAATATAATTAAAACCCAGAATTTTCAAAATTCTGGACACTCTAGACGAGGTTAATCTCGTGGCGATTTTCAAATCATTAACTTGTGATATTTTTGTAAAAAATCGATATTTTTGTTTTAATTTAATTTCCTTATTCTGAAATTTCTACATTTCGAAAACCAAAATACGCAATCAAATTAAACGTTTACAATTCTGAATTTGAACTAGGTTGTGAAAAAGTAAAAGCTCGTAAAATTTACCAGTTAACAGAATAATTTTTTAATTTCTTCAGTAAATTTAAAAAATTCGAAAAATTCCAAAACCGATTTTCAAAATTTTGAATATTAATCACTCATGTCAAACCTCCAATTGATGGTGAAGGTTTTTTGATTTTTACAGCATTCCTTCAATTTTTTCAATATTTTTCAAATTTTCAATTTTCAATCGAAATAAGAATAATTCACAGAAGTTCGGCATACCATTCCGAATTATATGGAGCAAATAGATTAGTTGTTAGAGCAGTAACGTCTGCCTAATTCCAATAGAGGCAGAATGCAAAACAGATTCGACTTAATTCGGGACACAATTGAAGAAAATTGCGAAAGAGTGCTTAAAAAATATTCGGAAGCTGAAAAGTATAATAAATGAAGAAACAATATGTCGTTTTCAAAACTCAATTGCCAATTATAAAAATGTTAACTTCTAAATTGATGCACCCGCATATAGCTTTGGAAATTTTCTAGGAAATTTTAAATAAAAAGTCAAAACTTAAAATTCGAATTGATCCAAACTCGAAAATTATAAATTTCAATTTTGATTCTTTTTGACACCGGAGTGAAGTTTCTAACAAAAAATAAAACTTAACAAAAAAAATATCTGTATTAGTAACACTCAAAATACAATTCATATTGGAAAAAATGAGTGAATTTTAATATTGTATATTGAAAATATAAAAAATTGTAGACATGATGTTTTCTAAAATTTAATTAATTATTAAAAGCAAACAATAAGAATAATAATTTAAAGAAAATTAAATGTAGAAGAAACCAAATAATTTTTCTAATCGGAATCAAACACAAAAACGACATAATTTTATGGTAGAATCATTCTTGAATTAAACAAACCAAATACCAAGGCACTCTCCGAGATTTGGGCAAGGTTCCGCTAAATAGGTCTATCGTTAGGGAACATTTCATAGAAGAAGATTTTTCCAAACGGAGGATTTCAGATGAGTTTTTCAGCATTATTTTACTAATAGTTTTAGTTATTTTTAAAAATTTGTTATCATTTACACTAATTAACAAGGCACTCTCGGAGATTTGGGGAAGATTCCGCTATATAGGCCTACCGTTAGGGAACATTTCATAGAACATTTTTCCAAACGGAGGATTTGAGTTGAGTTTTCCAGCATTTTTTGACTTATAGTTTGAGTTATATACTTATAGCCTCCTTGGGGCCACCTTCCTATGGGTCCAACCTAGGGTCCCCACCCTAAGACAACTCAACCCCCCCTCCCCACCCATCTTCTATGAAATGTCCCCTTACGATTGGTCTGTTAGACCTATATAGCGGTGTTTTGCCCAAATCTCCGAGAGTGTTATTTGATTTGTTAACATCTATAAAGTTGCTAACAAAAAATTATAAATATTCGTATTCGATGCCAGTTAGTGAAAATGTTTTCGTTTCGTTTTTTCGTTTTTTTTTTATAATTTTTATATTGTCATAATTATTGAAAAAATCACTTTATGAAATAATTTACTTTCTTGAAATTCTTATTTTAGCATGGCGGAATTTACCAATACATATTCATTTCAATTGAATTCCAATGGGATTTTCGTTCCGTAATTTTTTTCTAATTGGAACCGTATACGTATACGTGTTATTTTTTGATAGAAACTTTACAGGCTACTTTTTGACATGAAACTGTATAAATTCATGAAAAATACGAAACCTCTCCGAATTATTTAATTTTCAAACTCTATTACAGATTGTTCCACAAATTCCATACATAAATGTTTTGATTGTATGTACTTCAAGCCAATAATAAAATGTTCGAGATATTTCAAATGGTTTGCCTTGAAACAATGTGAGTTATTACTTACACCAGAGTGAAAAATATGCAAATTTTTAAAATATTTATTGTAATCGGGGCCAGAACAGTTTATAATTTTTCAAACTTTCTATATAATTTTTGAAAGTCTTATTTAACACCAACAAATAAATCGATAAAGAAAAACAATAAGTTTTCAAACAGCCTACACACAAATGATTGATTAAATTACTCAAATATTTTATTGATTTTTTTCTCATCATAAATTTAAAGTTTAGCATGACATAATATACGAAGTAGGTATAAACGGATTTGAATAGGTTTTCCCAAATACATTAAATTAAATTAAAGGTATCTTGATGAATTTACAAAATGTATAAGGAATGAAATACATCAATGAAGTTCGATAAAATCTTAACCCTAAATACCTATATTCTAATTCCTATATTGATCAGAAGCCAATATCATAAACCATTAAGTATCCAGTACAACATCAATTACACAAATTGGTATAAATAGAGTGTTGGGAAAAAAGATACGTATGAGTATATACCGGAAAATGTTTATTATTCGATAAATAAAATCATAACACCTTTTTTGTGTGCCGATATACATAACCAAATTACCAATCTAACACTTTATCACAATGTTTCGGTCATCAACATAAAATCCAACACAATAATTTTCAAATATAAATTTGAATTATTATTATGGATTTTTCATCGTTTTAAATGAATGTGAAAACCTATTAACCAGAATCGATTATTAAACCTTGGTTAAATCTCTTCATATTATATACTGTCGAATGAGTATACCAAATAATATTTCCCCCACATCTTGTCTTATCCATAGATATGGATGTGTGTATACCACACATTTATATCCTTAATCCATATTTCTTGCTTATTCAACAATGAAATATTGGGTACATTACATGTCATATATTTTGTGTGTCGTTTGTTTTGTTATTTATACTGCTGTTACTGTTATAAGAGAGCAACAGCAAAAAAATTAAATATAAAGAAAACATTGAACGTTATACAATAATCGTTAAATACTTTGAAAATGAATTTTATGTGATTTATTTTACTGTTACAAACTTTCTTTTTGTTGTACATACGTACACACACATATATATATATATATGTATATATATATATATATATATATATATATATATATATATATATATATATATATATATATATATATATATATATATATATATATATATATATATATATATATATATATATATATATATATATATATATATATATATATATATATATATATATATATATATATATATATACAAAGTCATATATTTATAATATACGAGTTGTGATTTTCTAGTTGTAGAACAGCAAATGTACCATAACATTTATATAAATGTTTTTTTTTTCTTTTCTCAAGCAACATAAAAGAAGATAAAATTTACAATAGAATACCAAACAAAACAAAACTTTGTGTTGAACAAAACTGAAAATTATACGAAATGGTGATAGGATATACTTTGATGTATTTATTACGCGATATTGGTTTTTTAAGTTACGATTACTACAAGTACTGGGTAACATTGTTTTTCATAGACATTTAATTTTTAAATATCTATAAAGTTGACTTTCTTGTAATTCAGATATCATGTAGTAGTTTTCAATGTGAGTTGAGATAACATAATCCCGTGACTTTTTATTATCACTGTATATGTACATATGCGGGATGTATTGACAGTTTTAGCTTGCTTTTCTAAATAGAGCTGGATTTTAGATAGGCATCTATAATCTTAACGACTTAGTCACTTTTGGTTTAGTGGAGGTGAATTTAGTGAAACTTTGACAACTTAAAAAACTATTACAAATTATACTATTGATGATTTATTTGGTTTGGTTCAAAATGTTGGAAAAAGTAAACGAATCGAAAAAACCAAATTTCTAAATATATAAATACAAATTGACATATTTTCAAATTTGGTTTTATCAATACAAATTTACACTAAAACTGTGTCCGAAACCTGTGATCGTGAATTAATTTTTTAACAATTGTTTGATAATTATTCCCCTACATTCACGATTTTTTCGTGAGACAGACAGCGTCTGCGCATACCGGTGAGAGACCCTATAAATGTCGGTACTGTGATAAATCGTTTACTGATTCAGGTGGCCATTAAATGCGTGAACATGTTCATCTAGATGACCGACCTTATAAATGTGTGTTATGTAACAATGCTTACAATTTTGGTAGGAGCCTGAGATCACACATTAAACTAAATCAGCCTAAGTAAATTGGTAGGATACAGCAATTTTAATTTTTATAAAATCATTATTTACGTTAATTAAAAAAAGTATAAAGTTTCATTTAAGTAATAACAAAGTAATAACAAAATTGAAATAAACAATATCTATCTAACTTTATAAATTTATGTACATTTATTAATTTGAGCGGTTTTGATATAAGGGTTAGGAAGGCTAAAGTTACTATTCCATGAGAAAAATTGGCTGGCAGTTTTTAACTGAAAAAATGAATTATGAAAACAGAAAAGTTTAATCTTTAAAATTTAAAAATCTAAAATCGTTAATATTTGAATTTACAATATTTGTGTGTATTTAAAAATCAAATGTTGGACATGCGCACACAAATTATTCGATAGCTGTCAAACATTATCATAGTAATAAACTCGAATAATTTGGGTGTGCTCGGTATTTTTAAGTACGAGGTTTCGGACACAGTCTAAAACTCAAAAACGCGATACTTTTCATCAAAATTCAAATTTTTTCATATAAGTAGTATTCGATTTAAATTAATAAAGTTTCATTTTGTTCTTCTTTGCGTTAACCAAAAAGCAACTTTTAAATTTTCGAAACAAAAATGTAGTTTTTCTGTGATACAAAAATAATGTAAAGACTAAGAGGAAAGGATCGCTCGACACCTAAAAATTTAGTAAACCATTTTAAAATATCGGTATTTACATTTCTATATATTTTAAATAAAAAATAGACTTAAAATTAACGAAGAAAATAAAAAACATAACATTTACAAAGCAAATAAGAGTTTGTGGTGAGGTTACCCTGTTACCGTCCCTGCCATGGAGGAGGCGCATACTCGCCTACTATTTACCAGCTTTTAAAATTTACTTAAGATAAAAATCATTTGTACTAATACTTATGTCTACCTACCGCTCAAGACGGTCTTGAATCTGTTATAAGTTGACCTCTAGCTTCTTGAGCTATATCACAATCATAGAAGATGTGTCCATATTCACAGGTACTTGAGTCCGCTAAACTCAGGTGGTACCTATAGGAGGCCATTTTGCCATGTCCCGTTAACATTTGGGTAAACCATACACTTAGAGGAATCTTTGTCTCTAATCTCGCTTCAATGTTTGGCAGATAACTATATGTTCTATATATTCTGCCATCAATTGAATGGGACCCTCTATCTTGCCATCTTGATACAGACGCTTTTCTTGTTTTCCTCTTGAGCGAGCCCATGAGGTTTGGCCGAATTTGATCGCCTTCTACTATCACTTTTTCGTAGCTCACGTCTTGTCTTTTCCTTATCTTGTAGTTGGCAGTTTTCTCATTTAAGAGTATATCAATAGGAATCGTGCCGGCCAAGACAGGAACGGCGTCAGTTAACACTGTCCTGTATGCTTTGGTAATTCCGAGTAAAATACTTCTTTGGGCACTAACTAGTATACGCCGATGATGACAATTCATTCTGTGACAGTTCATTCTGTCATCATAACTGCAATATTTGTAGAGGATAGCTCCATTTTGTAACATCTGCACCAGTCTACCATCCTGTCTATGGCTAATTGCGCTTTTTATTTAATATTTTGTCTTGAATTCCCAGCAAAAAGCACATTACTTTATCATCCGCGAATGCTACTTCTTGGGTATCCTTTATTGACAATTTTTTCAAGTGCGCCATTTGAAATCACAGTGGCTTTTCTTTCAGAGAAATAGTTTTTAATGATGCTATAGAGATTGCATGGGCAATTGAATTTCTTTAGCTCCAGCTTTATGCTGGGCCACAACAAGTTGTCCAACGCGCCTAGGAAAACTCCAAGATTGTACTTTTAGTCCGACTCTTTGAATATATTGATCATTTTAATCATTGCGTCCTCTGTGGATCTATTTTCTGTAAAGCCAAACTGTTTGTCACTAGATGCCACTTTTCTGGAATAGGTCCATTAACCCGACGGCAGTTAATTTTTCAAATAATATACCTAGGACAGGCAACAGCATGATATGTCTATAGGAATTGGGATCGGTTTGTCACGATTTTCGGGATTTTTAATTCTTTGATATAACTTGCGCAACTTACGAACCAATTTTCCAGATTCGGTTACGTCCGGAGACCACCAAGACAATTTAGATTTTCGTGCACGTTTACGTGGTATAGTAGCGCTACAGACTTTGATAATTGAACTAGTTATTAATTATTATTTGTTCAACTTGATCAATATTCGACTCCCCGTTGTGAGAATATGTACTTGGCTGCCCATCTTCGTTGATGACGAATAGGTTACTTCTTGCTATAAATTCTTCAACGAGGACTCCTCTCTCGTTTGTGTCCTTATTGTGCCAAAGTTTAGACTTAGCATTGAAGTCGCCATTAATGATAATAGGATGGTCTTTAAGACCATGCATGATTTTATCAAGTTTAATTACATATTCCACTGGAACGTCTGAATATTGGAAGTAAATACTGATCAGATAGAAACTTCCTATAGATAGAAACTTCCTATACTTCCTAACTTCAATCGACAGTTATTTTGAATTTTAACTGTCATAGACAGTTCTCTTCATCATTAGGTTCAAAGCCGTTTTGTATGAGGTACAAACTTTACTGCGTGACGAATGGTCAAAAGCCCTGTTTGCCTTGTGGCAAGAAGCGCATTTAGCGTCTTCCGTCTTTTTTGTGCATGATTTTTGGTCATGTCTATTTTCGCCGCAGTGACCACAAATGTGATGTTGTTCCTTACAGAACTTGGCAATGTGCCCAAATGTCTGGCATTTGTAGCATTTTCTCAACCTGACGAAGTCTGAGACTCTACATGAGGCCCAGCCTAAACATACACGTCGGTTTTCGATGAGGATATTTCTGGCAGCTAGGGATACCTCTATCACCAAATGAACTGACTTGGCCTCTTTTGGCCCAGTCATGAAACTTCGTTTCAAGTCCTCAATCTTAATAGATTCAGAGCTTTGTTTTAATAAGGCTTCTCTAATTGCCTCGAACTTTTCGGCCCTGTCCACATCATAAATAATTATACTGGGCAGACACTTTTCTGGTAGCGATGCTTCTAGCACAGCGTTCGAAAACTCCTTAATGGCTAGGAAGAAATCCAGATCTTTCTTTCTTCATGTTTCGATTAGAATGCCATCCTTAAGTTTTATAACTTCTTTAACCGAAACGTTAGCCATTGTTGGGTTTATAATTGCCCGCAGTTTATTTTTAACCTCCTCACTATTTGTGAAGGAAGTTTCTCTACCAGCCATGGCTTTGACAGTGACAACCTTATAGATGGTTGCCACAGGGTCTTACTTTTTGTTCCTGTTACTAAGCCAGGGACCTGAGGTACCGCATTTTTCAAAGTCTGAGTTTGGCCCAGTCTATCTTTAATTTAAAAAAAATATATTAACGTACATATATATGACCAATTGTTCTTCAATTTAAAAATAATTAGCCTGGAAAATGAAATTCAGTTAAATCCAACGAGAATAATGTAGGATCTCGAAAAACCATAGTATCGTCAGCATTATTTTTTGACGAAGAAAAATTACATCGGCGATGGTAACCGTGCGCCAAGGTATAAACATGAATTCTGGTCTATTGCTGATTCAACAAAAGATACTGAATGCTTCCCACGAACGTAAAATATCGGGGAAGCCTGGCGACGACGTTCAAAAGACACACGAGTGTTTACAAAACAATTGAGGATCTATTAAATGAAGCAATTTCGGTAAATCTGAGGATTAAACAACTTAAATCTGGTGTACAGTTTCCCAAAAAACGTCACCAAATTAAAAAAAAATTAAAAAATTTATTTTTAAAATAATTCTTCAAATTATTAAATTTGATCCCAACCAAAGCAACCAAAGCTGCTCGGAAGAATGTAAAGAGATTGGAGGTAGGGTTAGGTAGGGATGTCCAAAAAAACGAGATACCTGTAAATTCCTCGACGAGTGATGAATCGAATATTTCTGAATTGGGTGGATCATTACCCCAGGCATTGTGACAATATGGGATATTACAATAATAATCTATAGTTATATTCATTAATATCAGTACCTTGGGAATTAGCTTAGCTTATAAATTAAACTCAGAACCGTATCACCTTGATACGTGTGCAAATGCCACCATAATTAGCTATGAAGTTTAGGAAGAAGAAAAAGAATGGCTAGAAATAGCGGTACCATTAATTAACGATTCTACAATTCTCGGTTGCCTCGGGTACGCCGTAGATGTCAATCACCACAAAACACAAAATTGTTACAGCACGTACATTTACTGGTTAATAAAGTGATCTTACAATAATTAATTGCATCGTTTACGAGCCACTAGTCATTCCCATTAATATAGTTAACAAAAAACGATGTCCAAACCATTTTATGTGCACTACAGAAGAAGAGGTATTTACTACGCGAATAATTGCTTGTGACATTTTAATGTAAGACCATGTCCCGCCCATATTTGAAAAATTAATGCAACTGGTACTGGTACTACGATTGTCTGGTGATATAAGCATGGTATACCTGAACGATATCACAACTACATATTGTATTACATTTTGAGACTCATTTGAATAATCTATGTGGACCGCCTACGAATGGCATACCTCTTGTTAAGCTCAAACAAATGCAGAATTTTACAGAAAGATATACAAATCAAAAAAATCTGTTACAGTTTACTTTATATACACGTACATAATAATAAAGTGTTCAGTGATTTTCTGCCTTCTCTACCCACCATATTCATCTTCATCGCCATATTAAATTGAATGTTGGAAAATAAACATTAAACGACAAAAATATTTTCATATATTCATATATGTATACGTATGTGTATTAAATATCTACAAGTTGCCAATTTTCCATTACCAATACGATAACACATAAAAGTTGTATGGCAAACCAAAAAGTTTATAAATCATAAAACTACATGTATATGTGCAATGTGGTGTTGGAATGTCTGTAACACGATATTGAATTATGAATAATAAACATAAACGTTTTATGATTACTTAATGTCTTATATTATGTAACAATACAACATACATATGTTTTGATTTAATTCCTCAATGTAATGAAAACTTGTGCCTTCGGTTAAGACTGTCATCATTAATTTATGGAATCTCAGAAATAAAAACAATATTGACAAGATAAATAATAAATTTCTGATTATGTTGATATTAAAGAAGCCGAATTTAATTTGGAGTTTCAGTTTCATTTTTAAATTCTGTAGCAATCATCACAGGTATATGTAAACTAATAAGGTTTTGTAAAGTGTAAAAATTAGATAAAAATAAATGTTTTAAAAAATGCTCAAATGCTCATCGCAAAAATGAAGTAAATGAACTAAATCTGAAATAAAAATGTCCATAAAACAAAAACTATGCTATGAACGAGAACATTAAGGTTAACAACAAACTACGATAAGGAACTATTGATGTTAAAATTAGAATAGTCACTGAATTGAATTGACATTTGAATTTTGAAATTTTTTTAAAATTTCTAAATTTTAAAGAATCATGTAAGCTTTTGAATTGAATTAAAAATTTGCAAAATTCCGGTAACTAAAATTAAAATTAAAGATTCAGAATGTAAAATCCAGTTCAAAATTTGAACAGAATTTTTCAAATTGATTGTTTTCAATTTATATGGAAATTTAATAAATTGCCGAAAAATTCGGAAATCTGAATAAATATACGAAATTCGAAATTTATTAAAAATTTATTATTTCTAAAATTCTGAAGTTAATATGTCAGATTTCAAATTTTAGGTATTTGAAAATGTTCTAGAACCATAAAAATGTTAAACACCGTTAAAATTGAATTCTTTAAAACTTAAAGATTTTTTAAAATATAGAATGTGTGATTTTCAAAATTCAATATTTCAAATTAATATTTAGAACTCAGAGTTGTTAAATTCGGGTTTAAAAGATACTAAGTTTTCCAAAATTTTCCAAAAATTAAATTCAATATTAAAACTTTTATCGATATTTTATACGTATAGTTTGGTCATAAGAATCGAAAATAGATGATTTTAATTTATGAAAACAGTGGGTATCCGGAAATGACTAGAATCTTTAGAAAATTTAATAAAAATTTGGGATTCTAAAAAATTAAAAAGTCTTGAAATTCGATAATTTTGAACTTTTCTTCAAAAATTCAAAATCAATTGCTTTTGAAACGGAATGTCATGATATTCTATAATATATGTTTTATAGTTATAATATATGTTTTTGAAGAATTTGGATAAATGTCGCCTTATGCATATTCAAAATTAAATACTATTTGCATGGGCCACAAAGTATTAAAAAGGAATTTTTATACCTCACCAAATCGGGTAATTTCATGCAGGATCAAATATAAATAAATAAACCTCAAAACCTAAATAAGAGTACCCTTTAAGTTTAAAGGGGATGTAACGTATGTGCCAAAATCGAATTATAAGAATCAATTATTTCGTAAGACCCCGCCCCCCTTCTAAGGGACAAAATCGATTGAAAAATATTTAATCCATAAACTCAAATTTTAAATTTTAGTTTTTTGTGTTGTTCGTAACTTGTTGACACATTCATATAACCAAAATCTACTAAATGATAACACAAATCATGTAGAAATCCCCGCTGGGTTGTATCGAATCTACAGGACAGAATTTGACTTTTTTGTGTATTTTTAATTTTATTGCAAACAAACTTACACACAATTTATTTTATTTAAATTTAGTTTTAGTATTTTTCAATCCATAATAAATATTGCAAATGTGATAAGTTTTCGCAAAATTGCAATCGTCGGAGGAGGTTCGGAAGTTTTTGCAGTTCTGTTGGCACATGGCAGATGTTGCCATAATTTGGTTTTGCTGAAAATGGGGAGAGTGCATCATGTCACGCATTGAGATTGAGGCCCTTGACCGAACCTTGAAAGGTATCTATCCGTATAGTAAAAAATATAGTTTGTAAAATTCGAGTTGTTTAATCATCCTACATATGGTATAAAATACAGAAAATATTTCTTTTAATACGAGTATACACAGGGTCGGTCCAGCCATATGAGCAGAATTGCACAGGGCGCAAAACGGTAACGGAGCAATATTATCCAAATTTTATAATACGAAAAATACAAATAATTTTTAATAAAATACGTATATCGAAAACCTTTTATTCATTACTCTGAAGACCGTATAGTATAAATTTTCCCAACAAAACCATTTTTTACAAACCAATTTTTTTTTGACAATTTCGCAAATTATTCTCCAAATTTAATAAATTTTCTGGTGCAGAGTTCAGAAAGCGGCGTAAACTTCAGGAATTGGAAATTGAAACCCAATCAGCAGGTCAGTTGTTAAGATTTTTTTTAAAAAGTGAAATTAATATTTCATCTTCTTCAGAGTCTACTAACTCTGTTAGTGTTAATGTTGAAGTTAATGCCCCTATAATTTTAGATATAAAGAATCTCAACAAATAGCCAGTAAATCTATTCGAATAGCAATATTGTTAAAAAACAGTTAATATTGGGCTGGTACAAGTTTCAGAAATAATTTTTCCAAAAACAACTAGTAGAAAATTTTAGTTTTAGCTTACGGAGATAGAATTTCACGATCTTGGTTGATATATTCAATTTCTAAAGATGCCGCTTATTATTCCTGTTGTTTATTATTTTCAAGAAATAATATAACCCAATCATTGTCTAGTTCTTGGAACTCCGATTGGGACCACATTAGTCGAATAATAAAAAGCCATGCAAATAGTCAACTTCACAAGGAAACTTTTAAGTCATGGAAACTTCTTGAAAATGGATTGGAAAAAAAATCAAACTATAGACTACGGTTTAGAAAATGTAATGAAAGCTGAAGATTTTCATTGGAACAATGTTCTTCGTAGGCTCCTAATCATAGTTAAATTTCTACCCGCAAGCGATTGCCTTTCGAGGTTCTTCAGAAACATTATATGAATTAAACAGTGGAATTTTTTTTTAAAGTAGTAGAAGCCGTGGGAAAATACGACATTGTTTTAGCGGAACATATGAGACGAATAAATGATCAGGAGACCCAAAATAAGTACCTTAGTAAAAATATCCAAAATTGAAATTATAAATCTAATCTCAAGTTCCGTAAAAAAAAATTATTTCAATGACTAAAGAAGCAAAACATTTCTCAATTATTGTTGATGCTACTCCTGATAAAAGCAATGTCGAACAAGTTTCATTGATTATACGGTTTGTTCACCAGGAAAATAATTTATTTCAAATCAAAGAACATTTTGTAGGATTTTTGAAATGTAAAAATAAGACTGGTGAAGGACTGACTGAATTAGTGTTACAAGAACTAAGAGATCAAGACATTTCAGATAGTAACTGTAGAGGTTAAGGGTACGATAATGGTTCCAACATGAAAGGTAAATATTCTGGGATGCAAAACCGAATAAGATCTCTTGAGCCTAGAGGATTCTTTGTTCCATGCTGTTCTCATTTCTTAAATCTAGTTATAAATGATTCCGCCCGTTGCTCATTAGAAGCTGTCAAATTTTTCGATATTGTTCAAAACTTATATGTATTTATACCTAGTTCAACGAACAGATGGGATATTTACAAAAGAAACGTCTCGAGTTATACCCTTAAACCTTTATCTGAAACTAGATGGGAATAGATGCTTTGAAGCCGCTGAAAAATAATTTAGCAGATAAGTATATGCGACTTTAATTGAAATTTCGGAAGATGGAAATCCTGAAATAAAAAAATTCTGCTGAGTCATAGGCAACAAGATTTTAGAATTCAAATTTATATGTAGTGTTTTAGTATGGTTTGATATTTTAACAAAAATAAACATATCTAGCAAATATTTACAAGGCCAGAACATTAATTTATCTGCAGATTGATACCTGCTTGATATTACAAATAAATATTTAGTTATTATGAGAACTGACGAAAAGTTTACCGAATTTATTGGATTATATTAAAAAATTATCTCAGAAGTACAATGAGTCAAGAAAGGTAGATAGGATTATCTTTATTAGCAATAGAAATAGAATTAGTAGAATCGCTAGAATATGATGACTTGGTGGAAGAATTTGCGAAATTAAAGGCTTGAGTGAATTAATTTATTTTAACTTATTTAAATTATACTTATAATTTTGATATTGAATTTATTTACGTATACTAACTTATTATTGAATTTTATGAATTTATGAATTTTCTTTTTTATTTATGACTTATTTATTTTAATATTTTAACTATTACATAATTAAATTATTAATAGTATTTATATAAATATACTTCGAAGAGTAGGCCTACTGATGATACCTCGCTAAAAACACGCGTTTAAATCATACCTCATGGGTAACGTGGAAATGATAAGCTTTGGGGGGCGGAAAGTTAAAATTGCACAAGGCGTCGAATTGGCTTGGACCGGGCCTGACAAGATACAATTTCATTTGAAAGATCCTCAGACTGGGGAAATTGCAATTTTTTGTTAGAAATATGGTTGTATGATGACGTCAAGACTTAGATATTTTGATGATTTAATAGTTTTATGGAGATTTATCCTGATCTTAATCATCTGAGATTCAAATCGGTTTCATGAGTGAAATAAAATAAAATTCTTTTTTAAACTTTTTACAACGGAACAAGATTTCAGGTCACGAATCTTTACTAAAACGTCATAGAAGCAACAAATTTTACAATTCAATTTGTATGTATAGAAAGGTTAGTATCTCGATATAGGAGCGGGGATATAGGGGCGTGAGTTACCTTAATTATTTTATCTTATTATATTTATAAAAAAACTTGTCGTGTCGCTGTCCTCTCCCCCATTTAGATCGCGTCAAGACTATATCAGTAACGCGTTGTGATTAGTTCTTATTGCCAGAATACGATCTGGACAGCTTTGAAATATACCATAATTTCGAATATATACCAAAGCCCATTGTGGTCGCTTCACTTATTTAAATTTACAGGAGCAACCTTGATATAATTTGCTCGAACATCTTAGTAGGTATATGCAAGATTCATTCTTAAATCCAGTCGAATAAGATTATGATTATTGTAATAAATATGATAAACAAATGACTATCAAATTTATTTTTCTAAAATTCTAAGACGTGTGAGAAAAAGAAAGAATTATGCAAATCGAATCAGCCTACATTCCCAAATCTAGTAATGACAATATCTATTTCTCAATATTGCGTCGTGTAGACAAGTAGGTATTTTGGCGATTTTATTTTTATCGCAAACCTTCATAACTTTTCAACTAAATATGACCATTCTTGAAAAATGTGTTAATGTCTGCTTGTAATAAATCTTCGAAACTCGTAGGAAATCTATCTATCCAAGATAACTCAAATTATATACTTATTAAAGATCTATAATTATATAAAGGGTGGTTAAATTTTAAGGGCCGATGTTGAATGTGAACCACACACCACACATTTTTCAATTTCAAACTAACTCAATTTGAACCATGGAAAGATACACCAATGGAGCAACGCGTTAAAGTTATTCAGGCTTATTATAAAAATGGACGTTCAAATCAAAATGCATATCGTGCACTTCGTGATTTTTTCGGTCAATTTAATCGTCCAAATGTGCGTACAATCGGAAAAATCGTGCAAAAATTTGAGCAAACCGGGTCTGTAGGAAATTTTAAAACACCAGTGCATGCTCGTACAGCTCGTACTGCAGAAAATATTGCTGCGGTTCGCGATAGTGTGGCTGGAGAGCCGTCCACCTCAACTCGTCATCGTGCCCAACAATTGCACCTCTCACGCTCGTCGTTGAAGAACATTATGCATAAAGACTTGCATTTACACGCTTATAAGGTGCAATTTACTCAAGAACTAAAGCCTCTTGACCAATGGTCAGAATGGTGGCAAGAAATGGCAACAGGGGATGATCAATTATCGAAGAAAATCATCTTCAGTGATGAGGCACATTTTCACCTCAGTGGATTCGTCAATAAGCAGAATTGCCGGATTTGGGCGAATCATAATCCAAGAGTGATTGTCGAAAAACCAATGCACCCACAAAGAGTGATTGTTTGGTGCGGTTTATGGGCTGGCGGCATCATCCGGCCGTATTTTTTCCAAAATGAGGCCGGTCAGGCAGTTACTGTGAATGGTGTTCGCTATCGTGAGATGATAACGAACTTCTTATGGCCCGAATTGGAAGATATGGATGTGGACGATATGTGGTTTCAACAGGACGGTGCCATTTGCCACACAGATAACGAAACAATTGCTCTTTTGCGCGACAAATTCAATGGCCGTGTTATCTCATGTTATTTGAAAGAAAAGGTGTACGTTGATAAGCCAGCAACAATTCAAGAGCTAAAGGATGAGATAAATCGGCACATTAACGGCATAGAACCTCAATTATGCCTAAGCGTCATCGAAAATTTGGACCATCGCGGATGGAGGTGTGCCGCCGAGGTCGCGGCGGCCATTTGGCCGATATTTTGTTCCATACATAATTGAACCATACCATATTATCATAATAAAAAGAATTAACAATAATTTAGTAAATAATTTGTGGTTTATTGAAAATCAACTTCGGCCCTTAAAATTTAACGACCCTTTATAATTAAAATGATTCCAAATGAAATCATACAAGTAATGTACTCGTAGGAGTTGTGTAGAAATCAATTAGAAGGTTGAAAATTGGTAAACCTGGAGGATGGAGCACATCATTATTTTAAAAATTTATATATGTTTTTTTTTAAAGCAACTATGTGAATTATTAATGAAAAATTAATTTGCACAGTGATTTTATATTTATTTGTTAAATATCATTTGCATTAATTTTAGTTTAAAAACAGTTCAAAAGAACAGCAATTTAACTCTGATATGAAATTGTGTAGTAAATTATTAAGGATTTAGTATAATTATGCCTAGAAATCAAATTCTCACATCCTAATTGAAGATAGACACATAAGAGATTATCTCTGAATGTGAATCACAATATTTGTCGTAGTAAAATTGACAATAGTGACGTTTCTTTAATAGAATATATGTACCCTAAATTAAAACTATACAATAAGGTTTCTATACATATTTAACTTATCTAAAATAAAATGAGTTTAGAGGGTGTTGACCGCTTTCCACAGGTTTTACAACGGATTCTACAAATATGTTATTGGAAATAACAATTGTCTTTGTTGTTTCCAATAACTTATTTTTCCTTTGAAATTGCTTTGAAATTCAACCAAACTAACGATATAAAAAAGATAATCGAATTTGTGTATAGCTCTTATTTTAGAAGCAAATATACGAAAACATTTTCAACTTATTTTCCAGATACGTTATCGAATGTACTATTTACTTTGCTATTGATTTTGTTGTGCTCCGATTAATTTTACACTTTTTTTACTTTCCGGTATTCTAAAAATCCGATGTACAAAAAAATAGATACGGAAATGAAATTTTATTTTTGAAATGGTATATATAAGGCGATAATCTGCTTTATTTTTTCGAAGATAAAATATATAATATAATACTCAAAAATAGATGACAAAAGAAATCAGCGTCAAATATTTTCTGATGTAAATAAATTAAACTTGAAAAGTGGATTTTGAAACGTTTATATATTCGTATAATATTAAAGAGGCGATACCAGAGTTTAAAAATATCGCGCAACAGTAGAATAAACGAAAATAAAGTTCATCGCACGGTTTAGATGTACTAAAACCCCAATGACAATTTTCACTCACTTAAAAAAAAACACAAGAAATGCATTGATTGCATATGAATGACGTCATTCACCATTTTAAGATTTAATCGTAAAATTTGAAGTGATAATAAAATATCTACAGCAAATTAACAAGAAAATTGTTGATAAATAATAAATTTAATTTTAAAAGGTTTATACAGTGGATTAAGCTATTGTGTAATCATTTATTGGGAAATGAACATATCTATGATCTGCTATATAAGGAACTGTGGCAGGCTTGAACCAATACAGGTTGGAGATCAATACAAATAAACCTAGAGTCATCTATGATATGACTGGCATATGGGTAAGGTATAGGGTTATTGAAGGCAAACTACAAGAGTTAGAATAGCCTAGGCATAGAAGTCATAGCAATAGTTGGTATTGAAAGACAACAAAATTTAATTGATTGTACCAAAACTGGCACCAGGAGTTCTTTTTAATTTTTTAGAAATTAATTAGGCAAAGCATTAACAAAGCTTTCTCGAAACACAAAATTGTCTTGAAATATTGTTAGAGCTAATAATGTCTAAAATATGTCTAGTCCAATTCTATCGGCAAGCCCAGTTGAAATATTAACATTTATAAATCCGATTGTAGCAACGGCAAACCCCATCATTAAGTAAGGTACACACCAACACACTATATTAGAAAATTAATGTTGCCTCCAGAATGTATATGTATTTTATTACATATAAACTAGTTAGGACGTGTCCGATTTCCATAAATATAGCCTGTTTTGAGATAATTTTGACGTAAGTGGAATAATTTACTTTTTCAATTTTCGCGATAAGCTCATTTGCTGTCCGAATTTTGCAATAATTTTGACAATAATATAATTTTGATATTGTAATATAATATTTACAAATTTCGGCTAGTCCACATTCAGCTATCTCGTGAGTGCTGGCGGACAATCTTTCAAAATATTCCGACTCATAGAATCTGGAATCAAATATGACATACTAATATTTTTTTCTTGGTATAATATAGCAACAAACAATTATGTACACGTGCGTTTAGTTTAAAAAAAATGATTTTTAAAATGTGAAAATTATTACACCTCGTAGCTGCTGTAATTATTTGGTTGCATACCAAATGCTATCATAATTATTACAACAAAAATAATTATCACAGAAATCGAACACGGCCTAAGTGTATTATTCTAATTTGGCTGAATGCAGAAATCAGCTTTTCATAGTTTTATTGGCTGCAATTTGTATAATTTTCTTAAATCGTTGATCTAGTTTTCACAGAAATAATAGCAGAATAGGATTGACGCTTGTAAAAGTAGGCTAAGCTCCTCTCGCGGAAAAAATGATTATTTAAAAGAACGATCCATTTGAATATTGTGTTGTTGTTTTTGTTTTCGAAATTAGATGGCTGTGTGTTTTTAAACGTCAATCGATAGATAGTTTTATTTTAGAAAAATTTCGCTACGTCGAATCCGTAATGCTCCAATCGTCAATAAAAGAAAAAAAACAATTTTTACTCATAGCACCGGGCAATGATGAATTCTATATGAATTCTAATGCCTTGCTGACACTGTCCAATTTACCAACTTTAACAGTGATTTAACAATTCAAGTCGAAAAGAATTTAATTTTTATTTAATTTTATGATCATAGATTTGTTTTATTGACATTTCACTTGCTTTAACGTACCATAAAAACTAATTTGTGATAATTTCATATGTGCGCATTTCGTAAGTTGATCACTCAAAAGTTAAAAGTGCTAAATCTATAGAACAATATGACACGAAAATTAAAACAAAATTCACATATTTAACCGAAAATGTTATTTTATAAAAAATTTGGTGATTGGAACTCAATAGACAAACCTGCATAGCGTGATTCTACGACCAATAATAAAGTGGTGTAGTGGTACCGAGCGGTAATACCACGACAATTATAATTAAAACAACAACATTTTAATTATTTATTATTTATATGTATAAATTATTTTAAGTGTTTTAATTTATTTATAAGTTTATTTTATTATTAAAAATATATGTTTTATCACTTTACAATTTTATGTTATGTTTTATTTATTTATTATGTTTAAGAACATTATAAAGATTTTATTTATTAATTTTTGTACTCCATCGATGTCGATGGTTAAACTTATTCTGCCTATCTACTTATTTTTTAATGTTTTTAGTCATTAATTTACATAATCATTCTATAATATACTCTAGTACTTCATACATACAATATTATACATAATTATGAGCAAATTATAGCATAATGTTAGCGCGTTGCTTCACATCTCCCTCAAAAAGACAAAGGTTATTTAATCATAATTCATAACCTTTTCAGGGAAATTGATAGTTTACTCATAATATGTAGATTACATTATTTTAATTTTACTTTAATAACTACGTTCATATACATCTATGCATGTTTTAAATTATTTTTTTCTTATTTCTATAATTTATTTAATTCATTTTAACTTAATTTAATAGTTTAATAAATTTATTATTATTATAAAAAAATTTTTTTTTTTTTATTAGTAAAAATTTAATATTAAAATATTCTTTATTGACTTCAATAATATTTAAATGTTTACAAAGTTTAATATTTCAAAATTTTTACTAATTTCAAGTTAATTCAGAAATTTTAGTTTAAAGATTAATACTAGATAAATTTAAAGTTTATACATCTATAATTAAAGAATTCATTGACACAAATATGAAGTTTCATACATTATAACTCATATTTTTTATTCGGCAGTCTTAAAACGTTTTAGCCGGTTATGATGAACTGTCTTATTTGAACGTCCAACTTTTATAATGGAATTTTCGTCTGATAACACATCTTGAATAACATATGGACCTAACCACAGAGGAGATAATTTACTGACACGTGCTTCATTTTTTATTAAAACCAAATCGCCTTTGGTAAACTTAATGTGATTTAATGAACGGTCATAGTATTGTTTATATTTATCTTTTGAGTTTAATATGTTCCTTCTAGCTATGGAAAATGATGTTTGTAATCTGTATTTCAAATCTTGACAAAAATCATCTATTGTATAAATGGGTTCTGGTTCATTAAATAATGAAGTAGGTATATTAGGCTTCATGCCAAAAACTAGCTCATATGGCATAAGACCAGTTGAACTATGAGGTGTTGAATTGTATGTAAAAGTAAAGTACGGAAGCCACAAGTCCCAATTCAACAGATCGCTTTGTGAGAAATTACGAAGATATTCGCCTAATGTCTTATGGAACCTTTCAAGGGAACCGTTGCTCTGCGGATGATAAGCTGTTGTACAGAGTTTTCGAATTTTTAGTAGTTTGCAGACTTCGGAAAATACTGAGCTCATAAAATTGCTGCCTTGATCACTTAAAACTTCGTTAGGAATACCATATACGCAAATAAAACGTTCAACAAATGATTTAGCTACAACATTCGCTTCTTGGTTTGGGATTGCAATTGCCAATGAATATTTTGAAAGGTCATCCTGCATGGTTAGTATATATTTATTATTATTATAAGAAGATACCATAGGACCCACTATGTCCAGAAATATTTTTTCGAATGATCTTGAAGACGTTGTAGTAATTTTCATAGGTTCCTTAGTAAATCTGGAGTGCTTATTAGTTTGGCATTGCTTGCATGAAGAAATTACATTTTTAATCGTTGAGTGCATATTAGGAAAGTTATAATATTGTTTAATACGATTATAAGTTCTATATAATCCTTGATGTCCTCCAAGTGGAGATACGTGGAAATCTAGTATAAGTTGTTTTATTTCAGCTTCGTTATTTATGTATTTTACATCAATATTATTCGTAGGATATTCAAACGATTTATGTTCACCATATTTACTATTAGAAAAAGTGCTCTCTATTGCATTTGAATGATTTATTTTAAGATCGAGAGTGTTTGAAGAAATGGATGAATCATTTGGAGATAGATCAGCATTAATTGCTGTCTTATTACTAGTAGAAAGAAGATCCAAATGTTCACTGTAAGACATTTTATTAAAGTCAGGTGAATCCTGATTGTTAACACAATCATTATCCTTTTCGGTTTCATTGTTGTTTATATTCGGCGTCATCATAATGGTTTCGTCACATTCAGGTTGAAAATCGTTTACTATGTGATCGTTTAAATTTTTTGTTTGTGATCGTGTAATCGCATGACAATCATAGGTAGTATCGAACTTATTTATTGCGATTCTGCTTAATGCATTATGTGGTTGTCTACATTGACGAACATGGATTGGGCTAACATCAGGAAGTGTGCGAATTTCATGAGTGGCTACATTTGTAATAGTTAAAAGATCACCCTCTTGATGAAAGACGTCATTAAGTTCATGAATTACCGAAATAATTTCACTATATTCTTCCTTATTAAGATGTTGCAAATTAATGGATGAATCCAATGTTTCTAATCGTTTATGAAATACATCATCCCATTTCTGAAGATGAAATATAAAGTAATTACATAAAGGTTCAACCTTAAGATTGAAACTATTCAAATTATGTTCAGCTTCGGATATTTTTAAGATGGAAATTAGAATTGATTTGTTTTTAATTTTAGTGAGAGAACTTGATACAATCGGAAAGCTTTATGTTTGAGGATTGTTTTATATTTTGAGAGGTAGAATCAAATTTTTCGTTATCCTCAGGTAAAAGTTTAGCAGCTTCAGCGTTTGCTTTTCGTTACGTGATTTTGAAGGAACTTTTTCAATTTTTATATTGCGTAGAGTTAAAAAATTTGTAGATTGGTCATTTTCATCACTAGACGCATCAGATGAACTCATTAATTGAAAATTGGTTTATGAAAAAAATATAAATAAAAAGATACAATTCATAAAACTCAAAATTGTTCCGCTTGAATTACTGCTAATCCATAAGTATTATAAATTTTAATTGAATGGACAAACAACCACGTGGTTCGTTTTATGATTTAACAATTATGTATGAAAGTTTATGCTTTATCAATGATTTCATTATTATAACAATATCAATGTATCAATGTATTAAATATATACATATATATTTTTTTAACAATTTTTTAATACATTTTATTGTTATCAAATTTTTTTTTTTATTTTTTTTTTATTTATTTTTTTTTTAATAAATTAAATTTAAATTAAATTAGGAAAATAATAATTCTTAGAACTAAAAGAAGAATAACTATATATATGTAGTTATAGTATGTATATAATATTTACCATGATTTTTATTTTGTTGTTGGAACATATGACTTCAATGTTGTCTTCAATGTTAATTGATGGTGTCCCGTTTTTAATGAATACATTTATTGATATTGGTTTATCAATATAACGGAAATTTAGTTGCTGAAAAGATGATGATCCGTTTAATGCCTAATGATGATACCTTCTATGGTTGGTATTTACTGGTACAGTTAGAGTAGACTGGATTCTTTGTAGATAGTCATCTTTGATATAACATATGTTAGATTTTTGCGTAGTATCATATATTTTAATTTTTTTTTTTTATATTTTTTTAAATTATTTATTATAGGTATTATGCAGGCAGTTTAATTTATTTGTTTCATTGAACAATTCACTAAGCAGTATTATTTTTGATAACATATATATAATATATAGTTATATATTATAGTTAAGATTACGGCTTTTATTTCAGCTAACTTTTTAATAATAAAATAGTTCATTATATATATGTTCACACACACGATTAAATTAAATCACATTTAATTTAAAATTTTATTTTGTTCTTTTATTATTATTATTTTTTTTTTTTTAATGAATAAGTAATTATTATTAGTAAAAATTATTTACTTTATTAGCACATGTTAAATTGAACTTTCTTCGGAGGATCGTATGATTTTTCAAAGTTTTTTTTTTTTTACACTATTTAACGGTGAAAAATAACAAATCCCACCGCTGTCACCAATTGTAGTGGTACCGAGCGGTAATACCACGACAATTATAATTAAAACAACAACATTTTAATTATTTATTATTTATATGTATAAATTATTTTAAGTGTTTTAATTTATTTATAAGTTTATTTTATTATTAAAAATATATGTTTTATCACTTTACAATTTTATGTTATGTTTTATTTATTTATTATGTTTAAGAACATTATAAAGATTTTATTTATTAATTTTTGTACTCCATCGATGTCGATGGTTAAACTTATTCTGCCTATCTACTTATTTTTTAATGTTTTTAGTCATTAATTTACATAATCATTCTATAATATACTCTAGTACTTCATACATACAATATTATACATAATTATGAGCAAATTATAGCATAATGTTAGCGCGTTGCTTCACAGTGGATAATAAACGGTTCGAACGAAAGATTAATATTAACTAAGTACCTAAACCTTCATTATTCAGCAACACCAACCGGCAGATAATGCAACAGAGACACACTCGTTAAACTGATTAAAATTAATTTAATATTATGTTTTCAATAAAATCCAATTAAGTTAATTTTTTTCATATTAAATTATATGGGGCCATATGATGGTTGGCCGATTGTGCAAATTGTAACATACGGCTGGGGTTGGGAATTTTACCAGAGCTTGTCCTTACTATGACCAACTCAAAACATAAAGAATTCTTCCCGGCCTCGGAAGTTCCTAGGAGTTAGAATTTTTTTCATATTAAATTATATGGGGCCATATAATGGTAGGCTGATTGTGCAAATTGCACCATACAGGTGGTGTTGGGAATTTTACCAGAGCTTGTCCTTACTATGGCCAACTCAAAACATAAAGCATTATTCCCGGCCTCGGAAGTTCTTAGGAGTTAGAAATTTTTTCATATTAAATTATATGGGGCCATATGATGGTTGGCTGATTAAGCAAATTGCACCATACGGCTGATATTGGGAATTTTACCAGAGTTTGCTCTTACTATGGCCAACTCCAAACATAAAGAATAATTTCTCGCCTTGTAAGTTTTTAGGGGTTAGAATTTTTTTCATATTAAATTATATGGGGCCATATAATGGTAGGCTGATTGTGCAAATTGAACCATACAGCTGGTGTTGGTAATTTTACCAGAGCTTGTCCTTACTATGGCCAACTCAAAATATAAAGCATTATTCCCGCCTCCCGGCCTCGGAAGTTTTTAGGAGTTAGAAATTTTTTCATATTAAATTATATGGGGCCATATGATGGTTGGCTGATTAAGCAAATTGCACCATACGGCTGATGTTGGGAATTTTACCAGAGCTTGTCCTTATTATGGCCAATTCAAAACATAAAGAATTCTTCCCGACCTCGGAAGTTCTTAAGAGTTAGAATTTTTTTCATATTAAATTATATGGGGCCATATGATGGTTGGCTGATTGTGCAAATTGCACCATACGGCTGGTGTTGGGAATTTTACCAGAGCTTGCCCTTACTATGGCCAGCTCAAAACATAAAGAATTATTTCCGGCCTCGGAAGTTTTTTTTTCAACGGCTGCTGTTGGGAATTTTACCAGAGCTTGCCCTTACTATGGCCAACTCACAGCA
This sequence comes from Tipula unca, assembly GCA_951394425.1. Taxonomy (NCBI): domain Eukaryota; kingdom Metazoa; phylum Arthropoda; class Insecta; order Diptera; family Tipulidae; genus Tipula; species Tipula unca. The sequence goes on from OX596381.1 coordinate 57,443,161, forward strand.
TAAAGAATTATTCCCGGCCTCGGAAGTAAGTTCTTCGGAGTTAATAATAACATTCCTAGCTAATTTATTTATATTATATATAAATTAAATAAATAATAAATATATATTTTATTTATTTATTTTATTAAAAGCTGGGCTGCGATATCATTTAATGAACAAAAATAATGAAAAATTTCATACTTTTATTTTGCTTAAGAAAAGAACTGGGATGAGACAGGGGTATTGCTTGATGTACGTTTTTGTTTTTTCAGGGATGAAAAATTGGGCTAACTTCACATGCTTTTAGAAGGTAGCGAATACTTACTGAAACGTATGTGAAAATTGTCCTAAATCTGCCCTAAAAAACCACAACACAATTTCCTCTTATATATGTTATTGTGCAAAGCAAAATGTCTCGATATAACGAATTTTATCATAAGGACAATCATATTTGGTACGGAGAATACATGATTTCCTGAAGTTTCTTTGGAAAATCCTAGGAAGCGGCCACCATAATATTATATACAACAAGACATTTTTGGGCTTGAGCTAACCGAAAAATATTTCAATTTTGGAAAAAGGTAGGGGAATTGGGGAATTAGGAAAACCAAGTTTGGTATTACCTCATGTATCTCGATTATATGATTTTCTTAATTTTCTTGGAAAATTCCTCGGAAGCGGACACCATAATAATGCATATATCAAGATGTCTTAAGGTCTAAGCAATATGAAAAATATTTCACTTTTGGAAAAAGTAGGGGAATAGGGGGTTCAGGACAGCCAAGTTTGGTATGACCTCATGTATTTCGATTATGTATTTTTCTAATTTTCTTGGAAAACACCTTGTAAGTGGACACGATAAAGACGCATACACCAAGATACCTTAAGGTTTAAGCTATCAAAAATGTATAGTATTTTCGACATAATTTCAAAATGTTATTTGCCGCACATCAAAAAGACGGTTTTAACTTTGAACCGCTAGTAATTTACGGTGCTTACGAAATAATTAATAGTAAAAAAATTTAGGATTTACATTCTGATGATTTAGAGGCAAATAGCAATGCAATTTTGCGGATAGCTTAAACCTTAAGATATCTTGGTGTATGCGTCATTATGGTGTCCGCTTCATAGGATTTTTCTATGAAAATTATAGAAAACCTCATATACATAATTAATATACATGAGGTCATACAAAACTTGGCTGTCCTAAACCCCTACTTTTTCCAAAATTGAAATATTTTACATATTGCTTAGACCTTCAGATATCTTAGTGTATACGACTTTATGGTGCCCGCTTCCTAGGATTATTCCAATGAGGTCATACCAAACTTGGATGTCCTAAACCTCTTAATCTCCTACTTTTCCAAAATTGAAATATTTTTTCGATAATGTATACCTTAAGAGATATTGCTATATGCGTCATTATGGTGTCCGCTTCCTAGGATTTTCCCAAGAAAATTCATGAAATTATATATATTTCCGAGCAAATTTTGTTGTCCTGTAGATAAAATTCGTAATATCGAGATAATCTGTATTGCATACTAATACATATAACGAAATTGTTTTTGCTGTTTTTTAGTACAAATTTAGGAAAAACTTCACTCGTCTATATAGAATTGTGTATTTGGTCCTAAAAAAAATCCTATTTTTTTTTTTTAGGACAGATTTAGGCAAAATTCAAGTGAATTTACTCCCCCGACCATCAAACACCAGTTAACCTTCACTCTGTGTATTGGGGTAAAATTGACCCCATTCATTTTTTAAGCCGAAAAAAACCTATTTATTGTTATTTCAAAAGTTCGAACTATCTACCTCAATCATTAAGTTTTACATAGAATTCAATAAAAACCCGGTCAAAATTAATGTTATTTAGAGTAGTTACGATTGATTTAAATAACACAAGCATATTTCTGTGCACTGGGGTCAAATTGACCCCATATCTTTCGTGTATTGTACTATGTTCTATCGATATAAAGACGAAACTATATTTACTCTTTATGAGTAGGGAGAAAGTGGAGAACGAGAATATTTATAGTACTAATATAATCAACACACACAAAATTAATTTATATATCCTTCTTTCTCTCTTCACGTATATTGCTTTATGCATTTTGTATATAAGTACTATTCGCAACACAAGAGTTATAAAAATACATTTGTGTATCTATATACCTATGTATATAAGATTTTCCCGTTATTTTGTTGATCTCGATATTTCATATTCAAAACGATATTTGCAGTTCAGTAACAGTTCTCGTTTACAACATTTATGCGTTTCTAGTAATTATTTTCTAGTAGTCAAAATATTTATGTAAATTTTCTTGTGTATATTTGATTGTAATGGCACTAAAAAGGCAAAGTAGCCAAGACCTCCGGGAGCTGTTTGATAGTGTATCAACCCCAGAAATATCCGAAGAAGAGGAGTTAGCCAACGATAACATCGACATGGAATTTTCAGATTGCGACGACAATGATCAGGTGACACAGATGACTACAAATGATTGCGATGAAAAATTCATCATTTTTAGATTTCATGCCAGACGAACCAGAAAATGCTGAACAAAGAACTAGTGAACGTGAATTATCCGATAGTGGGACATGGTATTACGCACAAAATAAAAAATATTCTCGGAAATGGAGCTCAAATCCTCCTAATGTAACCAGGTGTCGCAATTTTCTTATCCTCAGAGAAATGGAGGGCCTGACTGCTCAAACAGCGCAAAATTTAACCACGCCACTGTTAGCCTTTCAAAGAATTATACCAGAGTCTTTGGTAAATGTTATTGTGGCTGAAACCAATAGGAAAGCTAGGCAGTTTTATGCGTTAAACAATGAAATGAATGTAAGACATCGCGCGTGGCATGATACAAACTCGGTTGAGATATATGCTCTAATAGGAATTTTAGTGTATGCTGGAGTTCATAAAAATTGGGACGAGCGATTGGACGAGCTATACCGCATAGACAATCGCCCATTTTATCGAGCGGTAATGTCATTACAAAGGGTCCAACAATTACTACGATTTTTACGATTTGACAATTACCAAACAAGAGGAGAACGAATAAAAATTGATAAACTAGCAGCATTCCGCGATGTTTGGACCATGTTCTTGGCAAATATTCGAGCACCATATAAGCCATCAGCCAACTTAACCATAGATGAGCAGCTAGTATTAACTCGTGGTAGATGTTCCTTCAGGCAGTATATCCCATCGAAACCTGGGAAATACGGCATCAAAATATTCTGGATATGCGATGCTAAAAATGCTTATCCTTTGAATGCCGAAGTATACATAGGGAAACAACCCAATGAGCCTCGTAATATTGATTATGCAAAGAATTTAGTACATCGGTTATCGGCACCATACGTGAACAAAGGGCGAACCATTACAATGGATAATTTTTTTACAAGCTGTACCTTGGCCGAACAGTTAATTGATAAAAAAAAACACCATTATTGGGACAATTCGGCACAATAAACCTGATTTGCCCAAAGAAATTACAGACAAGGCTTTGTTTTGACAACAATTTAACGCTAGTTAGCTTCATTCCTAAACAAAACAAGAATGTGCTATTGCTATCCACATTGCACAATGACAAAGGAGTTAACATAGATTCCAAAAAGCCTAATATTATTTTAGATTACAACGCAACAAAGGGTGGAGTTGATACTCTAGATAAACTAATAAGAACTTATACCTGCAAAAGGAAAACCAACCGCTGGCCGATGGTGTTATTTTTTAACATGATTGATATTGCTGGTGTAGCAGCTTATAAGTTGCATAAAATTGCTAACCCACAACTATATGGCAATGCAAAAGTTTCGGAAAGAAAATCTTTTTTGAAGGAACTGGCGATGCAGTTGACTAAGGAGAACGTAATGCAAAGGTTGTCCAATCCACGAGCACTAAAAAGCAGTGTGAAATCTGCGATTGGTCTCATTGGTTACACAGTTTTACAAGAAAAACGCTTTTCAACAGCCCAACAACCAGCAAAACCATCTTCTAGTAAACCTCTTCGATGTTACTTATGTCCTCGATCTGCTGATAAGAAAACTAAAACGCAATACCATTTTTGCACACAGCCGTCATGTTCTACTCACACCAAAATGGTGTGTACAGAATGTCTAAAAGAAGTTAACAATGATTCGACCGAAGAAGATGATGTGTCGACAGACGAAGTATCTGATTAACATATATGCGTGATGAATTATCTGTCTATTTAATTAATTTCTCTGTGATTTTATTTGTTTTTTTTTATGTATACATATTTATGTGATACTCTTATTAAATTTATGAATTATTATAGTTTAGATTAATGTTATTTTTGAAATAAAAGTATAAATAAATGAAGAAAAACAAGAATCTTTATTTATTTCTATACAAAATGCATCATAACGCATGTGGGGTCAAATTGACCCCAAAACACAGACAACGTGTTGAAAGATATACACATATTGAAGGTTAAAGATACATTTATTTATTAGGTGAAGTTTTGTTGTGGTTATGTATGTGAAGTTAGCCCGAAAAAAGCCTTTTCAGAATGTTTCTTTGCTAAATGTCATAAGTGTCTTTCCTCTCAGCACGAAATCTATAGAAATTAAAGTAAAATAAACAGTCCAATCCGAAAAAATTGTATGTGAAAAAAATGTAATATAATACTATATTGAAACTATTAGTACAAATGACCCTAGACGAAACCTTTAACTCCATGATATGAAGATAACCCAGAGGTGGTTATCTCTAGAATCTCCCCCAAAAAATTATAAAGATTTCAAATAATTCGTATACGTACTGTTGAACCTATTAGTACAAATGACTCTAGACGAAACTTTTAACTCCATGATACGAAAATAGGCTATATGTCATTATTTGTGGGATGAATGTACCTAATTTTAGAGACCATAACCCAGAGGGGGTTATCTCTAGTATTTTCCCCAAAAAAATATAAAGATTTCATATAGAACATCGTATACATACTGTCGAATCTATTAATACAAATCACCCTAGACGATACCTTTAGTTCCATGATACGAAGATAGGCTATATCTCATTATATGTGGGATCAATGTACCTTTTTATAGAGACCAAAATCCAGAGGGGCTATCTTTTGGATTACGCAAAAAAATTATACATTTTGGTATTGATTATTATATTGTATTGATTAGCGTACACGAAATTAGCCCTAAAGTAATTTCAGATTGGTATGCCATTAAAATTTTAAACTACCTCTAACAACAGGAGCGTAAAACATGACCCAAACCTTTTAAAAATATTTAGTTTTTGATTTTCGAATTCGTAATATGCAGTAATGTGCATAAAATAGTTCCACAATTAACGGCAAGGAACGTGCTAAGGGCCAGTTACAACATTAGAAAAAATATATATGAAAACCTTAAAAGCCTTTTATGCATTCGTGTGTAATTGGACTGAATTATAAGTAGTAGTGCTATGTAACAGAAAATTGTTATAACCAAACATTAAATTCAATCAAAAAAAAATATTAAAAATTCCCTCCGGTATTCGAATTTCGAAGTATCTATGAATGATTATTTATTTTCGGGATATAACAAAATGCCAAATAATTAAGAAATTAATTGAAAAATTAAAAGGAATGTGTTCTGGTTAAATGAGAATTTGTAGGAAAATGTGATCATTTGGTGAATTTGAATCCATCAATGGATTTGACAAAGTAGATAATCTTAAATACATATACGACAATTCACACATACTTATGTATGCGTATACATAATGTACATAATATGTATGTATGTTTGTATATCGAATTTTTCCGGAATGTTATTTAAATTTTCGACGCGAATTTAAAATGAATTTAATACTGTTGCTTTTATGTATTATATGTACATATATGTATATACATAAATTTTTGTTGTATTTTTTTTTTATCAATACCAGTTGAATGTTAATACGGAAAACCAAACTCTGAATTTTGAATTATTTTTTGTTCACCATATTTACTGATATTCATCGGAATATTTTAATGTGAAAATTTAAAATGGAAATAATGTGGAAGGAATGTATAGGAGGAAATATGGGTTGGATAAAGGAAATTTAAGTCATATACGATTTTATTATTTGAGTAATTTAAATTTAAATTTTCAATACACAAAATTTGAAGATACGTATATATGTATATGATAAGCTGTCGCTTCCCCCATTTCGATTTGTGTAAATATTTTGCCGATAATAGTGTGAGAAACTATAAATTAAATTTAAATTCATGTCAGAATAATTAATTAATTAAATAATACAGTTATATTCAATTATTGGATGCCCTCAACAGTACAAATAATTATACGATTTCATTATTTGAATAATATATAAATTTGAAATAAACTGTCATCAGCAATAGATGTTTGCAAAATAGGTTGAGTTAAACCTCAAACTTGCGTAATCGTATATATTGTAACATATAATTTATGCATATCGGTGGCGAGACACAACTCATTAGATTGATTGATTTTATTTAAATCAGATTTTTTGTATGATATATTTGCTATGCTACTTGAGTGTATGTATATAGTCTACTCAAATTGGATTCATCTACATATATCCAAATTTTCAATTTATATTCAAAATGTAAATTGGAATAGTTGGAGAGGGGGTTACGAATTGAAAGTAAAGTGTTTATTTCAATAAAGTGTGAGAATAATTAACAAGATTATTCAAATAGTATTCAAATTTCTCAATGCGGTAATCGATTTGGTTTGAAAAGTGACGCAAGTTTCAATAATGTTCGAATAGCATTTTTTTCCCAGGCATTATACAAAAAAATACTCCATCACAACGATTTTAACTTCCATAAATTCCGAACATAAACAGCAAATATTAAGACGATTAAAATTTTGATAAAATTTGAATATTATTATACTTATACATTTTTGCCAGGCCAGGCATGGCATTTTATGATGGATTTAAAAATAAAGATATAAAATCTCATAAATTTAAATACAATTTTCATAAATTTCGTCGATATTATTAATGGAAAAAGACAGAATTAATCTTCTCAGCTAAAATTTCCAATAATTAAAATAAACCATTTGCACATACCACAGTATTTCAGTTTGACGATAAATTCGAATATTAAGTTCAGGTGGCAAAAAAACATTATTTCGTGCCACTCATCGTACTAATATTATGTCAATGTGATTAATGTGAAAAATATCCATGCTCAATCCTAAAAAAATTTAACAAAATATTTGAATTATTTTTATTTGAATCTGATTTCCAATAAACCGGTTTTTGCAGATAATTTGCTATTAGCTAGCGAGCTCCACCCGCATATTTCTTTATATTTTTTAAATTATTTGTGAAAATATCACACGTTTACAAGATATGTTTTCTTCGCTCTACTCCATTAGTAGAGTAGGGTGGCTGTATCGGAGAAATCCAGATGTTGGATTTTTTCAATTTGTGTGACGTCAAAAAATTGGGAGGTGGTTATTGTGACGTGATAATTAAAAAAAAGGAGTAATTGACGTGGAAAACCAAAAAATAAAAAAAGAAAGATACTTTTCTGGGAGAGAAGTCTTTTGCTATTTATACATTGCAAATAATACAAAAACGTATCCTTTAAAACTTTAAAACCAACTTAAAAAAATATGCAGATTCTTAAAATTTCTCAAAATGCTGTTAAAATTTAAATTTACATATTTCATACTTTTAATTCTGTCTGTGTTAAATATATGAAAAGTAAATTTAAAAACATCTTAAAATAATTTATTATAATAATTGGAAAATAAAATTAAAATCTTTAAAATTAATCATATTATTTTGGAATTCTGTCAAGTTCATTAAGAATTTGTAAAGCAGTCGAAAATATATTTTCATCTTTTAAAACGTATACATTTTTAAAACCGACAGCTATCGTGAATTGTAAATTTTTTAGTATATTTCCCACAATATCAATTAAAACTAAGTTCTATTATTTTATAAACTACAAAAACTTCAAACTAAATTTAATTTTCAAAATATCGATAACAATTTATAAATTCTAAGAATTCTAATCCATAATTCGTTTTTATAGATATCGAATTTAAAATAAGAACTAAGATTGACGATCTTTGAATTTGATAACATTCAGTTTGACGCAAAAGTTTTGAAATTAATGAAATAATAGAAATTAAGAAAAAAAGTAGAGTTTACAATTCTTAAAAATCACAGAAATTTTTAAATATTTAAAATTATAAATGCTGAAAATATAAAATTTCTTAAAGCTGATTATAAAAATTATTCTGAATACATTAAGCCGGTTTCGTTAGGTTGTACCTTAACCGGATTAAAAAAAATCACAAAACTTTTATGGGTATGAAAAACGTATTTCTAAACTTTCTTAAAATTACTCCAGAATATTTTTTGAACTACCTTCTAAAAAAATAGTTTCTTATCAATTTTAAAATTCTCAAAATCAAAAATCTAAAGGACTCAAATAACTTGTTAAGTAGAAAACTATTAAATCTTAGAACTAATATCATTTTGAATATTTTAATTTCCTTTAGAAACAAATCTTAAATTTAAATTAATTATTACTTCAATAAATAAAACTTTGAATTTTAATAGACTATGTTAAAAAAATTAAATTTTAAAAATTACCACTCGGAAATTCATATATTCGTAAATTTCAATTTCGAAATGAAATAAATTTTGTAAGCGCAATTACACATCTTAAGTATACAAATAAATTAATAAATAAATTATTAAAGATAATTTTAGACCTTCGCAATTTCGAAAATCTTCAAAAAGTGAAAAAATTAAATTCCTAATTGTTTGTCCTCCTCTTAAAGCTATCAATTAAAACGTACTGTTAATTCTTGAAAGCGCATATTAAAAATTAAAAATGTAAATAATACCGAATTTTTTTTTAAATATTCTCATATTTAAAAAATTTCAAAATATTTATAACAATTAAATTAATAAAATTCGAACTCTAAAATCGTTCTATGTCTAGTTTCTTTTAAATGTGAAAGTGTTAATAATGTATGGAAAGTAAAATAAAATTTATTTTTGAACTTATTTTAGATATCTGTAAACTTATTTAAATTAAAATAATTAATTAAAGCCTTAATAAAATCCGTTAAATTCAAAAATCGTTCAATTCTATTACATGGTTTAAAAAAATTTAAAATCCAGTTTTTATTAATACAACTAAGAATTTATGAATCAGTCGAAAGTAAATTTTAATTTTTAGAAACCTATAGATTATTAAAATTTAACATCTATCATGATTTGAAATTTTTTAAAACTGTTAACAGAATCCCGCTTTAACCTAATTCTATTATTTTATAATTTTATAAATAAAATTTTTGGCTAAATTTAGTTCTTAAAATAATGAAAACAATTTATAATTCTAAGAATTATAAGTTTCAATTTGTTTATTTAGACATCGAATTTAAAAATTAATTTAGGTTTAACTTCTTTAAATTTTTTTTTTTATATATTTTCAGAATTAAATTTAATTTGAAGCAAAAATTTTGAAATTAATGAAATAATAGAATTTAAGTAAAAAAATCAAAGTCTACAGTTCTTAAAACTCACTTAAATTTTAAAATATTAAAAATATAAATTCTGAAAATATAAATTACAAACAAAAAAAAATTAATAATATAAAGTTACCAAATCCGTTAAAATTATAATTTAAAAAAAAATATAGATCGATTGATTTAGATTGTAGTCTAACCAAGGATAGTGAAATTAAATGGAAATTATCATTTATAGTACCAACAATTTCAAAAATCCCAAAAAAATGATTTATTTTTAAAAATTGTTTAAATTTGGAAACTGTTGAATCTCAGAACTAATATTATTTTGTAAGTTTTAATTCTCTTAAAAAAAATAAATTTAAATATTAATTAAGGGGGAGTGATATGCGATATTCCAATGGAGTGATATTCCAATAAATAAAACTTTAAACTTTATTTAAACATATTAAAAAAATTAAATTTTTAAAATTACCACTCAAAAATTCATAAGTCTGTAAATTTTTTAAAAACAATTAAATTTCTAAATGTCTTTCTCTTTAACGTTTAAAAATCAAAAATGAAATCTGAAACTCTTTGGCATTTTGGTAATTTCGTTATTTAAACTAATTAAAATTTTTTAAAAATATGCATATTCTTAAAATTTCTTAAAATTTTAGAAAAAATTAAATTTTTATATTTTGTTTTATTTCTGAATGTGTTAAATATATGACAAATAAATTTAAAAACTTCTGTACGAGTCGTATTGATGATTTTATATTAAACGTCATCACATCGCACAAAAATTACCATCTGATTTTATACGATACCGTTAAATTATACGTCACACTAATCGTCATAATTTTTTATATAAGCCACATCCCATTTTGACGTCACACTAACCACCTTCCACTTTTTTCACGTCACAAAAATTGAAAAAATCCAACATCTGGATTTCTTCGATACTGCCACCCTACTACTGACACCTCTAGGCTTTTGGATGATAATGAGGTGCTCATTAATACGGTGTATTTTCATAATGAAACGCCGGTTGCGAATTATTTGTGAAACTGAAAGGTTTATGTCTTATGACGTGCCATGTTGATGTTAAAGATGAAATATTATGTTTGTGATTTAAATTATAAAAATCCTTATTGCCATATAGATTTTTTTAAACTAGCGGTAGTATACATAAAACGTATAAACAAAGGCATACAAATTTATTGATACATATTTTACTAAAATCCGAATTTTGATGACCTATATATTATGTACTAAGTATTCTTCTGATTTTTTATATTTAGTAATAAACAAACTAGTAACACCAAACAGAGATATTTGCCTTGTATTTTGATTGTGGTAAAAAGAAAAATCTTAGAGTTTCATTAGGTTAAAATTATTAATACTTAATATTATCTGTTTATGGCTATGCTCGCCATGTACGTCACTATGGTATGCTATCAAATTAAATAAAGTTATTTTGAATTGTTTTATCAATAAATAAACCTTTCTTTTAAATAGAGGAAGCCTAAGCGAAGGTTCATTAAATTGAAAAACACAAAAATCATCCTCGAACACAAAACAATTTAATACAACACGCAACACGATGTTTCATATAACATTTATTATAGTTTGTTAGCCCAGTGTAGTGATCGATAACATTTACAAGCAATAATAAATTTGAGCTGCATTCATAATTTTATGATCGATAATTTGTTTTTTGATCTCTAAAATTGTTACACTCTAAAATGAGTTTTTCAATTTGTAGCCGAGAATTGTTCAGATTCGATGAAGTCACGAAAATGCAAAACTGATCCTTGCACACTTTGTAAAAATCACATACTTGGTTAAACATACTTATAGAACATCGATACTATACTGTATTCAAACATCTACACTCATTTTTTTGGTTACTTCAACGATATCCATATTTTCAAGAACCCTTGCAAATTACTAATAAATATCCTCTGTTGGTCTTACTGACATCCACGTTTGAATCCAGTATATTGAATATGAATGAGTCAAAGGGATTGCGTAATTTTTCAGAGGGCATTTTTTGAAGAATGACTCTAGGCTGCACGATTAACTTTATTGTAATTGTTGCAATAATTAGTTTCCCAATTTTTTCTAATGAATTTATATAAAACCTTGTAATCTTTTAGGAGTTGGTCTTCTTTCGGCATCGGTGTTAAAATTACTGTTGTGCGGCTTAGTATAAAAGAAGCTTCAAATCGAGATTTTTTTCAGATGCTTCTAGATTGATTAAAATCATCAAAAAACATTAAAATCGGATTTTCAACCTTTAAAACATTTTAATTATAAAACGAACAAATAATAATAATAATAACAGTGTTAAAGGCCATTACTGGCCCCTTACTGAATCAACAATCTGGCTCCAACGGTTTCGATCCTGACCTTGGTCTTCATACTGTCTAAGACAATCTGAAGAGGCCAAGTCGTTCTCTACATCGTGGAGCCATCGTCGCCTGCAACGACCTCTGCGCCTACCATATGGTGGCTCTCCTTTCAGAGATCGCTGCACAATTCGTTCCGGATCAGCACGCAGAACGTGACCGAGCCAGCGTACTCGCTGAGATCTAACTTCATGTACAATATCGGGGATCTTCATCAGATCTCTGATCTCGAAATTGTACAGAGCTCGGTATGTACCATCTATTTCGCGTTTAGGGCCGTAAATCACACGCATGATTCTTCTCTCAAATGTAAGGAGCCATCTCTCGTACTCATCCGTCAGCGCCCAATTTTCACATCCAAACATAACAACGGGCCTGATCAACGCTTTGTAAAGCTTCAGCTTCACGGCACTTAATAAGTGTTTAGATTTTAGCGAACAAAACGAACAAAACTATATTTAAAAAATGTGCATGAAAAGTTTTCATTTCTTAAAGGTTTGTTTTAAATTTTTAATTTTATAATTACACAGTGCTAGATATTTGTGGTATACTATGCTTGGCAAGTTCGACACAAATATGGTATCGAAGTTTTATAGTTTTTTAAAAATTTCGTTTACTTTAATTAATAAATAATACTTTTAAAAAAGTTATCTTTTCCAAATTGTAGTCGATCTCTCCAAGCATAGTAAAACACATAGTAAAACAGACGAAAAATTGTCTTGCATCAGCGCTAGACAATCTTACGAGTAATTTTTATGCGACTGCCTGGCTAGGTCGGCTTAAATTGGGTGTCAATTTTTTTTTTAACTTTTTTGCTATAATTTATAAACAATAATAAAAAATAATAAAAAACTTCTTGATACATAAAATCTGTTTATGGAAACCTCAATTATGACAATTATTCATGAAAAAAGTACGGAATAAAATTTAAAAAATCAAATTTTACATTTTCTTATTTTTTTAAAATTAACCAGCATCATAAATGCATCTTTATGCATCAAAAATTGAAATTTCAAATACTTGTATACATAAATGTATAATAAATTCATATTTTAGCCATTGTCAGTTTTTGCAATTGCAATTTAGTTTAACAGTGTAAAACCAAAACTCGAATTTTATCCAAAACGGAAGGAACCAGGTCAAATTTAATGGCTGTTTGCATGTACAGATGTACCGATTAATAAATATTATTAAATTTTGCAGTTTTATTTATTATTATTATTATATTATATATATATATATATATATATATATATATATATATATATATATATATATATATATATATATATATATATATATATATATATATACATATATATATATGTATATATGTACATATTTAAATTTATATTGATTTTTAACGTTAAAATAAAATAAATAAGAGGAAATATGCGGAATATTGTGATTTGTAATTTCAATTAAAAAATATTGTGTTGTGCATTGAACTTGGTTTTTTTTCGTCGCCTCAGTTGTTATTTTTTGGAATATGTATGTTCATTATACTGAAATATTATATTATTATTTGATAGTCTAGACGTAAACAATTATTACGATTATTATCACTAATCAGAATGAACTTTTTCTTGTTAATTTGTCAACAACAACGATGTGCGGCGATTATGGAATTCCAATAATCAAATTCGTTAAACGGTGGTGGCTTACCGAAGCAAATCTTAAATACGGTGGAAATATTCGTATTCGTGTACAACTGAAATATTATACTTACCTACCCCTTATTTTAGGTTATCATTATATACGTATGTATGTATGATAACTACAAAAAATCATATATGTATATATATGTTTAACCTATATAAGAATTTAATTGAAATATAAATTATGCAAAACATTTATTGTTGTTGTTGAGTTCAATTTTTTTTTCTATATAGTTTCAATTTAAAGGCAATTTTATTTATATGAATATGTAATGAGTTTTTAATTATATTTTTCATTTCAAATTAAAAATATAAATAAATAGAAACTGAAATAGTCTCGCGACAAACTTTGAGCAATTTTTGAAAGTCGATTTAATTAAATTAGGAATGGAATTGAGATATATAATGTGTATATAGTACTATATACAAAATGTTATGATGGCATAAACTAAATAAATATAATTTGAAAGAAAGACGTTTCTTTATGTGTTATCTATATAATCAAAATACATTTTATTTATAGTTTCGTGCAGTTTTGTCATATTTTACGTTACTATTATTAAGTGTATACATAATATATAGATTTATTTTATTATAGAAATTTCTAGAAAGGGTGTCACCGTCTGCTGGCAAATTGTTACGATGACACATCAAATATATACAGCGAAAACCCTACTTACATATATAAAATGGAGTGGGCTACCAAATGTAATAAAAACAATTACCATACATCAGTAACGAAATTCGAAACTTTATTCCTTCTCAACAATAAAAGCTCGGGTGTAATACCCGTTCATATGGTTGAAAGAACGTCAAAAAAATTGGATTATGGGATTTTTAAAATGTGATTCAATGTTGAATCAAACCGTTAACTTATTGGCTAATCCTGGACCAGTATAGTTTCATGAGGCAACTTCAATGTTCTTTTCTCGATCTAGCTCGTTGGATTTATTATTTAATATATGTACATATTTAATATTCCATATTAACCGATGCTAGATGGATTTAGATGAACTGAGGAAAAACCTCGAAAAAAAATTTATCAATTTTGAATTTTCGGCCATTTGAGTACAGGCAAAATTTACGTACATATTATACATTATTCTACCTGTCTGGAATTATTAATAATAAAAAACCATTTTCTTTCAATTCCATCATTTTCACATAAAGTAAAAAACTGGAGTTCTGGAGCACCCCAAAAGCTTTTAACTCAATTTGTTCTTGTTTCTTTATTTTTATACTCAAGGACCTTCAAAACGTCGAGAAAATTCAGTTAGATTGAACAAAACTATTGGTCATAGGATTTAAAAGCATTTTAATAACTTTGGTCCTACATAACGTACTTGCCGCCCTCGTTGGCGAAGTAAGTAGTGTCCTTGCTTTGGTATTCGAGGGTCTTGGGTGCGATTCCTGTAGGTGATCAAAAATCACGGTAGGGTATTTTTAATGTGAAAGTATATGTGTTTGTCCCTGATTATTGCACCGTAATCCGCCCAACTTTAATTTTACTTTTAATGTACTGAAATTAATGTAGTAATTTATATGATCATTTATTCAATCTAACAATTCAAATTTTAAAATTTGAAGTCCTCTGATATTACCTGATATTGCTTTGGCAAGATCCTTCATTGTTAATACTTTTGATCGTCAGAAATACCTGGCCCGTCTAAGATGCCATTTGCATTAAATCCTCAGTCGGAATAATCAGATCATACCCTCGAAATTTAATATCTTAGCTAATTTAATAATTTCTCAATATTCATCTGACCTAGAAGTACTACGTCAATTTCTGTAGCAGGTGATACACAATCGGATCATAATTTGCGCCAGACATCTAGATATGTTGAACTTTACAAAATTACAATTCTGAAGGCGTAATTTGAATTAAACCTGAAATTGTAGGTGTAGTTTAGTATATTTTGAAACCATATGATAAACCAAAAATATCGAATGTAATATCAAAATAATCGAATTTTGAAGAAGTTTATCGAAATGTATTAGAACGAATACTAGGCAATAACTTCTAATATAAAATAAAGATTAAGGAGATTATCGTCCTTTATATCATTTACAAGATAAATTATACCGGACCAGTAATAAATTCAGAAGGTAGGGGCGTAATATTGGCTGGAAAGTAATGTAATGTTCCCAGTAGGCAACTATAATAAAAATAATTATAGTAATTCTGCAAAGTATTTTTCGATTTTCTTTAAGCTTGGATCGTAAAGTAAATTATAAGGAAGGATATTCGGAGTCCCAAATTATAGGAAGTCAAAGAACGATTCGATTATTACTTTATTAATTATGAATAGAGAGACATGTGACTAAGTAGAATAAACGTTGGCAGCCGTAAATTTCGAACTGTTCCAATATTACGTAAACGTGATGTATTATGGAACGTTTTATGTGCAATCAGCATTTTAGATTAGCAAATATATCATTTTATTTTAGTTATACCAATCAACAATAATTTCCTATCAAAACATATACTACCTATAATAAGGGATAATGATAATGTTACAGATAACAAAAAATGATTTGTATATATATGTACCAATGTACGTATGTATATATATGTATGTATATAAATAAAATTGGTACTTTGGAAAATATAGCATCATCTGTAAAAAATTTATAGATGTTTACTATATTGATCCACAATTTTTCATTAGTCATACGGTGTGGAGAACCACATAGCTACGAAATTAAAATGTTTGTTCGATAAATATGCCATAAATCTACCACACAATGCAGTATGTGTTTTACAATAAAATTTCGGAAATACAAATGTGTACCGCAATAAATTATCAATTTCATAATCAACAGTTTTAGTTTTTCTAAAATTGTAATTTTCGTTGTAACGTATTTAAAAAAAAAATAATATATTCATATGTACCATGTATATGCCCCGCGATCAATATGGCAAATAAGAAGATAAGGCTAATAAAAAAACAACCCAAAAAACTCTTAGAATTACTTCTTGAGTATTATATACAGTATCAATAAATAGTTAAAGTATGAGTATGTATGTACGTACAATGCATATATCATCAATTTTTTAATGCTGCGTAATGATCTTGTTGATGATTGAGTAACAAAAAAATTTGTTTACATTTTGAAGAAAAAAATAAATTAAACAAGACAGGAATAGAATCCAAAACCCTTTAAAAGGGCTTTAAGTGTCATGTTACGATATATACTTTTATATACAGATTATACATATTTTATTTTTCCCATCTACGATATGTACATCCTCTTATAATATTTCATTGTGGTAGGAAAGTCTTCAAATCATTAAATCAATTGAAAAAAAAAAAAAACCTAAAACAGAAAAGAAAATTTATTGCCTTTCGTAACACGAATAGGTTTTATTCTATTCCATATTTATACGTTAGCATTTGGATAACACCACACATACTAGTACATTATGTAGCCATGTATGTATGTATATTGAACGGAAAAACTCGAAATCAATTTACTTAAAGAAAATTAGTTACAGTTATTATTGTTATTAAACATGAAAATTAATAGGAAATCAGAAAATCAGTATCTTTTTATATAAGGGTAACGGCACCCACCCATTTATACACACACACATACACATTCATAATATAAACATTGAGGTAATAAATTGAACTTGAACAAAAGTTTTTGATATCATTTTATCCATGAAATGGTAAAGTTTTACTAATTTCTACATAATATACAAAATGTCCCAAAAGTCGATGATCAAACTAGAGGACTTGCTAGGAGAGGTCATTTCCAATCATAATTAGAAGACCGCTGAGGTAAATAGGTAAATAACAAAACAACTGAGATAAAACACTGCACGATAACACAAAAACTAAAAACTTTTGAACCATCAATAACCAACTAACTGTTACTATACAACTTTCCTATTAACTCATTTCATTTTAACGTCCACTTTTGGAACACCCTGTTTATATACTCGTATGAATTTGATATACATATATTCATTTATGTAATCAATGAAAATAGCAAAGTTTTCTGTTTTCGAAATTAAATGTTTTTATCTAAAATTATTAAAATATTTTTGTTTATACGGCAAATCGGCAAATATATTTAATTAGAACTTTTGTTTTAGTGAAACATATCTAATGAATAATATGTTATCAGTAAATATGATGAAGGTGTTCTGATATAACGTGTATTGATGTGCAAACGCTAATTATTATAGCACTTGAACCTTTTCTTTTATTGCTCTATATATGCATTGTATATGTACATTCACAAAATGTATCAAATAAAAGTTTTTGTTGTAATCAAAGTGTACAATTAGAGCCATTTAACAACATGAACCACTACTTATTTTAAAAAAGCAAAGTTTATTCGACAAATTCAAATAAAACAAAATTGCGTTTTAAACATTTTCATAATCTTAATAATTACTAAATTTATTAGTTAAGGAATTAAATATAAATTTAGAAATGGATTTTAAATATTTTTTATGATTGAACCTACATAGGCACAATCAGTGGTGGTTTTTGTTGGCTCCTTTCCTATATCTGCTTTTCCTTCGAGCCCATTCATTTTTCCTAACATCTCTTTTTCTGCCGTTCTTCTTATCGCTATTTAATATAACACTAAGGTATTCTATGATCTGCATTGTTTATTCATGGTTAAATAGTTAAATTGTTTTTTAAACTGAGATCAAAAACGACACCAAATATTCCACGATTACTCACCATGAGTCTGAATTGGCCTGAATAAAAATTTTAAAATTTCAAAAATGATAAAAATAAAACTAATTGAATTCTTAAAAACATTTATTATAGTAGTAAATGTTCACAATGCCCTTCATTTAATTCCATACACTTTTCTACTCAATTTACAAAATTGAAATGTGAACTCGCTTCTGAAGTATTATTTTTAAAAATTGCTGTATTCTTTCTTGCATATTTTCTGCAGTCGTAGACCGATTAAAATATGCGTGTAAGCCTTTAACTTTCCACCATAAATACAAAACCACGGAAGTTATACCTGGTAATCGGGCTGGAAAAGAAGTATGACCTCAACTTTCGTTTATTTCGAAATATAACCTTTCAGCCATTCCACACGAAATCAGACACCCATCCGGTGGCAAGGTGTCCAATTATTTTGAAATTCGAGTACATAGTAAGCTTAGATAAAAAAAATATATAATTTTAGTAAAGCCCTGGGAAGGACAATTTTACATAAACGAATTTTTGTTTTAATGTACAACATATCCTTTAAATTTCAGTTTTAAACAGTCTTTTGCTGAAAAATCGAACTATTCCCCGTTTTACTTATACTTTTTCATTGTAAAGCCCGTGAAAGTACCTTTCCAACAAGCTATCTTACACGATGGAGACTCCCCCAGTTCGAGTATTATATAATAAAACGTCATAACAAGTTAGGGTGGAATTTAACCTAACCTAACTTAAGGGGCTGTCTTGATATTGACACAGTTGGTAGAAGTTCTTTTTGGTTTTGAACTGCACGCCAGTTCCACCGAAAAAAATTCATTTAAAAAATTCATTTTGTTCAAAAAATAAAATGATGCTGAAAATGATATTGACGATGATGAGGGTGATAATTGGGGCAACAACTGTGATAGTGTGATGTTTGCGCAGTGCCAACATCAACCACGTCAACATTTTCTGGTCTTTCTGCTCTTTTGGCAGATCTTTTCTTAATTTCAAAACGGCAGATGTTACAAATTTTCATTATACTCGGCACCAAGGTAATACTTAGACCCGCCGCCATACCAGCAATATATCGTGTTACTGGCCGAGTTTGTTTACAATTGATTTTACTATGCCTGTTGTGTTTCGCTTTACTAAGCGGATTGCAATATTTGGTTTCCATTTTGCACTTTCACTTTCAAAATAAATTTGACTGCTATTAACTACACATAACAAATGTACACGTGAACATTTGTTAATAAACAGGAGTGAGCTTGTTAGATAATAGGCAAAGTTACTTGGTACTTTGTTCTATTCCTCCTATGCTAATTATTATTTTACTTTGAAAAGGTGAATCATCTGTTTATTATTTTATATTTGGTTGGTGAAAAGTTTGAGTAAATCTTTCAGCATTTAGTTTTTTATTGCTTTTATAAGTATGAAAAGGTAAATTTGAAGCACAACTATTGTGGGTTTTATGTCAACTATCTACCGGTTTTATGTTGTTTCATAGTCTACACCACAATCGCGAGGTCGAACTTTTTTGGTGATTTTATTGGTTTAGAGCTCGGATGTAAATAGCTAGGGTATATATCCACCCTAGCTATATACATCCGAGCTCTAAACCAATATAATCACCAAAAAAGTTCATCCATAACATAGCCAAAAAAACTCATCCATTTCCCCACTTTCAAGTTAAAATATTTTTACCTTACGGTTGGATGTAAATAGCTTGGGTAAATATCCGACCTCGCGAACTCACCTTAAAGTAAAATTATAGATTGTAATTGGTAATTGTACTGAAATGTTGAATATCATCCTAATTTGTTATGTCGTTTTGTTCTATAAAAGATGGCTTGTTGGAAACGTATTTTCAAGTGCTTTACGAAAATAAAACTAACACGGGGAGTAATTCGATTTTTCAGCAGAAGACTATTTAAAACTGAAATTTAAACGATATGTTGTACATTAACACAAAAATTTAAAATATTCCGCTTATTAGGAAGTATGTAAAATTGTCTTTCCAACGAGCTATTATACGTGTAAATTTGTTCGAGTTTCCGACACAAACAAATTATAACGAACTCCGCGTATTTCGACTCTACCGAGTTTTACTCAAGGTCTAACCATCTCCCCGAATTTCAAAATAATTGGACACCTTGCCTCTGTAAATGTCTATTTTCTGTCTGATTTTACGTGAAATGGCTGCTTTAGCTGATTCCAGGGAGCTCTTCCCAAATGAGGTAATTCACATGGAATGTCAAAATAAATGCGGAAAACTAAAAAAGTATTGTCCAATAACACGAGTCTGTCCAAAATTGATTTCGATTATTAAAATAATTTGCTGTTATCTCTTGTAACAATGACATATGGTATTCATGGAAATGGTTTTGTCTCCAAACCCATGAAACAGTCATAATCAACAGTGATAATCCTCTATCTCGTACAATGTTTCGAAATTATGTGTGTGGATCCTGAAACTGCACATCCATAATTAAAATTAAATAAATATTTTGTATTTTAAGTTGATTGACCAAAAAATCCTCATTTGTTTAGCGTTTTAGAAACATGAACAGTTCCATTTTGACTAGCCAAACTCCTTTGGAAGAATTCTTCGATTCTTTCGGACGGTATAGATCGTGATCTACAATTTTTACAATTAATGATTTACTACATTTTACTTAATTTAAGGATGATAGCGAAGAGCTCAACAGATTATGGTAAACAATTATTTCTAAATCTTTAAATTTGTTGTTGGTACATACTAACCAAATGTAGAGTTTTCGTGTTTTCGTTTATTTTAGACTTATTGAAATATTTTAATATAAGAAAACAATTGTTTCATTATTGCATTGCAACAACATGATTCAGTGCAATGGTTCTGCAATCGTATTATGAAACAGGTATTTTTGATTCTAATTTTGTTTTAATTATATAAAATTTTCGCAGACATGTCAGACAGACTCTGCACAGTATAAAGTTATGGGTACTGTTGTAAAATTGAAGATTTGTGAGATATTGTGAAAATTTCTACATTACTATATTTCTCTATCGAAGTGTTCACAATTGTTAATTGCATACCACGGTCGATTGCCTCGCTGACATAATTCTTCAGGCTAGACAGAAGTTATTCCTGATATTTTCAAATTTCATTCCCCCTCTCTTTTATAATATTAGTCAATATATTAAGCGGTTTATGTTTCCCCTATACACTATTCATATTTAATTGTTTTCCCCAAGCGCACTGTAGTTATCGTTTTTTTTCCTTTTTTTCAGAATATTTCAAGGAAATATTCTGAAAAGGGTTTTTCAGGCTAACTGCACAGAAATTAAAAGATGGTTGGGAATTTTAGTTATTTTAGTTAGATCCCACATAAAATATAATCTGATACGATGCACGGGACATCTCTACCTACTTAGGTCTTAACCAAAAGTCACGGCAAATATTGTTTTAAATAATTAATTTAACACTAGAAAAATAGACAAATATTAACAAATAAATAATTTTGGTGTTTTTAAATTAATTGCAATTTCATGCAAATATATAGTTATGTGTCGATAATGCATTTTTTTCTGGTGAAATTTGTTTGGCAACTTCAGTATCGAACACTACTTGAACCCGTTGGATGAGTGAATCCAGTGGGTCACCAGACGTGTTAGAAAGAATCGGGTTCAAATTTCTGGCAATGACCGGATATGGTAATTTAAAAGTCAATAATATCCTACTAGATAAATGTGTTGTATATTTATATACATATATCTACATATCTTGACCATCCTCAAGTATGTCCCTTTAATTTTATATTTTTGTAACCTCTGTATATGTTTGTGAATGTGTGTTTTCCTATCAAAGTGACATTTTATATTTCCGCAAAATACAAAAATATAAGTCATAAAATACAGCACAAAAATCATACATATGTATACATATAAATAAAGATGAGCAATCAAAACTGATATCAAAATTTTTTGTGTTGTTGTTGCTATATTCGTATCGATGAAATGTGTATAAAAATGGAAAAATCTGCTTTTCAATTTCAAAATTTCTACAAGGGAATCAAAAAATAAAAAAAAATTTGTTACCATCATTTTCCATGATTGTATTTGCCTGAAACAATTTTGTTGAACAAAATCTGCATATATGTATGTACATACATATTTACTAATGCGAGTGTAGGTGAACACTTTAGATATATGTTTTATATTTTTACAAACGATTGAAAATAGTTTTTCAGGTGTTATGTACATACATATATGTACATATATCCAATGTCGATTTGCTGTGTATGTACATCCAAATACCTCTACATAATATAACCGCACCAGATTAGTAATGGAATTTTATTGTAAACTGAAACAGGAACAAAACATTTTCCTGATTTTATTTTTATGTGGTTACAGTTTAAAAAATGCTTTGTGAGACACAGCAATAAGTCTATATACGAGTGTATAGTTATATATATTGTTCTCTGGTTTCAAAAAAAAATATTTACATTAATGTATTTTGGTTTTAATGTGATTCTAGAGATGAGATTATTTAAATTTGTTTTTTTTAAGGTTTTGTTTTTTGTGACAGGATATATTCTCATATAATCTTATTATCAAAATATTTTGTATTATTATAAATGTAATTGAATTTTTTGAATATATATATACCATATAATTGATATGGCCAACATATCTAACTTTAAGCGAATTAATTGTATACTAACTCATTTTAAAATGATGTGTACATTATATATAAAGTTACAAAATATAATTTATCGAGATTTAATAAAATCAATATTTTTAAGGCGATTTTCAGACAAATATTTACATATGTCATAGTGTAAATCAAATATTTCAAAAAATTCAAATCTGTCAAAATATAAAATTACTAAACTTATACATAATTTGCGTTTCTTCTTTAAACTTTTTTATTTTTTATTTTATTTTAAAAATATGTATTGATTTCAGCCTTTCGCGAATCGTAGATAAAATACTTTTTGTTTGTCAAATAATATTAATTTTATAAATTTAAAATAAATTTGAACTAATTAAGTCATATTTTGATTACTCTATAACCATACCATAACATGATATTTTGTAATTAAAATCGATTGGTAAATATTTTTATATCGAAGATGTGTATATAATACCAAATAATAAAATAGCTAATCAATCCCCTCTTAATTAAAAAATAAAATAATAAATTGTCTGACTACCTTTTGTTATAATGTATCAATCAAATATACATTGTCCCATTGATTAGCTTTGTCCTTTAAATCCAAAATAATTGTTAAACCTCGATGTGACGGGAAAATAAGAGGAAAATAAATTAACACACTGGTTATGCGATATAATCATTAAAAGGTCAACTAAACGAATTTACGAGCGACTAAAATAAGAATTTAATGTACAGTTACATATGTATGTTATTAAGATTTCAATTATTGATGCATAATGTTACATTTTTATAATTTGCATTAAGAATTAAAGTTTCAATAAATACATTTTAGGTTTCGAGAAGTTGTTTTATTATTGTTTATAATTTATAGCAACTGAAATAAATAATAAAAAAAGAGACTAAATTTAAGTCGACCTTGTAAAGCATTCACATAGTAAAACACGCGAAATATTGTCTAGCATTAATGCAAGACAATTTTTCGTGTGTTTTACTATGTGGCTTCTTGGAAAGTACGATTAAAATTTGGAAAAGTTAATTTTTTTATGTACTTCTTATAAATTATAGCTTTGTGTATTTATATATAGATTGATCACCAAAATAAAATAAAAGTTACAATGTTACCTTGCTTGAATTGTAGAACGCGACAATCGACTATAGAATTGGACATAGCATTATTAATTAAATTATTCGCGGTTCGATAATTATTCCTTTTAAGGTGAGCGATTGAAATGCTGCTGGTTTTACCATTTTGTATTTAAGAAACAAAACCAAAAATTTGTTGCAAAGCCTCAAGGATGCTATAATCAATAACACTAAAGTTATTATTCAGAATTTTTGGTGAAGATTAGAATGGTGGAACTTTTGACAATGTATATTGTAAAACTTTGTTTTGAGATCTGCGCAGATTTTATTAATCGGAATATTTACAAGGAATTAAATTTGGTTATATTAAAAAACAAAAGAAAAAATTAAGAATGCCAAATTATGATAAAATTTTGAGAATGCATTTCACCCACAAGAAAAATTCCATCCATAATTTTTTATTTCATCCCTTGCTGTTGTACTGTTTGTATTTTTGGTCCCACAAAAAGCGCCTTTCTTCCACAAGTTTAATTAATTTTTCAAAACCTTTTATAATTAGAAACATTTATTAAAGCTATAAATAAGCCCCATTTTGTTTGAAGATGGTTAATCCTTCTTTTACCAGAATTTATTAAATAAATTATTCACCTATTTTTTTAGAAATTAGCCCTTTTCCAGAATGCGCAGTAGTCGATTTTGAATGGGACACGTCTGCGAACAGTGTTCCGATCATTCAAACGAACAACTGTTCAAAAAACAAAATATTTTGTTGGTATTGAAATCCAGTACAAATTCAGAGGGTTTCCTTTTATAATTATGATGTATAAATATATTTTTAACAGATAAAGAGTTAGAGTTTCGTTTTAGTAATGTCGTCCGAGGTGTCGGATATACGTATTTTTGCGAAATAAATTCATTTAGAAAGCAGTTCATAGCATGAATTTTATTATTCCAGAATCGATCCCTATATATATTTGATTCCAAGCTCTAAGCAGTAACATAATGTAAATATAAAATTTATATTTTTAATGACTGTGATTTAAAGCAATTAAGACGGCTACATGTTTTTTATTCTAAGAAAAAATCCTTTTTCTTTTTACCCGGAATGTCCAACCAAGCGAAGTCGCTTTAATTTCTTATTATAAAAACGGCCTATAAACGGTTTTTTCAATTGGATTAAACATGGAAGGGTACGATGGTAGGGACCTTAAATGACTTCATGAGTTTTTAGTTTATTCATGAACTGCGCAGTTTAATAGATTTGGGCATTATCCGTTTCAAAAAAAATCAAACTCTATATACCTGCAATATAAGTAGAACTCGTTGCAAAATTAATGAACTGAGTTCAATTTTGTAATGGATGACGCACAAATCAACTAAACTAATCAAGGATATAATAGAAATTTCAGGAAAGGATTTAAGGTTCCTACCACCGTACTGTTCCATGTTGAACGTTGAACCCAATTGAACAAGCCTTTTCAAAAATAAAAACAATGGCTAGAAATTTATTGGGTTCAACGAGAGAACAGAATTTGGTGGAAGTTATAAGGGATAGTGTGAATCCAGTGCCATCTACAGACTCTTCGAGCTTCATGATGGACAATGTCAACATTCTTGCTCAAGTTTATTTTCTATGTTTAACCTTTATCGGTCGGTACATTTTTACAGATAATTTATTTTAATATGTCGGAGTGTTTATTGTGAAGGAAATTGGTAATTTCTTATCCGATTATGATGGAATTCGAAATGTGAAACGGAAATGAGTTTCTAAAATGATATTTAGAAGAAGGTATGGAATAAAGAAAATTAGGAAGGAACTTGGCTATTTATATACCTTCGGATACTCCGAATTTCATTAAAACCTGTTAAGAATAACAATGTTTCTTCCAACTGGCCACATTCCAGTTCTTGTAAAAATTGTTGTAGAATTCCATTTGCATCGAACATTCTAAATGTCGTCATAATCGGTTTAGAAATAACAAAGTTCCTTCCTAATTGTCCATATTCTAGAGATTCATGTAAAAATTATTTTAGAAACTCTTTTTCATAGTTCTTGCTGAATTTTATCTCTATCGGTTAATTCGTTTTGCCGCAAAATTTTGAAAATTGGTTTCTGTGATTTGTAAACAGTACATTGAGGTGCAAAACAAAAACAACATTAACAAAATAACCAAAATGACAATAGACAACAGTTTTATTGTGTTTTTCGTTGTTTTTTCATTAAGAAAAATGTCTTGGTTTTTATACATTTTTTATGGTAAAAATACAGCAGTAACTGAAAATCTGCATATGAGATCGATAACAGCTAATTTTGTATTGTTAAATTTTAAATTATTGAATGTTAATGTTTATTACAGATTATCCTTCATAAATCTCAGTATTGCTTTTCCAGGTTAAATTGAACCTTTTCCATTTTAAACGATTCCAAAGTAAACGAAACTATTTCCAAAGTGAACGCAACCTTTTCCAAATTATTAGAAACTATTTTTAAATTGATGGCAATCTTTTCAAAATTAAATTAAACTTTTCCCAAATCGAATGCAACTTTTGGCATACTAATTCAGTATGAAAAACAGTTGCATTCAATTTGGAAAAAGTTTAATTTAATTTGAAACAAGTTGTCATTAATTTGGAAATAGTTTCAATTAATTTGGAAAAGGTTACGTTCTATTTGAAAATAGTTTCGTTTACTTTGGAATAAGTTGCGTTGAACATGCAAAAGGTTCAATTTAACCTGGAAAAGCTATATTATAGCTTCTCCAGGTTAAATTGAACTTTTTCCAAGTTAAACGTAACTGTTTCCAACATAAACTAAGTATGAATATAAATTAAACCTTTTGGAATTAAAATTAACAATTTTCCATTTCAAATTAACGGTTTTCCAAATGAAATTAAACTTTCATAAAATTGCATTTTTTAAATCTACCAAGGTTTGTCGATTGAAATATTAAATTGTCCAGTTTGACCAATTGACCAGAAACAAATTAGGATAACGGGAAAACAGTGTCAACATAATGATGCTACACGGCGCCAATTTATAAACGGAACAGAAATTTTCTTCGAAAAATACCCAAATTTGAACGCTTGTAAAATTTTTGTTTTTAGTTGAAGGAAATTTTGCCAAATGTTATGGAAATTTCTGTGCGGAACTCCTTGTCGAGTTATTGAAGTTTTAGAGTAAACGTATCAAAAAGCGTATAAACGTTAACAAGTACATTTTTAATCTTGTAAACTAAACACCCTACGATAAAATTTTAAATCATTTTAAATTTAACGTCTTTTTATGGAAAATAATAATTTAATTTATCACATATATATTCGAAGAGCCAAATTGGGCGCATCTGTGATATTAATGTATCTATCGTGAATCGGACTTGGCATCGATATTTAGAAACAGGCACTGTAAGTCGGCGTGAACGGTTTGATCAACAAAGGAAAACTACATTAAGAGAAGATCGAGCTCTCGCACGTTATGCTACAAAAAACAGGTCAAGCAGTGCCCAAGAAATTAGGAATTAGAAGTATAAAACCAAATATCAAAACAAATGATAGTAAATCGGTTGAAAGCTTATCGAATAAGATCACGTTGATCTGTTAGAGTTCCGTATTTGACTGATAATCATGGTCGACAACGAAGAAATTATGCGTTGCAGTATATATATATATATATAGCATTGTTTATACAAGGAGTGGCCGCACAGAAATTTCAATAATAACATTTTCAAGGTTTCTAAATTCTCTATAAAATGGTTGATTTGGATTTTGGAATGAAATATCGAGAAAGTTCGTATACAATCTCAAGCAGCACCATATTTTCTTTTCTTTTAGACGTTCAAATTTGGTTATTTTTTCAAAGAAAATTTCTGTTCCGTTTTAGCGTGTAGCATCATTATTTTGACTTTCACTGTTTTCCAGTTTTCATAATTTGTTTCAAAAATAAACTGGATTATTTAAAATTTC
Source organism: Tipula unca (assembly GCA_951394425.1). Lineage (NCBI taxonomy): Eukaryota > Metazoa > Arthropoda > Insecta > Diptera > Tipulidae > Tipula > Tipula unca. Next base: position 57,471,062 of record OX596381.1, read on the forward strand.
AATCGACAAACCTTGGCAGATTTAAAAAATTCAATTTTATGAAAGTTTAATTTCATTTGGAAAAACGTTAATTTGAAATGGAAAAAATTTTAGTGAATTTGGAAAAATGTAACATCTGTTTGAAAATAGTTTAACTTAATTTGGAGAGAGTTGCGTTCAATTTAGAAATAGTTTCGTTTATGTTGGAAAAAGTTGCGTTTAACTAGAAAAAAGTTCAATTTAATCGGGAAAAGCTATAGATTCAAAGGAGATCAACCCAATATAAAAGGTTCCATTGAATTTGTAAATATGTAGTTTCATTGTAATTGAAAAAAGTTTCATTCCAATTCTATTTAGAAATGGTTTCGTTTTATTTGAAAAAGGTTTCTGTTAATTTATAAAAAGTTTCATTCAATTTGGAAATGGTTTCATTTAATCTGAAAAACCTATGAACATTGGAATATGCATGAAAACCGTTTCACTCCAAACATCATTTAATTAATTACTTGTTTTATTTCTCTACAAGAACGTACATTTAATTGTTTATTTCGGAAATTATAAATATCGCACATTCACTCGGGTCCTGTCTAGTTTTTAAATTGTTTTGTTGTGGTTTTTGTTGTATACATTAGCGCGGAAAGAGGAAAAATTGAAATGATACTCAAACCAAATATTTCAGCGAAAAATCTTACGATACATTGCAACTGAAATATATTCTATGTACAAAAAATTAGAAAAAAATTCTAAATAGTGTATATAACGAGTGCCTTGAAGTTTGAAGCAGCCCGTCACAACGAAACCTAGCCCATAATTTATTACAATTTTATTAAAAATTATTACACCAGGTCCCAATTTTATTACACTCTCGCCGTTCGCGAGAAAAGCGTGGGTGTAGCAACATCAAATTGAACCTGCACCGACACTTTGTAACTTTTGATGTAATTGTGATATCGAGATAAAACTTGGGCCAGAATTTATTACAAATTAATTACAGTTCATTGGTAAGACGCCGCAAAATAAAATGTAATTATTTTGTGTAAAAATCAACTTAGTTTAGAAACCTACTGCAATACAAAGAACAATAATAAAATGTCGATTTTATCACCTGTAATAATTTATTATAACGGACCGCCACCATACTTTGGATAGAACTGGATATTGTTTACACTATATACGGTATATATGTACATATATATATATATATATATATTATATATATATATATATATATATATATATATATATATATATATATATATATATATATATATATGTATATATGTATATATAATATATATATATATATATATATATATATATATATATATATATATATATATATATATATATATATATATATATAATCGGGACCTTGTGTAATAATTTGTAATAAAATTGTAATAAATTATGGACTATGTTTCGTTGTGGCAGGCTGATTTAGCTGGTGCAGCTTCAACGCACTTATATAACCCTATCTAATATTGAGGTAACATTGTAATTGCGCGTGATTTTTCTATTTATACAATACCCAAAGATTACAGTAAATGAAATTTTAGAAAAATCTAAACACAAATAAATTAATTAGCACTGATGTTTCGTCCCATCATTGTTGTTTAATTAATGGTCGTTTTTTTTGAATAAATATTAGATTAAATTAAAAACCGCCTATTATTTTGGTAATAAACACTTTGTATCTTTGGTAATTCAATTAACTCTTTTAAAAATACAAACCAATATGAATTACATGTAACATAAAAAAAAATGAAATCAGTATATTTTTTTTATAATTATACAACAATTAAATAACGACCAACGAGTCTATTTTTAGTAATATACCCCATATTCATTTAATTTATTTCCCTTTTTCCACCCTCATCATCGGAAGTGTTGTTCATTTGTTTTTGCTTGCTATTCTTCTGTTCCGCTAAAATCATAGCGTATACATCGTATATGATAAATATATACATAAGAAGAAAAGGCCAATTTCACAATCAATTCATTCAATTTTAAATTCTTCGGTCTGTTATTTTTTTGTTTTTTCTGTGATACTCGTAATTACCAATTTTCACAAAACTAAATCACTAAAAAGAGATAGGGATCATTTTATTTTAGGCTTTGAAAATTCGGGCAGTTTAACCGAAATACATATATACAAAATTTGTTTGTTGTTGTAGTCTGCGTGGGATACCTTAAAAAAAAATCAATCAGCCATTTATTATATTTGTTTTGGTCGATCAATAACTTCTATACTTTGCCTTATTTACCTATGGTGAGACTCATGTCTCGAAAGGAGATGAGTTCGCTCTCTATATAGATAATATATTTTGAGAATGGAAAATAAATGACAATACAAAATATGTGTAAGGCAGACAAGACAAAAAAAAAATTGAATCTGATAAATTTTCATTTTATATTTTAGTAGAAGAAAATAATTTTGATTTTTCTGATAAGCAAGGTGAATAGTATATATCAGCCTAATGAAGGTTAACGTATTTAAATTTGTTTTTTATCCCAAACATGTGTATTTTATATTTTAAGCGATTCTGTTCTTGATGCCTAAATGCTGCTCAACTATGTTAGACTTTTAATTTGGAAGGCGTACTTCCAGAAATAAGATTGCGAAACTATTTTCATCTCCCTATGTACTTTTGGCAGACATATTTTTTAAATTAACAGTGGAAGATAGAAAGAAAGCTTCTTCAAGGCAATTGATAAAATCATGAAATATTGAAAACGTTGTTGAAGCTCCGAAATTTGGAAAAATCGTATGGTTTTCCTGAAGCTTTAACTCGTCAAAATTATTAGCTGGGAGTACATTTTGCGGAAGTTGAGTTTTTGATTTTTGGTTCTTCCCACAACATGGGAATTACATAAAACAATCCGAAATTACACAAAATTCAATTTATATCATTTGATTTTTTGCTTTGTAATTTTAAATCGAAATCATTAAAAAATCACCTTGAAATTTTACGGCGACTTAGAATTTATTTTAAAGTATCGCTGGCCAGTAACATTTATTTATTACGTTAATCTGTTACTGACTCGCTTATTTACCCCTTTACACGGTTATTTTTTTGTTATTCATTTGAATAAAGCTAAGAAACCTTTTGAATTATTTTACAGTAATTTCAGTAATGTTTGTTATACTTTATACCAGCGATGGCGAATCTATCACCCGCGGAGCTAGTTGTAACTGACCCTCGAAAATTTGAAAGTTCGTCAATTTATTATTGGTACAAATTTGTATAAAAAGTAATTTCCATTTTGATACATAAAATTTAGTGATCACAATTTTTGGTTACTCGGTTATGTGTTGATCATAATTTTTAGTTACTCGGGCTATTTTCATTATTTAATAATTAATAAAAGAATTAAATTAAATAATCCGAGTAATAAAGGATGGGCGACCACTTAGTAATGATTGGATTACAAAATATGGAATAATTAAAAAAAATTTTAAGGCGCTCTGGACTTAGTGTGGTATATCGAAGGTTTCCCGAGCTTATAATGTTAAACGTCATTTTGAATCAAACCATTCTAATTTATGTTCAATTTCGGACAGTGAGAAAACTGAATATTTCGCGAATAAAGTAAAGGCTCATGATACCCAAGCTGCTCAATTTAATATTATGTTTCAGCCAAAAAATCATATCACTTATTGCACAACATGGAAAGACCCTCTCAGAGCATCTTTTCGACGATTTTCCCAACAAAGGCAAAATAGTGAACCGGATTAAAGAATTATCTTTAAGCAGAATTTTTGATTTACAACATGCGGGAAAGTCTTCAATTGCGTTGGATGAAATCACAGATGTTACTCCACAAGCACGACTTGCTCTGATAGCTAGGTACCAAACTGGAAATATAATAACAGAACCGCTAGTAAAACTAATATGAATTTCTGGACAAACAACAGAAGAAATCAATCACACATTGATTGAATTTCACTGTATTCTGCACCAGGAAGCACTTTGTGCAAAGGCCGGGTTAAAATCGTTAGAAAGTGTCATATAGTCACTGTGACGAAGATTATTAATTTCATTAGTGCTCGTGCTTTAAACCACTATCAGTTTACCATATTATTAAATGAAATTGAAGCACAACATTCGGGTTTGTTAATGTACACTAGCGTTCGGTGGTTAAGCCGCGGGAATATTCTCAAACGATTCGTCAAGTTGTTACATGAAATTCGTCTATTCCTAAATGAAAAGGAGCAAGATTATCTCATTTTAATGAATTGAATGTCAAACTTCATGGATCCGGCCAGATTAACTTGAAACTGTTTGAACTTATAAAAATATTTGAATTTTTTCTCAAGACTTAAAAACCGAAATATTAAAATATTTGGCGGTGCATTTTATAAGACACTAACAAATTTAAAGACTGGCCAAATAAAATCGATACATTAAATTGGTTAATCTGGTTACAAAAAGATTTGCCCAATTTCGCCATTTACACGAAACATTTAAATTTTTAATTTATCCGCATTCCATTAAATATGAAATGCTTCAACTATTTCTAGTAAGAGTAGCTAAAAGTCGATAACGTGGAAATGGAATTAATTGAATTTCAACAAACCTGCATTTGGAGTTCCAAATTTAAAGATAATCTTCAAAATGTTAAAATTCAAGAAAACTTAAATTATAACACGCAAATTCCAGAGAACGTTTCGAAAACAGAGAATTTAATTTTAAAGGAGTAGGAAGAAAATATTGAACGTGTAGTGAACAGTGTGCAAGAGAGTCCAGGAAGATCAACAAGAAGACGTTCGGCATAGCTGGGGCTATCGCGAAGGACCCTTCAGAGGATATTAGGCAACAATTTAAGCTGATAGACTATCAACAAAGGCTTGATTATGCAATTTATTTCCAACAAAAAGCAGAAGAAAATTCAAATTTCATACATAATTTGATAAGGAGCGATGAAGCTCACTTTCAATTAAATGAGTTCAAGAGCAGTGCATGAGCGACACCCACTTAAATGTACTGTTTGGTGCGGTATATCGTCCGAAATGATCATTGGCACATATTTCTTTGAGAATGCACAGGGCGAGGCACTTACTGTTAATGGTACACAGTATAGAACGATGCTGGAAAATTTATTGTGGCCAGCAACGCAAAACCATCTACATTTGTGATTCCAACAAGATTGAGCTACAGCTCATACTATACAAGGGACCCAATGACTTTTTTTTGTTGGACATTTTTGGTGAACGCATTATTTCGCGCACAAGTGCTTTTAATTGGCATCCAGGTTCACCGGATTTAACGACTACTTTTCTTTAGGATTATTTAAAAGAAAGCGTATACGTGAGATAACCAGCGACCATATTTCAGCTAAAAAACAATATTCGCGATGAAATCTAAGCCATAACACCTGGAATTCTACGAAAATCCGTAGCTGCAAAGCAGAAAATGGCCACCACTTGCGCAATATAATTTTTCATGTTTAAGGCTCCACTTTACTCAATTTGCGAAAACATGTGTATCTTACAAATCGTTTTATGGCCACATAAACATAAACATTGGCTTAATTTTTTTTTATAGCAAAGTTAAATATATTTGCAAGCGAGTAACACACTCCTTTTTTTAAATTCGCTATAGTTTTCTCGTAATTGCGTCTCAAAGTTGATGAATTTTTGACAAAAACCATTCACTCACAAGCCAAATTTATCAATATTTTTCCACTAATCTGTAAAAGTTTTACATATGGGTACGTTCAGGAAGATATTATCTAGCGATTAACACACGTTTTTATAAAAATTCGTTCTTATAATCGAGAAAATTGAAAATTTAATTGAAAACTATTTTATATCGATAAGGTGACAAATCAATTAATTGACAAAAATGTATCTTCGATGTAAAAGTGGTTTAGGAATCAACTAAATATCGTGTATTTTTTAGTTCATCCTTTTTTAATTAGATGTCATAAGTGGCAATAAAACAATTTTTTCATGGAATATTTTGTAATTTTCTATAGCGGAGATTTACACTATTTCAAATTTTATTTTAGACGCATTTTTGGCATTTAAATATCGACATCAATTTTGATTTTTGTTCTAGGTAAAGTAGAGCCTTAAGCCAAAAAAATTTGTCATTTAAAAAATTAGATTTTCAAAAATAAAAATTACAATTATCATTAAAATAAAAAAGTTATGAATAATTTAAACCATATCGTTCATTTTGCGCCGCCCTGTACCTACATTTCTTAGACAAAATTGCAAATAATCCATAAATTTATATGAATTATAGTTATAATATGTGAACAATTTGTAATGACCCGCAGTGCAATGCTAATATTTTTTTGCCCAGAATTGACCCAACATAGGAAATAGGTTCGTCATCCTTGCTCTATACAGTATCATTATGACGTCACATGCGGGTTTATTTAGTGCTTATCATATCCAAATGGCTGGAAGTCAAATACTTTTATAAATATTGATCAGAATTGCTTCTAATCCCATGAATAATTCAGACAAATGAAACATCGCCTCAAAATATCAGAACCTGTTGCTGGGTTGGCTACCTTCCAAAAAAAGTCTACAAACACAATTATAAAAAAAATTAATTTAGATATTGCTAGAAAAATATTTGAATGGAAAGAAGCGCACACTTAATCGATTCGTCAATCTTTCAGACGCTTGGGAATTGGAATATAACATTCCTTGGAGTGTTTCACGCTTAAGGCTCTACTTTACCTAGAACAAAAATCAAAATTGATGTCGATATTTAAATGCCAAAAATGCGTCTAAAATAAAATTTGAAATAGTGTAAATCTCCGCTATAGAAAATTACAAAATATTCCATGAAAAAATTGTTTTATTGCCACTTATGACATCTAATTAAAAAAGGATGAACTAAAAAATACACGATATTTAGTTGATTCCTAAACCATTTGTTCATCGAAGATACATTTTTTTCAATAAATTGATTTGTCAGCTTATCGATATAACATAGTTATCAATTAACTTTTCAATTTTCTCGCTTATTAGAACGAATTTTTATAAAAACGTATGTTAATCGCTAGATAATATCTTCCTGAACGTACCCATATGTAAAACTTTTACAGATTAGTGAAAAAATATTGATAAATTTGGTTTGTGAGTGAATGGTTTTTGTCAAAAATTCATCAACTTTGAGACGCAATTACGAGAAAACTATAGCGAATTTAAAAAAAGGAGTGTGTTACTCGCTTGCAAATATATTTAACTTTGCTATAAAAAAAAATTAAGCCAATGTTTATGTTTATGTGGCCATAAAACGATTTGTAAGATACACATGTTTTCGCAAATTGAGTAAAGTAGAGCCGGGAAAAATAGAATTCTAATTCGATCTGATATTTTAAACTAGATTAAAGATTTCAGGTGTTCAAGCTACTGAACACCAAATTTTCCGTAAAATGTAACATTGATAATGTTAATGTTGGCTATCTTCTTTTGCAGCTGTTTAAATATTTTAACTGTTTGAACGACGAGTGAAGAAAGTACTAATGCTGATTGCAGTACTAATTTTATTTTTAGAAATTTTTAAAGTTGTGCGTGATAAGTTGAAGAGCATATATTCGAGTCACGATTGTAGTTTAGTTATAATCACGGAGATCATTGGAAAACTTGGTTTTTTGTCGTAAGTTTTTAAACCTACTTGATGAGTTGAGTGCGGAATCCGTATGGGTTCCAAGCAATTAAAAAAAGTTACCGAGCATATAGCACAGAATCAATATTGTTAATGCTGCGAAGTTTGGATCGGGAGATACCGGGTTCGAATCACAAATAGACGATTACGATCGTTGATTAAATTGAAAACATCTATAACCCTTTGTTGAAATGTAAAACTCATGGGCTGACCTGACCCATGAAATCTGAGTATTATCGATTTTTCAAATCAGTGCTTCTTAAATCAATATACAATAGGATTTGTTTTTTTAATTTATTCGAATTTAACAATTTTAGGAAATTTTCAAAGTTTAAAATCTAAACAAATGTTTAGTTTTAAATACAATTTAAAACTAAATACAATACAGTCAGGCGGGAATCAAGTCGCTGGAATCATTTTCTCTGACATTAAGGGAGGCGTTGCGTTGCCACTTGTCTCTGAATGCGATGAGTGAGCATTTCAACATCCGGATAGCCTGGATCCCCGGCCACTCGGACTTCATGGGGAACTGCAGGGCGGACGAACTAGTTAGGCATGACTCTCCAAATGGTACCGGAAAGGGGAAATTAGGGGAGGCCTATTAAGGCGCTCAAGACCGCGCTCAAAAAAGAAGCAGTAGCCTCAGTGAACGAACACTCTCACATGTAGTGTAGCAAGATAAGTCTGGCCAAAGCTGGACGTGAAAAACGATCGTGGGGATACTCACAAGACATTGCCTACTTGGAGCGACATGCCTGAAGGCTAGGTCCAGAAGCAAATGATTTCTGCAGAAGCTGTATGAACGAGGAGAAGGAAGAGACGGTAGTAAACTTCCTATGCTCATGTCCGGCTTAAGCACACAGAAGGCATAAACATATGAGTAGGTTCTCAATGGACAGCCTCTCTGATATCGAAAACTGTGAAGTGCGAGATACATCAAGATACATAAGTAGCTGTAACTAGTTCAAATAAGGATAATAGGGAAGTAAGATCCTGTGGTATCACAATGGACCGTCACCGATCTTATTGTGCTGTAGCAACCACTCTAACCTAACCTAACCTAACCTATACCTATTGTCGCTTTGTAAAATCTGTCATAATGATTTAGCACAACCCTGGCAATGGTTTTCAATTAAAATGAAGTCCTTTCAACACACGTATCACGTTAAAAAATTTAACAGCAGGTGTTGTCAACGAAACTAGTGCACAAACTGGCAGACTTTTTACTTTAGGATTATTTCGATTTCAGGAATAATTGTTCACAAAATTTGAATTCAAACCCCGAGTTTTCATCACAATTTTAATAGAAAATGCTTTCGTACTCATTGACAAGTCTACAAAAATTACCTTTCAAAGACAAAAATATATATTTAGTGAATTTTTCGATCGACAAATCTTGGCATCATATACTATCGCAAAATGGCAATCACAAAATGGGCCAATATCTATAAATATTTATCTATATTCTATAATAAAATTTAAAACTAAATTGATATTCACCATTAACTAATAATCGCGATATAATTCAAAATTATATATCTCGTGGTGTTTATACGCGTATGGCGTTTTCGTCGTTATGCTAACAGTATTTATATGCGATATATGTATACATATGTATATAGTAAGGCGTTACATTCTCCTGAAATAACATTTTATCGAAATCCAATTTTCCTAATCAAAATATACTACACGAACATTAAATGATAAGGGAATATAACCAACCTCGTATAGAATATTTACCACATGTAGAGATAAGAAATTGATTTTCCTTATTATCTCCATCGTGTTAAAGATATTTTCGATTTATAACAAATCAGTTTTTTTTTGTTCCAATATTATTATAATACATACATAGATTTAAAACCCATCAAATCATTCAATTGTAAAATCATCTTAAGAACGCAAGAAATTGGTTTTTAGTAATATTCAAGTTCATATAAGTACATATGTACACGGTATCCCAGAAAAGACGTTGGTGGATAAAAATCTATATATTATGTATAACGATAAATACGCAATTTAATAATACACTGTACGTATCATTAATATAGATTTCAATTTTATATTTTATGTTGTAAATTCATATATAATGATGATACTGGAAAAAAAAATTTGACTCACTAAACACATATTTAGATAATCATAATTGATATAAAATTCCAAATAAGGTGGAATTATTATATTAATCCGTTACACTGCAGTTGAAAATATTGGGACGCTATTCGTCGCAAACTTTGCATCAAGGCGCATGCGATTTGATCTTACGCAACTTAAATCTTATTTTGGTGTAAGGTAGATTTATAAAATAAATTAAAGTCAATTTACTATATGAAATTTTAATTTGATATACCTTGCATTTTAAAAGCTTTCATCTGTTTTCTTTAAAGTAAAAAAAATTGACTGGTTGTCTAATTTTTCAATGCGCAATTAAAACTGTGAAATCACTGGTATTATTTCGTTGTTGTTAAAATAATTGAGGCTAAGAGTAACTGATTACTGATTAACTGTCGTCTAAGTAGACAAATTAATTAAGCCAATAACGCTAATTTAGCACTTTCAGTGCCAGGTTTATCACTATCCAATTTATTTTAGCCCCATAGGTAAGGTTAGGAGATGAAAAATCCCTTTTGCATCCCGGCCTCTGTTGGGATTCGAACCCGGTACCTACCGATCCAAACGTCGCACCCTTAACCACTGCGCTATTTGCTCGGTGCGAGTGAAGGTGGCAGGTAATCTTAAATATCAACATAATAAGCGCCAATTCAATTTTCGTTTTCTTCTACTTTGTTTTTCGCCGAGTAAATGGTTCAAACTTCGAATCAATATCGCTTATAACATTCCGGTATATGTAGACCAAAATATTTGAATAGAGTTGAATAAAGCATTTTAATAGATTCTGAAAAGTTGAGCATTTTCTTTTGAAAAAACTTTCAATTGTCGTTGAACGTTTTACTTATGATAAGATGAATGGTTTAAGAAAGGTTTTACAACTGTCCTAAAAGTTTAGGTATTTGTAATTATGTACTTCTATAATTAAAAAACGAGTGTAAATATTTTATATCACTCTGATCTGACAAAAAAGCTATTTCTTGAAAAATTAAGCTTTTTGATAAGTTTCACATTATTCTTCTTCGAATTGGAAATCGCCTTTTAGATTTTTCAATTATGTGTTTATTTAAAGAGAACAAATATTTGTTTCCGATCCAACATAAAAGTTATCTTATGAAACAATGAGCTTTTTGAAAAAAGTTTCTTGTCTGCCCTTCAAATTGAAAATTAAATGTTTAATAATCATAATGATTTGTTTCTAAATTAAAGAAGAAGCGTAATTATTCTAATTGATTCCGCTGCAACATAAAAAATATTTATTAAAAGTAGAGCTTTTTAAAATGAGCTTTTTGTTAAAAAGTTTCACAATGGTCATAATTGGAAATCTCCGTTTGTAATTAAATAACAAGTGTACATTTTTTAATTTTTATTCAATTACGATCCAACATAAAAGCTCCTTTTGATTAAATAAGCACTTTTTGATGGTATATTTTGCAGTGTTTCGATTTTGTAATTATCTGTTTCTCTAAATTAAATGTTAAGTGTATTTATTTTATTTTAATTAATTCCAATTCGACATAAAAGTTTCTTTTATAAAAATCTAAGCTTTTTAAGAATATAGGTTTCACAGTCTCTTCCAATTGGAAATTTGAATTAAAGCATAACGGTAAACATTTTAACTGATTCCGATTCTACATTCACGTTCTAATTTGCAAATATGAGCTTTTTTAATTACAAGCTTCTTTTATTAAAGAGTAAATATAAAGAGTTTGTTAAATAGATTCCAATCCGCCAAGTTAAGTTTTTTGAAAAAAGGTTGTTCCATTAGAAGTACACACATTTTGATATTTGTAATCACTTATCTGGTTCTTTAATTAAGACAGAAGTGAAAAAGCCTTTTCAAAATAATCTTCACAATATTGTCATTCGAAATGGACATTAAATTCTTGATTTTTGTAATTATCTATAATGTGTTTTTAATTAAAAAACAAATATTTGCTTCCGATCTGATATAAAACTTCCTTTATGACAAACCGAGCTTTGTGAAAACATTTATTTGTCCTTCCAATAGGAAATTAAAATTTTGATATTATTTATTATATTTTGAAAAATTCTTATTAATGACGCAAACATCATAAGTTTTACCTTGGCGTGTGATTAAAATTTTAAAATCAAAAATGTATTGCGAAAAGTTTATTAATTGGTGAAAGTTTTGCCATATGCATATTTCAAATAATTTTTAAAATGGTTTTTCAACTGTTTGGGGTCCAAAATAGTGATAACGGTAAGTTTATAAATCAGCTGAAAAAATAGTTTTATGTTACGAGGAGAAAACTCTTTCTACATTCGCATTCTGTCTAAAAATGAGCACTCCATTTACAAAAATTAATAATTTTTAGTGAAAAAAGTTATATTCATTCCGTAAAAAGTCTTTTTCTAATTGCAAAATATTATACACAAATATACAATTTGTAATTACTTTGTAACAATTAAATTTCAAAAATAATTCGAATTCGAAAAATGTTTCATTCAATTTGTGAATGGGTTTGGAACAATTTGGGAACACTGAACCCAATATCAGTTCTTGAGCAAGAGAAGAACGTATTTAAAATGTTATCAAAATGTATGTAGCACTTGTTTTATTAAATATATCTTGAAGCCAGTGGAGGACAGCACAATAAATGTTTTTCATTTGAGATTTAGAAAATCAAATAATTTATAAATATCTATGGAAACGTAATTTATTTTCCTGGTAGAGAAGATTTTTGCCTCGAGAAGGATGGAGGCAGTTTCTTACGAAAGGAGGACGCCGGGTGGTAAGCCTACACTTTCGTTGTGATGAATTAAAAATATTTTTTTTAAATGCATATTGAATAAAATTCATTAACGCTAATTAAAGAATAATAAGTAGCATTCATTTTCAAAAATCACAAATAATGAAAATAGCAGAACAAATGATTTATTGTACTTAGGCTGCGGACCAATCCACGGGTAAATCAATTACTAAGGTAAAACTTGATTTTTAGTATTTTTATTTTATTGAAATACGTGATTTTGTTTATTTTAAGCTTACTCAATCCGTAGATCATTAAAAAATGAACAACCTAAACCTAAAATATTTACTTTTGTGTACTCGCTTTACCCTACTTTTTGATAGGGTAAATGAATTTACCGAAAAGTCGACTTTTACCCGTGAATTGGTCTGCGGTCTTAGTAATAATTTGTTTGGAAAGAACCCACTGACTTGATGCCTTTACATTTAATAATTCCTTAGCCATAAGAATAGCATGAAAAATCGTTGTCAATAATTTGCTCGATTTCTCGAATAATTAGATACGTGACTTCATTCATGGCATTTCTTCTATTAAAATTGAAATTCCATAATTCTTCGTTGTTTATATTCGATGTCCATCTCAGGGATGCTATGAGAGAATTTGTAATTGTACTAATTTGCTAAAGAAAATAGTAAATCCCAAGTAATTTTTTTAAGTCAAAAGTCCGGTTCTCATTTTGCCAGTTTATTTTAAGAAAAGTACGTATGTCTAACAATAATTAAAAACCAAATGCCGAAACGTAAAACTTCTAATATGTGGACATATTTTAGTCGTGATAAAGAAAAAAAACTAGCCAAATGCTGTAATTGCAAAAAAGAATATCGAACAAGTGCCACCTTAAACTTTACAACCCCGAGTGTCTCAATACGAATGGAACAGATTCTTTGGCGTTAGATTCAGAAGATACTAATCTAAGTAGGTCGAGTTCTAGTTTGGGAAGAATAATAATATAATAAGGCCTTATTTTAAACGATAAAATATTTATGACAGCGAAAGTCATAGTGAAAAAGTTCACAAGTCCAATTACGAACCAATAACGCAGCACTGGAAAAAAAATTCCTACCCTTTGTATCGAGCTACAATGTCTGTACGACGATTTTATAACATTACGCGTTTCATTCGTTTCGACTTCAATGCCACTCGACAGATTCGAATGGAAACGGATAAGGCAGCACCGATCAGCGAAATTTTTGAATTATTAAATGCAAATTTGAAACTTAATTTTAGACCTCACAAATCAATAACAGTCGATGAACAGTTGTTTCCATTAAGAGGGCGAACAAAATGTACGCACTACATCCCCTCTAAACCCTCCAGGTACGGAGTCAAAATATGGTGGGCCTGTGACTCCGAAACAGCATACCCGTTGAATGGGTAAATATACACAGGAAAAATTGGAAACGTGCGGGACAAAATTCAAGGTGAGCGTCTCAAGCTGATAGCTCCTTACAAAAATAGCGGATGCAATGTTACAACAGACAATTTTTTTACTTCTCTGCCACTGGGAAAAGATTTGCTGGCATGGAACTTCTCAATAGTTGGCTCAATGAAAAAAAATAAAAGCTGTATTCCCGAGGAATTCAAACCATCCAATTCAAACCATTTTTTACCCAGGTAACCAGGTTCACCGACAAGGTGAAGGTAAATCAAATGCTTTCAATCGATTGTAGAAACAGTATTTCACGGTTTATAATTTTTTGATGTGATTTTCATCAAAATTTAATAACAGCCGCTAAAGGAAATTTACGAACAAAAAACTATCGAAAACTATCGATATTTCTCCACCTCTACCTTGAACTATTCGGTATAAATTTTCAAACATTGGTTCATTTAATTGGTTCTTAACGGTGCCAACATTTGCCCAAAATTCTTCAATACCCATACGTTGAAATTTTCCTATTTCACTATTTCACTATATTCAGCTCGGTATTCCATATTTAGTTTTTCTGCAGTTTGCATTTCATTTTCGCCAAAAATTTAAAATTACTGGTAAGATACTATGGGAGTATTCGCAGATACAGTAAAAATGATCAAAGACGAAAACTAACAGGACGAATAAATTTGCGTGTCTCAGGATTTTCCAGGTCCAAGGAGTTGTCATCAAGTGTTCCAGACAATTTAGCGATTTTATAAATGCGGGAAAATTTCTATAATAAATAAAATATTGAGATGTGTGAGAATATGTGATTACTCAGGATGTGGGAGAATATTTTATGTGCGGCATTATGAAAATATTCATCGCCTTCCTCTATCGCAAAGTTTTATAAAGTTGTGACAGCCAGATACTCGTCCTTAAAGGTTACTGCCTCATTATTTACTTCCGATTCCTCAGCACGACTAAGCCATTCCTCATCAAAATCTATTACGCTATATGGCTTGAGCATTTTTCAAAATTGTATATGTATTTGTGTTTTACGACACTTGTTGTTTTACGACAATGACTTCGATTTTTGCTTTAAATAAAGATTGAGTGGCTTCATTTGAAGAAAATTAATTGCAAATATACATTTCATGAAATATTATCCGGTAGCAAGGTGTTGTATAACATGTAATTGACAGCTTATAACAAGTTCTGATTCGAGAGAAGTTAGTACAAAATTGGAAATATTTCCGTACTTCGCAAAAAAGTACAATTGTACTGAAAAGTGGAAATATCATCACTGGTCCATCACTACCTGTGGTTGATTAGTAATCATAGCCATTCATCATCCAAACCTTCAATGTTTTTCTCGTCAATTAAATTTGGAAATAACCGAATAACTGGGGCAAGACATCCAGCTTTTTGATTAAGACTTAATACTTGGACATCAACTAATTTGCTTGCACAGCTCAGTGTAGTAAGCACAACAAGTCATATTATAGATTTTACAGTGTTTTCTGGAACTGCCCGGCTAGGTCAAATGAAAATTTTCGTTCATGAAAATTTTATTTTATCCAGCGGGTATCATTAATGAATTCAGGTTTAATGAAATTCGACAAAATGGTTTTAAAATGTTTAAATCGTTGGTAACAATGTATTGATTGGCGGAGATTCTGATTGATAATCAATATTTATTTTATTAGTTAGTTTTAAAATTTAACTAATAAAATAAAAATTTATTTTGGTTTTATCAGTCATTTCAGAGCTGATGTATAGGATATAAAATAATGTATAAAAATCCTTGATACAACAGCTCCCAAAGATAACCATCTTGTAATGATTTTATGTGTTTTGATGCTAAAATATTATTGAAATTCCTGGTACACGCTTTGTTGCTTCGAACTATGCGAAAACAGCAAGTAAATATTTCGGGCCAATCACTCCACATTTTGTGGACTTTTTTTTGTGACAAGTGTATCTCATCACATATAAAATAGGTTGTAATTTCTTAGAAGGGCTTTCACACTATCTTTATAGCCCATCATTGCCAGTGCATTGTCCGACGCAAAACCAATTAAATTGCTTATAGGCAATGACATTCACGCACGTTTCAGTAGCTTTGGTTTTGCCACACTTATGTTCAGACACTATTGCGGAATCTGTTGCCATAAAAGATAAATTATGTTCCAAAATCATCATTATTATACGAAGATCCAGCTATTTTAACTTGGGCAATTTCTTTAATAAATGTTGCACATGGCTCTGTATCAAAAATCGCGGGTTGGTTTATCAACGTTTTAATAATGTTTTTATAGCTAGCGGAATCGCCATGCCGTAAAATATTATTTTTTGTAAACCTCGGATCCAACTGAATTTTCCAACAATTTTTATTTTTGTAGCAAATCTGGCCGAAATTTTTCTTTAATTATTTTTATTTAATGAATTTGTATTCGTCACATTGCTCATAGCATTATCAGGATTCAACTTTATCACTAAATATTGATGTTAACGGCGGCGATGAGGATAATGTATGTAATTTTTCAATCGCTAGTGTCCCAGATTTAGAAGCAGATGAAGAATTATCAAAAGAACCCAGGGATGGGCGAGGTAGACTACGCCGTCTAAAATTTTAACAATAACTTTGCTATAAAAAATTAAAACAAATGACCTTTTTGTCTTTGTAACTCTAAAGGAATTTTTTTGTATAACCGGCTCAGTAAACTTATAGTAAACTCAGTTTTCCATGAAATTCGCGTTTTAACTTGCACAGAATTTATATACAGGTCGAATTTGCAGGCTAGAAGTGGGTATACCCGGTCCCAAAAACTCTGGTTTTCCTTCAAATTTGCTGAACCCAAAAATCAAGGTTTCCCACCAGAAGCCCGGGTTAAAAATATTCTCGAAAAGTACAAAAAAGATTTAAATCATCTTTTCTTGAATCAAGGAACAGTTGTTAAATATTATATGCAATGCACAGTCACCAATTAAATTAGCAGTTGATGTATTAGGACAAGAAACCACAAAACTTATTACAGCAACAACTGTTACTACGTTTATGAAGCTCAAAATTTCAGTACGTACATTGGTATACAGGTATCAGATGTCCTCAGAAATAGGACTATTGCTCATAAAATATTAAATTAATTTCGTTAATCAAATATTTAAAAGACTCTGTTATTAAATATTGAATGTACTTCTCATAAATGAAAATATAAATATTAAAGTGGTGAAGTTCTTTAGTAAACGTCAATGGTCGAAGAGTTAAACTTGACCTTTGAACCCGAAACACCAAGAAATTTAAAGATTATAAATTTATTCAAAACAGATTATGCTGTGTGTGAGCTGTCAGGTGAAAGTACCCAAAACTAGGAAAGGCTATATAAGTGTACTTTTCAACAGAAAAATGCGTTGTTATTTTTACAAAGCGGTTCACACGGTCACAGAAAAAAAAAATATGTAATCTACTTGGAGTACAACCGTGAATCATTTATGCCAAATAAAAATTTTAGTATCGTTTATTACAGTTGGTAGGTTCTTAATCCCTATAGCGATGGTCTGATCCGTCCGTCATAAGTGTTTTACAAGCACATGTGAAATTTTAATCGCAATTGATGATGAATTATGCCTACAGAAACTGAATTTAAATCTATAATCCTTCCCCAGTCACTCCTCCATATTCAATCCATAGTTTCTGTGAGTGAATCTAAGGTAATTCTTAAAATTCTCCAGCGAGTAGTTTAAAGTCCAAATTTCTTATTATTCGACTAGATCTCGATTGAGTAGAATCAATTTCTCGTTATACTAAACAAACATCAAACTCTTTCTGTCCAGAAAAAATCAATCACCTAGACTTTCACATTTAGTTTTATGAAACATCAATAAAGATAAATACACACAAATTGAATACTTACTAACACAAATCAGATTAAAAAACCTACACCAACATCGACCGAAGAAGAAAGGGCATTTTATCCGGCAAGTAATATCAGCACTAAACCAGACTGCGTTTGGGGGATGACTCAATAAACGCCTTAGTCTTTCTTAAGCAATATTTTCTTCGTCAAAAATATTAAATTTGTATAAAACCGGGTTTACTCGGTTTCAATGATTTCCAAACTCGAAAATCGGGGTTTCAATAATTACCGGGTTTTGCTAATGCTATTATATACAGTCCAAAACATTACTGCTGGTTCGTGTCAACGAATTAGGGTTAAAAGACGTTTCTGCGAAGTCATTCTTTTATGTATATCCATTCGACGGCATTGTGAAGGATGTGACAAATCGCTTGCCAAATCATAATTTTTTTGATGCATCATAATTATATTGAATGAAATCAGTTTTTCGATGTTATAGCAATTGAATATTTTGCGATACAACGTTTGCATCGCAAAACCGGTTTCGATGCAAATAATATCTAAACAAATAATTTCAATGCATGACTTTGTATTTAAGTGATGCAAACGTAAGATGGATCACTTTGCGGAGCTAAATGCATCACAAGATTTTTTTTTAACTGTAAATACCCTAAACTGTGCAACCTGTAATCATAAATAAATTACGACTCTATAGCTATACATATTAAGTACTTACCATTGTGATATAAAATCGGAATTAATTGAAAATATAGGTGATGAACGATTTACATAATCGGTGCTATTTATATTAACACCATTATCAAGACTTCCAGTTGTATCCATAACGTTGTTCCGTTTTAATTTTTTTGTTTCTATTTTGGTTGGGAATTTTTGTTTTGTTAGATCGCTCTTATCAAAAATTAAAACGAATTCATATTTCGAAAAAAAAAAAAAAAAAAAAAAATTATTGCGAATAGAAAAGAGTTATGAAACTCAGTTTCAAGTTTCTATTATGTCACCTTCCTTGAATATTATACATAGCTGATACCTGTAAAAAGAAAACAAGAACATACATTATAAATTTATATATTTTTAAACACAAAAAATTAATTAGTTATTATACGTTTTAATTATAAATTTATGTACTATGTATGTATGTATGTATACAGAGATAAGAAATTTTACAAGGTTATATGAGAAATTAAAAAGAAACAAACGAATTAAAACAAACATCGCATTAAAAATAAAACACAGATTTAATTTTTATTCTTTTAATAAACCACAAAAATAACATGTTGGAATTTATTATATATTATTAAGAAATTTGCATAAATAATGGTTTCTATTCTAATTTTTATGATTTTCTATTTATTTTACATTGGTTTGTTGTTGGTAATTAATTTGGTGAAAACGAAAAATTTAAAATTTTATTTTTTTTTTTTAAATGAAACAATTTCAATAATTAATATTGTTCATTATTTTAATATTTGTTTTTGTAATTTCCGGGATTATTTTCTACGATGCTAAGTAGTAAGTACTTTTGAACATAACTCAAAAGTTAGTTTAATTTAAACATAGCGCAATGTGTTGTGGTAGTTAAAATTTTGTTTGTCGTGTGAAATGATGTATAGGAACCAATGTTGTTTTTTATGTGTATCTCGCTAGAAATCTGGAAGACTTAAACGACGATATATCATGTATGTAACTATATAAAATCCCGTTGGCAACCTATTTTCTAAATTATTATTGTGTAGGAAAAACTGTTATAATTCTGTTAATTCTAGAATGAGAATGAAGTAAACGTATGTTTTATGATATAACAACGTTTTGCTGAGTATATATGACTAGCATATGCAGAACAAAAGTGACACAAGCAGTCCTGCCTGATTATTTCTTAGAAAATCTAACAAATTTACGAAAGAAATCTTTATTTCGGGGCAAAAATCTTTTTTTATATATAAAGGCTTTAATTTTAATGTCTACTACCTAAACACCTTAAGTGCAGTGTTGCCAACTGTTATTTTTCGTGGGTGCCAGACTGATGACAAGATAGTGCTCGATTGACGGTATAGAGTGCTAAATGATGATGAAAAATATTTACCTGGACAATTTTACTAATACTATTCGACTAATTCATCAATTTTAAGGATTTCATTTCAAAAAATTTACAAAACAAGAGTCATAGAGTCGAAAAATCTTGTAACTTATTCCGAATTTTTAAAAATATGTCAATACGTGGCTTGCATTTTTAGACGTAATGTGAATGTAGAAAGGGTTTCTTCGCTTATAACTAACCACCAATGGAACAATCAAAGGAATCATTTGAAAGTAAACACAATTAATACAATTTAATTGGCTATGCAAGTATGTATGTATAATATGAATATAGATTGTGCAGATTTTTTTGATTATGTTCTGAAAAAGCTAATATTACGCAAATATTAAAAATTTAATGTAAAAATTCGAAGAATAATTGTGAAACTTTGTTTCAAAAAGCTCATCTTTTCATAAAACACTTTTAAGTCAAATCGAAATCAAATATTTGTTTTTCAATTATAAGTCCAAATAATAGTCGTGTTTTTTAATTCAAAATTTTTTTTATTGGAATGAAGTTCATTTTTTCAGTAACATCCAAATGAATTAAATTTTTTATCAATAAATAAGATACATTGGGCGCTTTCAGGTCTCCCAACATGTTGGCATCGAAAATTGACTGATGGAACAAATGACATACGATCTATCACATTGCCATGAAATTTTCGATAAATCGAATCGCATTCTCAACTTATCATGTTAAATTTACTAAAAATGTTGCCAACTGTTGGCGGAACTGAAAGCGCCCATTTAATGTTAAACTACACATTTTAATTCACTATTATCGAAATAACATCAAATTTAACTATATTTTTCAATGTTCTGGGTAAAACATTGGTTTTTTCAAGTTCGCGATAATTTAGATAATTTTTAAAGCTCATAGTACACGAACTCGAAAAAAAGGGAAATTTTAAAAGGAAATATTTTAAACAAATATTTTTCATTGCTTTATGCTTTATACCTGTATTATTTCACAATAGACGTCAAAAAATATAGTTAGAAGTTGAAATTTATTCAAATAAATAGAACTTAAATATTGGTTAAACTAAAAAAAATTTCCCAGTATTATTCCCGATGTTCTTATAGAACTTGAAGTTCTGTTAATAAAAAAACGCACCAAATGACAAAAATCAAGAATTTAATTGCAATTCGAATGTCAATATTGTGAAACTGATTTTCAAAAAGCTCTCACTTTTCATAAAATAGCTGTTATAGCAAATTAGAGATAAATGAAATATTTTCTCTCGCCTTTTAATTAAAGAACCAGGATAAGTAATACAAATATCAAAATGCTTCATTTTCTGTCGGATTGGAATCTATCTAAAGAACTATTTTTATTTGCTCATAGTAAAAGAAGTTTGTAATTGAAATTATTAAAAATTTAATTTAACATATACTTTTTTAGAAAAAGCTCATCTTTTCATAATACGTTCTTGTCGGATCGGAATCAATTTAAATATTTACTCTTATTCTTTAAATAAAAATACCAAAATATAAATTGACAATTGGAAGAGACTGTGAAACCTTTATTCTCAAAAAGCTCAGATTTTCATAAAAAAAACTTTTATGTCGGAAATCAATAAAATTTAATTAAGAGAAACAGATAATTACAAAATTACAAACTGTAAAACATTTCTTCGAAAACTTTACTTGTTCATAAAGAAGCTTTTAAGTTGGATCGTAATTAAATATACAAAATGTACACATGATATTTAATAACAAAAGCAGATGACAAACAAATATTAAATTCTTAATTTCCAATTAGAAGTACACCTGGGTCGGAATCAATTAGAATATTCACGCTTGTTCCTTTAATTTAGAAACAAATGATTATGAATTTTACAAATGTAATTTAAAATTGAAAGAGTAGATATTACTTTTTTTTCCAAAAAGCTCACTATTTCATAAAATAACTTTTATGTTTTTTATTCTATTTAGATAATTGAAAAATTAAAAATTTGATTTCTAATTTGAAGGACAATATTGTGAAACTTAGTTTCAACTGGAAATTAAGTTATCAATAATTTTATTCTTCATGGGTTCCGCTATTAAAGAACCAGTGTAAATATTTTATTTGTGAGCTTTAAGGAATGTTTTAAAATTTTAAATGTTTAGTGTAAATATTTTATTTCACTTTGATCTAACATAAAAACAATATGTCTTGAAAAAGTTGGGCTAACTTTTTCAAGACATATTGTTTTTATGTTAGATCAAAGTGAAATATAATATTTACATTAAACATTTAAAATTGTAAAACATTCCTTAAAGCTCACAAATAAAATATTTACACTGGTTCTTTAATAGCGGAACCCAGAAGAATAAAATTATTGGTAACTTAATTTCCACTTGAATGGACAATTGGAAGTTTGTTACCAAAAAGCTCAACTTTTCATAAAATGAGATTTTTGTCGCATTGGAATCTAGCAAAATATTTTACGCTTGTTCTTTAAAAGGAGTTCTTCAATTGTGAATGTTATTTGCCAAAAGCTCATCTTTTCATAATAAAACTTTTATGTCGGATCAGAATCAATTAAAATGCTTTATTCCAGTGTATTCAATTTTAGATCTACATATGTATACCGGAAAGTTATGACCGATATTGAGACGAAGTTTGAACCATTGAGGTTACTCGACCAAATGAGTAGGAGAAAACGAAAATTGAATTGGCGCTCAATATGTTGATATTCAAGATCACCTATACGTGGTGAACAACGTTAAGGTAAACTGTAAATTTGTTGAAAATGTAGAAAAATGTAGGAGATTTTATAGCATAAATACTCGAATAAGGTGGGTTTATTCTCTCGAATTTATCACTCGTGGCAAAAAAGAATAAAGCATGAAATTGCATAACTGATTATTATGGTGCTAAGATAAATTGGATGGTGCTAAATCTGGCACTGAAAGTGCTAAATTGCAATACACTGCTTAAGTGTGGTCAGTGCTGCTAGATTATTTAGTCTATTTATATATTTTATTAATTAAAAAAAATATTTTAATAAACATTCATCTAATAAAATTAATAAATCAGTATTTGTACATTTCGTTATTAAAATTAGTTAGCATATAGTTTTGTTTGGTTCAAAACTAATGAAATCTTTAAATTTTTTTTAATTACATTCTTTGGTTAAAAAAAATTCCACTTAAGGTCGAAGGATCCAAACAATTTCTAATTTTTGTTTTATTTAAATTTATTTGTGAGAAAATGTGTTCCACATTCGCGGTGGTCACAAGAATCGTCAAGATAGCCATTAAAATTTGTTTTAAATTTGGGAAACAAAAGCTGTCCTCGCACCGTTTTAATGTAAGTATTTTGTACCAAAAACAGAAGTGTGTAATACTATTCTCATCCCATCCCAGGATTTTAAAAATCTTCCCAAATTTGATATCATCATTTTAAAAATTTGCAAACGACTTGTTAGCTTATATATTCTTGTCGTAAGAAGTAATTGACTCAATAGGCACAGAAATTCATGGGAATATGGCCCCATACATAAAATTAGGATTTTAACTACTGGTTCTCAAGAACCATGATTACCGGAAAAACACCAGCCGTATGTTGTAATTGGCGCAATGGGCTCATGTGTATATCCCATATAAGAAATACGGATTTTAATTAATAGTTCTCGAGAACCATGATTGCTAGAAATGTCCACTTGCTGTGATAAATCGTTGAGCATCAGCCGTATGTTGTAATTGGCGCAATGGACTCCTGGGCTATTATTGTATATATATATATATATATAACTTTTTCCGGCACTCACGGTTTTCGAGAATCATTAATTAAAAGTCGTATTTCTTATATTGGGCCATATACAAATGAGCCCATTGCGCCAATTACAACGTGCGGCTGGTGTTCAACGATTTATCACAGTAAGTGATACGACAAGAATATGTAAGCTAACACGTTGTTTGTAAATTTTTAAAATGATGATTTTTAAAATCCTGGGATGGGATGAGAATAGTATTACCAAATGAACGTTTTTTAATTTTTCTGAGATGGAATCCTGGGATAACTTCACACACTTCAAAAACAGTCGATATCCATTTTCTCGTCGAGTCCCAATTCTATAAAATTAAATAATCTTAATTCTCGCCATTAATCATCGACATTTTGATATTAATCTGTTTCTTGGTTTGTCAGCAATACCTGAGTAGAGGCTAGTGCAGTACTTACATCAGCTCCTATATAAATACATATCCAGCAAATCTTTAAATATATCTTTGTTATTCAAAACGATGATTTTTAAATATTCTTCTTTTACCAAATAACTGAATATTTTTGAATAGAGACGCGTTGTTTCGCTGTGAGGTAAATGGAGCGGTGGATGTTCAATTTGAAATAAGCAATTAAGCCTACTTATCTATGTCACCCAAAATAAGCCATAACAATTTTAAATATAACTCAAATGTTGGATTCTGGAGACAATCATTAATTCGCTGCACAGAATCTAGTTTACTCACATCTTCGTGGACAAAAAAGAGACGAAGTACATCGAATCTGCTCAAAATTTGATTTACGGTGGCTTCAAGAAACAGCCTACGTGTTTGCAATGGATGCAATAATTGTTTCTGCTTGTAGTCTAATATAGATGTTGAAGTGATGAATACAGTGCTATACGTTTCGGACTGTTTTGGATAAAATTGTAAATATCTGTTTACATGTATGATTTGCGCATAGTACAAATGAATGGCAAGTGCACTTACAAATATATAATAATAATAATATTAGGACAGTCGACTTTTCGCAAAGTGACAACAGAATGGTTTGCCCCAGTCATCACATTTACCCCGAAGCCATTCAAATTTTTCTACGTTAATATTTTTACCGACGCAATATGCAACAATTTCATTATAGATCGAATTGGCATCATATACCTCGATTTTGATTAAGGCCAGAAAAAATCATGAATTTTTCCAAAAACTCATTTCCCCAAAATATCAGTTGACTCATCAATACAGATTGAGAAGTAGTGGGTATTAAGCAATCCAGAGATCCTCCAGATGAGATGCTCCGATTTCCTGTTTTACTAAAGCGGTTGTGTTGTAGTTCGAGCGCACGCGACATGTTTTTAATTATCTCGGAATCTGGAATGCCACTTTTGAGAACCGGTATTAAATGATCCATGAATTAAATTTTAAACGCATTCACCAAATTTTGAGTGCAATTTAAATTATAATTATTTACTCATATTTGAGTTTTAAATAGACTTCGAAGAAGTATGTGCGTATGTTTTTTGAGTGGATTTGCTTAAATGAAATACTGCAGAATAGAATTCTAGTACGATTTTGAGCCAACATTTTTAATAATGTTTTAGATGACTTGTATGAATGAAAATAATGTAATATTTCACTTTGACATGAACAAAATTTGAGTGGATTTTAAATTTTCAATTGGGTTAAAAATCAAACATTGAGTTGAAAAAAAATATTTTGTCGTATTTGAGTTTGCGTATCCGTTTTTGAATTATAATTTAAGGTAAAAGAATTTGAGTTAAGTTTTAATTTCACTTTAGAGCGATATTTATGTAGATGTGAAACAAAATCTTTAGTTAACTAAATTAATATTTTAATATATTAATAATATATTAATAATATTTTTTTTTTTTTTGATTTGAAACTGTTTAAAAAAGAAATCTAAACGTTTAAAGTGGAACCGAGAAAAGTCAAAATATCCTTTAACACCAAGTGTGACATTTTCCGACAAAAATGACACAACTCGCATTACAAAAAATTTACTTCAATCAACAAAAATTAATTAAATCCAGAAATTTCCCAAAATCAAAGGCCATTTCATTCGAGATGAGTTTTAATGTAGAAACAGTGTTAAAGTTAATACCGGAGTTTGATGGTTCCGCTAATATGTTACATAAATTTATTATGTGTTGTAACATTATCAGTAAACCTTTAACTGAGCAACACGATTTATCATTATTTCTTTCGACGATGGCTCCACGGTGTAGAGAATGACTTGGCTTCTTCAGGTTGTCTAGGACAGTATGGAGACCAAGCCCAGGATCAAAACCGTTGGAGCCAGATTGTTGACTCAGTACGGGGCCAGTAATGGCCTTTTGACACTGTTATTATAATACTATTTCTTGTCCAAGTTCTGGTTCGTATAATTCGGTATCGAAGCAATTCACTTTTAAGTCTTATTCAAAATTTGTTCCACATCTGTCCGAAGATTTCAAGCGTAATGAAGATGGTAACACTGCGATTAAAGACATATTTTATACTCCACCTAGTTTTCAAGATAAATAATTGGTGCTTGCTACGGAAAAATATAATTTAACAATTCTACGATAACCCAGAAATTTCACATTATTACTGATGACTTTCCGTTACCTTGTTGTGGTATATTGGGGAAAGAATTTCTAATTCAAAATAGTTGTTGTATAAATTTGATCTTTTTTTATACACAAAATAAAGGTCGTATAGAAAATCATTTAAACTTATTAGAGTCTGAAATCAAAACCGATCACATGAACTCTAGAGAAAAGGACAGTATTTTAAACATCTGTAAAGAGTTCAACGACATTTTATATATAACTGGTGACAAGTTAACCTCTACCAATTCATGTTATCACCAAATTCCACTAATACCTGGTTCTCGACCAAATAATATGAAACCGGAAAAACTACTCCAAGAAAATATAATAGAACATAGCTTTAGTCCGTTTAACTCATCTTTGTTAGAGGTTCCAAAAAAATCTCAGGATGGCAATAAAAAGTTTTGAGTGGTAGTTGATTTTCGTAGACTCAATCCATTGTCTACCCATTGCCAAATATTACAGAGATATTGGACCAACTAGGCCAGTCTAATTATTTCAGAACACTTAACTTGGCCAAAAGATATTATCTATTACCCCTTCATCCAGATGATCAAGTCAAAACTGCATTTAGTACCCAGTCAGAGCGCTATCATTTTTTGCGAATGCCATTTGGACCATATCGTCATATATGGTTATGATTTGATAGACCATAATTCAATAATTTAAGCTCACAACAGCGTGTTAACATCCTGGCTCATTTTTATTATTAGTTTCAAACCTTGATGTCGCATTCATACTTTGTACTTCCCAACGTTGCCATTTGTACCATTAGAAACACACTTGCACGATGCGACGAATTCAAGATTATAGAAGTGGCAAAAGTCGAATTATGTTACAAATAGAAAAACAACTGAAATTTTTCAAAAATTTTGGTAATCAACGTGCCCATACTTTTGAAAGCTAACACAACTCAGTTTAAAATTTAAACATTTTAAAATCAGTGAAACCGAGAAAAGTAAAAATATCCTCTAACATCAAGAGTGACATTTTCCGACAAAAATAACAACTCAAATAATTATTTTTTCTTTAAGTTTAAGCACAAAAATGACCCAACTTAAAATATGACGGTTTTGTACTTAAACCGACACGTACTCGTTTAAAGTTTTAATCACAACTGAAGTGGTTTCTTTTGTTGTAAGTGTTCAAAATGAGTTGTGTCGTTTTTGAGTTATGTCATTTTTGTTCTACATCTGCAATGTATTAGAAATAAATAAATCAATATATAAGCAAAACTCTTGTAATTGCCATTTTTTTTAAATTTACACATTCGGTAAATTCTTCGAAATAAAATCGTTCCAAAATTTTAATTAACAAACATAATGAAACACTTATTTCACCAGTTCAGAACATAATTACACAATTCTACATTTTCTTTTATGCATATAAAAAAAAGAAAACCCGAGATTTTCTTGTTAAAAAAATAATCAACAATTGCTACCACTTAAGTATTATTGTGTGAAGAACAATAAGATTTTGGTTTATATTATTTAAGGTTTTAGGTTTCTATTTATAAAAAAAATTTGTAAAATTCCTTAAATTTCATGTATTTTAATACCAAAAAAAAAAAAAATATACTTTGACACCAGATTGTGATCTTAATTGTGGTTATTTAAAATAAAAGTAATAATAATCCGAGAACAAAGAAAACTGTATCAAATATTAGATTAGGTCAAATTTTTCAAATTTTTTTATTTCATTTTATTTACCAACGAAATTATTTTAACAGTATGTACTTATAAAGTTTTTGCTTTGTTTTTTGTGTATTTTAATAATTTTAACACAAAATATTCTTTTATTAAAATAGTTTTAATAAGAAAAATATTTCACTTATTAATTTTTATATTTAATAAATTTTAGTTTTTATGGAATGTTATAAAAGTTATTTTACATTTTATGGGAGACTATTTTTATTAAATGACTTTTAAGTTTAATATGTAGAAGCATTTGTAAGTCATATTTTAGATATTTTAATGATAATAGTATTTGTGTAAAAAAATTATGTTTTCTGGAATATGATGGTAGCACGTAGCATGTTTTAGAAAAAATATGATAGGGCTTGTATTACCACCGAATCCCAAGAGGATAATACATGTTAAAATCATGTTAAAGGCATTAATTAGTTAAGAACCCAGTAAAGGCTTCAGGAGAAAGAAGTCCTACCAAAAATCATTACATTTAGAAATAAATTAGGCTGGGAATAGATGATAGGGACATAGTTAAATATAATCAGATAAATAAATTCTTTATTCTTTTTAAATTGCCGGGGAGCCTTCTGGAAGCTTTTCAATAAACATCGGCCCCGCTATATCATTGGTGTCGGATAGGAGTTCGATTAATACTGGTATAACACTGATTGCGACATCAGGGAATTTAATACAGCAGGTGTGCATAAAATATCCATAACGAGTTATTACACTATCGGTTTTCTCCAATTCCAAATATTTGAAATGAGGGGAATATTTGCCTCGCTATCTTATATCCCATATGTATGGTTTATTCATTATAAATACTTCTGCATTATCGTTAGTAATGATACTACCTAGGATAGTGGATTTCATCTGGCAGTGTATTGTTCAGTAATAAAGAGATCGGAATCAAACATTAGATGATGTTTGCATTGGTGGTATGGTAAGATAATAAGGCAACAATATATACGCTGCTTTGATTTCTTGTGATCGAGCTCGGGATCTGTGTTCGATGGCGATTCGATCAATGGTCTCGGATCTTGAATGGCAATATATGTTTCGGGAAGCGGAGGATTACTGGTTCGCCACTCCGGCTATCGTTTCTCACTGGCTTTGACACTTTACACAATTAAACTTCAATACACTAGGTTCATATACATATGTAGAATGATCGATGAATTAAAAGTCCAAATATTTTAGAGCCTGATTTAATGGGAAGTGAAATATAAGTATATATTTCCGAAAATGGGGGTCGAGTGGCAGAGAAAGACAAGACAACAACAACTTCACCATCAACGTTAAGCAACCATTGCTTGGGTTAGTAAAAATTTGGGTGACCGCTTGGGAACATCATAGAAGAAAAGCAGTATATAATGGAATGGAACAAAATCTCCCCCCGGCATGCCAGTATGCCTTATCCAGCAGCTCTGGAAACTGGCTAGGATTCAATGGACCAATCATTCATTAATCTGAAACAAAAACTGATTACAGAAACGAATACTAGAAGAAATAATAACACAAACCGGCAAAATCAAATATCGACCCTTGGCTATTGTACACGGACACGCATCGGGAACTGGAACATCAGAACTCTTACAGAAACATCAAGACTAGCACAAGTACAGAAGGAAATGAAACGTTATCACATCGAGATTCTAGGCCATAGTGAAGTCAGATAGAAAAACAGTGGAGAAATAAACACAAGCAATGGCAATTATATGATTCTCTGGTAGAGACGACACACATGAACAAGGCGTGGGCATATTAACAAAAATATTAAGCGAAGAAAGCACTGATGGAATGGAAACCAGTTAACAGCAGAATAATTGTGGCAAGATTCCATTCGAAAATAAGAAACACAACCATTTTTCAGTGCTATGCCCCAACCGAAGATGCAGATGAAACAACGAAAGATGAGTTCTATGAACAATTACAAGCCACATTAGCAAGTACGCACAGGAATGACGTCAAAATCATACAAGGAGATTTCAATGCAAAAATTGGAACAGACAACACTGACCTGACAACTGTCATGGGTAAAAATGCATTGAATTCTGTGCGAAACAACAATGGTGAAAGACTCGTCGACTTCTGTATCACAAATCAGTTGTTCATAGGCGGCAGTAGGTTTCCACACAAAAATATACATAAATATACATGGACATCACCGGATGGCAGAACCAAAAACCAGATAGACCACGTAATGGTCAACAAAAAATTCCTCACTTCACTACAAGATGTCAGAACAATGAGGGGCGCTGACGTACACAGTGATCATCAACTAGTAATAGCACAATTTCAAATCAAGCCAGCAGCTGTGAAACATACAAAGACAAATAGGAGGAAATTTAACACAAACAGATTGAGAAATATTGAAACAAGACACGTCTTCAATGAAACGCTCCAACTCAATCTCCATAGAAATGAAGCCACCAGTATAGAACAAAGATGGAACCAAATTGAAGAAGCATATATCAAAGCTGCCTCGGACGTACTCGGCTACCAAGAACACAATCGGAAACCTTGGATTAGTGATGATACATGGAATAAAATTGAGGAACGCCGTCAACTTAAGTTACAAATGCCCAAGAATGGTGATCTAAGAGAATGCAAAAACTGGCGAGGTATCTCTCTCCTCAACACAACAATAAAGATACACGCAATGATCATCCTTGACAGAATCTCACCTACGA
This sequence comes from Tipula unca, assembly GCA_951394425.1. Lineage (NCBI taxonomy): Eukaryota > Metazoa > Arthropoda > Insecta > Diptera > Tipulidae > Tipula > Tipula unca. Next base: position 57,501,570 of record OX596381.1, read on the forward strand.
TCAATGCTAAATTAAGAAACGAGCTGGTTTTAGACCAGGAAGAAGTTACACTGATCATATCAACTCAATCCGTATCATTACTGATCAATCTAACGAATGGAATTCACCACTGTACCTGCTATTCGTCGATTTCGAACGCGCATTTGATACGATAAATAGGAACGCAATATGGCAGACACTTTATGAAATGGGCATCCCAAAGAAATTAATAGAACTCATACAAGAAATGTATCGGGATGCTGGAAACCGAGTTCAATATAAAGGAAAGCAAAGTGAAACATACTATAACAACCAAGGAGTAAGGCAAGGATGCGTACTCTCACCATTCACCAACGCTGTTCCTGATCGTACTGGATGGTGTAATGCGGAAATTAGACACTACATCCCCTAACGGCATACAATGGGGATTAACAGGTAGACTCAATGATCTGGACTATGCAGACGATATATGCCTTATTTCAAATAAAAAACTTTTATTTTTGATTTTATAGTTTAATACTTCCTTATTGTGACAATTTTTATTTTTGATTTTTTCGGTAAATCGATTTCGACTTGCGTCTTCTTCAGTACCTTGTTAACTATTCTATGAATAGTTAACAAGGTATGAATAGTTAACAAGGTACTGAAGAAGACGCAAGTCGAAATCGATTTACCGAAAAAATCAAAAATAAAAATTGTCACAATAAGGAAGTATTAAACTATAAAATCAAAAATAAAAGTTTTTTATTTGAAATAAGTTATATAGTGACAAAAGATTACACAAAAACATTAAAATGAACAACATTCATTTAAACTCGATATATGCCTGCTCACACACAAACACTCAGGCATGCAGCAGAAAGTACAACAGCTATCAGATTTAGCTAACAAAGTTGGTCTCAAAATTAACATCAGGAAAACCAAGATAATGAGATTCAACACGAATATAACCACACCGATCCACATCAATGAAATACAAATCGAAGATGTAAACGAATTCGTAAACCTTGGATGCACAGTAGCAAAAACAGGTGGGACAGAGGAAGACATAAACAAACGCATAAATAAGGCCAGACATACATTCAACATGCTACATAAAGTCTGGAATACCTCCGTCCTATCACGCAAGACCAAGATACGAATGTTCAACTCGTGTGTGAAATCGGTACTACTGTATGGGTGTGAAACATAGAAACACACAGAAAAAATCAGAAAGAAGCTACAAGTATTCGTAAACAAATGCCTTCGACGACTACTGAAATGCTTCTGGCCCAACGTGATAAGTAATATCGACCTGCATAGAAAAACAAACCAGTCAGACATTGCGACAGAAATTAAGAGACGAAAGTGAAGATGGATTGGCCACACACTGCGGAAATCACCAAGTGATGTAACGAGGATGTCATTGGACTGTAACCCGCAAGGGAAAAGAAAAATCGGAAGACCAGCCATGAAATGGAAGAGAACGATGCTAGCTGAAGCGAAACAACTCGGTAAATCATGGGAGGAAATAAAAGCTGTAGCCCCCAACAGAGTAAGATGGAAAAGCCTAGTAGACGCCCTATGCTCCTAAAATTGGAGATTAAGGAAAAAAAAAAAAAAAAAAAAAATTTCCCAAAATAATGTATGTGCCAATTTTCCAAAATTAGTTGTTACTCTGAGGATACCTTTGACATTGTCTGTTAGTGCTGCTAACGGAAAAATGTCATTCTCAAAATTAAAAATTATTAAAAACTAACTTCGAAGTACAAGGAGCCAAAATATAATGGATAATTTGGCACTAATTTCGATAGAGCACTTTAAATATGCACGACCTACTAATAAAATTTGCAGAAATAGAAGCTCGAAGAGTAACATTTATAATTAAACAATTTCGTTTTATTTTAAGTTAATAAGTTATTTGTCTAAAATAAACAACTTTCGTTTGAAAGAGAGAGGGAGCAGCGACATAAATTCTTTTGAACACGTGCTGAATATTTGAACTTGGTTACCTCCGAACGAATCTTTATTCGTATACGGGCTATCTCTAGTTTATTTTCTAGCTTATTTTAAAACGATTATGTAGCTTTTATATTTACTTTTATATGATTTTTATTTTTATAGTTATTTTTTATTTTATTTTATTTTTTATTTTATTTAATGTGTTTATATTTTGTTTTTTGATTTTATTTTTATTTTGTCTAATTCTATTTTTATTTTTAGTCTTATTTCTATTTTTTTTGTAACTTTATATGTATGAATCGTGGCTCCGTGACATTTTTTTTAAAAAATTAGGAGTTCACTAATAAATATTAAAAAAAAAAAAAAAAAAACAAAACAAAAAAAAAAAAATTTTGCCGTCTTAAAATTTTCAACAAAATCTTTCAAATAGACCGAAACTGACATAACGTTTACTAAACGTTTTACAGTTCGTGATTGTCTGTAACTTTCAAAATGTAATACAAATTATTACGCATGCCAAGGGGATTGTGCTATTACGCTCGGGCAGATTTTGAAATATTTCGGCGGTTTTGGGGGCGTAGAACATGAGATTTTTCATTAGGAAATACTTCATCTTTTCAAACAACATATCAAAATTAATGTAAATCGACATCAGTATAGGGTAGCTTATCTACTTAACTTATACGGGCATTACGCCACCTCACCAAATCCAAATTAGTTTTGGGTTGATTACAACGAATTTCTTATGCCTTTTTGCAAATCTTCTTCAATTTCATGTTCATTTCTGTCGTCATACGAATAATCGGAGAACACGCTTAAACTTAAGTTTGACGGTGTTAGTAATCGCTCGCCAGGCTTACCTTCCTCTTTTGCCAACTCAATGATGTTCACTCTACCACTCTATAATCGTGTCTATTTTAGGTTTAGGTCTTAGCCAATAGAATAGTGGAATATTCAAGTTAAATGTACATCCAGATTAAAATTGGTTTTAAGTTGATACTAACAAAATACGTCCATATATAATTAAACAAAATAAAGTTTACAGCAGTTTTTCACAACCGATAAAGTTTACCAGCACTTGTTCAACATGATCATAACTGTCAATTGTCGATGAGCATTGTGTATGTATAAGACCAGAATAACATGTTGTAACTGTAAAACGTAGCTAAGGCAAAAATACAATATCAAAACTATCACTCGTAAACTGAATGTCGCAATTCCTATAGTCAAGTATATATAGTCAATAGCACTTATTGCCACAAATAGGCACACGGTGCAATACCCGGACAGACACATATATATATATATATATATGTATATGTATATATACATTAAAAACACCCAAACGTAATGTTTTGTCACCACCGGGAATCGAACTCCCCGAGACCCTCGAATAACAAAACAAGGACGCTACTTACTGTGCCAACGAGGACGGTTGGATATACGTATAAGATTAACTTAAGAAAACGTGTGATAAACAAAATAAATTTGCAATCACATAAAGAGATATTATTGAAATTTTATTATTGAATTTTAATGTTCAAATAAAAATATATAGTGTGTCCTACTTGAATACTATTTGAAAGCACACAATTATCGAATTTACATAAATTAACTAGTTAATTGGTACAACTCTCAAAATAATTAAATGAAAAACGATTTTCAACTTTTCTTGAAAATTATTGTGCTCCGTCCTATTTTTATTTCTCTAAATGCTATGTCATTATCAAGATTTTAATTAAAGTTTAACAATTTAATTTAAGGCAACAATATATAAGTGAATACGAAGCTAAGACAAAATGCTGTTTAACCAACAAATAATAAAAAATAAAAAATTAAATCTTGAATAAGGAAAATGCTAATTTTTCATTTTATTCCAAAATTAGCAGCAGTATGGATATATACCAGGTTTTTATTTTTTTTACTCATTCCTGAACGAAGACGCAACAAACAAGTAGAAAAGTGGTACAATATAACAAATAAAACACAGACAGAAGACGATCTCGATGAGGAGAAGGGGATTTTTTCTTTAAGTTTATTTCCCAATGTTACATTTTAAATGAAAGAGAATATTGTTCCCTTTTTTCGGTTTTACCAACGAAAAAAAAATAAATAATTTGTTTGCAAACTTTATTTATTTAACTTAATTTATTTTTTTTTTATTCTCAATAGTTATTTAAGACATATTCAACAAGAAGGAGGGTATTAAAATACTTTTTTACTGTGTTTAAAAGTAGGAAAATTCATTTGCATTTCTTATTTAATTTTATTCTGTTAATATTTGCTTTGCCTTTTTTGCTCTAAGCTCGTCGGTAGACTAATTTAAAAGCTTCTGTTTAAAGTTATACAACATCTACTTTGTGTGCAATGAGTGTTATTTATATATAAAACAAGAATGGATTTTCCATACCATTTGTGATGAGCCTTGATGCAACAAAACATAAAACAACTGCAAGTGCAAATTTAATTAAAATTTATTTGCGTAATGCGCTTGAGGCAACATTTGTTTTTCTCATGATTGCAAACGTGTTCTAAGCGTTAATAATTTATTTCAAATAATGATGTATTTTTCACATCACTCTCGCTGAATAGCTATAGGGGTAAATCGTCAATCGGGTTACACTCATAAATAAGTAAGCAATTTTTATATGAAAAATTAATGATGCTTTACTCAAATTTTACCTATAATCTTGAGTTACAGTTGATATTTTTTTACAAAATATATCACAAAAACTACATATTCGCTAATTGGTGGGTGAACGGTAAACTATTTCATATTAAATCACATTTAATTTGGCAGTGGTCAAATTTTATTTTAGGAATCGAACATTTTCTAAGTACCGATAACAACACTTTTTAGTTTTTATAAAAGTGATTGAAGCCCGCGGTTAAAGGATTCTTTTACAATTTTGGTGGGTGTGTCCCTATTTCATTAACTGAGTCCTGATTAGATAGATCACTCAGCAGCTAATAATATAACACCTCAACTACTTACAACCTAAATTGAAGTAGATCTTTCATCCGATTCTTTGGCACTTTAGAAAAGTACAATCTTGTCGATACTCCTGCCAATAATTAGTTATTGCTAGATCTAAAAATTTAAATTCTAAGAGAAACTTTAAATTTAAAGTTTTGTATTTTTTTATCAAAGCTCAAAACTTTTGATTACTAAACTGAATAATATTTAAATAACAATTTTGTCTTTACGAAAATTTTATATAGAGCAAATGCTTTTAATTTTAACATTCAATAACTTTAAATCATTAGTATGGTTTTATTGTACCTGTTCAATTATAAGTCCGTAAGAACACCTACTGAAATTTAATGTCACCACTAAAGGCATTCTAAAATTTAGCAATTGCCAAATTAAAAGCTTTAAAAATTTAAGAAAAAATTGATATCGAATAAATGAAAGCTTTATGAATTGTAAAATATTAGAAAACCTTTTAATTTGTCGGTCCGTGGCTGAAAGCTTTCAGATTATTTGTAATGTATTTGTACTATTATTTTGTAGTAACAGTTAGTAGCTTAACTTAAATAAGTGAATCTGACTAAACGCTTGATAGTTTTACTTAAAGGAAACATAATTATAATATACAGTATAAAGCTTATTTTTCCATCTATTAACTATACCGCTTTTACAATAATAAGCGACAATTCTTATTTCAATTAAAGCTTTCTGATTATAGTGTAATTAACATAGAGTTTTTTTTTAATAATTGTAATAACAATTTATGTTATTATTATTAAAAATGATTTTACAAAAATTAAAGCAAAAGCTTACCGCACTCGTTAGCACAGTAAGTAGCGTGCTTGCTTTGTTATTCGAGGGTCTCGGGTTCGATTCCCGGTGGAGACGGAGACCAAAAATTACGGTTGGGTGTTTTTAATGTGTAAGTATATGCGTTTCTCCGGGTATTGCACTGTGGGCCCTTCGTATTGAGTGCTGGAGTAATCCGCCCAAATTAAAAAAAAAAAAAAGAAGCAAAATCTTGCATTAACATTTCTTGAAATAAAAAGGTTCGAGCGATTAGGGGCGTTGGAATATTCTCTGTTCAAATTTTATTTGATCAGCTTTAATATAAAAAAGCTTTTGAAATTTTTTATCAATACGTAGTGGAGCACTTTCATTTAATCTTGTTGAAAGTTTAATAAATTCTTTTAAAACCTTTGATTGTATTTTGCGAAATAATCATTAAATCCAATTTTTTAAAATTACTTTTCAGTTATTAAAAGCTTTATGGCTTAAGCGCAATACAAAAGCTCAACTAATAACATACTTTTTCACGGCTACTGGAAATATTAATATTAAGTTGCTCTAACAGAAGTTAAGAAAAAAAGCTTTCATGTATTTAGAATACAGAGTTACATGCAGTTAAAGGTTTGTAATCTTTGAATATAGTATAAAGTTCAATTATCCCTATTTTAAATATACAATCGATTCACAGAGTTTTTCTGTTACTATAGTGCGTGCTTTTATGTAGATTCTTGTTAAAATTCATCAAAAATAAGATTTATTGGAATCTTGTTATGTAAAATTTTAGATAAATGAAAGGCCCTGGTCGCCTTATTGCAAATAAAAAAAAATGATCATGGAAATGTCTAAAAAAAATTAACAGAAAATAATTCGGGCGTCTTCATGGAGCAGCTCGTTCACACAAACACAGCTTAACGTAAACGATTGCTTACAGTTTTTTAGGCATTTTGAAGTACAATTTTTTTATCTCTTTCCAATTAAAATTTATAAAAAGTGTAAAAGTTTTTGTAGGTATTTTAGTACCTTGGCTGAATGGACCTGCTCTCTGTTACACCTTGAAAACTAATTTTCAATTTATTTTATATATTTTTTATTTTATTTTATTTATTATTACAAAAATCAAATATGATTTTACAAAGACATATATAAAGGCAGACCTCTTACAACGCGCCCTTGCACAACTCTGTTTCGCTATTACGCTCATTATAAAAATAGAGTACACATTTAAGTAAAATAGTTATATGTACGAGTAATTAAAATTTTCCATCGTTAATTTTTGTTTTTTCCTAATTTCTCCAGTTCTTCTTGCTTGTGTTATAGATAATTGTTATTTTTCCTCTTTGTTCTGCATACTTTCGATTCTATCTTTTCTAGGAGTTTTAAATGGTTTGACACCCTAAATCCAAACATTAAAAGATATGAGCAACTCTTGGTCCTATTTATATTTATTGAAATTGTGATTTATCCTGTAAGTTTTATTATTTTATTATATTATTGAATTGTTTTAATTTATATTTGTTTTAATAATGAAATACAAACAGCAAAACAATTCAAATCCCTACAGGTACGCAATCCCCAAATTTGTGTGGATTTCAAGCCCTCTACAACGCTGTTTCATATTGCGCTCAGCTTGCTGGAACGCATATACAGCGTTGTAAGAGGTCGGCCTGTACATAGAAGACAAGTTACATATAAAACAATTAAAACCTAATTAAGAAGCTTTTTAAACATTTTTTTTATGAGTCATTAGATAAATTAAAGTCGAATGTATCGCTAATTTCGTTGAATTGTTTGGCCATTCGGTTGATTGGTTCATTCTCACCATTCTGAGTTCGATGTTGATAAAGTATTATTAAATTATATTAACGTGTGATCCTGGTTGGAATGTGTAAGGGGATGTTTTCCAGGATATATGGTGAGTCGATGTACCCTAGCAGAATGTTTTCTAGCAGCAAATATTCCGTTATAATGGCGCAATAACGAGCACTATTTACAGGTACGTCCCGGCCACCTTCTTTTTCGAAGAAATATGGACCGATGATTTCACAGGTCAATAAACCACACCAACCCGTTTATTTAGTCGCATATCATCCAATACTGTCAACTGGGATTCATACTTTTCGATGGTATTCCAAATAGTGGTCGACAGGCCGATTATGTCAATTTAATCGGTTATTGACTGCTTGGAAATCCAAAACAGCGTTCTTTACCTGCGGCCCAAGAAGAAATACAGCTCCAAGATTTCCGAGGTCATCTCCACTGTAGAACAACGTATAGCCCTGGGACACATGGTCTCCACTTTTAGACCAGCGAGTTTCTTGAAGAGCAACGAGTTCCAGCCGATACTCCTTCATGCACGTGATTAGGCCCTCTAACGCTGGTTTCCTGGTTTTCTTAGTGATTGCACGTTCCACGTGCCGATCCTAAATCTCGTGTCCGGGTACTTGAGCGGGGGTCCGATGTTGTTTTGGCGGTATCCATTTTTCTTTTTCATATATATATATATATATATATATATATATATATATATATATATATATATATATATATATATATATATATATATATATATATATATATATATATATATATATATATATATATATATATATATATATATATATATATATATATATATATATATATATATATATATATATATATATATATATATATATATATATATATATATATATATATATATATATATATATATATATATATATATATTAGAAAACGTATATCTATCCTATTTATATATATGCGTGGGCTAGACACTGGCAAATTACCCGTAGAAACAATGTGATGTATACTAAGTTGTGTCGAATTTAAGGATGAAAATTTCTTAAGCAGAGTGCCGTAGCCATTCTCTATTGTAAAATGCAATGAAGTTTGTGTGTTAACTCGAATGGTTGAAGCATTGATCGATAACTATGTTACTGGATCAATCAACCTTTTGTTTTTTAGATCGACAAGTAAACCAAAAATCAAACTTTGTAAGAAAGTCAGCGATAATGGGACAATTCTCTGATGCTAAAATGAATGCATGAGGGAAATTTCGCTTGAGTCCGATATTTATATACCTGATCAGTTTTCTTCCGTAGGTATTTATCGTTGTGCCATTGGCGGCTGACAAAACTAGCCCTGTATTTTTAGATTTATGATCTATAAAATTGCGGAAAGGGATTACAGAAAGGTCTGCGCCAGTATCAATTAGAATGTCATGAATGAATAAGCGGCTGTTTAACGCTTGTGTCTTATGGTCTGCCGCCGCAACCGTACGATTTATAGGTTTGGAGTATGGTCGTTGCTGACTATACTACCGGTTTATTTGAGCCAAATTTAAGGGTTTTGCACACTTTGGAGCTTGAATGCAAAATTTACGGTGGCACTAACATACGACTTGTTTGCCTTGGCGGTTTTAGAAATCGATTAACGTCAGCCTCGAAAACGGTTTCGATTTGTATTTGTGAGTTTTGTTAGCAGCACTTCCATTTGCTTCATGAGTTCCTCCATGCTATAAAACCAGTGGATTTTGACTGATCATTATCCATGGTTGAGCGATTGAATTGTTGTCTGGTTGCTGCTCGTGATTGCTGATGGATGGAACTTATATTCTCCGAGCTTGTCGACAGTTTTAACTAGCTCATCTGCGGTCTTGTCATCCCCTTGTGGAATCAATGCTAGGCGGATATATTCCGGCAGTTCTCGCATCCATAAGGAGATCAGTGAGTCCAAAACGAAACACCTGATCTCTGGTTTTAGGGACAATGGCACACATGATTTTAGTAGTGGCCACCACACGTTTGAGGGAGTGAGGAGGTTCAAATATTTGGGTTCTCTTATCACTCACGATAACAGTGTGGGTGAGGATATTAAAGTGCGGCTGGCAGCTGGCAGTCGTTCTTTGTATCCTCTAAGGCCACTGCTAAAATCTAAACACTTATCAAGTGCCGTGAAGCTGAAGCTTTACAAAGCGTTGATCAGGCCCGTTGTTATGTTCGGATGTGTAAGTTGGGCGCTGGCGGATGAGTACGAGAGATGAAGAAATATAGACCGATAATTTCACAGGTCCATAAACCACGCCAAACCGTCTATTTAGTCGTGTAT